>CM060395.1:31641832-32270567 GCA_030545235.1 Helianthus tuberosus
TTCCCCTACGCGAGCCAGAACTCCCAGCTGAAGGCGATGTCGTATCAGATCTATATTTTTGAGCACGCCTTCTTGAGGCATTTCTTCCATACTCAGGCCGGTTTGGGCTTGGCGAATCATCCAAAAGGTCCTCAAACTCTTGATCTCGTGCATCAGATTGGGCTTGGCACGAGGCCCTTGACCTTTTGGAAGACGAGTTAGTTTCGCTACCAATGGGGATAGTCGCCCACTTTGGATGGAACTTACAAATCTCCCAACAATGCATGAAACGGAAGTCGGTCTTCATATTTGATTTGAATGTGACCACTGCATTTGTCAAAATGTCGGCTTCATTTTCACCACTTTTAGGGTTTTGCTTTGCTTTATTTAAAAAACCACTAAATTTTGTAAGTTGGGTGCTTATCTCGCTCCACTTTGAGGATAAGCTATCGTTTTCACGATAAGTCTCCCTACCCATTTCTTCATGGAATAGTCTACTAACCGATTCCCACAGGGCGGTTCGATGTTGCGAATTTCCTATTTTAATAAAAAAAATTAATATATTACAAACTTATATAAAAAATAACCATTAATAAAAACAAAGGTTAAGAATACCTAAAGTTGAATGTTGAGATTGTTCAAACCAAGCCCTCGCCAATGCAACTTCTTCAGCAACGACCCATTTTTGTTGTTTTCGTTTGGCGGTTTCAACTACTTTATCCTCCTCGGTTTTTTTCTTATGACTTCTCTTTTTGATGGGTTTCGATGCGGAAGGACCATCATTGGGTGGTTGAGTTTCGGGAACGGATTTGTTTTGTGAAAAGTCGATGGAGGTTGGTGAAAGGTCGATGGGCGATTGTGAAAACGGGGTAGGTATCGAATCGTCAGTGTGTGGGAAGTTAGTAAACACACGATTCCCGATATACGATGCATAACTCGCCATGTCGGGCATAGGAGAGTGTATGAAAAATGGACGAGCTATTGGACGAGTGGGTGGTGGGCTAGGATTATTTTCTTGGAATCCATATGGGTTGCTCGGGTCAAAAGGACGGTTGTAAGGATGCATTTTTTCGTTTTGTAGAAGGAGAATTGAAGATGTATAGAAGATGTGGTTGAATGTGGTAAAAAATGGAAGAAAAATGTGAGTTTTATAGCGAAAAAATGGAAGAATTTTTTTTTTTTTTTAATATAGCCGTTGGCCAACGGCTAGCCCAACGGTTCTTTTCTTTTGTCCATACACAGCCCGCCATGTCAGCTCGCTTCCCCCGCCCCACGCCCGGCTTGAAAGCCAAGCCCCAAGGGCCACGCCCCAACCCAAGCCCCATACCCCATGGCCTAATATAGCAAAACGATAGTTTTCAAGGTGATGGTTTATGATTGGTTGAAGTGTCAGATTCTAGTTGAATTACGTGATAGATCGGTATCAGTAACTTTAACTATTGGAATTGGTATAATATGATCTGTAGATTGTTAACATGTGGAGTTTGATATAGTTAATACTGTTGCACTGGAATCGGAACGATTTATTGCACTGGTGTTTTGAATTTGATACATTTTCAATCCATTTTAGCTTTATGTTATCTCTATAGAATAGGCTGAATGTTCAGTATGATTCGATATATTTCGTTTTCATTAGCAATGTACAAAATGAATGGATTGTTGAGAGTTTTATCAGCCATCAAGTAATTTTTTAATGAGTAAAATGCATCGCTGCAAGTGTTTTGTACCTTTTATGCTGACGATAGATGTGCCAAAAGAAATTAATGTCACACAGCTAAGCTTATAAAGGATAAGATTTTAAGATGCGTAATTTTTTTCTACATAAGTGATGCATTTGAGTGGTTTAAACTTTAAAGTGTTCTATTTAGATGTGAGGTACTTAACTTGGTTGAATAAATTGTTTGTAAGATCAAATGATGTAATTCCTGATTACATAAGAAGATGGACAAGTAGAATAATATTCTTGACCATAAGTAAACTTCTTCATTTATACATTATACATGATAAAACAACTTCTTACTATAGTTACCCTTTGTTTGAACAAGAAAAAGTTGTTAAAAAGAACCAGATCCAGTTAAATATATTATTCAAACCATGGATCTAAGTAACTCGAACAACACAAACAACCGAACAACCCGCCACAAACCCCGTGGACGACACCCGTTGATCCGATGTGGGCGACTCCACAATTTTCTTTTACAAGCCACAATCAAGTTCCTAATGCAATCAACCAACTCCCTCAAACCCCGACTCCTAATGTGTTCATGCAACTCTCTCAAACACCGAATCCTAACGCGTTCACGCAACTCTCTCAAACCCCGAATCCTAACGCGTTCACGCAACTCCCTCAAACCCCGCAACCTACTAGTTTATTTCAGCTTCAACAAATTCAATTTCAACATCAGCAACAACTTAAAACGCTCCAACAAAGCCAAATTCGGCCAAATCATACAAAAGTCCAATCGCAACCGACACTTGATACCCCCTCGTTAGACGATTTGGATGACATTGACGTTGTACCCGAAACCCAACCTCAAAGTTCTAAGAAAACATCTAAAAAAGTGTTCAAAGAGGCCGGAACAAGATAATTTAACCACCGGTAGAGGTCAAACTTGGACATTGATCGAAGAGCTGGCGTTGGCAATGGCGTGAACCAATACGTCTACGTGTCCGATCGTAGGTATGTTAAACTTTTTTATTTATACTAAAATAATATTTAATTCAAGATAAAACAACATTTATTTACACCTTGATATTTTTTTGTAGGTGATAATCAAAAGTCTGGTAGTGTTTGGATGGAGGTTTGCAACAAATTTCATGCTTTGATGCAAAAAAAACCGTACCGAGAAGTGAACTCAATGGGCTCAAAGTATCGAGAGATGAACAAGAAGATATCGGCATTTTGTGGTTATTACAACAATGCTCATTCGAATCGGCCAAGTGGGGCAAGTGATGAAACCGTTTTTCCATAGCTATGTCTAAATACCATACGAAAGAACGTAGTGCGTTCACATACGTAGGGGCTTGGGAAATCTTTAAAAATTGTCCCAAGTGGGCGCCGGATCCTAACGAGGTGGCAAGAGCAAAGAGGTCTAAAACATTTGAGTCGATAGAGCATAGTGCCGGTGGTTCGGATGTGCGTTGCCATATTAATATTAATGACGAACCCGAGTTTGACGATGAAGTGACGGAGATTCCAGAATTGAAGCACTCAAATGGTAGAGACAAAGCAAAAAAGGAAGCGGCAACCAAAAATAAAGAGGCGTCGACATAAAATGAAACTCCGGGTGAAACGAAGGTGGATAAGTTGACGAGCAAGCTCACCGAATTTAACGAAATACAAGCGGTGAGACTTACGTTGAAAGAAAAAGAAATGCAAGAAGCGGCCGATCGTGAAGACTTTAACCTAATGGTAACAAGCATGGACTCGCTCCCAGAAAAAGATAAAGAAGTGTTGCAAAAAATGAAGGCGAAAATTGCTCAAAAATAGGGTCTCTAAATTATGTCGTTATCATTTTTTTATATTTTCTAGTTTTCGTCTTTAATTTATGTCGCTATCGTTTTTTATATTTTCTAGTTGTAACGAAATTTATTCAGTTTTATATTTTATGGATTAAATTACATTTTTTTTCAATTTTTGGACAACTCTGTTATAAATCTCTCATGTAATTTGGGCTAAATCGGTTATATTATTTGTACCTATAGTAGCAAAGAAAAAGAAGAAACAGGTTATCCCACCACCATGGCGTCACCAACTTCTTCGGACGAGATCAACGAATTTTTTTTGAACGTGGTCATGGAAACGACACAAATAATTATAGAGGAGGATGAAACCTCGTCCAAATGGAGAAAACGACAACAATGTTTAAATAGGGATCGTGAAGGTATTTTTTTCGTGCATTATATTTTTTTAAGTGTCGTTTATATCTTAGTGTAATTTATAATTTTGTAAAATATGTAGGTGCCCACGATAGGTTGATGGCCGATTACTTTGCCGAAAACCCGGTATACACGGATGAAATGTTTAGGCGTCGTTTTTGAATGTGCCGTCGTTTTTTCTTACGTATAGCCAACGATTTGGCTAACTATGTCCCATTTTCACATTAAGATGGGATGCTACATGTAAAAGGGGATTTACCACTTTACAAAAGAGTACGTCGGCGATTCGCCAATTGGCTTACGGTACAAGTAACGACATGTGGGATGAATATTTGAACTTTGAAGATGTCTGATAGAACTTCACAAGAGAGTTTGTATCAATTTTTCAAAGGGGTGGTCAAGCTATACAGCATGAAGTACTTATGAAGGCCAACAAAGAATGACATCATAAAGTTGTACCAAGCACACGAAAGTAAACATGCTTTTCCTGGAATGCTTGGTAGCATAGATTGTATGTATTGGCCTTGGCGTAATTGCCCTAATGCATAGCGAGGTCAATTTACTCGAGGTGATCATGGTCATCCCACATTAATTCTAGAATCCGTGGCATCAAATGATCTTTGGGTATGGCATGCTTTGTTTGGTGTTCCTGGTTCGAATAACGACATTAACGTTCTTGGTCAGTCAGATGTTTTCAATGATATCATTAACGGTACGGGGCCTGATTCTAGGTTTTCGGTTTCAGGAGTAGAATACAAGCACGGGTATTATCAAGCTTATGCAATATAGCCAGCATACACAACGATTGTTAAAACTATACCGTATCCAGAAGATGAAAAAAGAAAGAAATATGCAAAATGTCAAGAATCTGCTAGGAAAGTTGTTGAGCATCTATTTGGGGTTCTACAACAAAAATGGCACATAGTTTCAAACCAAGCACAAGCACTTGAACTCAAAACATTGAGATATTGTATGTATGCTTGTATCTTGCTGCATAACATGATTATCGAAGATGAAGGTAACGCCATATGTGAATATGATCCTAACGACATTCATGAGAATGTTGTACCAGTTGATGAAGGGCAAAAAGAATCTAACATGTGGGCGTTATACAACGAGACTACGCATAACCATCTTCGTTCGGATTTGATTGAACATGTTTGGCAATTTGGTCGGGTTAACAACAACGAGTAGTTTTTTTTCTTAATTTATAATATGTAGTTTAAATTTGAATGTTCTTTTTTTATTAATTTGAATGTTGTGTAGTTTTATTACTAAAATTTATTTAATTTTATTTGTTGTTTATTTAAAATAAATAAAATATATTTCACACAAAAAGGGGTGGATAGTAGTTTGGGTCATGACCACACCCTTAAGATAGTGATTTTGGATGGTGAATTAGAGGGCGATGACATGGCGCTGACGTGGAGGATCATGGTGATCATGAGGGTCATGACCACACCCTATAGCCTTAGATTATAGATCAAATGGTGTAGATTCCTTGCCACACTTCTCACAAAACACACCCTTTTAACAATAACCCTACCCTACACACACACACACACATATATATATATATATAGGATGAGGATCATGAGTGAACAACATCCCTATTTGTGAACCTTGTGAACCAATCTCAGCAATTCGTTTTATTACTTGAGAGTAAGGGCAAGATTGTAAATATACAATTTATTTTTTTATGTTAAATTAGTTTCCATAAATCATTGGCAGTTACAATTCCTATTTCTTAGGAGATTTAATTAGATCTTCTTTGATTATATTCAATTTCTATCATATTTTATTCATACAGTTTCGAAATCAATCGCTGCGTAGAATCAAATCACGACGTCGATCATGGAGGCTGCTCATAGTAGCGATTTTAATAGTCAAGACCCAATACAACAAGAGGACTTGAATCCAGTTTTTACACAACCATGAATCGTCCGGGTTTAGTATTTTTATTTGGTTTTGTTCGACAGTCTACGTAATCATCCAGGTTTTATTTTTCATCCGTTTCTGTATTTCAATAGTCCAGATCTTTGTGACCAGTTTCCGGTTCATGGCATTCAACGATTTTCATTCGTTTTTGTTTGATTTATGTTTTGATTGTTAACGTGTATTCAGTTTTTATACCATTCATGAATGAGATTTAGGATGACTTGTTTACAGATTTACTGGAGTAAATGAATTTATAAGGTTAAGACAACAGTTGCATGTACTCATATTTACTGATCGTTCCTGAGTTTTTTAGGATGAATTGTTCACAGATGTATTTTATTAACGGAGTAAATATGATATCGGTGAGATATGGGTAATTTTATTAGATGTATTTGTTCACAGATGTATTTTGATTAACGGATGTATTTGATCGTTCCTGATTTTTTTTAGATTGACTTGTTCACATATGTATTTGATTAACTGAGTTTTAAGAATGACTTGTTCACAGATGAATTTTTAAGGTTAAGACAACTGATGCATGTACACATATGTACTGATCGTTCCTGATTTTTTTAGAATGACTTGTTCACAGATGTATTTTATTAACGGAGTATTTTTTATGTTAAGTTAACAGTCGCATGTACACATATGTACTGATCGTTTCCTGAGTATTTTAGAATGACTTGTTTCACACATGTATTGCACGTACACATATGTTCTGGACATTCCTGTAACTTCATATCTTACTGAAAGCATGTAATTTTTATTTGTTGCCAGATTTTTTTGTATGATACACTAATTTGTATAAGAAAATTCCTCAACTTTAGTTACTTATACTTGCTTGTTCTATTAATGATCAGAGTCAGTTGCTAGCAACGTATACGAAACACCTAACGGCAGTAGGTATTGGACGCCAGTTGTTCCGCCCGGTTTCAAACCCTTTTTCAATGCGAGATTTAGTTCGATGGAAGCTGCAATTGCAAAAATTATTGCCCACACTGAACCGGACGAGATCTCGTGCACGGCACCAAAGAAAATACGTAACAAGGGTTGTGGGAAGCACAAAAGACCGATTGGTCCACATGAAAAAGCAATAAAAGTTGTCAAGAAGCCACGAAGGAAATGTAATTATTGTGGAAAACGAGTCAGAAAACACGATAAAAGGAATTGCCTTTTAAAAAAAGGGAAGCCAACTAAGGATGACTCATCTACAAACGAGGACGACGAGGAAGACGAAGATGAGGAAGACATGGAGATAGAATCGGACGAATCGGATAGGGACGACAATGCCAGCGATTATTAGTATATTCATCCAAAGAAACTACCTTTTTAAGCTTCTTTTTCGTTAACTAGGACGATTTTAAACACTTACATTGGTGATTGTTTTACATTATTTTCTACTGTCTATGCTTTTTCTAACTACATCTTTAACAACTCCTATTACTTCAGCGTTTTTACGAATAAATACCTTGTGAACTTAAAGCAACAGACTTCATTTGATACATAAGTGTTTTAGATAAACAGTACTTTTATAACCAGTGATACGGTTACTTAACCAATGAATTACACCAGTGTACACAGGTTACTATATATAAGTACTTACACAAAAATACACTAGTGTTTTACATATGTTACATATATGTACTTAACTCGTATACAGTTGTTACACACATGTACACCAGCGTCTTTTAATTAACACCCTTATGTCTAGTTATCATCAAACTAACTGTACAAAATACATCTGCAAGCCCCATAACGTACATGTGTGTATATTCATACACCAACCTCCAAAACTTAAGGTGCCAGAAATCAGTTTTCATTACGCCTACATATACAGTAATGGTTTACATATCTTACATATATGTACTTAATCATTATACAGCTGTGTTTAGATCATACATTATTTGTTATGAAGTATATACGCATTGTCAATCTCCGAACAACGGATTAAACAAAAAATCACCATGCCCATACACAAAAAAATATGTCACAGAATACTCGCAAACAACTGGAAACATCCTAAACTTTTTCAATGCAAACGTAAAAGAAATTCAGTTTCACTTCCAAGTTCCTTCAAACAACTGGCAACATCCTAAACTTTTTCGACCTGAAACCCTTGGGCAATATTCAATGCGACGGCTTCACCCATTACTTCATCGCGCCGCTTATTCCATGCTAAACTTTTTTGTTTAGCACCCACTTTTGCTCCTTGCGTTCCAGAATCTTTCTCATCTATTTTAACGTCCTGCTTCTCGATACCTGTTTCAAAATAAGAAACTTAGACCACAATAACATAGGGACACACAAAAAAGTGCTATTATATACACATATGTACATACCATACTATACCCCTTTACCTTAAATTCATTTTTTCCTTTATATTCTCAGTGAATACTGTTTTTAATCTATATCCCTCATACAATACACTGATGTACATATTTGACAGCTATTACTCTAATGTACTCATCCCTATCTATATCCCTCATACAATACACTGATGTACATACTAGACAACTGGTGTACACATTAAGAACATGAAAATACACTTTTGCATTTAATTATTTTTCACTCACGTGTTAAACAAGATGACTATAACTAATGAACATACAATACACAAGTGTACTACTTTGACTGGAATTGATTATTACAAAATCTTTTCATATCACCGTATTTCCGGCACCGCCTATCACCGTCGGACCTCCAATTCCCAAATCACATTCCGACGGCACAAGGTGCTCATGACAACGACTGAAAACTCAACCAAAACACAATATCATACCATCATCCTTTGATTAAATATCTAACAGAACTACATATTCAGTCCATACCCTCCGATTGAAAAAACCCTAACTTTCCGACTCTCTAAAATCAACAAAATTAACTCTGAGATACATCAAGAATCAATGTAGTGAACAAGAACTTACAGTCATTAATCTTTACTTCCATACCGTCGCCGGAATCCTTCACCGTCGCCATCTTCTAACTCACCGTATGGGGTTGTGTATTCTTCTGGGTTTAATCTGATCACTATATTCAAGGAGAGTTTGTTTGCATTTTAAAAGATGGAAATGATTACGGGAAGAAAAGATTTCTGCAAATCTTTTCTCAAAAACGGTTCCATGCTCCTATAATTAAGAATGGTGTAGTTTTACAATACTACCCCTAGAAATTAATTATACCAATTATATTATAATAAACAATAACTAAATTGTAATTAATATTAAATGTCAAGATCTATCTAATCAATGGACAGGATCTGTTCACTTTGTTCACAACTTATCCCTTGTTCACTCTAGAACCTCATCCTATATATATATATATATAGGGTCAGGATTTAGGGAAAGCGGTGAAAAGTGTGAGAACGGTGAGAACGATTTTGGTGTTGATATGTGGCATTGATGCTAAATTACACTAAGGTTAATATTGTTAAAAAACCCACTCACATGAACTATGTGTTCAAAAAAACGCCATAAAAACACCCAATTCAGAAAAACGCCATCAAAATACCCAGTTAAAAACGCCATAATACACCCGGTTCAGAAAAAACGCCATGAAAAAACTCAGTTAAAAACGCTATAAAAACTCAATTGAAAACGCCATAAAACACTCAGTTCAGAAAAACACCACGAAAATACCTAGTTAAAACGCCTTAAAAACACCTAGTTCAGAAAATCACCATAAAAATACATAGTCTAAAACGCCATAAAACACCCAGTTCAGAAAAACGCTATGAAAACGCAGTTCATTTTTTTTGAAAAGTTTATCAATGGTATACTCGTTGGAAAGATAAAAAACGCTGATTTTTGTGGTGTAATTTTTTTAGAAAAATAATCACGTATAAAATAGTTATTGGCGTTTAAATATGATGGGGGGAAATGGCATGTGATTAGCATGTGCACCCTTATTTGAATCTTCCAATTTTACCTCTCCTGGTAGTTATAAGGTTTCCATTATTTACAAAAATGCCACCACATCATCTTAGCTACAAATCGCAAAGATCTAATGGCTGAAAATTGTTCTCACTGTTCTCACACTTCAAATCGTTTTCTCTTGATCCCATATAGGAGAAGGATTCGTTAGGAACCACCCTTTATTGCGAGAACCGCGAGAACCAATGTGAACACAACCAAAAATACCTAAAAATAGTTAAAAAACACACAATTTTTTTTAATATTTTTTAAATTAAAATCGTTGTATTTCGTTATTAAAAAAATTGGCTACTAAAAGTAGTAATTTTACATAAAAAATATTAAAAATAAATTGTGTGTTTTGTTAGATTTTTTTAGGTTTTTTGGGGGTTTAGTTTTTAGCATTTAGCTTGGGGGGGGGGGGGGGTGTTTAGGTTTTTTTTGGGGGGTGGGGGTGGGGGGGGGGGGTTAGTTTTTTTTTAAAGGTTTTTGGGGGGATTTAGTTTTTAGCATTTAGCTTGGGGGGGTGTGGGGGGGGGGGGGGGTTAGGTTTTTTAAGGTTTTTTTGTTGTGTTCACATTGGTTCTCATGGTTCTCGTAATAAGAGTGGTTCTCAAATGAACCCTACCATATACGTATATATATATATATATAGGGTCAGGATTTAGAGAAAACGGTGAAAAGTGTGAGAACAGTGAGAACGGTTATGGATCGTCCGATCAAAACAATCTATGGACTAGATTGACGCGGTGGGGTTTTCATAAATAACACCAATTCTATTAAGTGGACGTGCTTCATTAAGGGTAAAAGGGTTTTTAGACTTCTCTACCTAAAACGCCAAACTCATGAATAAAACGCCATTACGCGCTAAAAACATCCTATATAAACAACATCTCAGACCTTCATTAAAACACACCGAACCCCAAACGCCATATTTACTACTATAACCATTCATCCTAGAAACGCCAAAAAACCAAACTCAAAAACGCCATATTTTATTATATACCAATCATCTTAGAAAACGCCAAAAAAAACAAACATTAAAGATTCCAAATCTTTGATGTTCAATATTGTTTGTCATTTTTGGCGTTTCTCAGTAAAACGCCAAAAATGGCAAACATCGTTTCTTGTATATTCAATATTGTTCTACGCGAAGTTTCACAGAATGCATTCTTAGCTCAATAACATTTTGCTGCATGAGATGGACAAATCTTCAAGAAAAAGATGCCGGTGTCAGACATATGTCATTTTTTGTGCTTTGTTCTTGATGAATATTTGAATGGCATGAAGAGACGGATGACACTGATGAGTGGGTTGAAGATAAAGATGAACTTCAAACAAAAAACTCACCTCATTTTGTCCTTCCAAACGGCCACAAAAAAGCTACTTCAACAATAATTCAAACTGTGAGATTGATTAATGGCTGAACTTCAACTTTCAAATGTTGAAGAGGATGTGCTCAGTTGTCGATTTGGCTATCTGTAACCCCATTGACGGTTTAAGTGGTGACATAAATATAGGGATCTCTTAAGTTCCATGGATGAAATCTCTGATGTACCCCTAAGACGTCTTTAAACATTGATGAAAACCCCTCTAAAATGGCTTACACATCCTTGTACATGATGCTTCATAACTTGTAAACATGGTAAATTACCAAAAGGGTAAAAAACCCCGTTCTCTTAATAAGGTATAGTGGGAATGCCCGCGACGTTGCAGCGGGCGTCCGACTGATATCTGATTAAATTATAATGTGTATTACAAACCATAACCCTTCCAAGTTCCTAACATTTTCATTATATAAAGCCCGCGTTATGTGAGGCGGCACAATTTACAACACCTATGTAAACTGTTGAAATCTGCAAAAACGCCTAATGAATTTGAGAAACGCCATGGAGGAAAATAACTTATAATTACTAAATCATTTTATTCAATTTGGGGGCGCCATAAATGCCAAAATATTTACTATGCTCCTGATCTAAAAAAACCAATAAGAACACCATGTATTTGTTAAACGCCAAGAAATGGAAAGGTGCTGTTAGACGCGTTTAAAAACAGAATATGAAAGGACAAAAAAAACCCCTCCGCCCTTCACTATGTCGTGTGCCACGTGTTAAGCCAGGATCAGTTCTCACACTTTAGGGCGTTTTCTCCTGATCCTGTACCTATATATATATATATACATATATATATATATATACGGTAGTGATAGTGTACATTAATTCAAAAGTGTGAGAAGTGTTTTAAACCATTAGATCTTTGATCTAATGGTTGAGATTAATAGGGACCAAATTATAAATTATGTTTTAATTGTTTGGACTGATTTGAAAATTATAGGGGTAATAATGTCTTTGTATATGTTTCAAATTAGGTAACCTTTCCTAAATTCTAACGATTCATCCTAAATTCTATCGATTCAATTTTAAACTTATTTTAAAATTCGGACATTCTAAAAAATCCAGAAATATGTAACTGCTACAAGAAATATATAACACTATACATCCAACATATAACATTATATAACCCCATATAACACCGTATAACACGATGTAACACCATATAACACCATATAACATTATGTAACACTATATAACAATATATAACACTATACATCTATCATAGACATGCTATTAGACACATATAACACTATAACACTATAGTGGACGGTTCAAATGAGAAGAATTTTTTTGTAAGAAGAAAAAAGAAGAAGTTTCAACCAATAAGAATGCTTTATTTTACTTCATTTAATATTTGTATTTAATTTTAATATAAGGGTATATTGGTAAACTTACATAAATCATTAATGTGTATTCTTCCACTTTAATAACTAGCTAAATTAAATTTGTAACTCCTTTTCAAAATATATACTTTTTTCAAATTAAAAAAATAACTTAATTTAAAGTGTAGAATAAATTACTAGTTGTGTAGGATAAATCACGAGTTGTGTAGGATATATTTCGAGGTGTGTAGGATAAATTTCCACTATGTAGGATAAAATTCTATAATGTGTAGGGTATATGTAGGAAAATTTTGATATGTGTAGGTTTTGTAGATTATATGTAGGATAATTAATAATTAGTTGACTAATTAATTAAAGAGAGAAAAATTAATGATATGAGTTATAAATTAAATAACATTTTACTAATATGCCCTTTCTTCTTTTTCTTCTCACATTAAATTTATTCTCAAATGAACCTTCCCCTAACACTATATAACATTATATAACTCTAAATAACACTATATAACACCATATAATACCATATAACACCATATAACACCATATAACACTATACATCCATCATATAACACTATATAACACTATATAACACCAAAAAAACACTATATAACACCATATAACACTATGTAACACTATATAACACTATATAAAAATATATAACACTATACAGTTCTGAACGAGATGACACTAATTCGTAGATTAATTCATAATTCGTATTCCTATAATTAAGGGTGGCGGTTGTGGAAGGTTATCAATTAATTAAATTAATAAGAAAATTACTTGTTTACCCTTTTGAATTAATTTAGATTGAGTACACATGTCATCACCATAATATTTCTCACCCTTCTCACACTTTTATATTAATGTACAGGATCCTCTACCTATATATATATATATATATATATATATAGGGGAGCGCTAAAATGAGAACCACCTCGAGTTGTAAGAACCGCGAGAACTACTTGATCCGGGGCGAGGTGGACCAAATTTTTTTTTTCAAAAACGTAGATGCATGTATTATAAACACATTTGTAAAAAAAAAATTCAAAAAAAAAAAATGTCGTGTGTGTAGTTTTGAGCACCACAAGTTTGTGGTTTACGGGTACCGTAAATTTACGGAACTCGTAAACCACAAACTTGTGGTGCTCAAAACTACACACACGGCATTTTTTTTTTGGATTTTTTTTTACAAATGTGTTTATAATACATGCATCTACGTTTTTGAAAAAAATTTTTGGTCAACCGCGCCCCGTACGGTGTAGTTCTCGCGGTTCTTACAACTCGAGGTGGTTCTCATTTTAGCGGTCCCCTATATATATATATATATATAGAGGAGCATGAGAAAAATCACTATTGTTGAGAAAAATAGAAAACTCAGTATTACATATATGTAATATAATATTATTGCATATATATGTAATATATGATTATTGTACATATGCTCTTACAATAACATTAAATACGAATTTTAAAAAGATATATTTATTTAGTTTCGCTAGCTAAAATAATGGAGTTCAATAAATTTATCAATTCATTAAAATCACATATACCCTTACCCTACAAATATCAAAAGAAACATTCTTTTTTGTTTAGCTAAAATATAGGACATCTGAATTTTGTTTTATCGCCTCTCCCCCTATTAAATAATAATGGTACTGAAAAAATAAATACTTTGTTATAAAGACTTATTATTTAATTATTGATAGTTATGATATCATTAACCTGAAGAAAAAGTGATCAGAATTGACCGAAATCAATCAGATCAAGGGTTTAGTCTCTGCATAAAAAGTTTAATCCTCTCGTTGATTTGTGGGTTTGGTTGGATTCCTTCTCCGGTGATCACTGCAAAACAGAAATCCGTTAGACTCTCCACGAGGAGAATGGGGGTTCTCTCCGTGACCACCCTCCGGGGTGAGAATAAGTACAGTGATCTCGATGAAGAAGAAGTAGTAAAAGTGAAGTGAAAGTAACTTCTGAGATCATACCTGGAATGACTTATTTATAGCCGGATTTGGGCGGGAAATTGGTGTGACGGAGAAAGTAACGGAAAGTATTTTCCGTCGGCGGTTATTCCCTTTTCCGTCAATCACTAACGTCACATCCATGCACACGGATTGCAAGTGCGATCGACGGCTAGGGAGATGTCACATGGAAAGTGAGTTTCTTGTAGATTAATCTTCAAGCGAGTGCCATCATCATGATTAGATGAGCGTTCCAGATTATGCCACGTCACTATTAGTTATAACTGAATGGCTATGCACGATGAAGTATTCTAGAAGATCTACAGCTGTAACCCTTTATGCCTTTGCCACGTGTGCATTCTCTTGTAACATAAAAGATTCCTTTTTACAAGTCTTGATTTTCAGTCGCGCGGAGGTGTTTAGGATTTCATTCTTTAAGTCTAACTGTACCCTTACGTGAGCCTGCGCAAGGGTGGTAGTTGAATGTTTGTTTCACCTTTTCTCCAGTGCATGGTTATCAAAGACTGTTTTCTTCCATAACTTGTTTAGGACCACTGCGCAGCCGCGCGTGGTCTCGTTAAAAATGTTTCTAGAAGCGAGGTTATGGAATGGTCTTATGAGTCTGCGTAAGGCTTTTGGGACCATACTCATTTGTTATTGAACTGTTAATTCTCAAATCCTGTTTAGGACCGCTGCGCAGCCGCGGAGGGTCTTTGTTCAAGATATTTTGGGATAAGGTTGTGCTATGGTCCTATGCGCATGCGCAAGGTTTTGGGGACCATACCCCTTCATAACCAAATAAATTTGTATTAGATTAATTATATTAGAATTTATAATTGGCACGTTAAAATTCATTTTTTAAAGACATGTCTTGATAACTGTATGTGTTATGCTATATTGTATTCAACTCGTGTAATATACGAGTTTATTAAACCCGTGCAATACACATGTCTTTTAAATATATTTTTTTGTATCTAAGTATATAACATTAAATTTATTCAACTCATATAATACACGAAAATCTAACCGAGTTTTAAAATATACAGAATACACACTTTAACTTGGGCATAGCATTTACGATATTTTTTGCGTAAATATTTTAGTGCAAGGGAAAATAATATTTATTTAGTATAGAAGAAAAATGTTGTATTCATCTTGTATACTAAAAGAACAATTCGACATTTCAAATCACAAATTTTCAGTTACAATAATCACAAAAGGCCTTATAGACGAGATCTTGACCCGGGGGGCCAGGACACCCACGAACACAAATCCCCCCCAAACACTGACAAAACCCACAACCTTTGCAAAGTGGTAAACAATCATTTCTTGTCGTGCAGTGTGGTAGAGCATTAGGTCGAGCTGCCATTGTTCCCTGCCACATCCCTTCACAAATAAACCATATATTAGATGAAATACAACAAGAGATAGAAGCATAAGTAAACATAGTTATATATAATTAACCAGATGAAATGAGGGCAATCAACATGAATATAACCAAAGTTTGTTGAGTAATCCTCATACTTCTTTCTATATTTTCTCTCTTTAACATACAACACACATGTCTATGCACAAATATATATACACAAACATATTGAGAATATATTATTTTTCAAAAGAAATTAATAAAAGTGTAATTATATAAGCCACTATTACACAATATAATACAAAATCAGATATGTTTAATATTTAAGTATTTTTGTTTTGTTTTTTTTAATAAAAATTTTTAGTGATATTTGTTTGCATTTATGACACTTGTTGTGTGTGTTTTTTTTAACTAGAGGGATAAACGCACTTGACATTTTTTTTCTCTATAGTAGGTTTAAACCAATTATTATTCATATACTTCCTATTAGGCCATCGGGTGTACTCTAATATTTAGAGTGTTAACAATGACATGGCATATTAACTAACATTGCAAACCACTCCCTCCTTGTGTTAAAGGAAATTAAATGGGTTATTTGTTAACGTGTTAACCCAATGTTAAGAGATTGAATTAATTATTCTTTTCTTTTCTTTTTAGACCAAAAACCACTAAAAGATAGGGTTAGATGAAGTTAATGGGATTAAACCATTTCCTTGGAGTGTGGCAAAGTGAAATGGGGAAAAAAGATTGATGTGGAACTTAGGTGGAGTTAACATTGGTTAAAGTATACCCAAATACCTTAGTGGTTGGATAAATAACAGTTTTATTGTTAAATATTGTTTACTTAGGCCTTTGGATATACTTTAACCTAACTTAACTCCACATAAGTGACACATCAACTTTTTTTTCTCATTTCACTTTGTCTCACTCTAAGGAAATGGTTTAACATGTTAACACATAACTCATTTAATGCACTTTAACATTGGGTTTTTGTCTAAAAAAGAAAATAATTATTAATTCAATCTCTTAACATTGGGTTAACATGTTAACATATAACTCATTTAATGCACTTTAACACAAAGAGAGAGTGGTTTACATTGTTATTTAACATGTCATGTCATTGTTAACACTCTACATGTTAGAGTACACCCCATGGCCTTATAAAAGTTTATATGAGCTTATCACATGTTAATACAATAATAAGTACTATAAACATTTCAAACCCCAAACGAGTTTGAGTTCTTTCTTGACAGACTTGGTCTTCGGCCACCAACTTTTTGCTTACCAAAGATGTTAATATATAACTTGTCGGAACGCCCGCGCGTGGCCGCAGATACTTACGATATTTTGTTGCATGTTGCGTGACCGATTGGGAGTCTATATTGATGGTATCCAGACACTTCACGGAACAAGCACCAATAACTCCCGGGACAACTATTCTAGGTGGGTACCCATGATCCCTATAGAGTGTGTTTTACAATTTCACAAACCAAAATGTAAAAGTAAAACCAACTACCCTACGCAAAGAGATTCTAAACATGTGATTAAACATCCTGAACATGATGTCGTGGGGTTTTATATATAAATGGATTCGGTTGAACCCCTAATACTTTTTTTCAATATCTAATACTTGTACCCTGCTAAGACAATAACTAATTCAAAATTCAAAAATTAACTAAGATTAAAAAAAAAACACATGTGAGTCTGTTGACTTATTCCTGTATTCTAACATTATCAATATCGGTTCCAGTTACAAAAGCAAGGCCTGCTGTAAAAGGAGTTCTAGCATAGAACTGCAAAAAAGAGGTTAATAATTTGTGTCTCGTTATAATAGTAGGGCATATAATAAGAGATATGTGAATAATGAAAACTACACCTGATATACCAAAATGTTTGGAGAATCGTTAGTTGTGTCTGGTGGCTCAATATGACCAAAGTTTCTTACCTATTAAAACACAAGGAACCCATTTTAATCACTAACAGAACCAGAACATATTCCAAATTAAGTAAATAAAACTGCAAGTTCTGTAAGTGATGTAAAAGATAAGTCCATGGTGGAAATTAAAACCATCTTGAAAAAGTTTGAACAGATTGCGCTCCACTTAGTGGTTTCTACAAGATATAAAAGGGTTGATAACAAAAATCATACACATTACATGATTATTACCACTTATTTTAAATACAACACCCAACCGACCCAACCACCAACATCAGCCTGTGATCAAAATGCCGATAGAGACTTCTCGTATACTTCTCAGACACTTCTATCCAAGCATAAATCATTTTGACCCTATCAGCAACATAAAAGAAAACATGTACAACCTATGGCATATCTTCATATAATCACATGATTTATCCCAATTACTTTACTAAAGCAATTTAATACGTAGTAAACACTTACATATGCTTTCGGCGGCTCTGCCAAAGATGCAATTGAAACCCTAGTTCAATTTATAACCTTGATTTGCATAAGTGTTTGGATATATAGTTTGATTCTATCTGGGAGGGAATCAAAAGCATCTGGTTGGGTTGAATCAGACCCTCACTATTTGCGATGCGATGAAGATGTAAAGTAGGTGAAAATAAGTACCTTCAATCGATGGATATCAAAATCCAATTACTCCCTTAAGTGTTTTAAAAGTTAGTAAACTTTACAATATATTCAATTTAAACCAAACACAACTTCTTGATTTATTATATTTTATAATGGTGCTGAAGAAACCTTGAATGAAGCCCTAAAATTCCAATTGAATCTCAATCTCAGATCCTAAATCCAATAGAAATCAAACTGAGAGTTGATTTGTTTACCTTGTCGGATTTAATTCGGTTTTTGAAGACGTAGTCAGCGACTCGATTGATGGCCTCTATGATCTTCATCTCCCTAATAATTCAAACTGTGAAATTGATTAATGGCTGAACTTCAACTTTCAAATGTTATGTGAGGCGGCACAATTTACAACACCGTGGAGTTGCCGTGGAGCATGTTGCCGATACGAATAACGCGTTTAGATAAATAGGAGTATGATAAAAAATTAATTTTTTGATTCTTTGGTTAAAAGAAAGGACTCGGATATTGGTATTGCTGAGAGTGGAAGTTATATTACCGCGAGGATAGCAGCGATGTGAGTCTCCTTGTTTCTCCATGATGGAATTCTTTCCCATTAATTATACAGATGAAGTGGACTTACCACCAGACTAATTCAAGTTATTAACTGACTATTACAATTTAAAACAACATATGAACATCCCAACATCATTTTCTACAACCCGCTTTATTTAAGCTGATAATCTGACTACTCACTATCACATAAGCACTTTTGGAATGCAAGTCAAAATACACATTTTTATATGTGTGAAGGAGAGAGTAGATGATATAATCTTATCACATTAATATAATAACATAACCCATGATGAGAAACTGTGAAATCTTACTTGTATAAACACACTCCCATCTGTGACCAACGGATGATTGTGCAAATCAGTACCTGGTGGGAGCACCAATAAATCAGGAATCATGTCATCCTTCTGAACCTGTAAAAGTATATCGAGAAAAAGATGTAAGCAAGCAAGGTGACAAGAAATAAAACAATGATGATTGTATATACATCGCTAAGTAGTATTCATATGTTTGATAGGTTACCACATTTTCCTTTCCTAGTTCAAACATAGTTTCAACATCCAATTTCAGAGTATTAACATGGACATAGCCGGGTTTTCAAAATTGAATGAAAAGTTGAAATTAGGCATAAATTGGGCCACAAACAACAAATTAGTATGATAAAGAAAAAAGAAAAAGAAAGGCAGAGTCAAGGAGAGAGATAGAGATAGAGAGGTAAACCTAATCCATATGGAAGGGGAAATGGGACTTGAATAGTTTAATCTAATTCAGCGAAACAAATAAAGGCCGTCGTTGCAACTTTTCTACCATAATAAACCACCGGAGTAGCGGTTGTACACTTCCTGAAAACGCCACCGCTCTTTTAGTGACCAAACCGGCATCGGCAATGGAGTCCTCGTGCTTCAATCAGTGTGTTGGCTGTGTACGCATCGGACATCAGCATCACAGCTATGGGTCCGCTGCAGCTCTGTCGTACGCCATTGATGTGCATAAAATACAACATATAAAATATATCAAATACGGCGTAAAATCAATCCTTTTTCACTTCTAATGTTGGAAAAATCTTGTTTCTTTGTTCCTTTTTAATTTACAAGGTTAAAAGAGCTTAAATGTGCAAAAGGATCAAAATAACAACAAAAACCAACATAAATACAAAGAAGGAGAAGTGACGCAAACTCGCCAAGCCCCAATTCACATCCAAACCAAGAAAATGGCAAGATTAGAAGACCTGACACAGGGCCGTGTTCACCAGACACGTGCCGTCTCCAAGACCAGGATCTCTGCAGAAGAAAAGACAACAGCAAAGGACAAAACAGACAACCAACACGGGGTCGTGCTAATGCAACACAGGGCATGGTCAACTTTCAGATTCACAGAATCTGACATAGTACAACAAGTACATTGGCCACGGGCCGTGCCGTTGACACACGGGGCCGTGTTAGTACAGGACTTGACACTGCAGTTAATGAGGAAGAGAGAGAGAGAAATGGCCACGGGGTCGTGCCAGGCGGGCACGAGCCATGATGAACGTCTGTCTTCAACTATAAATAGAGGTGCTTGGGTCCATTCAAATCCATCCCTTTGGCAAACCACTTCTCTCTCACTTGCCACCACTCCACCACCACTACAACACCATCATCCACCACCATCATCCATCTTCCATCATTTAGAGTGTGTAGTAGTCTCGGGATCCAAGATCGATAGTAAGAGTCTTTGTCAAACAAAGGCCATGCTTGGCTAAACTCTTACATCACTTGGTGAAGACAAATCTTTTATGTATTACGTTTTGATTTCCAATCTTTGGCTCCCTTTTAATTGGGTATGTATTAATGACTTTTATAACTAGTTTTTTATATTGAAGGCGAATTTATCTAACCATTCTCCATATGTCATTGATTCACATATTTGTGTCTTTACGGTCTATATAAAGCGCGCTAATTACTTGGAAGGGGGGGTTAGAAGGGTGGTTGGGTAATTCTATGTCTCGTTCAGTGTATAGATCCTGCGAGAACCTGGTTCAAGCTTAGTACTACTCCATGGATTGGCTAGGAATGACTGGCCCGACTGAGAGTAAGAAACTGCTTGAGTCCTTTATTTATAAACTACTATTAAAACTTTAAACCAACCCCGCGAGGACTGTATCCCTGCTGACTCAGACCAAAGGGTTGAAGGTAACGCTGCCTGGAAGGGGGCCTACCACTTTTCGCATTAATAACTTACTTAATTATCTTTTAATAATCCGACCTTGCGGGATTGTATCCCTGCTGACTCAGACCAATAGGTTGAGGGTAACGCTGCCTGTAACGGGGCCTACTACTATAACTTAAAGATAATCTCTTAAAATGCCCAAAGTGCGGAAATCATCAAAAGGATACATAAAAGAGGAGTTGGAATCAAGTGATTCCTTCTCGTCTATCTGTTTTTCCTTAAATTTTATTTTCATTTCTAGTTTATATTTTTATAGCTTTTAAATCTTTTCTTCAAAATTTGGTTAGATTAGACGTTAACGATAAGCCGGTATTAAAAACTCTTGTGTCCTTTGACGACCTCGGTATCTTGCCATCACTATACTACGTCCGTGATGGGTGCACTTGCCCTATCATGTGTGAAAAGTGATAGCAGAATATCGGGTTTTTATAAATTTAAAACTTGAATTTGTGAATAAAAAGAGCTAAAATATATCTTAAAAAAATATATACACACGCACGCACGTACGTCAAGTTTTTGGCGCCGTTGCCAGGGATACAAGGATTTTAAGAAAGCTTAAAATTAACGGCCTAATCATTTTTATCTTTTCTTTTTAGGTTTTTATTCTTTTTTCTTTAAATTTTCTACTTACAGCAGAAGTGACACGGGGCCGTGTGGGATCTACATGGGGCCGTGTCAACTCTCCAGTAACCTTAAACCTATTTTATGCCAGATACAGACTGCAGTACGGGGCCGTGTTACCCTAACATGGGGCCGTGTCAAACTAACAATTTGTAGGAAAATAGTAACCGCCTGATCCCGACGGTTAAAAACTTTCTGGAAAATATAGATTTTTATGATTATTTTTACCCCAGCCACTCTTACGGTGAATGGTGCGATTATCGTGGGGAGGATCATGAAGAATTGGAATGTGGCGTTCTAAACTTCACTCCCCACTATTTAGCCCCATCGTTTTCTTGTAACGATCACCTTAAGATGGGCGGGAGTAAAAATCCATCCACCTGAACTCCATCAACCTTCTTATCTAGAAGACTTAGAAGACATAGCTCAAAAAGAAAAGAGGATTCTACAAAAAAATCAAAGAAATAGAATCCTTGATGAAGGCGCGATGTTCATCAAGGATCCCAACCGTAGAAAAATCAGGTACAAACAACACCGAGACCAACCAACCTACCATAGACACTTGCGAAGACGAAGGCGATAGTCGTCCCTGTTTCGATTTTGCGATGACGATCCCCTTTACAGAGTGTGAATTTCACACCGACGGTTTGAACAGGAGCAAGAGATACAACCAAGATGAAATCTTGTACCCTGCTAAGACAATAACTAATTCAAAATTCAAAAATTAACTAAGATTCAAAAAAAAAAAAAACACATGTGAGTCTGTCGACTTATTCCTGTATTCTAACATTATCAATATCGGTTCCAGTTACAAAAGCAAGGACTGCTGTAAAAGGAGTTCTAGTATAGATCTACAAAAAAGAGGTTAATAATTTGTGTCTCGTAATAATAGTAGTGCATATAATAAGAGATATGTGAATAATGAAAACTACACCTGATATACCAAAATGTTAGGAGAATCGTTAGTTGTGTCTGGAGGCTCAATATGACCAAAGTTTCTTACCTATTAAAACACAGGGAACCCATTTTAATCACTAACAGAACCAGAACATATGCCAATTTAAATAAATAAAGCTGCAAGTTCTATAAGTGATGTAAAAGATAAGTCCATGGTGAAAATTAAAACCATCTTGAAAAAGTTTGAACAGATTTCGCTCCACTTAGTGGTTTCTACAAGATATAAAAGGGTTGATAACAAAAATCATACACATTACATGATTATTACCACTTATTTTAAATGCAACTCCCAACCACCAACATTAGCCTGTGATCAAAATGCCGATAGAGACTTCTCGTATACTTCTCAGACACTTCTATCCAAGCATAAATCATTTTGACCCTATCAGCA
This sequence comes from Helianthus tuberosus, assembly GCA_030545235.1. Lineage (NCBI taxonomy): Eukaryota > Viridiplantae > Streptophyta > Magnoliopsida > Asterales > Asteraceae > Helianthus > Helianthus tuberosus. Next base: position 31,664,893 of record CM060395.1, read on the forward strand.
ACATAAAAGAAAACATGTACAACCTATGGCATATCTTCATATAATCACATGATTTATCCCAATTACTTTACTAAAGCAATTTAATACGTAGTAAACACTTACATATGCTTTCGGCGGCTCTGCCAAAGATGCAATTGAAACCCTAGTTCATTTTATAACCTTGATTTGCATAAGTGTTTGGATATATAGTTTGATTCTATCTGGGAGGGAATCAAAAGCATCTGGTTGGGTTGAATCAGACCCTCACTATTTGCGATGCGATGAAGATGTAAAGTACGTGAAAATAAGTACCTTCAATCGATGGATATCAAAATCCAATTACTCCCTTAAGTGTTTTAAAAGTTAGTAAACTTTACAATATATTCAATTTAAACCAAACACAACTTCTTGATTTATTATATTTTATAATGGTGCTGAAGAAACCTTGAATGAAGCCCTAAAATTCCAATTGAATCTCAATCTCAGATCCTAAATCCAATAGAAATCAAACTAAGAGTTGATTTGTTTACCTTGTCGGATTTAACTCGGTTTTTGAAGACGTAGTCAGCGACTCGATTGATGGCCTCTATGATCTTCATCTCCCTAATAATTCAAACTGTGAAATTGATTAATGGCTGAACTTCAACTTTCAAATGTTGAAGAGGATGTGCTCAGTTTTCGATTTGGCTATCTGTAACCCCATTGACAGTTTAAGCGGAGACATAAATGTAAGGATCTCTAAAGTTCCATGGATGAAATCTCTGATGTACCACTAAGACATCTTTAAACATTGACGAAAATACAAATTCAACCCCTCTAAAATGGCTTACACATCCTTGTAAATGATGCTTCATAACTTGTAAACATGGTAAATTACCAAAAGGGTAAAAAACTCAGTTCTCTTAATAAGGTATAGTGGAAATGCCCACGACGTTGCATCGGGTGTCCGACTGATATCTGATTAAATTATAATGTGTATTACAAACCATAACCCTTCCAAGTTCCTAACATTTTCATTATATAAAACCCGTGTTATGTGAGGCGGCACAATTTACAACACCTATGTAAACTGTTGAAATATGCAAAAACGCCTAATGAATTTGGGAAACGCCATGGAGGAAAATAACTTATAATTACTAAATGATTTTATTCAATTTGGGGGCGCCATAAACGCCAAAATATTTACTATGCTCCTTGTTGGTGCAGTTGTCTGTCGACTTCATCTTAGTTCGCGTCTCAGATTGTGAAAGAGACCGAAGACCGGTAAAGACTGAAGAATGAGAAGACTCGATACTTCAGACTCGTCAACATCAGAGGGGGAGTCTGTTAGTGCATACGTCTGTCGACTTCGTCTTGTATCGAGTCTTATACTAGAATTGATAGATCAGGGCACGTTATATGAGAAATAGGGTAGGTTTTAGATGTGATTGAGCCCATTCCGTTTGAAGAGTGCCTGACCGTTTGAAGCGTGACCGTTTGAAGCGTGACCGTTTGAAGCGTGTCCGTTTGAAGGGTGGCATGTCACCTTCAAACGGACAGCTCTAGTCTATAAATACCCTTCAAACGGATTCATTTGTAACATTCTTGATTCCGACGCCGAGGTGCTGTCGAAGTGTCTCCAGTCTTGTAAACGTTCAGAGATTAATAAACGAGACAATTAATAGTGAATACAAGCTAAACAAAGACAGAATCAATGAATTCCGCCTCTGATTCTGTCTGAGCACTCTTCTGATTGACTCGTTAGGTCGTTTCACGATCCTACAAGTGGTATCAGAGCTCAGGAGGAAGAGTTCTTACGGTTTAGCTCGTTTTCGCTAGCAAATTCTGATTTTCTACACCTTCTTTCACAAAATTGATACTTTTCACGGTTAAAATCGGCTAAAACTTTCACAATGAGTGCGTAATTGTGTTTTAACAAACCCTTGAGAATATCAGATCAAAACTCGAAGTAAAACTGGTAAAAATGGCTTGAAAACTGGTGTTCGTTTGAACGAGCCCAGCACCTGTCCGTTTGAAATTGACCTTGTCCGTTTGAAAATTGACCTTGTCCGTTTGAAAACTGACCTGTCCGTTTGAAAACTGACCTGTCCGTTTGAAAACTGACCTGTCCGTTTGAAAACTGACCTGTCCGTTTGAAACTGACCTGTCCGTTTGAAACTGACCTGTCCGTTTGAAACTGTCCATCCCGTTTGAAAGCAGCCATTCTGTTTGAGGTTGTCGTTTGAAACTGACCCTTCCGTTTGAAAAGGGTTCTGTTTGAAAAGGGTTCCATTTGAAAAGGGTTCTGTTTGAAAAGGGTTCCGTTTGAAAGGGGATCTAGTTTGAACTTGGTATTTTGTTTGAACAGGTTGTGTTTGAAATATGGCAAAAATGTTTGATGAAAAAGAAAATGATCATATTGAACGATTAAATGATGGATATGGTTGGTATAGAGCAAGCAGTTATGAACAAGATGATAAACGGATTTGGATTATGCGAGTTGAAAATTTTCTGTGTAAAAAGAATGAGACATTTGAGGAGTTGAAAAGCAGATTTAACTATTTACTGGACAAATTGAAAATATATGAGATAAAGTTGACAGATGCTGAACAAGTATCAAAGCTTGCAGATGCATTACCTGCAGAATGGGATGATTTTTTAAAAAATCTTAAAAGAGATTCTGGATTTTCTGGGTTCTCAAAATTACATCCAAAAGATTTTATCAAAAAGCTCAAAGCATATGATTATGAAAATAACAAGAAAAAGAGAGAATTGATGGATAAAATAAAAGGAAATTTAGATAAAATGAGTTTGGATGTAATTGTTGAAATAGACAAAAGAGTTTGTGTGTGTCTTGCAGCAAAAAGTGTCATGAACTATGACATTAAGAGGGGTTGTTATATTGATAAGAATATGAATCCTCTTGATTTCGTTAAATTTTTTTGTGCAGGAACATACAAGATAGAGGAAGAGAAAGTTTTAATGAAAGAAGAATCTGGTTCTGAATCAGTGTGCTCCAAATGTGATAATTTTGAGGCTGACAATGGCAAACTCTTGAAGGATGCGGAAAGTTTGACAATGGAAGTAAAAAATATGAAGGATGAGAAGCAATCTGATGTTAAACAGATTCTTGTTTTACAGGAAAATTATGAGAAATTGAAATCTGAAAATGTCAAACTGTTAAGTGTTTTGGACAGTTTGACATTAGAAAATAACAATCTGAAAGAAAAGGAAAAAGGTTTTGAAAATGAAAAATTAAAAATTGAAAATGATTTTCAAAGTCAAATGAAGGTTTTAGAAGATGAAAAATCTGTTATTTTTAAAAATAATCTTGAAAAACAGATTGAAATAAATACTCATCTTCAGAAAATCATTCGGCTTGAAAATGAAGCTGAAATTGCTCGGAATAAAATTGACGAGCTTGAGAAGAAATTGAAAGGTTTTGAGACTTCGTCATCAACATCAGATTATCCATGTCCAAAACCGATCAATTCTGTTCCAATAAGTGACAATGTCACAAACTTTGGCCAAGTCAAAGTTGAAGATTGTGATGAGAAAACTGATGATGATGAGAAAAGAAAGATTTTTTTAAAATTAAATGAAATGTTTCAAGATACTGTTTTACATTCTACTGAGAAAGGTGAATGCTCAACGCAAAAACCTGTAAAGAAGAATGTGGAACAAAAACAAAAAGATAAAAAACCGAAAAATGTTCAAAAAGAAAATAAAAGCTCATCAGTTCAATCATCCAATCGTGTAAAAAACCACAAAAATTGGAAAATCAAAACTCAAAAACTGTTGGTAATAAGTGGTGCAAGTTTGACCACAGGGCGTCAAAGCCAAATCCAGCTTTCAGGAGGGATGATGATCACCACAAAGCCAGACAATGCTATGATCTTAGTGTTTGGTGTGATAGTGGTGATTGGTACGATAACAGAGTGTGTTACACTTGTGGTGTTCGAGGACACATTGCTGTTAACTGCCAAAATCAGTGGTTTGAGACGAGAAGATGCTTTGAATGCAATATCAAAGGACACATTGCCAGGGATTGCCCAAGGAGATCAAATGAAAGATCGAGGGCTAATTCTAAAAAATTGGTAAAGAAACCAGTCAATGTCAAGCCCAAAGAACAGAAGGTTCAAGAACCTAAAGTTCAAGAAAAGAAAGTGAAGCTTTCTCAAGGGCAAAAAGACAGACTGAGGAAGAAGAGGAAGAAAGCAAGAGAATATCTCGAAAGGATTTTGTCCTCGGATACAACTGGTAAAACAGATAAAAGTTCTGATAAATCGTCTTGCTCACCAAAGAATGATAAATCAAGCAAAACGGATTCATCAGATACAAATCTAAGGACGAAAGAGGGAAAGAAGAAGAAGAAAATTGTTGGTGATGAATTTGTTTCTCCAGAAACAAAGGAGCCAGTTGTTGGTGATGAATCTGGCTTATCAAAGTCAGACAAGCCACATTCAGGCAATGATTCTGGTATGGTAAAACCAGAAGAGCCTTGTGTTGAGGTAAAAGTTGAGAATTCTGGTTTAACAATGGATGATGCAAATTTTCCACCATTGTTGAACAAGAATTCAAAATCACCCAAGGACCGTCAGGCTTGGGTGAATCTGTTTAAATGAAAAACCTGACTTGCCGGAGTTCCCAGGTTGGTAAGCGTGGAACATGAATCGGCATCTTTCTTACAAGATTAATCAGGGACATTCAGTTGTACTTGATTTATCTTTGTCTTATTTGTGGTTGAAAAAGAACAAGGTGATGAAGTGACCCCAAACCTACAAACGTTTGGTAAACAAACTAATTTTTCCGGAAAAACCATTTTGATTAAAACAAACTTAGGTGTTTTGAAATCATAATGGGAAAATAGTTTGTTGTGAGGGGGAGGTCTGATTGTTTATGCCAAGTGGATGGCGATTTGAAGCAATTCGATATTGGTTGTCACATTTCTTGTACAGTTCGTTTTCAAATTTTCCCAGAAAATCAAAATTGAAACATATTTTGATTTTAGGGGGAGTAATTTTTTTAAAAAAATTAGAAAATTTGAAAATGCCAAAAACATTGAAAAAATAAAAAAATGAGTTTTGTTGTGAAAAAGAGGAAATGATAGTAGATCAGTTGGACTGTCATAGCATGCTAAAGAAATGGAGAGATAAAATGTGATAAACGATCTCACTAAAGATGTGACGATAGGCTCAGCTAGACTAGTAGATTTGCGATAACGATAAAAACTTAAATGAAAAAGCCTAGTTCTAGTGGGAAACATGGTCGAAAGCATAGTACTTAATTTTGTCCTTCTTGACTGTGTGCCTCCTCAGTAATCACTGATTGTCGAAAGACATAAAACTGGTTAAGTTTGTGAACTTTCACAACTTTGCTGAAAAGTCACTGTGATTGTGCATTTCATTTTGCAAAGATTTAAACTTGTTTTATTTCTTTATTTTGTTTAAGCATCGGACATCCTCTGCGTATACGTGAGTATCGACCTGGATGTTGTTGCCTAAACGTTCTGCTTTATTTTCTTTGGTGTTTCGTTTAAGCTTTGGATCACCTCTGCGTATACGGGAGTATCGACCTGGTGGTTAAAGCCTAAACAACTTCAAATTGTTTTATTTTTCTTATTTTGTTTAAACATTGAACTTTCTCTGCGTATACGGAAGTATCGACCTGATTGTTAATGTTTAAACATTCTGATTTGTTTTCGCACAATTCACAGTCGATAAAAGTTTAAAGGCATTGCTTGAGTTAGTGTATTGCATGATGAGGGGATATGCTGAGATCGTGGGGTCCATAAGAACTTAGTGCTATCTTAATATACCTTAAAGTATCGGTAAGCAGATTGAAAGTTTTTAGATTGAGTTTAAGTGGACAACAATATCGTCAATCAACGTGAATCGTTTAGAGCTTAAAATGTTTAAAGCTTAACGGTGCTTGTGATGTGTCTCAAAAACTGATATGATCCTCTTACACAAACTCACAAAAATATTGTTTGTAAATATTTCTTTACTGCATTTCATTCTATTTCAAAACCCAAAAAGATTTTAGTGTGTTTTAGCATAAATTTTGAAAAATACAAAAAGATTTTCGACAACTGATGTTGAAGAGTTGATTTTCAAAATTTCAAGTGCTGAACATGATGAACTGGTTTGGAAGCATGCGTTTAAAAGAAGAAACTGATTTTGAGAAAGAAAGTTAGATTAGTTAATCAAGGTCATTAATTTGAACTTGATGTAACTATTACTAGTAAGTTTTTCTTATTGATTTAAGTAAAAACTTATGTGTTTGTGAGAAGATTGTACAGGAGATGAGCTGAACAGAATTAAAACCAGGATGTGATCTCAAGGTGATAGCTAATTCCAGACAGCGATCCCAGCATGATGAAAGGGGGAGTCTGACGAGGTTAAAGCCAAAGAGAAGATCCTGGTACATGCTAAGTAAGAAAGGAGACCGATCAAGACTGAAGAGTCGTCATGTTGAAGACTCTCACTGAAGATTCCGTCAACATTCAAGGGGGAGTCTGTTGGTGCAGTTGTCTGTCGACTTCATCTTAGTTTGAGTCTCAGATTGTGAAAGAGCCCGAAGACCGGTAAAGACTGAAGAATGAGAAGACTCGATACTTCAGACTCGTCAACATCCGAGGGGGAGTCTGTTAGTGCATACGTCTGTCGACTTCGTCTTGTATCGAGTCTTATACTAGAATTGATAGATCAGGGCACGTTATATGAGAAATAGCGTAGGTTTTAGATGTGATTGAGCCCATTCCGTTTGAAGAGTGCCTGACCGTTTGAAGCGTGACCGTTTGAAGCGTGACCGTTTGAAGCGTGTCCGTTTGAAGGGTGGTATGTCACCTTCAAACGGACAGCTCTAGTCTATAAATACCCTTCAAACGGATTCATTTGTAGCATTCTTGATTCCGACGCCGAGGTGCTGTCGAAGTGTCTCCAGTCTTGTAAACGTTCAGAGATTAATAAACGAGACAATTAATAGTGAATACAAGCTAAACAAAGACAGAATCAATGAATTCCGCCTCTGATTCTGTCTGAGCACTCTTCTGATTGACTTGTTAGGTCGTTTCACGATCCTACACTCCTGATCTAAAAAACAATAAAAACACCATGTATTTGTTAAACGCCAAGAAATGGAAAGGTGTTGTTAGACGCGTTTAAAAAAAGAATATGAAAGGACAAAAAAATCCCTCCGCCCTTCACTATGTCGTGTGCCAAGTGTTAGGCCAGGATCCGTTCTCACCGTTCTGACACTTTAAGGCGTTTTCTCCTGATCCTGTACCTATATATATATATAATGTAAGGTTACTGTAAAAAAGGTTAAAAGTGTGAGAAAGGTGAGAAATATTGTGGAGATGACATGTGTCCTTAATCTAAATTAATTCAAAAGGGTAAACAAGTAATTTTATCATTAATTCAATTAATTAAAAACTTTCCATAACCGCCACGTTAATTATAGGACCGGGATTTTTTTAAAAAGATCTCTATAAACACCATTCAGCACATATATAACACCATTCAATAAAGTATATAACACCATTCAGCAAGTATATAACACCATTCAGTAAGTATATATAACACCATTCAGTAAGTATATAACACCATTCAACGTGTATATAACACCATTCAATACAGTATATAACACCATTCAATAAAGTATATAACACCATTCGGCAAGTATATAACACCATTCAGTAAGTATATAACACCATTAAGTAAGTATATAACACCATTCAGCACATATATAACACCGTTCAATAAAGTATATAACACCATTCAATAAAGTATGTAACACCATTCAACACATATATAACACCATTCAGCACATATATAACACCATTCGATAATCATTACATCTCCCTATCATCTTCTTCTCCACTACCGGCACCACCGTCGTTGGGAGGTGGCCGCCGTCGCCTCTCTATGAGGAAAATGATCTGATTGAATGACACATACCATCATGGTTCCACCAGAAACCACTCAGTTAATTTTCAAAAGTCCACAATTGACGTTGCGATGGTGGCAAGATGGTGCGGCGGTGGAAAGGAAGTGCGACAACGCGTTGGTGGCAAGGTGGCGCGACGGTGGTGCGATGGTTGTTGATGAAGATGATTCGAATTGGAGGAGGACGATTCAAATTCTGGAACAAGAAAGAGAAATCGTAATTTTAGGGAACTGATTTACAGTTTCCTAAAATCAAGTGGATATAAAAGACAGAATTGCCCATAGAATTTTCAAATCAGTCCAAACTAATAAAAATATTTTACAATTTGGTCCTTATTAATCTCATCTATTAGATCAAAAGATCTAATGGCTGAGATTTTTTCTTACCATTCTCACACTTTTGGTCTTTTTTACAGGAACCTCAATCTGTGTATATATATATATATATATATATATATATATATATATATATATATATATATATATATATATATATATATATATATATATATATAGGGGACCGCTAAAATGAAAACCACCTCTAGTTATAAGAACCATGAGAACCACTTATTAGCCCTTACATCAACTTGATGGATGGATGAGATTAAAAGTAACAAAAATTAATATTAAATGGTTTTTTGTCTTATTATGTCTTTAATATTATAATCCAAAAGGGTATTTAAGTAATTTTGTTTTTTTTGTCTTATTAAGTTTATTGTTTTTTATTACAATTTTGTCCTATTACAATAAATGTTTTTTTTTTTCTTAAATCAGTTTTTTTTTATATTAAACAAACATCAGATTTTTTTCTAAAATCTGTTTTTTTTTCTAAAATAAGTTTTTTTTACCTAAAATCTGTTTTTTTTACGCTCCGTTTTTTCACGCCGTTTTACGACCCGTCTTATGCCCGACTTTTTTCACGCGTCGTTTTTTCAACGCGCCGTTTTTACGTTAACGTTTTTTACGTTTTACGCGCCGGTTTCTTACGTTAACGTTTTACGCGTCGGTTTTTTACGTTAAAATTTTTACGTTTTACGTTTTTATGTTTTACGTAAAACTTTTTACGTAAAACTTTTTACGTTTTACGTAAAACTTTTTACGTTTTACGTAAAACTTTTTACGTTTTACGTAAAACTTTTTACGTTTTACGTTAAACTTTTTACGTTTTACGTTAAACTTTTTACGTTTTACGTTAAATTTTTACGTTTTACGTTAAAATTTTTACGTTTTACGTTAAAATTTTTACCTTTTACGTTATACGTAAAACTCTTTACGTTTTACTAAAAAAAAATTTACGTTTTACGTTTTACCTAAAACTTTTTACGCTTTACAAAAAACTTTTTACGTTTTTTTACGTTAACGTTTTTTTACGTTATACGTAAAACTCTTTACGTTTTACTAAAAAAAATTTACGTTTTACGTTTTACCTAAAACTTTTTACACTTTACAAAAAACTTTTTACGTTTTACGTAAAACTTTTTACGTTTTACGTTTTTACGTTAAAAAAGTTTACGTTTTACGTTAAAAAGTTTACGGTTTAACAATATTTTTGTTTTTACAAAAACTTTTTTACGCAACACGAACGCACCCAGAAAACGCAAACTCGGTAGGTGTCTCAGATAGATTGTTATCGTCATCGACTAGGGAAAATAATATAAAAAGCCAACAACATCAAAACAAAGCGTATCTCGAAAAAAAAGGGGTTTGGCTCAGATTTTCCGATAATAAAAAAGGCTGCAAAATGGGGTTGCAGGTTCAAAAAACCTACCCTCCGCCGTCTTTGCCGCGCCATCGTCACCAAAATCAACTTTTTTTTTCATCATCACAGCCGATTCAAATAAAGGCACCATATTCAACCGATTTAAACATTCAAAAAGGACCAAGAACATCATTCAAACATATTCAAAACAGTTTCCACAGAAATGAACCCAGATTCTGTTGATGCATTTTTAGTGTCTGTAACTAGTCTTGTTTTAACGATGTAATTTGTATGGTCTTTTATTAATTATCGAGTCTGTATGTTATGTTGACCAAGTCAGATATCCTCCTATCTACTTGTGTACAACTTATTTGTCTCTTTTGGTATGTAATGTATTATGAACAATGCATGTTGCATTAAAGGGTAGTTTTGTCATTACTATGTTTATATGTTGCTGATTGTTGCTGTCTGTTAACAGGAACAAACACAACAGTTGCAGTCCTCGACGAAACAGACTTCTGTTTCGTCGGAACACTTCATGGCGAAACAGACTTCTGTTTCGTTGAAGGTCATGACGAATCAGACCTTGATTCGTCATGTATTGGGCTGTTCCAGGCCCAATGTCTGGCCCATGTTGAGATTCGTCAAACAATTGTGTGTTTCGTCGATATCAATGTCCCAGGGACTATATAAGCAACACTTTGTGTTCATTTGAACTCAGAGATAAGAAACAGACCATAGTAACAAAACTCTGCCAAAATTCCGTCTGAACTGTGTTTGTATCAGTTGTAATAGGTTCTTATCCCGTTAATCAATCGAGTGTGTATCATTGATTAATCCGTGTTCTTTATTACACTTTGTTTGGTTTGCACCGTCATGGGGATTCCGCACCCGTTACCGTGTTCGTGATAAACAGGGGATAGGTTTACGTTATCGATCCACCGGAAAAACGGACCTACAAGTGGTATCAGAGCATTGGCTCTTATCCTTGTTTAAAATCAAGCTTGTTCGGTTTTTATCAAGTATTTTGTGTGTGTTTTTCTGAAAATGAGTTCTTGAAAAATTAATATTTTCTGAAAAATATTCATAAATCTGCTGTTTTATTGGTGTTTGCTACAGATTTTTATCAAAAACCTAAGTTAGATTGTTTGTTTATGCTTTAAACCGGGTTTTTAGTGAAAATCTAGTGTATTTTCGTGTTTCGGAAATTTATCGGTGATCGGAAAACTCATCGGAAAACTCATGTTCTTGAGGGTGTTCTTCATATCTTCATAGTTGTTCTTAGATAAACTGAGAATTTGATCTGATCAATTGTTTAAAACAAGTGTTATAACTTATAAAATAATATCTTGACTTTTGTGTAAAAGTTGATAATTGTCACAGTCTCTGTTTCGTTGAAAATAAGAAGTTACAAACATACTTGTGTCAGGATTAAATATCTTTGTGTCTCATCTTATCCTTGACTGATCAGTAGATATTTTAAATATCTAAACCAACTGACTTTTACCCAGTTTTGACGAAACACACAGCCGACGAATCACATCTGTTTCGTCGCAACCTCTTTGACGAATCAAACGTCTGTTTCGCCACAACATCTTTGACGAAACAAATTCTGTTTCGCCACGAATCACAATTATCACAAGTCTGTTTCGTCGTCATTCATTCAGACGAAACAAACCTGTTTCGTGAACTCTGTTTCGTCGAAAACAGATCTGTTTTAAACAGAAGACTTATATCAGTTTGCTTACTGTTTGTTTTCAAGAAATTTGTGCAGGTACTATCATACATACATCAAATATGAGTTGTACTAGTCCATGGGATTGGAGTATGGATTCTAGACCACGTGAAGATCCGACGTCCGCAGCAGCGTGGGTGAAGAGTGTTTTTGGTCAACCAACTATAAGTGCCGGACAATGGGCTTTGGCATCCAATCAGAATCAAAACATTCAAAATCTTCTGATTAGCGAGAGCGAAACGGGTAGCAACAATCGCCCGCCAAAGTTGAATCATATGAACGAGTTTCCATCATGGAAAGGTCGATTCATTACATATGTTCAAGGTTAAAGCACTGATATTTGGAGGTGTTTCATTACTCCACGCAATGATGCTCTTGAAGTAGCAGCGTCAACGGCCGAAGGTTTTACTAACATGCAGGAAAATGACAAGAAAGCATATGAATTTGAGAAAAAGTCATTTGCTGTTCTTACTCAAGCACTTCATAAAGATATCTATCATCAGTTTTCTTATTGTAAGGACACGAAATCCTTATGGGATTGTTTGGTGACAAGAGGAGAAGGAAATGCAGCTTCCAGAAAGACACGGCATGATTTATTAAAGAAAGAGTTTGAGTCGTTTCAGTTCTTGGAAAACGAAACTCTAAATGATATGACCACACGGTTTTATCATTTGATTAGTGAGATGTTTGCCTATGCTATTAATGCAACTCAAAAGGAAGTTTGTGCACGATTTGCTGATTCTCTACCACCAAAGTGGAGTCCATACATTGAGCTTCTAAAGCATACAGGTATTCTAGATGCTGACACTATAACTATCTATGAATTTGTACAGAAGCTGGAACATAAAAATGATGAAGAAATCCGAAAAGCAAAACGCATTGCTGCTCCTCAGAATATTGAAATGTATTGTGGTGGAGGTTTTGACCCGTCAGCTAGTCTGAGGGAACCAAAGTTACAAACGGCGTTTGTATCAAATACAAACTCTTCTCCGTTTCCTCAACAAACTCAGACATATTCAGGAGGAGGTTTTATTCCTTTTATACCTCCAGTTTCTACTACTCAACCTCAGGCTTATTCTGGAGGAGGTTTTATCCCGTCAGCTAGTTCCAGTTCAGCTCAGGCTTATTCAGGAGGAGGTTTTATTCCTTTTATACCTCCAGTTTCTACTACTCAACCTCAAGCATATTCAGGAGGAGGTTTTAATCCATCCCTACCACAACCACAAGTCCAACCACAACAACAACAGCAAGCTCATTATACCAACAATCCTCCAACTCCAAACCCTAACACAGTCAAAGTTGATACATCAAACCTCTCAAATGTTAGCATTGAAGTAGCAAAGGAACATATGGAACTTATTAATACCATGGTCAGTGCTTACTGCGGTTTGGTCGCCGGCCAAATTGGAAACATCAATTTAACCAACGAAGACTATCTACAAATCAACCGTGATGAAATGGAGTTGATGGATATAAAGTGGGCATTCGCAAGTGCTGTTAGAAGGGCGAAGGACTTTATGGTTCGAACAGGAAGAAGTTCTTTGGAAAGCAAACAAGATACAAAGTACGGTTTTGATAAAGAAGCAGTTACATGCTTCAATTGTGGGGAAAAGGGTCACTTCAAACGTGAGTGCACTCGACCAAGCAGACAAGGCAATCAGAACCCATTTCGTAATCAGACGAGTACTTCAAATGCTAATCAAGACAATCGTGGAAAAGGGATAGTGGCTGTAAACAACACCACTAACCAGAATCAGTCTGGACCATCAAATGAAAGTCGTGCATTAACCGTACAAGCTGATGAAGGGTTTAATTGGTCTTTACAACTTGGGGAAAGTGATCAAGGTAAAGGAGGAACGGCGTGTTATGCAAAAATAATCAATCACATCAAGCATGTTCATAAGGAAGAATTTTCTGATAGTGACGACAGTTCTGGTAATACCGGGAGTTCAGATGAAGAAAGTTCTACTTCGGGCGATTATTGTTCTGAATCTGATGTGAGCAAAGAAGCAAGTTCTAATCTTGATGACTTATTGAATGAAGCAGAAGAGTTGAAATGTCAGAAATCAGTTCTGATCAAGAAGGCTGAGGTAGCATCTAAAGAAATGGAGAAGTTCTTTTCTGAAGACGGATCTTTTTCTTATCAGACTGCCTTTATGGCAAATGTCTCAGCTTCTACAAGTCAGGTAAAATCTGAAATTCTTATCAACTGTAGAGATTGTGAGTATATGAAAAATGAATGTGATAGAATAAAACTTGAATGTGATACGATTCATATTCACAATCAGAGTTTAGTTGTTGAAATGGCTAAATGCAAAGAAGCGAATATGGCTTTGGTTCGAAACGAAAAAGAATTTAAATCTATGATTGAAATTCAAAAGAAAAATGTTTCCGAAGTAACAAAAACTGTTTATCATAAACAAGTTAGTATAAATGATTACATTAACATTGTTGAGGAAACCAAAAAGGAACTAGCCATTGCAAAATGCGAGCATGATGCAATCAAGCAAAAGTTGGAGAGTTATTCTAACTCCCGATTTGTGCTCGACCACATTATTGATGTTCAACAACTAAAGGGAAACAAGAAAGGTGTTGGGTATAAGAAGTGTCCGCCCCCTTTGAGACATGATTATACTTATATGCCTGATGAAGAAGAAATGCCACGGTTTGAATCCAGTGTGCCTCTTGATTATGAGGAAGTAACTACTGGCCTAGGGTTTAAATCGGACAATTCTCCAAGTACAAATTCTGAGCAAAAAGAGTCAACATCTACGAAACAAGGTCCTCCAACCATTGAGGACTATGAGTCATCGGATGATGAATCTGAATCAGATGTGAGTAATCAGGATAAATCACTTGACAAACTTAAAGGAGTAGAAGTTCCAATTGAGAATCATATTTTGTGTGATCCTCCTACCCCTGCTGTTCAACCTGTTGTTCAACAAGTGATAAATCCTGTGTCTACTGTTAAAAGTAATATTGTGTTGTACACTTTGGTTGGTGACTCTAAAATCTATTCAGATAATGATTTTCCAATTAAAAATGTCAATCCTTCATTGATTGATAATGTTTTTGAAAATAACACAAGTAAGTTTGTGGGAAAGTCGATTCAGGGAGTTAATGTGACTCAATGTAATCCAATTCCTAAGACTGAAATTAAAAAGAAATTTGGAAATCAGAAATCACCTTCAAAGCAACAACCTATTGCTTCTAAGGGTAAACAATCAGATCAACGAGCTAAATTGTCTAATGTTTCCAACTCAAAATTTGAAACAAAAGGGGCTCGTTATCAGAAGAAAACCAGCAATGTCAAATTTGTGGAATCGAGGGGTACAGATAAAATTGAGACTTTTGCTAACAAGTCAAACACTGATTTTGTACAAGTCAAAATTTTAAAACGTGATAGTCAAAACAATTACACTCAACATTCAAACGGGTGTGATGAAAAAGCTAGTACCTCGGGTTATACAAATTCGACATCTGATCGTCGATCCATTTCTCCTAAGTTTGTTGAAAGGAGAACGTGTTTTAAATGTGGGGAGTTTGGGCACATCATCAAAGATTGTGCTAACACTCCGAAAGCGAAATTTGTTGAAAGAGCATCACCTGAATCGATTCACTCTAAATGTCGTCCTGTTTCACCTAAACATGATAAAAGAACTATTAAAGAACAGGAATCGAAACAACGACATCAAGATGTGAAGAAAATAGAAAAGGCTTTAAAATCTAAGGTAAATTCTGTTCCAAGGGAACCAAGTTCACCTGTAAAACCAGAAATTTCAAAATTTGTTTACAAAACTCAATCTGGTAAACAAAAACAAACTTGGAAACCTAGGAAGAGTGAAGGTTCAGGGGGAGCTGTTTGTTTGGAAAACCATCAACAAATCGAGATCACTATTCGTGATGCTCAGGGACGACCCAAGACCACTTTGGCTTGGGTCCCCATCCTTAACTAATCATTGGATGATATGTGCAGGATGTTCCAGGAGGAACTATTAATAGTCATTGGATTGTTGATAGTGGGGCATCTAGGCACATGACGGGCGACTTACGGCTTCTATATGATGTGAGAAACATTAAAGGAGGCTATGTTGCTTTCGCTGGAGACAAAGGCGGTTACATCACTGGAGAGGGAATGATTTCCAATGGTGTGGTATGTTTCGATAAGATCAATTATGTTCGTCAAATTGATCATAATCTTCTCAGTGTGTCGCAAATCTGCGATAAAAAGTTCACCGTGCATTTCGATGATGCCGGTTGTTATGTGCTTAAACCTGGTTTCACAATTCCTGATGAATGGATTCTCTTATCGGCTCCAAGAATCAATGATCTTTATGTTCTTGATATGAGTCAAGCGATTACTACTTCTGCACAAGTCACATGTTTTGTCTCGAAAGCCACGGAGAAGGAGTCTATATCTTGGCACAGAAGAATGGGACACATTCACTTGAGAAAAATGAACCATTTGGTGAAAAACAATCTTGTGAATGGCGTACCCGTGAGAAGTTTTCATCTACAAGATATCTGTGTTTCGTGCCAGAAAGGGAAACAAACAAAGAAGTCTCACCCTTTAAAGAAAATCAACACTGTTGGCATGCCTCTCGAACGTCTTCATATGGACCTCTTTGGACCTATGAGACACAAAACAACGTTCGGAGATGTGTATTGTTTAGTAGTTACTGATGACTACTCTAGATTTTCTTGGGTAGCTTTTATGGCACACAAGAGTGATACTCCTCAAATCCTCAAGGATCTTCTTACAATGTTAGAAAATCTCTACTCGTTGAAAGTTAAGAGGATCAGAAGCGACAATGGAACTGAATTCAAAAATCGTGTTATGGATGAGTTCTGTACTTCTAAAGGCATTCTTCATGAATACAGTTCTCCTTACACTCCACAACAAAATGGTGTCGCGGAGAGGAAAAATCGGACGATAATTGAAACTGCAAGAACTATGCTGGTAGAGTCGGCGTTTCCTGTTCAGTTCTGGGCAGAGGCTGTGTCGACTGCTTGCTACACATTAAACCGAGTTCTTACGGTTAAGAGACATGGCAAGACTTGTTTCGAACTTCTACAGAAAAGGAAACCAGATCTTTCAATTCTAGAACCTTTTGGTGGTCCATGCACTATGATTGATCCGGATGGAAAGTTTGGAGCGAAAGCTATCGAGGGTTTCTTCCTTGGATATGCTACACCAAATTTTCGTGTTTGGAATCTGACTACCAAAAAGATTGAATTATGGAGTGAAGTACGGGTTCAGAGATATACAGATCCTGTTAAAGCTCCAGGTGATCCTTGGATGTTCGATTATGATGGGCTATTCAACTCCTTTGACCTGCCAATTTTTTATGAAGATTCCGCAGCTGCTAGAATGATATTTGATAGTGACAATGCTGCTGAGTCATCATTAGTTAGACCTGTTGTTGTTAACTCACAAAGTTCTAATTCGTCTAACAACACGGTTCAAAATGAGGAAGTTGAGAATGCTACTGAATACAATGAGTCATCAGAAGAAGATGAAGAAAATCTGGATGCGACTGAAGGTACTAAATCTCCAGTTGTTCCAGTTCAGGGTATTTCTGTTGATACTCCTCATGTGCAAGTCGATGATACTGCTGAAGGAAATGCATCCACTTCTACGCATATTCCAGGTGTAGAGTTGGTTGTTGATCTTAATATTAACAATTTGGGGGTTAATGCTCGTGTTCCTGAAAATCCTGAAATGAGGATACACGATACCCATCCACAGCAGAATATCATAGGAGATGTCCAACAAGGTGTGCAGACACGTAATCAGCTGAGAAACAACCCAAGTGCTGGTTTGTATTCAGCTATTAGAGAATCTGGTCTACAAAATGATTGGTCTTTCGCGTGTTACGTTTCACAGGAAGAACCAAAATCTTGGAAGGAAGCTTTAAAAGATAATTCATGGGTTGAAGCCATGCAGGACGAACTGCAGCAATTTCAAAAGCTTGGTGTTTGGAAGCTTGTTGAAAAACCGGAGAATTACAAGAAAATTGGAACACGATGGGTTTATAAATGCAAGAAAGATGATCGTGGAGTTGTTATTCGCAACAAAGCGAGACTGGTTATTCAGGGCTTTCGTCAGATTGAAGGCATTGACTACAATGAAGTTTATGCACCTGTTGCACGTCTGGAAGCTATTCGAATCTTCTTAGCTTATGCTTCTTTCAAAGGATTCAAAGTTTACCAGATGGACGTTAAAAGTGCTTTTCTTCATGGTATTGTTCAAGAAGAGGTGCATGTCGAACAACCTCCAGGTTTTGAAGATCCTATTCACCCCGATCGGGTTTGGTTGCTCAACAAAGCTCTTTATGGTCTACATCAAGCACCTAGGGCTTGGTACGCAACCTTATCAAACTATCTTCTGGAGAATGGATTTAGACGAGGTCTTATTGATTGCACACTCTTTATCAAAGAACAAGATGAAGATCTTCTGCTGGTGCAGGTATATGTTGATGATATAATATTTGGATCTACTAATGATTCTTTGTGCAGGCAATTCGAACGTGTTATGCAAGAAAAGTTCGAAATGAGCGCTATGGGAGAGATGAATTTCTTTTTGGGCCTTCAAGTTCAACAAACAGAGTCTGGGATATTCATCCATCAGACTAAATATGTTGGTGACATTTTGAGCCGATTCCAAATGTCAGATGCAACGCCCATTGGTACCCCACTTCCGCAGAATCACGGGATTACTCCGGATTTGAAGGGAGAAAGCATCAACTCCTCGTACTATCGTGCCATAATCGGATCTCTCATGTATCTTACCGCTTCGAGGCCTGATATCATGTACCCAACATGCTTGCTAGCAAGATATCAAGCAAACCCGAAGGCCTCTCATCTGTCAGCTGTCAAAAGGATTCTACGCTATTTGAAGGGATGCCCAGACCTCGGTCTTTGGTACCCTAGGGATGATAGTTTTGAATTAATTGCATACAGTGATTCTGATTTCGGTGGTTGCAAAATCGATGGCAAATCGACAACAGCAGGATGTCAGTTCCTAGGAAATCGACTCGTCACGTGGCAGTGCAAGAAGCAAACGTGTGTTGCTACATCAACATGTGAAGCAGAATATATTGCTGCCTCGAGTTGTTGCTCCCAAGTTCTTTGGATACAACAACAAATGCGCGACTACGGTTTAGAATTCCTATCTACTCGTATTTTTGTTGATAATAATGCTGCCTTGCAAATCACTAGAAATCCTGTGCAACATTCTAAGACTAAACACATCGACATTAAATATCACTTTATCCGTGATTGTTTTGATAAGAGGTTAATCGATGTCGTTCATGTCCCCACTGATCACCAACGTGCCGACCTGTTTACAAAAGCTTTTGATAAATCACGTTTTGATTATCTACTTTTGGTCAATGGCATTAAGGTGATACCTGAGTAAACTTCTTTGGCTGATCGTTTTTGTAAATATTTTCTTTATAAACTTTGAAAATTCAAAAAGATTTTAGTTTTCGTAAACTTTGCGAATTTTAGGGGGAGATATTTCAAGAAAATACAAAAACAGTGCAAAAGTTCAAAATCCAAAAAGATGTCTTTACTTTCTGTCGTTTCGTTTGAAAAATTCAAAAATTCAAAAACAATAGAAAAACCAAAAATGAGTTTCTTGGATAAAGGAAAATGATGAAATTCACTGGTGTGGTCGGTCAATGTGCTCAAAATGCAAAATAAAAAGAAAAATGATAAGTATCTCTACTAACGATGTATCGGTAGGCTCACAATCAGACTAAAATGTGCAGGATGATACAAACCTAACAGACTTCAAGTCAGGTGGGAACCGCTCATTGGCATATGGTCTTAGTACCGAAATCTCGTTTGAGAGATTGCTGAGATCTGAAATATTCGGTCTTTATGCTGCTTATCATCTGGGTATCATGGTTGTATCAAACCGTAAAAATAACGGAGACGAAGTCTAAGATCTTCCATGATACTATACATACGTGTACATATTGCATTCGACCTCAATAAGTGATCAACAATCACATGTCCAAACAAAATAAGTGATAAATTATCACAGATTCTTTGCGGGAGTCAAGTTCGTCTCTCTGCTGTACGGAAGTACTGACCTGTTCACGGACTTGCTCCTGTGCCCTCATGCATCTGAAAATCAAGTTCCTCATCAATAAGTGATTTTATCACATAGGGCTTGTTTTCAATCAAAATAAGTGAGTCTCTCACATTTTTATACGGTCAAACAGATGATAATCGGTATACTCACCGGTAAGATGAATTCTCGTGCATACCTTGATACGGGAATGTGTCGTGAGTGGATTTACATCGACTTGTAAGTATAATCCTTACCGTTAATCGTATCTCTTAAATTATGATTATGTCTGATCAGTTTGAGTTTATGTGGACCACAATACCGATAATCGAGGTAGTATACTTATCCAGAGCTTTAAACAGAATCAAAATCATGTTGACTAAGACCGTAAGCTGGTATGATTCCTTATCCTTGAGATTCGCAAAAAGGTTGCACTTGTACAGTTGTTTAGTGTCCTTAACAGTTTTCCGCATTTTCTTTTAGTTTACTATGCTTTAAATTTGTTTTTAGTATATTTGTGTAAAGTTCGTTTTTGATTAAGCCGAAGTTGTTGCTTGGTGTTTTCTACCGGAAGCCTGAAACCTTCTTCATAAAAACGTTCTTGCATTTGAAAATTCAAACTGAATGGAATTGTGTTCAGAGATGGTCGTGCTAATTACCGGATGTTGGATCCGATGTGGATCGTCAACATGTCTGAAGCTGATATTGGTAGATTATATCGTCATGATATTTTCTATGAAGACCAAGATGCACGTCAAGCGTTAAAGTTTCAGCGAGTAGCTTGTTTTTGCTACTACAGGGGTATTCATTCGGGCAGTTCGTGGTCAGAACAACACTGATGGAAGGTTAGAAGACCAAAGACGAGTAACAGACAAGGGGGAGTTTGTTGATGCATTTTTAGTGTCTGTAACTAGTCTTGTTTTAACGATGTAATTTGTATGGTCTTTTATTAATTATCGAGTCTGTATGTTATGTTGACCAAGTCAGATATCCTCCTATCTACTTGTGTACAACTTATTTGTCTCTTTTGGTATGTAATGTATTATGAACAATGCATGTTGCATTAAAGGGTAGTTTTGTCATTACTATGTTTATATGTTGCTGATTGTTGCTGTCTGTTAACAGGAACAAACACAACAGTTGCAGTCCTCGACGAAACAGACCTGTTTCGTCGGAACACTTCATGGCGAAACAGGCCAATGCTCAAACTTCTGTTTCGTTGAAGGTCATGACGAATCAGACCTTGATTCGTCATGTATTGGGCTGTTCCAGGCCCAATGTCTGGCCCATGTTCAGATTCGTCAAACACTTCTGTGTTTCGTCGATATCAGTGGCCAGGGACTATATAAACAACACTTTGTGTTCATTTGAACTCAGAGATAAGAAACAGACCATAGTAACAAAACTCTGCCAAAATTCCGTCTGAACTGTGTTTGTATCAGTTGTAATAGGTTCTTATCCCGTTAATCAATCGAGTGTGTATCATTGATTAATCCGTTGTTATTATTGCTATATATGTTTGATTTGGCATAGTTACGTGGATTCCGCACACGTAACCGTGTTTACTATAAACAAGAGATTCGGTTCGTAATCGATCCTCAGATTTCGGGACCTACAAGTGGACCCGAAATCTCTGATACCACTTGTAGGACCCGAAATCTGAGGATCGATTACGAACCGAATCACTTGTTTATAGTAAACACGGTTACGTGTGCGGAATCCACGTAACTATGCCAAATCAAACATATATAGCAATAATAACAACGGATTAATCAATGATACACACTCGATTGATTAACGGGATGAGAACCGATTACAACTGATACAAACACAGTTCAGACGGAATTTTGGCAGAGTTTTGTTACTATGGTCTGTTTCTCATCTCTGAGTTCAAATGAACACAAAGTGTTGCTTATATAGTCCCTGGGACATTGATATCGACGAAACACACAATTGTTTGACGAATCTCAACATGGGCCAGACATTGGGCCTGGAACAGCCCAATACATGACGAATCAAGGTCTGATTCGTCATGACCTTCAACGAAACAGAAGTCTGTTTCGCCATGAAGTGTTCCGACGAAACAGAAGTCTGTTTCGTCGAGGACTGCAACTGTTGTGTTTGTTCCTGTTAACAGACAGCAACAATCAGCAACATATAAACATAGTAATGACAAAACTACCCTTTAATGCAACATGCATTGTTCATAATACATTACATACCAAAAGAGACAAATAAGTTGTACACAAGTAGATAGGAGGATATCTGACTTGGTCAACATAACATACAGACTCGATAATTAATAAAAGACCATACAAATTACATCGTTAAAACAAGACTAGTTACAGACACTAAAAATGCATCAACAAACTCCCCCTTGTCTGTTACTCGTCTTTGGTCTTCTAACCTTCCATCAGTGTTGTTCTGACCACGAACTGCCCGAATGAATACCCCTGTAGTAGCAAAAACAAGCTACTCGCTGAAACTTTAACGCTTGACGTGCATCTTGGTCTTCATAGAAAATATCATGACGATATAATCTACCAATATCAGCTTCAGACATGTTGACGATCCACATCGGATCCAACATCCGGTAATTAGCACGACCATCTCTGAACACAATTCCATTCAGTTTGAATTTTCAAATGCAAGAACGTTTTTATGAAGAAGGTTTCAGGCTTCCGGTAGAAAACACCAAGCAACAACTTCGGCTTAATCAAAAACGAACTTTACACAAATATACTAAAAACAAATTTAAAGCATAGTAAACTAAAAGAAAATGCGGAAAACTGTTAAGGACACTAAACAACTGTACAAGTGCAACCTTTTTGCGAATCTCAAGGACAAGGAATCATACCAGCTTACGGTCTTAGTCAACATGATTTTGATTCTGTTTAAAGCTCTGGATAAGTATACTACCTCGATTATCGGTATTGTGGTCCACATAAACTCAAACTGATCAGACATAATCATAATTTAAGAGATACGATTAACGGTAAGGATTATACTTACAAGTCGATGTAAATCCACTCACGACACATTCCCGTATCAAGGTATGCACGAGAATTCATCTTACCGGTGAGTATACCGATTATCATCTGTTTGACCGTATAAAAATGTGAGAGACTCACTTATTTTGATTGAAAACAAGCCCTATGTGATAAAATCACTTATTGATGAGGAACTTGATTTTCAGATGCATGAGGGCACAGGAGCAAGTCCGTGAACAGGTCAGTACTTCCGTACAGCAGAGAGACGAACTTGACTCCCGCAAAGAATCTGTGATAATTTATCACTTATTTTGTTTGGACATGTGATTGTTGATCACTTATTGAGGTCGAATGCAATATGTACACGTATGTATAGTATCATGGAAGATCTTAGACTTCGTCTCCGTTATTTTTACGGTTTGATACAACCATGATACCCAGATGATAAGCAGCATAAAGACCGAATATTTCAGATCTCAGCAATCTCTCAAACGAGATTTCGGTACTAAGACCATATGCCAATGAGCGGTTCCCACCTGACTTGAAGTCTGTTAGGTTTGTATCATCCTGCACATTTTAGTCTGATTGTGAGCCTACCGATACATCGTTAGTAGAGATACTTATCATTTTTCTTTTTATTTTGCATTTTGAGCACATTGACCGACCACACCAGTGAATTTCATCATTTTCCTTTATCCAAGAAACTCATTTTTGGTTTTTCTATTGTTTTTGAATTTTTGAATTTTTCAAACGAAACGACAGAAAGTAAAGACATCTTTTTGGATTTTGAACTTTTGCACTGTTTTTGTATTTTCTTGAAATATCTCCCCCTAAAATTCGACATATGTCAGAGAAGGTGAAGCTCCAAAGTCGAAATATGTCAGAGAAGATGGTACTGAATTTGCATCATTTGATGAAAATTGGATGAAAGAAAACATTGATGACATAGACGAGCACTTGAAGAATCGGAATTCGTCTGAAAAAGACACAAATGCTTTTGCTGAATGGAGAAAACAGTTTTTATCCAAAGTGTCCAAGCCGTTACCTGAAAAAGCTCAAGTAGACTATCTGCAATTTGAAAAGAAGCCTAGTGGAAGGATCTTATGCTGGATGTTTGTTCAAGATATTCACTGCATTGCTATTAAACGTGAATATGGGATTCTGTATTTCAATTCACTACTGAGCATTCTTTCCTTACCATTCTATGATGTTTCTGCGTTGACAAGGCTTCAGCTTATCAATCGTGAAAAATACGATGGCGCTACTTTATTTGAGCGTCTGGTGAAAGTAAACAAGAAGACAGGCTGGAAGGATGAATCCTACAAGCCACAATTTCCTGTTTATCAACCGATCAAGTTTACTCTTGATCCGGACACCAACACTTGCAGATATAAACTGGTGTATCAACCTCCGAGGGTAGTAGATAAAATCCCATTGATGCCAATGAAGCAGGATTTTCTTGAAGACATGGCATTGTGGTGCTACGACTCGGATACTCATGAAGCTGATATTGGTAGATTATATCGTCATGATATTTTCTATGAAGACCAAGATGCACGTCAAGCGTTAAAGTTTCAGCGAGTAGCTTGTTTTTGCTACTACAGGGGTATTCATTCGGGCAGTTCGTGGTCAGAACAACACTGATGGAAGGTTAGAAGACCAAAGACGAGTAACAGACAAGGGGGAGTTTGTTGATGCATTTTTAGTGTCTGTAACTAGTCTTGTTTTAACGATGTAATTTGTATGGTCTTTTATTAATTATCGAGTCTGTATGTTATGTTGACCAAGTCAGATATCCTCCTATCTACTTGTGTACAACTTATTTGTCTCTTTTGGTATGTAATGTATTATGAACAATGCATGTTGCATTAAAGGGTAGTTTTGTCATTACTATGTTTATATGTTGCTGATTGTTGCTGTCTGTTAACAGGAACAAACACAACAGTTGCAGTCCTCGACGAAACAGACTTCTGTTTCGTCGGAACACTTCATGGCGAAACAGACTTCTGTTTCGTTGAAGGTCATGACGAATCAGACCTTGATTCGTCATGTATTGGGCTGTTCCAGGCCCAATGTCTGGCCCATGTTGAGATTCGTCAAACAATTGTGTGTTTCGTCGATATCAATGTCCCAGGGACTATATAAGCAACACTTTGTGTTCATTTGAACTCAGAGATAAGAAACAGACCATAGTAACAAAACTCTGCCAAAATTCCGTCTGAACTGTGTTTGTATCAGTTGTAATAGGTTCTTATCCCGTTAATCAATCGAGTGTGTATCATTGATTAATCCGTGTTCTTTATTACACTTTGTTTGGTTTGCACCGTCATGGGGATTCCGCACCCGTTACCGTGTTCGTGATAAACAGGGGATAGGTTTACGTTATCGATCCACCGGAAAAACGGACCTACAGATTCAACAGAATTAAAAACCCAGATTAAAGATTAAACCCACATATCATTCAACCCACATATGAGATTCAAGATTAAACCCCCAACATACCACCACCAGATTCAAAGAACAGTAGAACACCCAAATGAAACCCCCAACATACCACCATCAGATTCAAACCAGATCATTCAAACCAGAAGGAACATGAACATGTTTCAAACCAGATCATTCAAACCAGAAGGAACAGGAACATGTTTCACCCAGAAGGGACAGTAGCATCATTCAAACCAAATCAAAAAAATATCAACAGATCTAAACCAAAAAATATCAAAGAAATACCAATAACAAGAAATACCAACAGATCAATACCAACAAGGTGTGGCTGACCCACCAGCACCGTCGCCGTCACAGGGTGTGGGTGACCCACCGTCGCCGTCACAGGGTGTGGCTGACCCACCACCACCGCCTTCATCCACCGCCGCCGACCAACCACCGGCCTCTAAGCCACTAACCCACCACCACCGTCGCCGGCAGAGAGACAAAGAGATGGGTGCGGTGGTGGTGGTGGTCGGATTTGTTTCAGGTTGTTGGCAGGCATTCACCGGAGGGGAGGGGGTGTTTGAGGTAGGTCGGAAGAGATGAAGACGGTGGTGTGTTACTGCAGAGACGGTGGGGGGGGTGGATGCAGGTAAAGAATCGTCGGATCCCCTTCTTTTCTCTTTTGAAGATGGTAACACAAAAATGAGGAACAAAAATAACCAGAGGTGAGAGGAGAGAGAGGGTATAAATGAAGGTGGTCTGACATTAATAAATGAAGAGAGATAGTAGGAATTGACATTTGGGGTAAAAAGACCAAAATGCCCTTTTAGTTGGCAAAGTGTTATTGGTTGAGAGTGGTTCTCATGGTTCTCATAACTGGAGGTGGTTCTTATTCTAGCGGCTCCATATATATATATATATGGAGAGGATCATGAGAAAACTAAATATAAATGAGAAAACTAGAAAATTAACTAAAAAAAGCCAAAAAACATACCAAATTTTTTTTTACAATTTTTTATAAAAAATCGCTAGTGTTTATATATAAAAAAATTTCAAAAAAAAAATAATAGTACTGCACATGTGCATTATATGTGTACTACACATGTGCACTATATCCGTAATAGTGCACATGTGCAATACAACAAAAATCTTTCTTTTTTTATTTTTTTTTTGAAATTTTTTTCCATGCATAAAAAGCTGCGCTTTTTTTATAAAAAATTAAAAAAAAAATTGGTATGTTTTTTAGGCTTTTTTGTTAGTTTTTTGGTTTTCTCATTTAAACTAGTTTTCTCATGATCCATCCCCTATATATATATATATATATAGTGTAGGGATAGTGTACATTAATTCAAAAGTGTGAGAAGTGTTTTAAACTATTAGATCTTTGATCTAATGGTTGAGATTAATAGGGACCAAATTATAAATTATGTTTTAATTATTTGGACTGATTTGAAAATTGTAGGGGTAATAGTATCTTTGTATATGTTTCAAAGTAGGTAACCTTTCCTAAGTTCTAACGATTCATCCTAAATTCTATCGATTCAATTTTAAACTTATTTTAAAATTCGGACATTCTAAAAAATCCAGAAATATGTAACTGCTACAAGAAATATATAACACTATACATCCATCATATAACACTATATAACACCATATAACACCGTATAACACGATGTAACACCATATAACACCATATAACACCATGTAACATTATATAACAATATATAACACTATACATCTATCATAGACATGCTATTAGACAAATATAACACTATAACACTATATAACACTATATAACTCTAAATAACACTATATAACACCATATAATACCATATAACACCATATAACACTATGCATCCGTCATATAACACTATATAACACCAAAAAACACTATATAACACCACATAACACTATGTAACACTATGTAACACTATATAACACTATATAAAAATATATAACACTATACAGTTCTGAACGAGATGACACAAATTCGTAGATTAATTCTTAATTCGTATTCCTATAATTAAGGGTGGCGGTTGTGGAAGGTTATCAATTAATTAAATCAATAAGAAAAATTACTAGTTTACCCTTTTGAATTAATTTAGATTGAGGACACATGTCATCACCATAATATTTCTCACCCTTCTCACACTTTTAGATTAATGTACAGGATCCTATACCTATATATATATATAGTGGGGATCCTACGGAAAGTGTGTTTTTCCTAGAAAGTCTAGGAAGCGATCTGGGCCATCCAATAAGTGTGTTTAATGGTTGAGATCATCTTGGTGGCATTTTGGTAATATGTGTTTCTTAAAAAATAGGATTATTTAATTAATCAGGGGTAGATATGTCATTTAGCTTGTTTTAAATATGGAAATAATTGTCATTCCATAACCACCCCACATTTCATGCGATTCTCTCTCTCTCTCTTTCCCTTTCTCTCTCTCTTCCTTCTATCCTTCATGAAGAAACACATCAAGAAAACACATCGTATTAATCTGCTTGCTAATCTGCTTGCTGTTAAAACACAGCGTCAAGAAATACTCCAGCATTACCAGCATGGATGGTAAAACACAGCGTATGAATCTGCTTGCTGTTAAAACACAACTGTATGAATATGAATGCTAAAACACAACTGTATGAATCTACTTGCTGTTAAAACACAACTGTATGAATCTGAATGCTAAAACACAACTGTATGAATCTGCTTGCTGTTAAAACACAACTGTATGAATCTGCTTGCTGTTAAAACACAATTGTATGAATTTGAATGCTAAAACACAACTGTATGAATCTGCTTGCTGTTAAAACACAGCTGTATGAATCTGCTTGCTGTTAAAACACAACTGTATGAATCTGAATGCTAAAACACAACTGTATGAATCTGCTTGCTGTTAAAACACAACTGTATGAATCTGAATTGCTAAAACACAACTAACACAACTGTATGAATCTGCTTGCGGCTTGCTGCTAAAACACAACTGTATTAATTTGTTTGCTGTTAAAACACATCGTCAAGAAAACGGAGATGATACGAAGAGTAATTGAATGGTGATGATGAACTCGGAGATGGAGAAGTGTTTGATGATGACGAAGACAAAGAAGGAGAAGGTTGCGAAATACAAAAAATCTTGGAGAAACAGTTTCCATAATTTTAGGCATTGTTAGTTAATGAGAGATAAAATTCCAAAAAATAAAATAAAATGTCAAATTACACAAGTGCCCTTTTAGTTAAAATCCCTCCATGCCACGTGTCACATTCTTATTGCTTCCTAGACTTTCTAGGAAAAACCCACTTTCTACCAAACTCCTCCTATATATATATATATATATACGGAGAGGATCATGAGAAAAATCACTATTGTTGAGAAAAATAGAAAACTCAGTATTACATATATGTAATATAATATTATTGCATATATATATGTAATATATGATTATTGTACATATGCTCTTACAATAACATTAAATACGAATTTTAAAAAGATATATTTATTTAGTTTCGCTAGCTAAAATAATGGAGTTTAATAAATTTATCAATTCATTAAAATCACATATACCCTTACCCTACAAATATCAAAAGAAACATTCTTTTTTGTTTAGCTAAAATATAGGACATCTGAATTTTGTTTTATCGCCTCTCCCCCTATTAAATAATAATGGTACTGAAAAAATAAATACTTTGTTATAAAGACTTATTATTTAATTATTGATAGTTATGATATCATTAACCTGAAGAAAAAGTGATCAGAATTGACCGGAATCAATCAGATCAAGGGTTTAGTCTCTGCATAAAAAGTTTAATCCTCTCGTTGATTTGTGGGTTTGGTTGGATTCCTTCTCCGGTGATCACTGCAAAACAGAAATCCGTTAGACTCTCCACGAGGAGAATGGGGGTTCTCTCCGTGACCACCCTCCGGGGTGAGAATAAGTACAGTGATCTCGATGAAGAAGAAGTAGTAAAAGTGAAGTGAAAGTAACTTCTGAGATCATACCTGGAATGACTTATTTATAGCCGGATTTGGGCGGGAAATTGGTGTGACGGAGAAAGTAACGGAAAGTATTTTCCGTCGGCGGTTATTCCCTTTTCCGTCAATCACTAACGTCACATCCATGCACACGGATTGCAAGTGCGATCGACGGCTAGGGAGATGTCACATGGAAAGTGAGTTTCTTGTAGATTAATCTTCAAGCGAGTGCCATCATCATGATTAGATGAGCGTTCCAGATTATGCCACGTCACTATTAGTTATAACTGAATGGCTATGCACGATGAAGTATTCTAGAAGATCTACAGCTGTAACCCTTTATGCCTTTGCCACGTGTGCATTCTCTTGTAACATAAAAGATTCCTTTTTACAAGTCTTGATTTTCAGTCGCGCGGAGGTGTTTAGGATTTCATTCTTTAAGTCTAACTGTACCCTTACGTGAGCCTGCGCAAGGGTGGTAGTTGAATGTTTGTTTCACCTTTTCTCCAGTGCATGGTTATCAAAGACTGTTTTCTTCCATAACTTGTTTAGGACCACTGCGCAGCCGCGCGTGGTCTCGTTAAAAATGTTTCTAGAAGCGAGGTTATGGAATGGTCTTATGAGTCTGCGTAAGGCTTTTGGGACCATACTCCTTTGTTATTGAACTGTTAATTCTCAAATCCTGTTTAGGACCGCTGCGCAGCCGCGGAGGGTCTTTGTTCAAGATATTTTGGGATAAGGTTGTGCTATGGTCCTATGCGCATGCGCAAGGTTTTGGGGACCATACCCCTTCATAACCAAATAAATTTGTATTAGATTAATTATATTAGAATTTATAATTGGCACGTTAAAATTCATTTTTTAAAGACATGTCTTGATAACTGTATGTGTTATGCTATATTGTATTCAACTCGTGTAATATACGAGTTTATTAAACCCGTGCAATACACATGTCTTTTAAATATATTTTTTTGTATCTAAGTATATAACATTAAATTTATTCAACTCATATAATACACGAAAATCTAACCGAGTTTTAAAATATACAGAATACACACTTTAACTTGGGCATATCATTTACGATATTTTTTGCGTAAATATTTTAGTGCAAGGGAAAATAATATTTATTTAGTATAGAAGAAATATGTTGTATTCATCTTGTATACTAAAAGAACAATTCGACATTTCAAATCACAAATTTTCAGTTACAATAATCACAAAAGGCCTTATAGACGAGATCTTGACCCGGGGGGCCAGGACACCCACGAACACAAATCCCCCCCAAACACTGACAAAACCCACAACCTTTGCAAAGTGGTAAACAATCATTTCTTGTCGTGCAGTGTGGTAGAGCATTAGGTCGAGCTGCCATTGTTCCCTGCCACATCCCTTCACAAATAAACCATATATTAGATGAAATACAACAAGAGATAGAAGCATAAGTAAACATAGTTATATATAATTAACCAGATGAAATGAGGGCAATCAACATGAATATAACCAAAGTTTGTTGAGTAATCCTCATACTTCTTTCTATATTTTCTCTCTTTAACATACAACACACATGTCTATGCACAAATATATATACACAAACATATTGAGAATATATTATTTTTCAAAAGAAATTAATAAAAGTGTAATTATATAAGCCACTATTACACAATATAATACAAAATCAGATATGTTTAATATTTAAGTATTTTTGTTTTGTTTTTTTTAATAAAAATTTTTAGTGATATTTGTTTGCATTTATGACACTTGTTGTGTGTGTTTTTTTTTTAACTAGAGGGATAAACGCACTTGACATTTTTTTTCTCTATAGTAGGTTTAAACCAATTATTATTCATATACTTCCTATTAGGCCATCGGGTGTACTCTAATATTTAGAGTGTTAACAATGACATGGCATATTAACTAACATTGCAAACCACTCCCTCCTTGTGTTAAAGGAAATTAAATGGGTTATTTGTTAACGTGTTAACCCAATGTTAAGAGATTGAATTAATTATTCTTTTCTTTTCTTTTTAGACCAAAAACCACTAAAAGATAGGGTTAGATGAAGTTAATGGGATTAAACCATTTCCTTGGAGTGTGGCAAAGTGAAATGGGGAAAAAAGATTGATGTGGAACTTAGGTGGAGTTAACATTGGTTAAAGTATACCCAAATACCTTAGTGGTTGGATAAATAACAGTTTTATTGTTAAATATTGTTTACTTAGGCCTTTGGATATACTTTAACCTAACTTAACTCCACATAAGTGACACATCAACTTTTTTTTCTCATTTCACTTTGTCTCACTCTAAGGAAATGGTTTAACA
The DNA here is from genome assembly GCA_030545235.1 of Helianthus tuberosus. Lineage (NCBI taxonomy): Eukaryota > Viridiplantae > Streptophyta > Magnoliopsida > Asterales > Asteraceae > Helianthus > Helianthus tuberosus. The sequence continues at coordinate 31,696,024 of CM060395.1, forward strand.
TGTTAACACATAACTCATTTAATGCACTTTAACATTGGGTTTTTGTCTTAAAAAGAAAATAATTATTAATTCAATCTCTTAACATTGGGTTAACATGTTAACATATAACTCATTTAATGCACTTTAACACAAAGAGAGAGTGGTTTACATTGTTATTTAACATGTCATGTCATTGTTAACACTCTACATGTTAGAGTACACCCCATGGCCTTATAAAAGTTTATATGAGCTTATCACATGTTAATACAATAATAAGTACTATAAACATTTCAAACCCCAAACGAGTTTGAGTTCTTTCTTGACAGACTTGGTCTTCGGCCACCAACTTTTTGCTTACCAAAGATGTTAATATATAACTTGTCGGAACGCCCGCGCGTGGCCGCAGATACTTACGATATTTTGTTGCATGTTGCGTGACCGATTGGGAGTCTATATTGATGGTATCCAGACACTTCACGGAACAAGCACCAATAACTCCCGGGACAACTACTCTAGGTGGGTACCCATGATCCCTATAGAGTGTGTTTTACAATTTCACAAACCAAAATGTAAAAGTAAAACCAACTACCCTACGCAAAGAGATTCTAAACATGTGATTAAACATCCTGAACATGATGTCGTGGGGTTTTATATATAAATGGATTCGGTTGAACCCCTAATACTTTTTTTCAATATCTAATACTTGTACCCTGCTAAGACAATAACTAATTCAAAATTCAAAAATTAACTAAGATTAAAAAAAAAACACATGTGAGTCTGTTGACTTATTCCTGTATTCTAACATTATCAATATCGGTTCCAGTTACAAAAGCAAGGCCTGCTGTAAAAGGAGTTCTAGCATAGAACTGCAAAAAAGAGGTTAATAATTTGTGTCTCGTTATAATAGTAGGGCATATAATAAGAGATATGTGAATAATGAAAACTACACCTGATATACCAAAATGTTTGGAGAATCGTTAGTTGTGTCTGGTGGCTCAATATGACCAAAGTTTCTTACCTATTAAAACACAAGGAACCCATTTTAATCACTAACAGAACCAGAACATATTCCAAATTAAGTAAATAAAACTGCAAGTTCTGTAAGTGATGTAAAAGATAAGTCCATGGTGGAAATTAAAACCATCTTGAAAAAGTTTGAACAGATTGCGCTCCACTTAGTGGTTTCTACAAGATATAAAAGGGTTGATAACAAAAATCATACACATTACATGATTATTACCACTTATTTTAAATACAACACCCAACCGACCCAACCACCAACATCAGCCTGTGATCAAAATGCCGATAGAGACTTCTCGTATACTTCTCAGACACTTCTATCCAAGCATAAATCATTTTGACCCTATCAGCAACATAAAAGAAAACATGTACAACCTATGGCATATCTTCATATAATCACATGATTTATCCCAATTACTTTACTAAAGCAATTTAATACGTAGTAAACACTTACATATGCTTTCGGCGGCTCTGCCAAAGATGCAATTGAAACCCTAGTTCAATTTATAACCTTGATTTGCATAAGTGTTTGGATATATAGTTTGATTCTATCTGGGAGGGAATCAAAAGCATCTGGTTGGGTTGAATCAGACCCTCACTATTTGCGATGCGATGAAGATGTAAAGTACGTGAAAATAAGTACCTTCAATCGATGGATATCAAAATCCAATTACTCCCTTAAGTGTTTTAAAAGTTAGTAAACTTTACAATATATTCAATTTAAACCAAACACAACTTCTTGATTTATTATATTTTATAATGGTGCTGAAGAAACCTTGACTGAAGCCCTAAAATTCCAATTGAATCTCAATCTCAGATCCTAAATCCAATAGAAATCAAACTGAGAGTTGATTTGTTTACCTTGTCGGATTTAATTCGGTTTTTGAAGACGTAGTCAGCGACTCGATTGATGGCCTCTATGATCTTCATCTCCCTAATAATTCAAACTGTGAAATTGATTAATGGCTGAACTTCAACTTTCAAATGTTATGTGAGGCGGCACAATTTACAACACCGTGGAGTTGCCGTGGAGCATGTTGCCGATACGAATAACGCGTTTAGATAAATAGGAGTATGATAAAAAATTAATTTTTTGATTCTTTGGTTAAAAGAAAGGACTCGGATATTGGTATTGCTGAGAGTGGAAGTTATATTACCGCGAGGATAGCAGCGATGTGAGTCTCCTTGTTTCTCCATGATGGAATTCTTTCCCATTAATTATACAGATGAAGTGGACTTACCACCAGACTAATTCAAGTTATTAACTGACTATTACAATTTAAAACAACATATGAACATCCCAACATCATTTTCTACAACCCGCTTTATTTAAGCTGATAATCTGACTACTCACTATCACATAAGCACTTTTGGAATGCAAGTCAAAATACACATTTTTATATGTGTGAAGGAGAGAGTAGATGATATAATCTTATCACATTAATATAATAACATAACCCATGATGAGAAACTGTGAAATCTTACTTGTATAAACACACTCCCATCTGTGACCAACGGATGATTGTGCAAATCAGTACCTGGTGGGAGCACCAATAAATCAGGAATCATGTCATCCTTCTGAACCTGTAAAAGTATATCGAGAAAAAGATGTAAGCAAGCAAGGTGACAAGAAATAAAACAATGATGATTGTATATACATCGCTAAGTAGTATTCATATGTTTGATAGGTTACCACATTTTCCTTTCCTAGTTCAAACATAGTTTCAACATCCAATTTCAGAGTATTAACATGGACATAGCCGGGTTTTCAAAATTGAATGAAAAGTTGAAATTAGGCATAAATTGGGCCACAAACAACAAATTAGTATGATAAAGAAAAAAGAAAAAGAAAGGCAGAGTCAAGGAGAGAGATAGAGATAGAGAGGTAAACCTAATCCATATGGAAGGGGAAATGGGACTTGAATAGTTTAATCTAATTCAGCGAAACAAATAAAGGCCGTCGTTGCAACTTTTCTACCATAATAAACCACCGGAGTAGCGGTTGTACACTTCCTGAAAACGCCACCGCTCTTTTAGTGACCAAACCGGCATCGGCAATGGAGTCCTCGTGCTTCAATCAGTGTGTTGGCTGTGTACGCATCGGACATCAGCATCACAGCTATGGGTCCGCTGCAGCTCTGTCGTACGCCATTGATGTGCATAAAATACAACATATAAAATATATCAAATACGGCGTAAAATCAATCCTTTTTCACTTCTAATGTTGGAAAAATCTTGTTTCTTTGTTCCTTTTTAATTTACAAGGTTAAAAGAGCTTAAATGTGCAAAAGGATCAAAATAACAGCAAAAACCAACATAAATACAAAGAAGGAGAAGTGACGCAAACTCGCCAAGCCCCAATTCACATCCAAACCAAGAAAATGGCAAGATTAGAAGACCTGACACAGGGCCGTGTTCACCAGACACGTGCCGTCTCCAAGACCAGGATCTCTGCAGAAGAAAAGACAACAGCAAAGGACAAAACAGACAATCAACACGGGGTCGTGCTAATGCAACACAGGGCATGGTCAACTTTCAGATTCACAGAATCTGACATAGTACAACAAGTACATTGGCCACGGGCCGTGCCGTTGACACACGGGGCCGTGTTAGTACAGGACTTGACACTGCAGTTAATGAGGAAGAGAGAGAGAGAAATGGCCACGGGGTCGTGCCAGGCGGGCACGAGCCATGGTGAACGTCTGTCTTCAACTATAAATAGAGGTGCTTGGGTCCATTCAAATCCATCCCTTTGGCAAACCACTTCTCTCTCACTTGCCACCACTCCACCACCACTACAACACCATCATCCACCACCATCATCCATCTTCCATCATTTAGAGTGTGTAGTAGTCTCGGGATCCAAGATCGATAGTAAGAGTCTTTGTCAAACAAAGGCCATGCTTGGCTAAACTCTTACATCACTTGGTGAAGACAAATCTTTTATGTATTACGTTTTGATTTCCAATCTTTGGCTCCCTTTTAATTGGGTATGTATTAATGACTTTTATAACTAGTTTTTTATATTGAAGGCGAATTTATCTAACCATTCTCCATATGTCATTGATTCACATATTTGTGTCTTTACGGTCTATATAAAGCGCGCTAATTACTTGGAAGGGGGGGTTAGAAGGGTGGTTGGGTAATTCTATGTCTCGTTCAGTGTATAGATCCTGCGAGAACCTGGTTCAAGCTTAGTACTACTCCATGGATTGGCTAGGAATGACTGGCCCGACTGAGAGTAAGAAACTGCTTGAGTCCTTTATTTATAAACTACTATTAAAACTTTAAACCAACCCCGCGAGGACTGTATCCCTGCTGACTCAGACCAAAGGGTTGAAGGTAACGCTGCCTGGAAGGGGGCCTACCACTTTTCGCATTAATAACTTACTTAATTATCTTTTAATAATCCGACCTTGCGGGATTGTATCCCTGCTGACTCAGACCAATAGGTTGAGGGTAACGCTGCCTGTAACGGGGCCTACTACTATAACTTAAAGATAATCTCTTAAAATGCCCAAAGTGCGGAAATCATCAAAATGATACATAAAAGAGGAGTTGGAATCAAGTGATTCCTTCTCGTCTATCTGTTTTTCCTTAAATTTTATTTTCATTTCTAGTTTATATTTTTATAGCTTTTAAATCTTTTCTTCAAAATTTGGTTAGATTAGACGTTAACGATAAGCCGGTATTAAAAACTCTTGTGTCCTTTGACGACCTCGGTATCTTGCCATCACTATACTACGTCCGCGATGGGTGCACTTGCCCTATCATGTGTGAAAAGTGATAGCAGAATATCGGGTTTTTATAAATTTAAAACTTGAATTTGTGAATAAAAAGAGCTAAAATATATCTTAAAAAAATATATACACACGCACGCACGTACGTCAAGTTTTTGGCGCCGTTGCCAGGGATACAAGGATTTTAAGAAAGCTTAAAATTAACGGCCTAATCATTTTTATCTTTTCTTTTTAGGTTTTTATTCTTTTTTCTTTAAATTTTCTACTTACAGCAGAAGTGACACGGGGCCGTGTGGGATCTACATGGGGCCGTGTCAACTCTCCAGTAACCTTAAACCTATTTTATGCCAGATACAGACTGCAGTACGGGGCCGTGTTACCCTAACATGGGGCCGTGTCAAACTAACAATTTGTAGGAAAATAGTAACCGCCTGTTCCCGACGGTTAAAAACTTTCTGGAAAATATAGATTTTTATGATTATTTTTACCCCAGCCACTCTTACGGTGAATGGTGCGATTATCGTGGGGAGGATCATGAAGAATTGGAATGTGGCGTTCTAAACTTCACTCCCCACTATTTAGCCCCATCGTTTTCTTGTAACGATCACCTTAAGATGGGCGGGAGTAAAAATCAATCCACCTGAACTCCATCAACCTTCTTATCTAGAAGACTTAGAAGACATAGCTCAAAAACAAAAGAGGATTCTACAAAAAAATCAAAGAAATAGAATCCTTGATGAAGGCGCGATGTTCATCAAGGATCCCAACCGTAGAAAAATCAGGTACAAACAACACCGAGACCAACCAACCTACCATAGACACTTGCGAAGACGAAGGCGATAGTCGTCCCTGTTTCGATTTTGCGATGACGATCCCCTTTACAGAGTGTGAATTTCACACCGACGGTTTGAACAGGAGCAAGAGATACAACCAAGATGAAATCTTGTACCCTGCTAAGACAATAACTAATTCAAAATTCAAAAATTAACTAAGATTCAAAAAAAAAAAACACATGTGAGTCTGTCGACTTATTCCTGTATTCTAACATTATCAATATCGGTTCCAGTTACAAAAGCAAGGCCTGCTGTAAAAGGAGTTCTAGTATAGATCTACAAAAAAGAGGTTAATAATTTGTGTCTCGTAATAATAGTAGTGCATATAATAAGAGATATGTGAATAATGAAAACTACACCTGATATACCAAAATGTTAGGAGAATCGTTAGTTGTGTCTGGAGGCTCAATATGACCAAAGTTTCTTACCTATTAACACACAGGGAACCCATTTTAATCACTAACAGAACCAGAACATATGCCAATTTAAATAAATAAAGCTGCAAGTTCTATAAGTGATGTAAAAGATAAGTCCATGGTGAAAATTAAAACCATCTTGAAAAAGTTTGAACAGATTGCGCTCCACTTAGTGGTTTCTACAAGATATAAAAGGGTTGATAACAAAAATCATACACATTACATGATTATTACCACTTATTTTAAATGCAACTCCCAACCACCAACATTAGCCTGTGATCAAAATGCCGATAGAGACTTCTCGTATACTTCTCAGACACTTCTATCCAAGCATAAATCATTTTGACCCTATCAGCAACATAAAAGAAAACATGTACAACCTATGGCATATCTTCATATAATCACATGATTTATCCCAATTACTTTACTAAAGCAATTTAATACGTAGTAAACACTTACATATGCTTTCGGCGGCTCTGCCAAAGATGCAATTGAAACCCTAGTTCAATTTATAACCTTGATTTGCATAAGTGTTTGGATATATAGTTTGATTCTATCTGGGAGGGAATCAAAAGCATCTGGTTGGGTTGAATCAGACCCTCACTATTTGCGATGCGATGAAGATGTAAAGTAGGTGAAAATAAGTACCTTCAATCGATGGATATCAAAATCCAATTACTCCCTTAAGTGTTTTAAAAGTTAGTAAACTTTACAATATATTCAATTTAAACCAAACACAACTTCTTGATTTATTATATTTTATAATGGTGCTGAAGAAACCTTGAATGAAGCCCTAAAATTCCAATTGAATCTCAATCTCAGATCCTAAATCCAATAGAAATCAAACTAAGAGTTGATTTGTTTACCTTGTCGGATTTAACTCGGTTTTTGAAGACGTAGTCAGCGACTCGATTGATGGCCTCTATGATCTTCATCTCCCTAATAATTCAAACTGTGAAATTGATTAATGGCTGAACTTCAACTTTCAAATGTTGAAGAGGATGTGCTCAGTTTTCGATTTGGCTATCTGTAACCCCATTGACAGTTTAAGCGGAGACATAAATGTAAGGATCTCTAAAGTTCCATGGATGAAATCTCTGATGTACCACTAAGACATCTTTAAACATTGACGAAAATACAAATTCAACCCCTCTAAAATGGCTTACACATCCTTGTAAATGATGCTTCATAACTTGTAAACATGGTAAATTACCAAAAGGGTAAAAAACTCAGTTCTCTTAATAAGGTATAGTGGAAATGCCCACGACGTTGCATCGGGTGTCCGACTGATATCTGATTAAATTATAATGTGTATTACAAACCATAACCCTTCCAAGTTCCTAACATTTTCATTATATAAAACCCGTGTTATGTGAGGCGGCACAATTTACAACACCTATGTAAACTGTTGAAATATGCAAAAACGCCTAATGAATTTGGGAAACGCCATGGAGGAAAATAACTTATAATTACTAAATGATTTTATTCAATTTGGGGGCGCCATAAACGCCAAAATATTTACTATGCTCCTTGTTGGTGCAGTTGTCTGTCGACTTCATCTTAGTTCGAGTCTCAGATTGTGAAAGAGCCCGAAGACCGGTAAAGACTGAAGAATGAGAAGACTCGATACTTCAGACTCGTCAACATCAGAGGGGGAGTCTGTTAGTGCATACGTCTGTCGACTTCGTCTTGTATCGAGTCTTATACTAGAATTGATAGATCAGGGCACGTTATATGAGAAATAGGGTAGGTTTTAGATGTGATTGAGCCCATTCCGTTTGAAGAGTGCCTGACCGTTTGAAGCGTGACCGTTTGAAGCGTGACCGTTTGAAGCGTGACCGTTTGAAGCGTGACCGTTTGAAGCGTGTCCGTTTGAAGGGTGGCATGTCACCTTCAAACGGACAGCTCTAGTCTATAAATACCCTTCAAACGGATTCATTTGTAACATTCTTGATTCTGACGCCGAGGTGCTGTCGAAGTGTCTCCAGTCTTGTAAACGTTCAGAGATTAATAAACGAGACAATTAATAGTGAATACAAGCTAAACAAAGACAGAATCAATGAATTCCGCCTCTGATTCTGTCTGAGCACTCTTCTGATTGACTCGTTAGGTCGTTTCACGATCCTACAAGTGGTATCAGAGCTCAGGAGGAAGAGTTCTTACGGTTTAGCTCGTTTTCGCTAGCAAATTCTGATTTTCTACACCTTCTTTCACAAAATTGATACTTTTCACGGTTAAAATCGGCTAAAACTTTCACAATGAGTGCGTAATTGTGTTTTAACAAACCCTTGAGAATATCAGATCAAAACTCGAAGTAAAACTGGTAAAAATGGCTTGAAAACTGGTGTTCGTTTGAACGAGCCCAGCACCTGTCCGTTTGAAATTGACCTTGTCCGTTTGAAAATTGACCTTGTCCGTTTGAAAACTGACCTGTCCGTTTGAAAACTTACCTGTCCGTTTGAAAACTGACCTGTCCGTTTGAAAACTGACCTGTCCGTTTGAAACTGACCTGTCCGTTTGAAACTGACCTGTCCGTTTGAAACTGTCCATCCCGTTTGAAAGCAGCCATTCTGTTTGAGGTTGTCGTTTGAAACTGACCCTTCCGTTTGAAAAGGGTTCTGTTTGAAAAGGGTTCCATTTGAAAAGGGTTCTGTTTGAAAAGGGTTCCGTTTGAAAGGGGATCTAGTTTGAACTTGGTATTTTGTTTGAACAGGTTGTGTTTGAAATATGGCAAAAATGTTTGATGAAAAAGAAAATGATCATATTGAACGATTAAATGATGGATATGGTTGGTATAGAGCAAGCAGTTATGAACAAGATGATAAACGGATTTGGATTATGCGAGTTGAAAATTTTCTATGTAAAAAGAATGAGACATTTGAGGAGTTGAAAAGCAGATTTAACTATTTACTAGACAAATTGAAAATATATGAGATAAAGTTGACAGATGCTGAACAAGTATCAAAGCTTGCAGATGCATTACCTGCAGAATGGGATGATTTTTTAAAAAATCTTAAAAGAGATTCTGGATTTTCTGGGTTCTCAAAATTACATCCAAAAGATTTTATCAAAAAGCTCAAAGCATATGATTATGAAAATAACAAGAAAAAGAGAGAATTGATGGATAAAATAAAAGGAAATTTAGATAAAATGAGTTTGGATGTAATTGTTGAAATAGACAAAAGAGTTTGTGTGTGTCTTGCAGCAAAAAGTGTCATGAACTATGACATTAAGAGGGGTTGTTATATTGATAAGAATATGAATCCTCTTGATTTCGTTAAATTTTTTTGTGCAGGAACATACAAGATAGAGGAAGAGAAAGTTTTAATGAAAGAAGAATCTGGTTCTGAATCAGTGTGCTCCAAATGTGATAAATTTGAGGCTGACAATGGCAAACTCTTGAAGGATGCGGAAAGTTTGACAATGGAAGTAAAAAATATGAAGGATGAGAAGCAATCTGATGTTAAACAGATTCTTGTTTTACAGGAAAATTATGAGAAATTGAAATCTGAAAATGTCAAACTGTTAAGTGTTTTGGACAGTTTGACATTAGAAAATAACAATCTGAAAGAAAAGGAAAAAGGTTTTGAAAATGAAAAATTAAAAATTGAAAATGATTTTCAAAGTCAAATGAAGGTTTTAGAAGATGAAAAATCTGTTATTTTTAAAAATAATCTTGAAAAACAGATTGAAATAAATACTCATCTTCAGAAAATCATTCGGCTTGAAAATGAAGCTGAAATTGCTCGGAATAAAATTGACGAGCTTGAGAAGAAATTGAAAGGTTTTGAGACTTCGTCATCAACATCAGATTATCCATGTCCAAAACCGATCAATTCTGTTCCAATAAGTGACAATGTCACAAACTTTGGCCAAGTCAAAGTTGAAGATTGTGATGAGAAAACTGATGATGATGAGAAAAGAAAGATTTTTTTAAAATTAAATGAAATGTTTCAAGATACTGTTTTACATTCTACTGAGAAAGGTGAATGCTCAACGCAAAAACCTGTAAAGAAGAATGTGGAACAAAAACAAAAAGATAAAAAACCGAAAAATGTTCAAAAAGAAAATAAAAGCTCATCAGTTCAATCATCCAATCGTGATAAAAAACCACAAAAATTGGAAAATCAAAACTCAAAAACTGTTGGTAATAAGTGGTGCAAGTTTGACCACAGGGCGTCAAAGCCAAATCCAGCTTTCAGGAGGGATGATGATCACCACAAAGCCAGACAATGCTATGATCTTAGTGTTTGGTGTGATAGTGGTGATTGGTACGATAACAGAGTGTGTTACACTTGTGGTGTTCGAGGACACATTGCTGTTAACTGCCAAAATCAGTGGTTTGAGACGAGAAGATGCTTTGAATGCAATATCAAAGGACACATTGCCAGGGATTGCCCAATGAGATCAAATGAAAGATCGAGGGCTAATTCTAAAAAATTGGTAAAGAAACCAGTCAATGTCAAGCCCAAAGAACAGAAGGTTCAAGAACCTAAAGTTCAAGAAAAGAAAGTGAAGCTTTCTCAAGGGCAAAAAGACAGACTGAGGAAGAAGAGGAAGAAAGCAAGAGAATATCTCGAAAGGATTTTGTCCTCGGATACAACTGGTAAAACAGATAAAAGTTCTGATAAATCGTCTTGCTCACCAAAGAATGATAAATCAAGCAAAACGGATTCATCAGATACAAATATAAGGACGAAAGAGGGAAAGAAGAAGAAGAAAATTGTTGGTGATGAATTTGTTTCTCCAGAAACAAAGGAGCCAGTTGTTGGTGATGAATCTGGCTTATCAAAGTCAGACAAGCCACATTCAGGCAATGATTCTGGTATGGTAAAACCAGAAGAGCCTTGTGTTGAGGTAAAAGTTGAGAATTCTGGTTTAACAATGGATGATGCAAATTTTCCACCATTGTTGAACAAGAATTCAAAATCACCCAAGGACCTTCAGGCTTGGGTGAATCTGTTTAAATGAAAAACCTGACTTGCCGGAGTTCCCAGGTTGGTAAGCGTGGAACATGAATCGGCATCTTTCTTACAAGATTAATCAGGGACATTCAGTTGTACTTGATTTATCTTTGTCTTATTTGTGGTTGAAAAAGAACAAGGTGATGAAGTGACCCCAAACCTACAAATGTTTGGTAAACAAACTAATTTTTCCGGAAAAACCATTTTGATTAAAACAAACTTAGGTGTTTTGAAATCATAATGGGAAAATAGTTTGTTGTGAGGGGGAGGTCTGATTGTTTATGCCAAGTGGATGGCGATTTGAAGCAATTCGATATTGGTTGTCACATTTCTTGTACAGTTCGTTTTCAAATTTTCCCAGAAAATCAAAATTGAAACATATTTTGATTTTAGGGGGAGTAATTTTTTTAAAAAAATTAGAAAATTTGAAAATGCCAAAAACATTGAAAAAATAAAAAAATGAGTTTTGTTGTGAAAAAGAGGAAATGATAGTAGATCAGTTGGACTGTCACAGCATGCTAAAGAAATGGAGAGATAAAATGTGATAAGCGATCTCATTAAAGATGTGACGATAGGCTCAGCTAGACTAGTAGATTTGCGATAACGATACAAACTTAAATGAAAAAGCCTAGTTCTAGTGGGAAACATGGTCGAAAGCATAGTACTTAATTTTGTCCTTCTTGACTGTGTGCCTCCTCAGTAATCACTGATTGTCGAAAGACATAAAACTGGTTAAGTTTGTGAACTTTCACAACTTTGCTGAAAAGTCACTGTGATTGTGCATTTCATTTTGCAAAGATTTAAACTTGTTTTATTTCTTTATTTTGTTTAAGCATCGGACATCCTCTGCGTATACGTGAGTATCGACCTGGATGTTGTTGCCTAAACGTTCTGCTTTATTTTCTTTGGTGTTTCGTTTAAGCTTTGGATCACCTCTGCGTATACGGGAGTATCGACCTGGTGGTTAAAGCCTAAACAACTTCAAATTGTTTTATTTTTCTTATTTTGTTTAAACATTGAACTTTCTCTGCGTATACGGAAGTATCGACCTGATTGTTAATGTTTAAACATTCTGATTTGTTTTCGCACAATTCACAGTCGATAAAAGTTTAAAGGCATTGCTTGAGTTAGTGTATTGCATGATGAGGGGATATGCTGAGATCGTGGGGTCCATAAGAACTTAGTGCTATCTTAATATACCTTAAAGTATCGGTAAGCAGATTGAAAGTTTTTAGATTGAGTTTAAGTGGACAACAATATCGTCAATCAACGTGAATCGTTTAGAGCTTAAAATGTTTAAAGCTTAACGGTGCTTGTGATGTGTCTCAAAAACTGATATGATCCTCTTACACAAACTCACAAAAATATTGTTTGTAAATATTTCTTTACTGCATTTCATTCTATTTCAAAACCCAAAAAGATTTTAGTGTGTTTTAGCATAAATTTTGAAAAATACAAAAAGATTTTCGACAACTGATGTTGAAGAGTTGATTTTCAAAATTTCAAGTGCTGAACATGATGAACTGGTTTGGAAGCATGCGTTTAAAAGAAGAAACTGATTTTGAGAAAGAAAGTTAGATTAGTTAATCAAAGTCATTAATTTGAACTTGATGTAACTATTACTAGTAAGTTTTTCTTATTGATTTAAGTAAAAACTTATGTGTTTGTGAGAAGATTGTACAGGAGATGAGCTGAACAGAATTAAAACCAGGATGTGATCTCAAGGTGATAGCTAATTCCAGACAGCGATCCCAGCATGATGAAAGGGGGAGTCTGACGAGGTTAAAGCCAAAGAGAAGATCCTGGTACATGCTAAGTAAGAAAGGAGACCGATCAAGATTGAAGAGTCGTCATGTTGAAGACTCTCACTGAAGATTCCGTCAACATTCAAGGGGGAGTCTGTTGGTGCAGTTGTCTGTCGACTTCATCTTAGTTTGAGTCTCAGATTGTGAAAGAGCCCGAAGACCGGTAAAGACTGAAGAATGAGAAGACTCGATACTTCAGACTCGTCAACATCCGAGGGGGAGTCTGTTAGTGCATACGTCTGTCGACTTCGTCTTGTATCGAGTCTTATACTAGAATTGATAGATCAGGGCACGTTATATGAGAAATAGCGTAGGTTTTAGATGTGATTGAGCCCATTCCGTTTGAAGAGTGCCTGTCCGTTTGAAGCGTGACCGTTTGAAGCGTGACCGTTTGAAGCGTGTCCGTTTGAAGGGTGGTATGTCACCTTCAAACGGACAGCTCTAGTCTATAAATACCCTTCAAACGGATTCATTTGTAGCATTCTTGATTCCGACGCCGAGGTGCTGTCGAAGTGTCTCCAGTCTTGTAAACGTTCAGAGATTAATAAACGAGACAATTAATAGTGAATACAAGCTAAACAAAGACAGAATCAATGAATTCCGCCTCTGATTCTGTCTGAGCACTCTTCTGATTGACTTGTTAGGTCGTTTCACGATCCTACACTCCTGATCTAAAAAACAATAAAAACACCATGTATTTGTTAAACGCCAAGAAATGGAAAGGTGTTGTTAGACGGGTTTAAAAAAAGAATATGAAAGGACAAAAAAATCCCTCCGCCCTTCACTATGTCGTGTGCCAAGTGTTAGGCTAGGATCCGTTCTCACCGTTCTGACACTTTAAGGCGTTTTCTCCTGATCCTGTACCTATATATATATATATATATAATGTAAGGTTACTGTAAAAAAGGTTAAAAGTGTGAGAAAGGTGAGAAATATTGTGGAGATGACATGTGTCCTTAATCTAAATTAATTCAAAAGGGTAAACAAGTAATTTTATCATTAATTCAATTAATTAAAAACTTTCCATAACCGCCACGTTAATTATAGGACCGGGATTTTTTTAAAAAGATCTCTATAAACACCATTCAGCACATATATAACACCATTCAATAAAGTATATAACACCATTCAGCAAGTATATAACACCATTCAGTAAATATATATAACACCATTCAGTAAGTATATAACACCATTCAGCGTGTATATAACACCATTCAATACAGTATATAACACCATTCAATAAAGTATATAACACCATTCGGCAAGTATATAACACCATTAAGTAAGTATATAACACCATTCAGCACATATATAACACCGTTCAATAAAGTATATAACACCATTCAATAAAGTATGTAACACCATTCAACACATATATAACACCATTCAGCACATATATAACACCATTCGATAATCATTACATCTCCCTATCATCTTCTTCTCCACTACCGGCTCCACCGTCGTCCGCCGTCGTTGGGAGGTGGCCGCCGTCGCCTCTCTATGAGGAAAATGATCTGATTGAATGACACATACCATCATGGTTCCACCAGAAACCACTCAGTTAATTTTCAAAAGTCCACAATTGACGTTGCGATGGTGGCAAGATGGTGCGGCGGTGGAAAGGAAGTGCGACAACGCGTTGGTGGCAAGGTGGCGCGACGGTGGTGCGATGGTTGTTGATGAAGATGATTCGAATTGGAGGAGGACGATTCAAATTCTGGAACAAGAAAAAGAAATCGTAATTTTAGGGAACTGATTTACAGTTTCCTAAAATCAAGTGGATATAAAAGACAGAATTGCCCATAGAATTTTCAAATCAGTCCAAACTAATAAAAATATTTTACAATTTGGTCCTTATTAATCTCATCTATTAGATCAAAAGATCTAATGGCTGAGATTTTTTCTTACCATTCTCACACTTTTGGTCTTTTTTACAGGAACCTCAATCTGTGTGTATATATATATAGGGGACCGCTAAAATGAAAACCACCTCTAGTTATGAGAACCATGAGAACCATGAGAACCACTTATTAGCCCTTACATCAACTTGATGGATGGATGAGATTAAAAGTAACAAAAATTAATATTAAATGGTTTTTTGTCTTATTATGTCTTTAATATTATAATCCAAAAGGGTATTTAAGTAATTTTGTTTTTTTTGTCTTATTAAGTTTATTGTTTTTTATTACAATTTTGTCCTATTACAATAAATGTTTTTTTTTTCTTAAATCAGTTTTTTTTTATATTAAACAAACATCAGATTTTTTTCTAAAATCTGTTTTTTTTTTCTAAAATAAGTTTTTTTTACCTAAAATCTGTTTTTTTACGCTCCGTTTTTTCACGCCGTTTTACGACCCGTCTTATGCCCGACTTTTTTCACGCGTCGTTTTTTCAACGCGCCGTTTTTACGTTAACGTTTTTTACGTTTTACGCGCCGGTTTCTTACGTTAACGTTTTACGCGTCGGTTTTTTACGTTAAAATTTTTACGTTTTACGTTTTTATGTTTTACGTAAAACTTTTTACGTAAAAATTTTTACGTTTTACGTAAAACTTTTTACGTTTTACGTAAAACTTTTTACGTTTTACGTTAAACTTTTTACGTTTTACGTTAAAATTTTTACCTTTTACGTTAAAATTTTTACCTTTTACGTTATACGTAAAACTCTTTACGTTTTACTAAAAAAAATTTACGTTTTACGTTTTACCTAAAACTTTTTACGCTTTACAAAAAACTTTTTACGTTTTTTTACGTTAACGTTTTTTTACGTTATACGTAAAACTCTTTACGTTTTACTAAAAAAAATTTACGTTTTACGTTTTACCTAAAACTTTTTACACTTTACAAAAAAAATTTTACGTTTTACGTAAAACTTTTTACGTTTTTACGTTAAAAAAGTTTACGTTTTACGTTAAACTTTTTACGTTTGACGTTAAAAAGTTTACGGTTTAACAATATTTTTGTTTTTACAAAAACTTTTTTACGCAACACGAACGCACCCAGAAAACGCAAACTCGGTAGGTGTCTCAGATAGATTGTTATCGTCATCGACTAGGGAAAATAATATAAAAAGCCAACAACATCAAAACAAAGCGTATCTCGAAAAAAAAGGGGTTTGGCTCAGATTTTCCGATAATAAAAAAGGCTGCAAAATGGGGTTGCAGGTTCAAAAAACCTACCCTCCGCCGTCTTTGCCGCTCCATCGTCACCAAAATCAACTTTTTTTTTCATCATCACAGCCGATTCAAATAAAGGCACCATATTCAACCGATTTAAACATTCAAAAAGGACCAAGAACATCATTCAAACATATTCAAAACAGTTTCCGCAGAAATGAACCCAGATTCAACAGAATTAAAAACCCAGATTCAAAGATTAAACCCACATATCATTCAACCCACATATGAGATTCAAGATTAAACCCCCAACATACCACCATCAGATTCAAAGAACAGTAGAACACCCAAATGAAACCCCCAACATACCACCATCAGATTCAAACCAGATCATTCAAACCAGAAGGAACATGAACATGTTTCAAACCAGATCATTCAAACCAGAAGGAATAGGAACATGTTTCACCCAGAAGGGACAGTAGCATCATTCAAACCAAATCAAAAAAATATCAACAGATCTAAACCAAAAAATATCAAAGAAATACCAATAACAAGAAATACCAACAGATCAATACCAACAAGGTGTGGCTGACCCACCAGCACCGTCGCCGTCACAGGGTGTGGGTGACCCACCGTCGCTGTCACAGGGTGTGGCTGACCCACCACCACCGCCTTCATCCACCGCCGCCGACCAACCACCGGCCTCTAAGCCACTAACCCACCACCACCGTCGCCGGCAGAGAGACAAAGAGATGGGTGCGGTGGTGGTGGTGGTCGGATTTGTTTCAGGTTGTTGGCAGGCATTCACCGGAGGGGAGGGGGTGTTTGAGGTAGGTCGGAAGAGATGAAGACGGTGGTGTGTTACTGCAGAGACGGTGGGGGGGGGGTGGATGCAGGTAAAGAATCGTCGGATCCCCTTCTTTTCTCTTTTGAAGATGGTAACACAAAAATGAGGAACAAAAATAACCAGAGGTGAGAGGAGAGAGAGGGTATAAATGAAGGTGGTCTGACATTAATAAATGAAGAGAGATAGTAGGAATTGACATTTGGGGTAAAAAGACCAAAATGCCCTTTTAGTTGGCAAAGTGTTATTGGTTGAGAGTGGTTCTCATGGTTCTCATAACTGGAGGTGGTTCTTATTCTAGCGGCTCCATATATATATATATGGAGAGGATCATGAGAAAACTAAATATAAATGAGAAAACTAGAAAACTAACTAAAAAAAGCCAAAAAACATACCAAATTTTTTTTTACAATTTTTTATAAAAAATCGCTAGTGTTTATATATAAAAAAATTTCAAAAAAAATAATAGTACTGCACATGTGCATTATATGTGTACTACACATGTGCACTATATCCGTAATAGTGCACATGTGCAATACAACAAAAATCTTTCTTTTTTTATTTTTTTTTTGAAATTTTTTTCCATGCATAAAAAGCTGCGCTTTTTTTATAAAAAATTAAAAAAAAAATTGGTATGTTTTTTAGGCTTTTTTGTTAGTTTTTTGGTTTTCTCATTTAAACTTGTTTTCTCATGATCCATCCCCTATATATATATATATATATATATATAGTGTAGGGATAGTGTACATTAATTCAAAAGTGTGAGAAGTGTTTTAAACTATTAGATCTTTGATCTAATGGTTGAGATTAATAGGGACCAAATTATAAATTATGTTTTAATTATTTGGACTGATTTGAAAATTGTAGGGGTAATAGTATCTTTGTATATGTTTCAAAGTAGGTAACCTTTCCTAAGTTCTAACGATTCATCCTAAATTCTATCGATTCAATTTTAAACTTATTTTAAAATTCGGACATTCTAAAAAATCCAGAAATATGTAACTGCTACAAGAAATATATAACACTATACATCCATCATATAACACTATATAACACCATATAACACCGTATAACACGATGTAACACCATATAACACCATATAACACCATGTAACATTATATAACAATATATAACACTATACATCTATCATAGACATGCTATTAGACAAATATAACACTATAACACTATATAACACTATATAACTCTAAATAACACTATATAACACCATATAATACCATATAACACCATATAACACTATGCATCCGTCATATAACACTATATAACACCAAAAAACACTATATAACACCATATAACACTATGTAACACTATATAAAAATATATAACACTATACAGTTCTAAACGAGATGACACAAATTCGTAGATTAATTCTTAATTCGTATTCCTATAATTAAGGGTGGCGGTTGTGGAAGGTTATCAATTAATTAAATCAATAAGAAAAATTACTAGTTTACCCTTTTGAATTAATTTAGATTGAGGACACATGTCATCACCATAATATTTCTCACCCTTCTCACACTTTTAGATTAATGTACAGGATCCTATACCTATATATATATATAGTGGGGATCCTACGGAAAGTGTGTTTTTCCTAGAAAGTCTAGGAAGCGATCTGGGCCATCCAATAAGTGTGTTTAATGGTTGAGATCATCTTGGTGGCATTTTGGTAATATGTGTTTCTTAAAAAATAGGATTATTTAATTAATCAGGGGTAGATATGTCATTTAGCTTGTTTTAAATATGGAAATAATTGTCATTCCATAACCACCCCACATTTCATGCGATTCTCTCTCTCTCTCTCTCTCTCCCTTTCTCTCTCTCTTCCTTCTATCCTTCATGAAGAAACACATCAAGAAAACACATCGTATTAATCTGCTTGCTAATCTGCTTGCTGTTAAAACACAGCGTCAAGAAATACTCCAGCATTACCAGCATGGATGGTAAAACACAGCGTATGAATCTGCTTGCTGTTAAAACACAACTGTATGAATATGAATGCTAAAACACAACTGTATGAATCTACTTGCTGTTAAAACACAACTGTATGAATCTGAATGCTAAAACACAACTGTATGAATCTGCTTGCTGTTAAAACACAACTGTATGAATCTGCTTGCTGTTAAAACACAATTGTATGAATTTGAATGCTAAAACACAACTGTATGAATCTGCTTGCTGTTAAAACATAGCTGTATGAATCTGCTTGCTGTTAAAACACAACTGTATGAATCTGAATGCTAAAACACAACTGTATGAATCTGCTTGCTGTTAAAACACAACTGTATGAATCTGAATTGCTAAAACACAACTAACACAACTGTATGAATCTGCTTGCGGCTTGCTGCTAAAACACAACTGTATTAATTTGTTTGCTGTTAAAACACATCGTCAAGAAAACGGAGATGATACGAAGAGTAATTGAATGGTGATGATGAACTCGGAGATGGAGAAGTGTTTGATGATTACGAAGACAAAGAAGGAGAAGGTTGCGAAATACAAAAAATCTTGGAGAAACAGTTTCCATAATTTTAGGCATTGTTAGTTAATGAGAGATAAAATTCCAAAAAATAAAATAAAATGTCAAATTACACAAGTGCCCTTTTAGTTAAAATCCCTCCATGCCACGTGTCACATTCTTATTGCTTCCTAGACTTTCTAGGAAAAACCCACTTTCTACCAAACTCCTCCTCTATATATATATATACGGAGAGGATCATGAGAAAAATCACTATTGTTGAGAAAAATAGAAAACTCAGTATTACATATATGTAATATAATATTATTGCATATATATATGTAATATATGATTATTGTACATATGCTCTTACAATAACATTAAATACGAATTTTAAAAAGATATATTTATTTAGTTTCGCTAGCTAAAATAATGGAGTTTAATAAATTTATCAATTCATTAAAATCACATATACCCTTACCCTACAAATATCAAAAGAAACATTCTTTTTTGTTTAGCTAAAATATAGGACATCTGAATTTTGTTTTATCGCCTCTCCCCCTATTAAATAATAATGGTACTGAAAAAATAAATACTTTGTTATAAAGACTTATTATTTAATTATTGATAGTTATGATATCATTAACCTGAAGAAAAAGTGATCAGAATTGACCGGAATCAATCAGATCAAGGGTTTAGTCTCTGCATAAAAAGTTTAATCCTCTCGTTGATTTGTGGGTTTGGTTGGATTCCTTCTCCGGTGATCACTGCAAAACAGAAATCCGTTAGACTCTCCACGAGGAGAATGGGGGTTCTCTCCGTGACTACCCTCCGGGGTGAGAATAAGTACAGTGATCTCGATGAAGAAGAAGTAGTAAAAGTGAAGTGAAAGTAACTTCTGAGATCATACCTGGAATGACTTATTTATAGCCGGATTTGGGCGGGAAATTGGTGTGACGGAGAAAGTAACGGAAAGTATTTTCCGTCGGCGGTTATTCCCTTTTCCGTCAATCACTAACGTCACATCCATGCACACGGATTGCAAGTGCGATCGACGGCTAGGGAGATGTCACATGGAAAGTGAGTTTCTTGTAGATTAATCTTCAAGCGAGTGCCATCATCATGATTAGATGAGCGTTCCAGATTATGCCACGTCACTATTAGTTATAACTGAATGGCTATGCACGATGAAGTATTCTAGAAGATCTACAGCTGTAACCCTTTATGCCTTTGCCACGTGTGCATTCTCTTGTAACATAAAAGATTCCTTTTTACAAGTCTTGATTTTCAGTCGCGCGGAGGTGTTTAGGATTTCATTCTTTAAGTCTAACTGTACCCTTACGTGAGCCTGCGCAAGGGTGGTAGTTGAATGTTTGTTTCACCTTTTCTCCAGTGCATGGTTATCAAAGACTGTTTTCTTCCATAACTTGTTTAGGACCACTGCGCAGCCGCGCGTGGTCTCGTTAAAAATGTTTCTAGAAGCGAGGTTATGGAATGGTCTTATGAGTCTGCGTAAGGCTTTTGGGACCATACTCCTTTGTTATTGAACTGTTAATTCTCAAATCCTGTTTAGGACCGCTGCGCAGCCGCGGAGGGTCTTTGTTCAAGATATTTTGGGATAAGGTTGTGCTATGGTCCTATGCGCATGCGCAAGGTTTTGGGGACCATACCCCTTCATAACCAAATAAATTTGTATTAGATTAATTATATTAGAATTTATAATTGGCACGTTAAAATTCATTTTTTAAAGACATATCTTGATAACTGTATGTGTTATGCTATATTGTATTCAACTCGTGTAATATACGAGTTTATTAAACCCGTGCAATACACATGTCTTTTAAATATATTTTTTTGTATCTAAGTATATAACATTAAATTTATTCAACTCATATAATACACGAAAATCTAACCGAGTTTTAAAATATACAGAATACACACTTTAACTTGGGCATAGCATTTACGATATTTTTTGCGTAAATATTTTAGTGCAAGGGAAAATAATATTTATTTAGTATAGAAGAAAAATGTTGTATTCATCTTGTATACTAAAAGAACAATTCGACATTTCAAATCACAAATTTTCAGTTACAATAATCACAAAAGGCCTTATAGACGAGATCTTGACCCGGGGGGCCAGGACACCCACGAACACAAATCCCCCCCAAACACTGACAAAACCCACAACCTTTGCAAAGTGGTAAACAATCATTTCTTGTCGTGCAGTGTGGTAGAGCATTAGGTCGAGCTGCCATTGTTCCCTGCCACATCCCTTCACAAATAAACCATATATTAGATGAAATACAACAAGAGATAGAAGCATAAGTAAACATAGTTATATATAATTAACCAGATGAAATGAGGGCAATCAACATGAATATAACCAAAGTTTGTTGAGTAATCCTCATACTTCTTTCTATATTTTCTCTCTTTAACATACAACACACATGTCTATGCACAAATATATATACACAAACATATTGAGAATATATTATTTTTCAAAAGAAATTAATAAAAGTGTAATTATATAAGCCACTATTACACAATATAATACAAAATCAGATATGTTTAATATTTAAGTATTTTTGTTTTGTTTTTTTTAATAAAAATTTTTAGTGATATTTGTTTGCATTTATGACACTTGTTGTGTGTGTTTTTTTTAACTAGAGGGATAAACGCACTTGACATTTTTTTTCTCTATAGTAGGTTTAAACCAATTATTATTCATATACTTCCTATTAGGCCATCGGGTGTACTCTAATATTTAGAGTGTTAACAATGACATGGCATATTAACTAACATTGCAAACCACTCCCTCCTTGTGTTAAAGGAAATTAAATGGGTTATTTGTTAACGTGTTAACCCAATGTTAAGAGATTGAATTAATTATTCTTTTCTTTTCTTTTTAGACCAAAAACCACTAAAAGATAGGGTTAGATGAAGTTAATGGGATTAAACCATTTCCTTGGAGTGTGGCAAAGTGAAATGGGGAAAAAAGATTGATGTGGAACTTAGGTGGAGTTAACATTGGTTAAAGTATACCCAAATACCTTAGTGGTTGGATAAATAACAGTTTTATTGTTAAATATTGTTTACTTAGGCCTTTGGATATACTTTAACCTAACTTAACTCCACATAAGTGACACATCAACTTTTTTTTCTCATTTCACTTTGTCTCACTCTAAGGAAATGGTTTAACATGTTAACACATAACTCATTTAATGCACTTTAACATTGGGTTTTTGTCTAAAAAAGAAAATAATTATTAATTCAATCTCTTAACATTGGGTTAACATGTTAACATATAACTCATTTAATGCACTTTAACACAAAGAGAGAGTGGTTTACATTGTTATTTAACATGTCATGTCATTGTTAACACTCTACATGTTAGAGTACACCCCATGGCCTTATAAAAGTTTATATGAGCTTATCACATGTTAATACAATAATAAGTACTATAAACATTTCAAACCCCAAACGAGTTTGAGTTCTTTCTTGACAGACTTGGTCTTCGGCCACCAACTTTTTGCTTACCAAAGATGTTAATATATAACTTGTCGGAACGCCCGCGCGTGGCCGCAGATACTTACGATATTTTGTTGCATGTTGCGTGACCGATTGGGAGTCTATATTGATGGTATCCAGACACTTCACGGAACAAGCACCAATAACTCCCGGGACAACTACTCTAGGTGGGTACCCATGATCCCTATAGAGTGTGTTTTACAATTTCACAAACCAAAATGTAAAAGTAAAACCAACTACCCTACGCAAAGAGATTCTAAACATGTGATTAAACATCCTGAACATGATGTCGTGGGGTTTTATATATAAATGGATTCGGTTGAACCCCTAATACTTTTTTTCAATATCTAATACTTGTACCCTGCTAAGACAATAACTAATTCAAAATTCAAAAATTAACTAAGATTAAAAAAAAAACACATGTGAGTCTGTTGACTTATTCCTGTATTCTAACATTATCAATATCGGTTCCAGTTACAAAAGCAAGGCCTGCTGTAAAAGGAGTTCTAGCATAGAACTGCAAAAAAGAGGTTAATAATTTGTGTCTCGTTATAATAGTAGGGCATATAATAAGAGATATGTGAATAATGAAAACTACACCTGATATACCAAAATGTTTGGAGAATCGTTAGTTGTGTCTGGTGGCTCAATATGACCAAAGTTTCTTACCTATTAAAACACAAGGAACCCATTTTAATCACTAACAGAACCAGAACATATTCCAAATTAAGTAAATAAAACTGCAAGTTCTGTAAGTGATGTAAAAGATAAGTCCATGGTGGAAATTAAAACCATCTTGAAAAAGTTTGAACAGATTGCGCTCCACTTAGTGGTTTCTACAAGATATAAAAGGGTTGATAACAAAAATCATACACATTACATGATTATTACCACTTATTTTAAATGCAACTCCCAACCACCAACATTAGCCTGTGATCAAAATGCCGATAGAGACTTCTCGTATACTTCTCAGACACTTCTATCCAAGCATAAATCATTTTGACCCTATCAGCAACATAAAAGAAAACATGTACAACCTATGGCATATCTTCATATAATCACATGATTTATCCCAATTACTTTACTAAAGCAATTTAATACGTAGTAAACACTTACATATGCTTTCGGCGGCTCTGCCAAAGATGCAATTGAAACCCTAGTTCAATTTATAACCTTGATTTGCATAAGTGTTTGGATATATAGTTTGATTCTATCTGGGAGGGAATCAAAAGCATCTGGTTGGGTTGAATCAGACCCTCACTATTTGCGATGCGATGAAGATGTAAAGTAGGTGAAAATAAGTACCTTCAATCGATGGATATCAAAATCCAATTACTCCCTTAAGTGTTTTAAAAGTTAGTAAACTTTACAATATATTCAATTTAAACCAAACACAACTTCTTGATTTATTATATTTTATAATGGTGCTGAAGAAACCTTGAATGAAGCCCTAAAATTCCAATTGAATCTCAATCTCAGATCCTAAATCCAATAGAAATCAAACTGAGAGTTGATTTGTTTACCTTGTCGGATTTAATTCGGTTTTTGAAGACGTAGTCAGCGACTCGATTGATGGCCTCTATGATCTTCATCTCCCTAATAATTCAAACTGTGAAATTGATTAATGGCTGAACTTCAACTTTCAAATGTTATGTGAGGCGGCACAATTTACAACACCGTGGAGTT
The DNA here is from genome assembly GCA_030545235.1 of Helianthus tuberosus. Taxonomy (NCBI): domain Eukaryota; kingdom Viridiplantae; phylum Streptophyta; class Magnoliopsida; order Asterales; family Asteraceae; genus Helianthus; species Helianthus tuberosus. The sequence goes on from CM060395.1 coordinate 31,720,427, forward strand.
GCCGTGGAGCATGTTGCCGATACGAATAACGCGTTTAGATAAATAGGAGTATGATAAAAAATTAATTTTTTGATTCTTTGGTTAAAAGAAAGGACTCGGATATTGGTATTGCTGAGAGTGGAAGTTATATTACCGCGAGGATAGCAGCGATGTGAGTCTCCTTGTTTCTCCATGATGGAATTCTTTCCCATTAATTATACAGATGAAGTGGACTTACCACCAGACTAATTCAAGTTATTAACTGACTATTACAATTTAAAACAACATATGAACATCCCAACATCATTTTCTACAACCCGCTTTATTTAAGCTGATAATCTGACTACTCACTATCACATAAGCACTTTTGGAATGCAAGTCAAAATACACATTTTTATATGTGTGAAGGAGAGAGTAGATGATATAATCTTATCACATTAATATAATAACATAACCCATGATGAGAAACTGTGAAATCTTACTTGTATAAACACACTCCCATCTGTGACCAACGGATGATTGTGCAAATCAGTACCTGGTGGGAGCACCAATAAATCAGGAATCATGTCATCCTTCTGAACCTGTAAAAGTATATCGAGAAAAAGATGTAAGCAAGCAAGGTGACAAGAAATAAAACAATGATGATTGTATATACATCGCTAAGTAGTATTCATATGTTTGATAGGTTACCACATTTTCCTTTCCTAGTTCAAACATAGTTTCAACATCCAATTTCAGAGTATTAACATGGACATAGCCGGGTTTTCAAAATTGAATGAAAAGTTGAAATTAGGCATAAATTGGGCCACAAACAACAAATTAGTATGATAAAGAAAAAAGAAAAAGAAAGGCAGAGTCAAGGAGAGAGATAGAGATAGAGAGGTAAACCTAATCCATATGGAAGGGGAAATGGGACTTGAATAGTTTAATCTAATTCAGCGAAACAAATAAAGGCCGTCGTTGCAACTTTTCTACCATAATAAACCACCGGAGTAGCGGTTGTACACTTCCTGAAAACGCCACCGCTCTTTTAGTGACCAAACCGGCATCGGCAATGGAGTCCTCGTGCTTCAATCAGTGTGTTGGCTGTGTACGCATCGGACATCAGCATCACAGCTATGGGTCCGCTGCAGCTCTGTCGTACGCCATTGATGTGCATAAAATACAACATATAAAATATATCAAATACGGCGTAAAATCAATCCTTTTTCACTTCTAATGTTGGAAAAATCTTGTTTCTTTGTTCCTTTTTAATTTACAAGGTTAAAAGAGCTTAAATGTGCAAAAGGATCAAAATAACAGCAAAAACCAACATAAATACAAAGAAGGAGAAGTGACGCAAACTCGCCAAGCCCCAATTCACATCCAAACCAAGAAAATGGCAACATTAGAAGACCTGACACAGGGCCGTGTTCACCAGACACGGGCCGTCTCCAAGACCAGGATCTCTGCAGAAGAAAAGACAACAGCAAAGGACAAAACAGACAACCAACACGGGGTCGTGCTAATGCAACACAGGGCATGGTCAACTTTCAGATTCACAGAATCTGACATAGTACAACAAGTACATTGGCCACGGGCCGTGCCGTCGACACTGCAGTTAATGAGGAAGAGAGAGAGAGAAATGGCCACGGGGTCGTGCCAGGCGGGCACGAGCAGGGGCGCAGGATATAAGGGGCCGGAGGGGGGCGCCCGACCCCCCGAACTTTTTGCGAAGTAGTGTTACGTATCGATTTTTCGTATAGAAATTTTTAGGTTTATATGTCTTCACCCCCCGGTTTAAAAAAAAATTAGGTATATATTTTTTTGGACCCCCGGTTTAATTTTTTTTTTTGGTATATACGTTTAAGACCCCTCCGGTTTTATAAAAAAAAATATTTATATAGCCTAAATAAAATTATTTAAATAGCCCATTATAATTATAACTTGGATTGTATGTTTATTACTTACTACTTAGCCCATTAATGATAAGCCCAAAAAAACCCAATATAACTTGAATAGCCCATAACCCATTAGTATGTTTATTGCTGCAACCGGTCAAAAAAACAAACAAACTGCTTCCTTGTTGCTGCTAACTGGAGACCGAGAACAGAAGAAAAAAACGCAGGTGAGGTGCGGCTGGCTGTCTTCTTCATTCGGGATTTAGGGTTGTCTTCTTCGTTCGGGATTTAGGTGCAGGTGCGGCTGTCTTCAACTCTTCAAGGTATGTGTTTTTTTTATCTTTAGGTTTAAATTAGGGCTTAATTTATGTGATTTAGGTTTAAATTAGGGATGAAATTGGACCGATTTTTTGCCATAAACTTGTTGAAATTAGGGATTTAGGGGTGAAATTAGGCTGTAACCATGCTAGATATTAGAAAAAGAAAATGCCTTGTTGATGGTTAATTAGGCTGACAGGATGTAACTTGTTGAAATTAGGGATTTAACTTGTGTTGTTGACTTGTTTCTTGTTAGATTACGCTATGGGGAAAAACAAAATCATAACTTCTTTTTTAAAAGAAAGAATGAAGAACAAGTTGATGGAAACAATGAGATTAAACGGCAAAAAGCTTCAACAAGCAAACCGGTTAATGAAGCGAATAATGAACCGGTTAATGAAGCGAATAATGAGCAAGCGACAGAGTTGTTATCTCTTAGTGCGTCTTTATGTTCAAAAAAGATTAATATTGATCAGATTGTTCTTCTTGTTGAGAAGTATTATCCTAACGATTTTACAGAGAAAGAAAGGAATCTATTACGTGGTCAATTGGATAATTTTCAAGTTGAAAGAAAAAATAATCCCAAGCTAAGTGAGGTATCAACTCTTTCTGATCTTTGCAAAACTCTTGTGCAATGTCAGAAAAATAACACGTACAAATTGGTTGAAAGAGTGTGTCGGCTAATCTTGACGCTTCCAGTTTCGACTGCAACAACGGAGAGAGGATTTTCAGCGATGAAAATATTTAAGAATCGACTTCGCAATAAGATGTCAGATCAGTATCTAGCAAAGAGTATGGTGATTTACATAGAAAAGGAGATTGCTGAGAGCTTTGATTCGGAGTCCATAATTGACGAATTCAAAAATCTTAAAGGAAGACGAGCAGAACTATAATTCTTCATCCAGGAGAACCGGCCACCGGGTACCCACCTTCCTCTTCTTTTTAATGTTTTCGTGTCTTTGTTCAATTGTTTGTTAAAGAATGTTTACGTTTTAATGTTTGAGAACGTATTTTATTTGATATTAATATTTGACCCGATCCGACCCGAATCGAATCACCGACATCCGACCCAAACATATAATTTTTTTTAGGTCCGGTACCTTCCACCCCCCCGAACATTTTTTTCAAGCTTCGCCACTGGGCACGAGCCATGGTGAACGTCTGTCTTCAACTATAAATAGAGGTGCTTGGGTCCATTCAAATCCATCCCTTTGGCAAACCACTTCTCTCTCACTTGCCACCACTCCACCACCACTACAACACCATCATCCACCACCATCATCCATCTTCCATCATTTAGAGTGTGTAGTAGTCTCGGGATCCAAGATCGATAGTAAGAGTCTTTGTCAAACAAAGGCCATGCTTGGCTAAACTCTTACATCACTTGGTGAAGACAAATCTTTTATGTATTACGTTTTGATTTCCAATCTTTGGCTCCCTTTTAATTGGGTATGTATTAATGACTTTTATAACTAGTTTTTTATATTGAAGGCGAATTTATCTAACCATTCTCCATATGTCATTGATTCACATATTTGTGTCTTTACGGTCTATATAAAGCGCGCTAATTACTTGGAAGGGGGGTTAGAAGGGTGGTTGGGTAATTATATGTCTCGTTCAGTGTATAGATCCTGCGAGAACCTGGTTCAAGCTTAGTACTACTCCATGGATTGGCTAGGAATGACTGGCCCGACTGAGAGTAAGAAACTGCTTGAGTCCTTTATTTATAAACTACTATTAAAACTTTAAACCAACCCCGCGAGGACTGTATCCCTGCTGACTCAGACCAAAGGGTTGAAGGTAACGCTGCCTGGAAGGGGGCCTACCACTTTTCGCATTAATAACTTACTTAATTATCTTTTAATAATCCGACCTTGCGGGATTGTATCCCTGCTGACTCAGACCAATAGGTTGAGGGTAACGCTGCCTGTAACGGGGCCTACTACTATAACTTAAAGATAATCTCTTAAAATGCCCAAAGTGCGGAAATCATCAAAAGGATACATAAAAGAGGAGTTGGAATCAAGTGATTCCTTCTCGTCTATCTGTTTTTCCTTAAATTTTATTTTCATTTCTAGTTTATCTTTTTATAGCTTTTAAATCTTTTCTTCAAAATTTGGTTAGATTAGACGTTAACGATAAGCCGGTATTAAAAACTCTTGTGTCCTTGGACGACCTCGGTATCTTGCCATCACTATACTACGTCCGCGATGGGTGCACTTGCCCTATCATGTGTGAAAAGTGATAGCAGAATATCGGGTTTTTATAAATTTAAAACTTGAATTTGTGAATAAAAAGAGCTAAAATATATCTTAAAAAAATATATACACACGCACGCACGTACGTCAAGTTTTTGGCGCCGTTGCCAGGGATACAATGATTTTAAGAAAGCTTAAAATTAACGGCCTAATCATTTTTATCTTTTCTTTTTAGGTTTTTATTCTTTTTTCTTTAAATTTTCTACTTACAGCAGAAGTGACACGGGGCCGTGTGGGATCTACATGGGGCCGTGTCAACTCTCCAGTAACCTTAAACCTATTTTATGCCAGATACAGACTGCAGTACGGGGCCGTGTTACCCTAACATGGGGCCGTGTCAAACTAACAATTTGTAGGAAAATAGTAACCGCCTGATCCCGACGGTTAAAAACTTTCTGGAAAATATAGATTTTTATAATTATTTTTACCCTAGCCACTCTTACGGTGAATGGTGCGATTATCGTTGGGAGGATCATGAAGAATTGGAATGTGGCGTTCTAAACTTCACTCCCCACTATTTAGCCCCATCGTTTTCTTGTAACGATCACCTTAAGATGGGCGGGAGTAAAAATCCATCCACCTGAACTCCATCAACCTTCTTATCTAGAAGACTTAGAAGACATAGCTCAAAAAGAAAAGAGGATCCTACAAAAAAAATCAAAGAAATAGAATCCTTGATGAAGGCGCGATGTTCATCAAGGATCCCAACCGTAGAAAAATCAGGTACAAACAACACCGAGACCAACCAACCTACCATAGACACTTGCGAAGACGAAGGCGATAGTCGTCCCTGTTTCGATTTTGCGATGACGATCCCCTTTACAGAGTGTGAATTTCACACCGACGGTTTGAACAGGAGCGAGTCGACTCATTCCTTCTTTAACAAGAGCCCAGATAAGGTAAATTAGAGATGGTTCCATTTTCCCATTTTTAAAGTAGGCTTATATCTTTCCGACAACCTCTTGCGTTTTTGTACCTCTCACCGGAGCCTAAAGTATATCCGGCAATACAGTGTTGTTCCAACCAGTAAGGAACCACCCGATAACGGACAATTCCTTAAAAACCTAGACAAACTTCATAAATTCCCTGAACACGGGGCCGTGTTCCTTGAACACGGGGTCGTGCCCAATCTTCATTCTCAACATGGCGCGCTGGATTAACACGGGGCTGCGCCCCCCAGCTTTTTTTTCAGCACGGGGCCGTGTCAGTGATGACGTGCCCGTGTTTTACTAACGGACAACATTCTCTAATACATGTAGACGGCATGGGCCGTGTTGCCCAGGCACGGGGCCGTGTCAGCGTGTTGTCACTGTCTATAAAGTCAGCCTTAAGGAGAATGTTTGGAACCATTCCAAAAAGTCAAGTTCCTCCAGATTTCTCACACATACACTCTAAAAGGTATGTTCTTGAAAAGGTTTCATTTGACCTTCTTGTCTTTACTCCTTTTGCTCCTTTCCTCTTCTTCCTCCCACCAAGAACTCCATTGAAGCTTAAAACTTCAAGCTTAAAAAGCTTCAATAGGAGGTTCAAAAGCTTGATTCTTAGCTTAGAGTTTTGCAATTCTACTATAGTAAAACATTATTTTAAGTTATTTACGTCCAGAAAAATAAAAATCAAACAAATTTAACTTAAAATAAAATTTCTTGAGCTAAGCATCCAGAACAGGAGAAGCAGCACGGGGTCGTGCCACATAGGCACGTTGTCACACCCCGACCCGCAGCGGAAATAGGTGATCGGGGCATGATTAGGTTGACTCGAGAGCTTATGACTTGCTATTGCGTGTTTTAAATAATCATTAATTCATAACAAATGTTTCACGAAACAATTAATTTAAATACACAATTACAAACGCAAGACATTGCTCATAACAAATAAACTACATTAATCCGTTTCTTGTTAACTAAGGCCCATCCTATGTCCAATCTTCTCTTCGTACCTGTTCACCTGTATCATGTGTAAAAATGTTTTTTGGGTCAACAAAAGTTGGCGAGTAGATCTTTATTTGTTTTTATTTAACCTTAAAAGATTAGTTGATTTTATTTAATAAAAATTATGTAACATGCAATATTAAATGTAATAGTGACATCAATAAATAATTCATCAATCAATCCACATCAACAAGTAATGTTACAAGACATAATGAAACATAATCAGTGAAACAAATGATGCGATTCAAGCCCCGAGAGGCGAAAAGCGAAACTGCGAAACATTGTGGTGATACCGAGTTCGTTCCATGGCAGTGGGAGAACCGGTCAACCGGTGGTGGATCCACGCGAAACAGAGAAACAGAGACACAAAGCGGTAAACACGTAATACATGTATGTGAAACAAATAACGAAACAATGCGATACCAATCATGAACACATATGACATTTAAGTTTGCATGTTGGAAAAATAATATGAAAAACTTATGAACACGTGACACATGATACACCAAAAAAAAATTAAAGTGACAAAAAAGGAAAGAAGTAAGATCTACTCACAGTGGTTGCGTTTGTGATTCCTTGTAAAATTAAGTGCACGAATGAGATTAGGAAACTTGAAGCGGTGGGAGTTATCCTATAATATGAAATACGAGGCACATAATTGATCTATTTATTATTTATAAGCTAATAAGTTCCTAATTTTTATTGTTCCCATAATTTAATTGCATCCTTAATTATTTGGGACTTTATAAATGTACCTTATTAATACCCTAAGTTATAAAAGTATTAAAATAAATTACGTCTTTAACCAATTAGAATTATAAATTAGTCTTTTAGTGTTTTAGGTTACATAAAAAAAAATAGATTATTAATCATTTAGATTTTACGATTTACCTACAGTTATACATTTTATAAACACTAGTAGGGTGCCCGCGCGATGCGGTGGGGGCGACACTTTGGATTGCGGCACTCGTTGCTGGTAGTTTTCTTATTTGTATATGATAACATTATTGTGGTGGATATATGTCATAAGTGTTACACATGGGAGCCTAACACCTATAATGTCTTGCAATGTTCGATCAACTGCCTCTATCGCCTGACGTTTCGCCATCGATGCCTCATCCCATATAATTAACTTGGAGGACCTAATTAGTTGACTAATAATTCCTAAAATTTTGGGACATAGTTTACTACTTATCTACTAAATATCTAAATTAGTATTAAATAAATATCGTAAATTAGTATTAAATAATTCCTAAAATTTTGGGATATAGTTTACTATCTATCTACTAATATCGTAAATTAGTATTAAATAATTCCTAAAATTTTGGAACATAGTTTATCTTCTATCTACTAAATATCAAAGTTTTGTTTTGTTATAAAAAATAATAATAAATAAAGTATAGAAAAACTGTTTTAAACATGTAAAGATTCGTTTGTTAATAAAAAATACTAAACAAATGACAAAAGTATATTAGTTCAATCGAGATATAAATTATAAGTGCAATAAAATAACACAAACATAAACTTCAAATATAAAATAAATTTTATTATTCATGGGATAGTCTAGATCAAACAAAAACAACTGAAAATGAAAAAAACATAAAAACACTTGATATATTTCATCTAATTTCTCTTCTTTTTTGATCTGTTTTTCTTGTTTGTGCTCGAATCAGCAGTATCATCTAATTCATCTTTTTTCTCATCGTCCTCAAAATCATCTAAATTTATAACCTCGACCCATTTCCATTCAGAGAGTCTCCTAGATCTTTTCTTTTGATTCTCATACTTCCGATCTTTAAAAAACAAAAATTTAATAAAAAAGTTAAAAAATGATTAAATAAATTTTATAAAAAAAAACAAATATTGAATAAAAAATTTTAAAAAAGGTTAAATAAATTTTAAAATTACCTCTTTACTAAATTGACGTTGAAGATTAGACTTGTATGGACTGAACATTGCACCATAAGAAATAATTTCAACACTATTATCACCATCATCCTACAATAAAACACCAAATAATAACATAACGAACTTGTTAATATGAAAGATTATAAGCGAAAATATTACTTAAAAACTAACAAAAGCTTGTTCGACAACTGGGGTGTTTAAATTGGTGTGTTGAATCTGAAAAATCAAATAAGTTAGTATTCACATAAAAGTAAATAAAAGAAAACAATTATTCATTATTGTGATATAACAAAACTTATCATAGAACCGACCTTAGATTTTTCAATATCGCATGCTTGTTTTTTCGCATCAAGTGAATTCAGAACTGGCTCCATATTTTAAATCTGTTTAGCAATTTTTTTTTTTTTTTTTTTTTTTTTTTTTTTTTTTAATCAAGTTTTTTTTTTTTTTTCGGAATAACGATCTTCTTATAAAAAAAAAACCATGAAGTTACATAAGGATAGCAGGTAGACGGGCAACAAACTGCGCCGCCATCCCCTTCTGAATAGAAAACCCTAATCTGCTAAAAACAAAGCCTCGCCCCTGAGGGGTCGAAAAGTTGCTGTGGACCACACGCTGAACTCTAGCCAAGAACCGAACCGCCTCCGGCGCCAAGGAGCCGAACGTGTCAAACGCCAGGGGGACAAAGGCATGTTGATTATCCTCACAAGCTTTCGCGTGCTTTTCCACCTTCTTTGACTCTGCTTTAAGTACCGCTTGCCCCGCCACAAACCCATTTTCCCGGAACCCGGCTAGGGGGGATACACCTGTGAGATCGACACAAGCATGTTTCCCGCCCTCCCAACCAAAAACTAGCACGTCAGCCGGGCGTAGGGTGGACCTCCCTTCCGCCGGGTCTGTAAGAAAATTAACCGGTGCCTCTTTCTTTGCCGAGATCCCTGCTCGTCTAAGGATATCCATTAACGCGTCTCGAACAAAGTCATGGCGATACTTAAACCCCGGCAACTCTCTACAGTGTAACGCATGCTCCCCGTATTTATCTAGGCATGATTTACGGCATACTGGGCAAGTTTCATTATTCGGGAACATGGGGATCATCAGACGGTACTTAAGGATTGACCGGTACTCCACCGCTGACATACGTTGACCCAGACCTTCAATAGGAATAACAGTTAAGAAATCCTGAGCGTGAGGCCTCTGTAGGCATTCAATAACGGCTGTCTGGCGAGGTGACAAATGGAAATCTTCTCCCAAACTTTGTGCGATTCGACAACAAAGGGCATTCGCCAAAGTTTTCTGTGGCTTTTTGGGGGCGGTGTCCTTGTTAGAGAAACCGCCGAGATCAAAGTCAGGGAGAGATTCTTGCAACCGTTCCAAGGCGCTGGCATAATCCGGGTCAGTGTTAGCAACCCCACTGTTACGTAAGATGTGGTCCTGCAACTCCCAAGATTGAGACCTGGAAGCCACAAAGGCATAGCCAGCCACATCTCGGGCTGAGAGAAGGCCCAACCCACCAAGCCGCATCGGCAAAGTCGCGATCCGCCACTGGAGTTTAGCAATAGAAATGTAGAATTGTGAGTGTTTGCTATGTATTTATAGTAGTCCATTATGGTTTAGTTTTAGATTGGTCATCCACTTATTTAGGAAGTTTGTTGTGAGTTTTAAGTTTTTAAAATAAGATGCACATATCATGTTTAGTTTGTTGTGGCATGTTTAATAGGAAGTTTGTTGTGAGTTTTATCTATACTATATTAAACATGTCACAACAAACTGACTCTGTACAAGTAAAATTAGGGAATATTTTAGTTTATTAATGCCGTTCAAAACCAAAAACTTGGGTAAAAAACAAATGTTAATGCACGGTAGCTAGGTAATGGTCAAAGCTGGCTTGGGTAAAAAACAAATGTTGGCTTTAATCAATTGTACATTTACGCATCGGCTATTTGTACTTTATGAACGCACGGCGAAACTAAAAAAGACAACTATCGAAACGTTTAAAAAAATGTGCCGATCGTCAAGGTACCTTCGGATTTTTTTAAAACATTACGGGTTGTAAGATATCGTAGGAATACATTAAAGAATTAAAGAGGGGGGAAGTGTAACTAATTACCCATAATTATGTTAAATGTCAAGGATTTAAATGTAATAGATTGAGGGACTAAAAAATAATTATGGTTTAAAAGACCACTTTACCCTCATTCTAGGGGTTTATTTATAAATAATGGGGGAAGAAGTTCTTAACTTTTAGGAATCCTTCCCTCATGTATTATAATATAGTATAGATAATCAAGGAAAATTATATAATAAAAAAAAAGAAATGAGGAAAGCTGGGTTGGAACCCGTGACCTCTGATATACCCAAACCATCCTCGAACACTATGTCACCCTTTTTCAATCTATTATATATAATAAACATGATAAATGAGGGCTGATGTGTCATGATATGGGGGCTTGCAAAATGATGTGACATCACCTTAGGCAATCTAGAAATTGGTTTTGGCTCCAAAAACTTCCGTGTTAAATCTTAGGAGAAACGCGGGATCCGAACCCGACTTTGATGACCAGTTTGATTAATGTCGGGTCCTTTAAATACATTTCTATCCGACAAATTCCTCATTCCATCTTTCATTAGCTAGATCAAACCCTAATTGCTCTCTCAACCGAATGGTGATTTCCCGTGAAATCCATCAAGACCAATCAAATCGTTCATCTTATTATCTTCTCCTATTTCTTAGATTTAGGGTTTTTAATGGAGATTTATATACCTGGAAATTCAGAAGATGTAGGAGGTGGATTCCATCTCTGACATGTATCGATCTAGGGTTTTTTTTTCATTCACTGCTCTACAATCTTTGATTGCTACCCAAATCGATTGGAGACAGTAAGGCTATTGAGATTCCGTAATCAGGTTTGCGATTTGCAAGATTTAGTTTATGTGTGTGCTTTAAATCTTGTCGATTTATGTTAATGATGTTAGGGTTTTCACGTGGAACAACGGTGGTGGCATTATTGTGGCTATAGGGTGGTTAGCGGCGGCCAGGATCCAAATCCCGATTTAAAAATATGTGAGTTCCAGCTACCGTTATTTTCTATTTTAGTGTTTTTGATGAATATTGATATTCAGATCTGTGGCTGTCATAAGTTTCTGGTTTGTTTAAATTTTCCCTATCCATATGGATAATGCATGTTCTTATGACACATGGGTATGCAAATATGGACAATATGTCAAGTAACTTATTGGTTTGTTTATGTTTTGTTGATCGACTGCCAGAGCTAGAAGGTTCATTGTCTCTTAAAGAAGTATTCATTGTCTCATTGATTTGTTGATCTTAGATCTTAACGTTTTTGTTTTCTTGTGTGTCAATTAAGCATGTTCCCATTGAAGACGCCAATAAGGTGAGCCATCTTTCTACTGTATACACAATTCTACACATTCAAAGATAGCGATTCAATTCTTTGATCAGGTAACCAATCCTTTTTTGATAATTCTTATTCCTTTTGTTAGTTAATTTATGTTCTTGTGTTGTTTACAATATTATATATGTGGACCAAACTTCTTAGGAAGCAATGGAAATGGCAGTCAAATGCATTTACTATTGTTATTATCGACATTTTACATTCAAGAGAAAATCAAGTGATATAGGGGTGATATGGCGCGATGAAGGAGACGATGAATCTCTAGTCAACAAAATGACATTCGAGAAATTGCGCTCAGAGGTTTGGTATGCTTAATTTCTACCTTTGTCAATAAAAGGTAGAATAATGATTTTAAGCTGTTAGATAAACGATAATTCATATGAGATTATTTTGGATTTTTTAGGTTGGTTGCGTATGCTCTTGAAAAACTGGCATTGGAAAAAAGGATCTGCGATCGCGATTGATATGTCGATGGATGTTAAATCGGTGGTGATATATCTGGCAATCGTTTTTTCAGGCTATGTGGTTGTATCTATTGCGGATAGTTTTGCTGCAAGTGAAATTTCAACGAGACTTGTACTATCAAAAGCAAAAGCAATTTTTACTCAGGTAATTTTTTATTTATTTTTGTTTTATAAGGAATTGGGATTATATTTTCAAATGGTTTTGCTATGTCATTTCATTAGTAAATCCTTTTCTCAGTATTTGATCATTAGAGGTGACAGAAGTAGGTGTTCTTATAATTATCTATACTACCTTATAACAGAACTATATAGGACAATTGGCATTTCACTTAAATAGCAATAGATATTGAAATTGTGGTTCTAAACAGTTTGGTTGAAAGGAAATAAGCTTATATACAAATGTTAATTTAGGGGAAAGTTTTTATTGTAAACATTTGTCTAGGTTGGATAAATATATTTTGTTCTTTGATTTGAATTGTATAATGTGTTATCTTATTTATAGGTGAGAGTTCAACTAGGTCAGGATCTACAGGTCGTCTCACAAAGCTATGTTGAAGAACGACGAAATTGGTGCCTTCCATATGGTTTGCTCTCTTCATGGTCCTTTAGTTTTGAAATGGTTAACAAGTGTGTGTGTGTGTGCGCGCGCGTGTGTGTTTTCTTTTTTGATTTGATAATTACTAAAGAAGATTTTGATGGTTAGATTATAATTTTATTAGTATATGTACTATCTTATTGCGATTAAAGACACAATCATTAATTTTACACCTGTGTAATGTCTTGTATAATCATTTTATGCTGGTGTTTAGATATTGCTGTAATCCCCATCTCCAATCTACCAGTTTATTGGTTCAAGTAAGCTTTGATTCAGTAGGCTTTCGTTTATGCTCTGTCTCTTTCATCTCACGTTCATTGTTGCTCTGATAAACCCTAAAATCACAACCATCTTTTTTCTATTTATCGATTTCAAAAGGTAAGGTTTTTATTCATTCACTTGAAGCAAAGTTCATCCAGGTATATCATCGAATGTTTTGACGTATTTGTAGGTTTAATTTCAATTTTGAAGTGAAGAGCTATGCAAATCGGAATCCACTTCCAAGTAATCTTCTTCCTGTGATCTTTTGTATAATGGGTTTAATTTGTTTTATGTCATTTTCTTTGGTTTTAGGGTTTATAAATCAATCAGCATTTGAAGCTTCATCCGGGCATTTTTGCAATGAAGAGCTATGCATGTCTTGAAGTTGGAAATGTGACTTCTGATCAACTATTAAAATAAATAGGTCGACTAATAATCTTTGCAACCTTTGCTGTGAGTATATTGGATTTTTGTTTACTTTAGAGTACAAGTTCCATAGCCTTTATACGACTGGTCTACTGGTAGTCATTTTCTCTTTTGGTATCCTCATTACTTCAACGAGGACTGGATGCATTAGGTTTTGGTGTTATAGTACAGGTAAATCATACGAGACTTATATCTTAATATAACAATTCATGTGCCTTTTAATATTGTTTTAGGTAGAACAATTTTTTTATTTACATGATTTATAGGGTCTTTGTTTTCTAGGTAATTTTAAATTATATATTTCTTATCAAAAAGATTGAAAGCTCAATAAAGTTTTTGTGTCTTTTGGTCATATTTTCAATTATATATGTAACTGGTCACATGGATTCAATAAAAACACTAGCCTATAATGAAACATGTCAAGTGGGTCAGACTGGTTGAAAGTCAGTTAAAATGTATTTTTCATGCGTACAACCTCCTAAATCATTTTATCTATAACTTTAGAATATCATTGTAATAATATAATTTTCGTATACTTATTTAGCGCTATCATTTTTTACAAGTAATTTTAGAAAATGGAGTAGCTGGCCTATTTTGACCTAGACCACAAGTTTTGTCTGTTTTGACTTTTGATTCAAAACTGTTTTAACCCGTTACCTGTCATGTGCTCATCGCTTTTACTTTGCCCATTACCCGGCAACTGAAAGTTTTTGAATTTTGTAATGGTGTAGCTAATCTTTATTTTCCCACAGAACCATTGATGGTGTGTGAAGTAGATGAACATGATGACTAATGTTAATATGGCATCCCTTTAGTCATGCTTCCACAAGATGCTTGTGAAAATTTGAAACAAAGTCTCCAGGAAAAAAATAAATGGCAGCGTTCATTGAATGCTTTATTGAAATTATTAACTGAGAATAATAAACCTTAAATTAATTTGGAAGTTTCCATGTTTTCCACAGTTTATGTGCAGCTATACACTCCAAAACGCCCATCGGTTGATGTTGCTGAGGTGTTTTATGGCTTATGAATGTTGGTACCATTCTATGTGCATCTTAGTGGTCTGCCTGGAGGCCGAAGCAGCTATTGAGCTGGACAAACTATTAAAGGTGAAGATTCCGGTCCATTTTACTTATGAGCGGGTTTATTTGGGTTATATTTTATTTTATTTGATGGGTCTGGTGGTTAAATATAAAAGATAACTTAAAGTGTATTCTATTTCAAAGTTGTATGCATAACACTTGGTTTATTCAAAAGATTAGATTATCATTAGGATTATACAATCTTTATAATATTATCTAACACACTAATTAGCTATAATAGTTGTAAAATAGCTCATAAGAGTAAACTTTATATTATTGATTAATATTGAAATTACAGGATGCTTCTGATGAATATATGAGTACGGAGGTTTCTTATTTCAGTGGTGTCTTTGAGATTACCAACACATTAGTGATTGTGTTTATTGTGGTTTCATCATGTTTCTTAGTTTGGCTTTACAAAAAAATGTCATACGTGTTCATTGAGGTTTTGGTTGTCCTATTCGCCATTGGTGGGGGCGAGGTATGTACTCATTCGCATAAGAAAAAAAATATTTTCTTTGATTTTGACTTTAATAAATTGATGAGCTCTATTTTCTTTTTCTCTTTCTCGGGGTTTGCAAACGTGCTTGGTGGCTTTATTAGCATGGTATATATGTAATACATATCAGCGGTGGATTAGAATACAATTTATCTATTACTTCATCTAGAAATTTCAATAAATGCAGTTTCAGATCGTTTGAGAATGTTGCAAAGTCATTTATCAAAATCCCCTTCTTAGGAGGTGTGTCATATCCGACACTTGGTGTTTCTCCATTTTGTGTGTTATACGTTGTAATATCAAACTTTTGTTGGTTTTTATTGAAATAAATGAAATAATGGCACTTTATAAAATTGTAATTTTTTGTTTTCTATGGTAAATCAGGGTGTTGCTTTGATAATCACAGTAATCCAGATAATTCAAGTTCCTAATCTCAAGGTAATCATGGTTCTTTCAGTTGGAGTTGGATTCCGGTAGTCAAATGTTGATGACGTAATTACTTAAGATCTCCATGTTTTTCGCTTCAGTTGGTTTAATTTGGATTTTGGTGATATAATTTTACCAGGATTATTAGTATCATTTTCTCTAAGGTTAGAACAGAATCTTTTTCCATCCAAATGATCTATAGGTGGCGAAATGGGTCGGTTCAATAACGGTTCAAAACAGATTGTACTGCATTTCGAAATATTAATATAGTTACTGTATTTCAAGTTTAGGTTACTATTATTATTATTATATAATATATAGAATTTGATTCTTGTATGCTTCCTCTAAGAACATAATTAAATCCAATTTTTCAGTATTAGCTCAAACAATACTATTGTTCAGCTGCAGATTCAGTAGACAGCAGTTGGTTGCCTGCAGCAATAGATAGTTTAATGCCGTTGGAGGCTGGGAAGATCTGGTAGTTTCAAGGCACTATTGGGAGCTATTATTTTCTCACAATGACACAAAAAAGATTATATTATATTGTTATGCATCAGCAACATCAAGTCTGGGACCACCAGTTGTGAAAGTTAGCTTATTAAGTAGTGCTATAAAGTTGTTAATTTTATTGTTCTTTCGTTGGAAAAGTCCATAACTTTTCATTTTGCTTTAGGTTTCTGATAAGGGGGTATCTGACGCTCTATACGTATAATGTATTCAACCCGTGTAATACACGGGGTATTGGGCCGGGTATGGGATTTTACCAAAATATAAACTAACATAATAGTATAATAGTATGTAGAACAAAGTTTAGTTTATATATTTAAACACTTATAATTTGATTGGTTAATTTTGTAGAGGGGGATTCGATTTACTAAGGGAAATATTGACATATAAATAAATCTCTGCCTGTGTCGCAAATAAAAAAAAAACAACCCGTGGGAACTCAATTTATTAAGGGAAAGGTTTTGGTAACTCGAAGGATATGCATCTTCAAAGGGACTCGACTATCTTTAAATTGTGTATCCACTGTATCACTAATTTATGTAACATGAGACTTTGTATTTTATTTTATTTGTACACTTGATATTTATTTTAATAGTTTTCTCCAACCCGGGTAGCACCCGGGTGATAACCTAGTTGTGTTATAAAGTGCTCAGCTAATAAACTTATGCAGTAACTTCACAGACTTGGTTTATAAAACAAAAAGAACAAGGTTGCAGCGACGTTGTAGGGGCCGGGATCGAACCCGCTACCGCCTCATATGATCAAGCAACAACATCCACTGTTCCACAACAGCAGACATGTTAGATTTTGATTTTTATTTCATATAAACACTAGTCCGCTATAGCATCATCTTCCTTTTAAATAACCCAAACCGAACCTAAACCTGCTTTTGATTTACCATCGTTGCTGTTTGTTTAGACGATTAATAACGACGAAGTACCAGGGGCGGATCTACATTGGCCGGAACGGGTTCACGCGAACCCACTGCGTTTCGAAATTTTAATAGATATTATACATAGTAAATTGAAGTGAACCCATAAGAATTATAAAGGTTGAACCCATATTCAAAATAACAAACTTGGTTCAGTGGAATAAACCTCTTGTTTCCCCCAAATTATCACAGGTTCGAGTCCTGTTTGTCAATTTTTTGCAAATTTTATTTGTTTATTTTTTATTTCAAATTCGTTCAAACTTAATTATAACACCTATTTAGGGTTTCCAGATTTCCAGTTGCAGACACAAACTATACTCTACTCCTCCCTCAGTTGTGTAGTTAAGTTACGTTTTTTATGTCTTTCAAAACCATTTTGGATTTTTTTTTTTGAGTTGAACATATTGCTATATAATGTCTTTTATTTTGGCATTATATATTTGCTGGGTCAAGTTATTCTACAAAGACTTCTAATTGTAAGAAGTGTAAGAAGGATTTATAGAGTGACAAGTGTCCAATAACCTAAAACTAAACCCACTACATCACCACCAAAAACCTAAACACCCACCCCCACCCCACCCCACCACCACCCAAAAACCTAACCCCCCCCCCCCCCCACCCAAAAACCTAAACCCCCCCACCCCCACCCCCCCCCCCCCCCCCCCGCAAAAAAAAAAAAAAAACAAAAAAAAAACTATACCTCACCAAAAAAACCCCCAAAAAACCTAACCCCCCCCCCCCCTCCACCCCCCAAAAACCTAAAAAAACCTAACCCCCCCCCCCCCCCCCCCAAAAAAAAACCTAAAAAAACCTAACCCCCCCCCCCCCCACCCCCAAAAAACCTAAAAAAAACTAAACACCCACCCCCACCCCCACCACCACCCAAAAACCTAAACCCCCACCCCCCACCCCCTCGGCAAAAAAAAAAAAAAAAAAAAAAAAAAAAAAAAAATTTTTTTTTTTTTTTTTTTTTGTGGGTGAGGTGGTGGGGGTGGGCGGGGTGGGTGGGGGGGGGGGGGGTTGGTGGTGGTGGATGTTTAAGGTTTTTTTTTTTTTTTTTTAGTGGGTTTTTTTGTGTAGTGGGTTTTTTAGGTTATTGGACACTTGTCACTCTATAAATCCTTCTTACACTTCTTACAATTAGGATCCTTTGTATTTGATCCTAATCCTATATTTGCTTATGTTATTTTTTGAGTTAAAATATATATAGTTAAGGAAATTTCAGGTTCTAAACTGAATGCCTGTGTTACTCATTTTAATGCTGCTATACATATTGCTTAACGGTCCTAATTGTGAAAATTGAAATTGATGATGCTTTACATCATTTTGAAATATATAATGAAAATGATAATGCTTTGAGCTTGAATATATAAGTCCTTGTTAACAAATATTAATTCAGGTTGTTAGATCCTGTAAAATGTGTATGTATTGCTGTGAATCTCATATGCTTGCTACCTACTGTCAACGCAAATAGGAAGATACTTCTTGCTTCTTTTCGTTCTATTGTGATTTTAGTTAAATTTAGGTGCGGGGATAGGAACCAACTGGGAATGCTCTTAGAAGATGTACATACCGGGGACAATAGGAAAGTTGGATAAATGGCGGGCTGAATGGTTATTTCGGGGGAATCCCTTCTCATAAAGGGGATAGTTGAATGAATATTAACCATCCCAACTTGTTTGAGCAAAACAAAGACACAAACTTAAAGGAAGCGAGAAAAAACAGAACATAACAATCATACGGATTTGTCTGTTACGTTTTGAAACTTACCCAACCCAAACGGCAGACCGACCCGAAATGTTTATGTCCAGCCTATGAAATTGAAGCATCTAAAAATACCGAACCCACTGGAAAAAATTCCTGGATCCGCCACTGCGACGAACAGTAGGAGTTTTAACAGAGGAATGACTGATAATAAAAGATTATACCGAAATGTTAACGGAAGTGGCGAGTCGTCTTCTTCAATGAACATAAAACATCGATAGACGAAACGAATGTCACCCGGTCTTGTCGTGAATTCCGAACGTCTCCGGCGACTTCTTTGGGGTTTTCCGGCGTCATCTTTTGGTTCCGGCGACTGCTAGTTAGCGAGAGATGAGAGTAAAACAGTGAAGGGTGTTTACGGTTTCGGAGGTATGGAGTTTACAAGTTCTCCGTGTGATTAGCATTTCATGAAGGTTTTGAGTTGTGATATTAAGAACACGTTTTGATCCTTTGTATTTGGTAACTTCTATGGTTTCCGATTAAAAACGCGGGATTAGAATGTTATGCATGGAAAGGGATTACAAAACCGCGTTGAACGTGGACGGTTGCATGGTTAGGTTCTTGATTTGCTCAAAAACGGAAACGCTGATTATAGGTTCAATCCAGAACAATCAGGTCTTCTCGTTCATGTATGGGCGGCAAGTTATGAATACATAATTATACGAATTGATTTTCTTTACTAAAATCATTTTTGTTTACAAAATATGTCTCTTACAGTTTCTACTATTTGTTATTCGAACTAGTTAAATGAAAACATGTAAACAATGTATGCATGCATATACATGCTGATGTAATATTATTATTTATTCATAGACATCTACTAATGCACTAATTTTGTAATTATGGTTTGTTGATGTAGGAAAGAAGAACAAGAATAAGTGTGATGTATATATTTTTTTTTAGCTTAAGGTTCCATAATTTACACAAACACCCTTGTATTATTATTTTTTTATTACTTAACTTGATTAACTTTGTCTAGGGTTTCCTTTCAATAATTAACCAACATAACCAAGTTTCATTATTGTTATTATTTTTAAATCTTTTATATATTAATACAATATTAACTAATTTAAACAAATAAATAAATAAATAACTGAGTTAAATTAAAGAACAATCCCATCAACGGATATTTATTTTGCGCAAAATTTTCGAGTTTCAAGGGTTAGGATCCGGATTTCAAAACGGGTCGGATTTTGAGAGCCCATTTTGACGGATGTTACACACGTGGCCATGCTGAAAAGGTCTGATGTCCCATAAAATGTTAACGGTTAGTCATTTTTCCTAGAATGTCGAGCCAACAAAGCAGGACTTCACCAACCAGCTCCAAGAACAACAGAAGGGGGAGGAGACTCTCCCTTGAGGCTACTCTTGTTAGATACGTGAGTGCTTTGAGGGAGTCTCTCAATGAAATGACCTTGGTGGAGGAAGTTATTATCGACCGGGTGAACTACCTCTCCATAGGCCTAGAGGATTGCTTTAGGGAGATCAACCTTTTTTGCGACAAAGGTTGAACATCTTGGCCATGCCTCCGATGGAACCGATCTGGCCGCAAGAAGATTGGAACCTCGTAAGTGAGGTCATTCAACCTACCGGGTGGGAATATGAGATCCTGGAACCTCCCCCTCTCAACATTGCCTTTGGGGTTCTGGTGAATCCCGCTCCCCCTCAAGAAGAGGTCGAAGAGGAGCCCTACATCTTCCTTCCAATGGAGATCGAAGAGATGCTCAATGACCTCTCATTGAGTACTCCCGGGAATAGCTCAAGTCCTCCAACGTCTAAGCTTCTTAGATCTAGGAAAGTAGCTATAGGGTTTTTAAATAATGATCTCTAGGAGGCATTCCTCAAGAATCAATCTATCTTAGGTTAATTTAGGATTGTAATCTTTATTTTCTTGTACCTGTCTTTTATTTTAATGAAATGGAAGTATTGTTGATGATGGTTTCAACAAATGTGTTAAAGAAATTGGAAATGCCAGAAAGGTGGTGAAAAATGGAACCCATGCACGTAAACCAGGGCCTCCCGACTCAGAACTGCAAATCAATGTCTGCAGCACGGGGCCGTGCTTACCCAGCATGCCCCCGTGCCCAACCTACTGATGTCAAAAATTCTCTGCCGAGAAGGTGGCACGGGTCGTGCTCACCCAACACGCCCCCGTGGCCACCTCACTGTAAGTCTTCTATTCTCATTTATTACTGGCACTTTGGACACGGGGCTGTGTCCCCATAGCACCAGGGCCGGCTCTGGGCCCGGCAAACCCGTGCCGACGCCCGAGGCCCAAAATTTCAACGGGCCCGAAAAGTCTTTATAAGCTTGTATATATTTATTAAATTATATATTTAGTATATTTATCCGTTTATTATGCAAAAAAGTATTAGTGGTGTAGTGGCAAAAACCATCTCAAAGTAATGTAAAGGTCTCAAGTTCGAGTCTTTGCTCCATCACTAAGTTTTTGTTTTGGTAATTCATTTACCCTTAACCATAATTTTGGGTCCAATTGTTTTCGTCGCCCGAGGCCTAAATTTTTTCAAGAGTTTTCGGGGACGGCTCTGCATAGCACGCACCCGTGCTGCAAAGTGTCAGTAACAAAAAAATTTGCTATTTTTCACACTTTTTACACATTTAACCAAAATAAATCCTATTTGGGACACATTGAGGGCAATGTGTAATTTAAGTGTGGGGAGATGATAAAACCTTGAATCGTTTGTCCTAAAACAAGCCTTACACAAAACTCTCCTTAGAACCGCTAATTACCCCAAACTTTTTCAATTTTTTTTTACTTATCTTGGTTTAGTTGGGTAAAATAAGTTCTAAAAATTATGTTTTTACAAATTTACACCTGATAGCGTCGTGATAAAAAGAACCAATTAAAAAAATTACGAAAACGGGCATAATAATTCTTTGTAAAATGTGATTATATATACATTTTTACACTACAACCCTTTTTCCACAAAAGTAAGTTTTGAGCCTTTACCGAGCATATAAATATACATATATACTAATTGCTCAATTTTCATTTCTTGTGTGAATAGCCCGTTTGGTTCTCACGAAGCTAGAACTTGCCAATACGATACATTCCAAGTCCTTACTGACAAAAATCCAAGTAAATGATGGAGGCATTAGGATCAACCCATTTTTTCACTACAAAACCTTTATTTTTCTTTTCTTTACCAAAAACATCCCCCTAGATAAACCCTTTGAACCTTAAACCTTTTCATTTCTAAACCCACAAAAACAAACATTTTCTTGTTTCATCTTTTATTTTTGTAAAGATATCGGTTATAAAATTACAATTACGGCTCAGTTTCAACTTTGGCAAAAAAAAATCAGAAAATTTGCCCAAAGTATTTTTCGCTAAGCGATGAAGCAACAGAAAACCAATACTTTTTATGCCTTTCTCCATTTAAATAAAACACTCCAAACCCGAACCACAACCTACCCTTTAAAGTTCTCTTGATATTTACAAGGATTGAGCGTCAAAAAGGAGGAGGTTTGATTGATTGTGAAGCCTATGGTAGGAGTAAGTTCCAAAACCGGGCATGTGCGTTCTCACTTACACAACTGCGGCCGAGTGTTGAGTGACCACTTGTGAGGTGTGTAAATATGTATATAACTAAATGGAATTTTATAAAGGCATGTTATGCCCAAAAAAATAATTTTTCTTAACTTGCGTTTTAAATAAATCATGACGAATAAGATTGTAAATAAAATACAAACAAAATAAATTTAGAAGTTGGTTTCCCGACACTCTAAAGATGAGACCAAAACCTTCTATTCTACCTATTCCGTTTGGGTGTGTAAGCCACATTTTAGAGTTTTGCTCGAGGACAAGAAAAGATTCAAGTGTGGGGGTATTTGATGTGCATAAAATATAACATATAAATTATATCCAATACGGTGTAAAATCAACCATTTTTTGGTACTAATGTTGGAAAATCTTGTTTCTTTGTTCCTTTTTAATTTACAGGGTCAAAAGAGCTTAAATGTGCAAAAGGAGCAAAATAACAGCAAAAACCAACATAAATTCAAAGAAGGAGGAGTGACGCAAACTCGCCAAGCCCCAATTCACATCCAAACCAAGAAGGCAAGATCAAAAGACCTGACCCGGGGCCGTGTTCACGAACACGGGTCGGGTCCAAGACCAGAATCTCTGCAGAAGAAAAGACAACAGCAAAGGAAAAAACAGAAAACCAACAGGGGGCCATGCTAAGGCAACACGGGGCGTGGTCAACTTTAAGATTCGTAGAATCTGACATAGTACAGCAAGTACATTGGCCACGGGCCATGTCGTTGACACACGAGGCCGTGTTAGTACAAGACCTGACACTGCAGTTAATGAGGAAAAGAGAGAGAGAGAGAGATGGCAACGAGGCCGTGCCAGGCAGGCACGGGCCGTGGGTGAACGTCTGTCTTCAGCTATAAATAGAGGTGCTTGGGTCCATTCCAATCCATCCCTTGGCATACCACTTCTCTCTCACTTGCCATTACTCTACCACCACTACAACACCATCATCCACCGCCATTGTCACAGCCCCCGACCCCACCCTGGGAGCGGGAGCCGCGAGCCAATCAGATGGTATCGGTGTTTATTAGATATGCAACGGAAAATTTTTCATTTTATTCAGGTATTTATAGCCACTTTGTTTAAGCATTCAGTGCTCCATAGCTGGCTTATATTCTCTTTACAGCAAATTACCTGAAACACGTTTGGAAAACATTTTATCAGTAATAAATACTGGCGAGTTCATTTCATTTTTATAAAACATATTGTTATACTTTACAACATCAAGGTTTTTATATTTATTTATATTTACCTAACTCAATCAGTATTTGGCACATGGTGGCAGTTCCGATGTGACCGTGGTCATATCACTCATTGGCTCACTTTCGTCCAATAGTGAATTTATCAAGTAATAGATATAAAATATATCTTATTATTATTCAAAGTATCTGTCACAAGGCGATTCCCGTAATGGGGGTTAAATCACTGTTGATCATTCTTTCAACTAGTGACTGGGGTCATAACACCGTTGATCATTTTCTCAACTAGTGCCTGTGGTCGTATCACTGTTGATCGTTCTCTCAACTAGTGACTGCGGTTATAACACTGTTGATCATTCTCTCAACTAGTGCCTTTGGTCCTATCACTGTTGATCGTTCTCTCAACTAGTGACTCTGGTCATATCATTGTTGATCATTCTCTCAACTAGTGACTCTGAATTTAATTGTGTCCCATGACATTACTTTGTCAAATATATTTTCTATGACACAAAACCAATTAGCCTAGAAAATAAAATATAGTTATAATATACTATATTAAATGTTAACTATAATATTTGAACCATGATATTTAAACCATATTTACACATTAAATATAATGCTATTTTTAAATAACAAAGCTAAAATAAAGGTTTAAAATATATTATTACTAATATATAACATTGAATGTTATGTTTCCACTAAACCATATTAAACAAGATTGATGTATAACTCTTTTAATATAGCCTATAATTAACAATCTCAAGTTGAGGTAATGATTACATGTTTGTTCGATACAGATATCGCAACATTTTGTACATTTTTCCTTAGGTTACCAACATCTTAAATGTTATTAAAAGACAAATTATTTACAAATCGTAACTTTTCAAATTAAATGATTAAGAGGTGCAGGAGGCCTTAAGTGTTATTTTCTTTTTATAAAATTACTATTACCTTAGATACGATTGAGACTTTTAGAAAAATTCTATATTTACTCATATTATATTAACAAATCTTGACTCAAATATATATATATTTTTAACTAAAGAATGAATTATATAAAAGGCGTTTGTGTTTGAAAATAGTAATAGAACTAGAATTAAGTTAGGAATAAAAACGTTTTATTCTTCCTAAATTCTAACTTTTACCCTCTCTGACTATTGATAACTTTCCGTTGATTAGATTATTTGTACCATATCAATTTTTACCATTAAACTAATGTTTAATATGAGGATATGCAAATATGTTCCAACTCATAAATTACCATTAACTAGACTATAGGCAACTTTCAACGTGTTTGACCGAAAGTTGATTTTTATATTGGCTAACTCTTTGGCAAAAGTAACGAGTGTCAAGTAATGTATAAAACCACTTATACCGACTGCTATTGCAGAATACAAAAATTTAATCACTGTAAGTATAACTTAAAAGCATTTAGGATTTTGGAAAACATTTTTAAATATAACTGTATCACAAAAAGGTGATAAAAAGGGGAATGACTCACTTTGTAACTTTAGGGTTCAACTAGAAAGTCTCCTGGTATAATCTTGGGTATAACTCCGAGCTATTTCATAAATATATAATGCACTCGTGTTAAGTATAGAAACCCAATTCAACTTTATCCCTATGTGTTAGTGCACTACGTCTATTGACTTCGTCTTTGTATCATGTAATAGGATATACAGTGCACAAGGTTCAAGAAACTGAGAAATGAGGTTTAAGTGAAGATTTCGCTTGAAGTGAACTTGTGACAAGTTCAAGCGAAATCACACACAACAGATTTCGCTTCAAGCCTTCAAGCGAAATCCTCACATCTATATATAGGGCACTTGTCATTTCACTTGGGACGCGACTTCTGAAAGTGTAACGAAGTGCTGCCGGTTTTCTGTCAGGTTGTAAACATTGTTATTATCAATACAAGCAACAGATTAAAGATTACAAGCTGTGTTTGTGTCCGGTTTACTGATTCCGCCTTTAAACTGGATGTAAAACTCTTCTGAACGACTCAGTCGGGTCAAACAACGATCCAACAAGTGGTATCAGAGCTCAGGAAGAAGAGTTTAGCTTGATATCATCTATTTTCTGTCTTCTACATCTTCTTTTTCAATCTGGACGTGATTTCACGGTCAAAATGGTCTGAGTTTTTCATCGAACGTGTATTATAGTATTCTAACAAATCCTTGAAAGTTTCACGGCAAAATTCAAAGTAAAAATGACAAAAATTGGACAGAAACTAGATTTCGCTTGAAAGAGTTCGTGGATTTAATTGATTTCGCTTCAAAATCAAACTGTTTGGACTATTTCGCTTGAACATCTGAAGCGAAATAGTGTTATGATCTTGGATTTCGCTTGAGTTCATCTGAAGCGAAATAGAGTTGCTGGTTTTCGCTTGAAGTTTGAGTTCAGGTTGAAGCGAAATAGGTTCTTGGGATTTCGCTTGAAGTCATAATAGTAGATTTCGCTTCAAGTCTGTCAATGTTGATTTCGCTTCAAGTCTGTCACAGTTGATTTCGCTTCAAGTTATCAATAGTTGATTTCGCTTCAGCTGGTCAAACAAAGTTGATTTCGCTTGAAGAATCAACTTGTGTTTCCGATTGAGTTTCCTAGTTCGATTGAAAAGTGGAATTTTGTATTGGATCATTTCACGACGATCAAGTGTCAGTCATTTTCAGTTTATTTGATATTTGATTGAACTGATTGGGTTTGTTTGATCATTCTGTCAGGTTTGCATTATGACTGAGGAATTTTTCAATACGTTTTACAACGTATTCGCAACAGAGTCGTCTGAGGCTTCAAATATTACACCAAAAACCATTTCTAAAGTGCTAAATGAAAATATCAAGAATGATAACTTTTACGGAACTCATTCAAAGCCACCAACTCTTGATAGTATTGAGGATTATACCTGGTGGAAAGAACGCTTCATCAACTGGGCGAAGGCGTATGCGCATGAAAGTTGGTTCTGTCTGGAGTATGGATATGAAAAACCAAAAGATGATAAAGGCGAAGATCTTGTATTCAAGAAGTTTACTAGAGAAGATAAAGCTGAATTTGGAGCTGAACAGAGAATGATAACATTGATCCAGTCCGCAATAAGAAACGATATTTTTGCTTTACTAACTCATGACGGGTCATCTAAGTCTGTCTGGGAAGCTTTACGTGTTAAAGCTGAGGGGGGTAAACAGATTAAAAAGAACAAAATTGCTTTATTAAAGAAAGAATTTGATCTGTTTGATAACATAAAAGGAGAGTCGGTGAGGCAAATGATTGAGAGATTTTGTCATCTTAAAATTGAATTGGAAAGATTAGAGATAAATAAAACAAGAGAGGAACTGATAGACAAAGTGATTGAAGCGTTACCACGAGCTGATCAGTGGCAAACGTTTGTTTTTATTTTGAAAAATGATGCTTTGTATGATACAATTACTCTTGATGCTTTGTTTGAAAAGATTGAAAGTCATGATCTGGAGCTACAAAAGCAAAACAAGATGACTGATTCTTCACATCAACAGAACGTTGGCTTGTACTACAAAAGTAGTGTGCTTTCTGATAAAGGCATTGGTTCACCAAAAACAGCATTTAGTGGTGAAAAGATGAAAGAACCACCAACAATGTCAACAAGTCATCATTCTGGATATCATTCATCTTCAAAGACAAATTCTGATGATTCTGAAGAAATTCTGTGCAACATTGCTCTTAAACTGAAGAATTCTCCTGCAATGAGCATCAATGCAGCGAAGCAGCAAATGAGTTTCCTTGCATCTGTTCTGGAGTCATATGAAGGTCTAGTAGCTGGCAAAATTGGAAATTCCGAATTGACCAAAGAAGACTACGATCAGATTGATCCGGAAGAGATGGAACTCATTGACATCCGTTGGTGTTTAGCTAGTTGTATTCGAAGAGCTCAGAGGTACATGGAGATTACCGGGAAACAATCTCTTGGAGGTGCTTCAACAAAGCTTGGATTTGACAAATCCAAAGTGACCTGCTTCAAATGCAAGCAAAAGGGTCATTTCAAAAGAGAATGCAGAAATTCTGAAGTTGGTGAAGGAAGTGAACGTCCTTTCAACGATGACTATTATCGAAAGGCAATCTATCACCGAAGCAGAGAAGAACCTAGGATGATTGAAGATAAACCCAAATCAAGAGCTTGTTTTGTAATTCACGATGATGAAGGATTTGACTGGAGCACAGTTTGTCCAGAAGAAGATCGTTTAGAAAATGTTCGTAAAACAGCTCACGGGAGAGCTATGACAGAAGAAAGAAAGTTTGTTTTTGTTGCTGAGATTCAAGAGGAAAACAAAGACAAAGACATTGCTGAAGTCCATGAAGAAAAAGTTGAGATCAAAGAGAAAACTCGAGAAGAGATCTTGAGTGAGAAGACTTACAGAGAAAGAAATGTGGTCTACAACAGAATGGATGATATGCAGGAGGAGTATGAGATGGCTGTCGGTAGCAAAAGATGGGATAAAAAAAGAGAATGTTATTATAACAGAGAAGGAGAACCAGTTGTTCCCAAGAAAGACATAATCTTCGATGATGTTCTTCTTGCAGTCCCATTAAGAGCTGAATACTATAGAAGAGTATTGAAAGATGACTCATACGCTAAGAAATATGAAAAGGATATCAGATATGCCATGTTATCATGTCTAAGAAAAAGGGATGAAGAGAGAATGAAGAAGAATGTTGAAGAAATGGTGAACAATCTGAAGAAAACTGCTGAAGAGGTTAAAGAGGAAGCTGTTACTGAAGAACAGCAGATTGAAGAAGAGGTGAAGAAAGAAGAAAAAGAAGAAAAGAATGAGAATGAGGAAGCAGATAATGTTGGTGATGAAGTTGGTGTTGAAGAAAAAGCAGAATGTTGCTGAGCAGACAGAGGTTGCTGAAAACACCGAAGTGCCAATCACTGAGGTAAATTCTGATTCTGAAAACTTGAAACTGATTGATCAGTGCAAGAAATGCATGGAACCGTGCAGAGCTTGTATTGAAAAAGATGAGCAATTTAGAACAAGAGATCTTGAGTTCACAAAAATTGAAAAGATTTTCAAAGAAAAATGCAAAGAAATGCTAGAAAAAGAAAAAGTTTTTAAAGAAAATGATGAGAAACTTTCAGAAAAATGTAACAAATTAGAGAAAGAAAATGAAGTTTTGAAAGAAAATGTTATGAAAATGACAAATGAATGTGAACAAAAGGAAATTGCTTGTCAAGAAATGAAAAAGGAATATGACTTAATGAAATTATCATATCACATTATAAAAGAGTCATATGAAAAAGTGAAAGATGAAATGAAATATGCTCAATCTAGAATGAATTATATGTCTGAAACAACCAAAGAGCTTAAACGAATGTATTCTATAAAACAAGATGTTGTTAATTCCTATATTGAGGATGTTGCTAAGTTAAAGCGACAAATTGCTGATTTAGAACAGGATAACAACAAGTTAAAGAGTTACCATGTGTCGTCATATGTGCTTGAACGAATTTTCAATATAAAACCGGGTGATGGTGAGTCTGAGCAGAACAAGAAAGGCATTGGCTCAGAGTTTCATCAAGTTCCACCACCGGGAAAATTTGCATTTTATGATGAGAAAAAGGTCGAAAAAGCTTTCAACATGGTAGATCAATTGCCAGACAACATTGACATAACCTATTCCAAATCTGATGATTCTCATGATTCAGAGGTGGTAGGTAAAGTCGTTGAAAGTGTGTTGAAAGAAGAGTCGGTTGATACAGGTAAATCTGAATCACAGGATGAAGATGAAGGAAATATTCATGATGGTAATCTGAAAAACACAAAATCCGAGAAAAATTTAAATGATGATTCAAAAGGATTGGTTTACACCATGATTGGATCGGATAAATTGTTCTTAGATGTTGTATTCCCGATTCAGAATGTGATTTCAGAAAAGGTTGATAAAGTTTTCAAAATGGTTGAGATTGAAAAGTCTGAGATTTCAAAGTTTGCTGGTAAGAGTCATAGAGGTTCGTATAACAAACCTGAATTCAAAAAGAAAAACATGAAGGCTGGGTTGGGTTATAAGAAGAAACAAAGTTGGAAAAGAAATGAAACTCCGAATTTTCAGACAAAAATGAGTTTTGTTCAAGGAGGTAGTTTAGAAAAAGAAAAAGAACTTAAAATGAAACAGTCTAATGATGAATTCTTTGCTAAAAAGTAAAAGCAACAACCACAGGTCAAAGATGTGTCCATGAGAACATGTTTCAAATGTGATCAAAAAGGACATCTTGCACGCAAGTGTCCTAATCTAAAACCTGTAGATGTTGACAAAAAGAAGTTTGATGCTGAGAAACAAAAATCTGAGAATGTGAGACAAAGGTCAACCAAATTTGATTCGAAACAAACTTGGAGGATCAATACAAACAAGTTTGCTTCAAATCAAAATTGGAAATCAAACCAGAACAGGTTCGATTCTAGACAGACCTGGAATTCTCACACACCCAGATTCAGAACAACACAAAGTTGGAAAACAACTGTTGATATGACAAAACCCCAAGAGTTTTGGAAACCAAAAGTTGTTGTTCAAAATCAAAATGTTCAAAAAGTTTCACATTTTTACAAACGAGGAACACCAAAAGGTCAAACATGGAGTGTTAAGAAACATGTTGATTTGGTAAAAGATGAGAAAGTTGAAGTTAAAATTGAGAAAGTTTTTGTGAAAAATGACAAAGAATTTCCAGCATTGAATGAAAATTATTGTGTTGAAATGCCTAAGGTTCAACAGACCTGGGCTAAATTGTTCAAGTAATTGAGTAGTTTGTTTGTGCAGGTGCTCATGGAATTCAAAGATTGTGAAATTGGAGGTTGGAGCAGCCTGTCAC
This sequence comes from Helianthus tuberosus, assembly GCA_030545235.1. Classification (NCBI taxonomy): domain Eukaryota; kingdom Viridiplantae; phylum Streptophyta; class Magnoliopsida; order Asterales; family Asteraceae; genus Helianthus; species Helianthus tuberosus. The sequence continues at coordinate 31,750,662 of CM060395.1, forward strand.
AACAAGGAGAGGAGGCTGCTGGATCCTGTGTTGATTGAAACAGGAAGTTTATATGTTTTCTGTAAATAAATAAACAATTTTTAAAAAAAAAAACTAAAAATTGAAAAATTTGAAAAACCAAAAATTTGTTTGTTTTTAATTTTTGTCATATATTCAAAAATACAAAAATATGTGTTGTTTGAATATGCCGAAACCCTCACGGCTGAACAAACATGATTACTTTTACCAGATTGAAAAACGGTTTTCAAACTGTAAAAATCAATGTGTTGTAAATCATGGGGGTATGTTATATTTTTTTTGCAAAACAGAGCATGAGATGCAGAAAATGGATGGCGAGACAAAGCTATCAGTGTTGGTTGTCAAATTTTCTTTAAATGGTTTTGCATTTTAGGGGGAGTAATATTGTCAGAAAATACAAAAACATTTGAAAAATTTGAAAAAGTCAAAAACATGATAAAATTCAAAAATTGAGTTTTTGCGTAGAAAGAGGAAATGATAGTACATCAGTAGACAGTTACAGTATGCTAAAGAAATGGAAAGTTTAAATGTGTTAAACGATCTCACCGTGGATGTGTCGGTAGATTTTTATACACTTAGTAAACTTTTTCGGGATATAAACCTAAATTCAAACTTACTTATTTCGTGGGGAACACTACTTGGATATATAGGTAACCCCTGAAATCTCGTTTGAAAGGTCTCTTAATCTGATATACTAGGTCTTTATACTCTATGATATCTGGGGTATTATTCCGGGACTTCTGCTGAACGGTAGTTCTGACCTAGTCCCTGGCTAATATTTTCTGCAAATGCTTGAAACATAGCATAAACCCTCAGCATGCCGATGAAACAATAAAATTGATAGTCGCTGCTGTTGTAGCTAAAAGATCCTCTAAAAGGGGACATTCTGTAAAGTCGAAGCTGATATCTCTCTGCGTATACGGAAGTATCGATCTGAGATCCCTCGGCCCTCGCATACCTAATTTATATACAGATATCATTGTAGTATACTCACCTGTAAGACTGATTATTGGGATTCTGGATACGGGAGTATATTCAAGAGGTGGGACACATGAATAGGTTTAAGTTCCTAAAATACCTAATTCGTATCCTGAATTAGTTGAAATTTGTATGAAAATTTAAGTGGACAAGTATATCGACAATCTAAGTGAATTGTTTAATTCTTACTGTGTAACTAAGCTCAACGGTACTTGTGACTTGTCATAAACTGATATGATTCTCTGTCGCATACTCAAACAAAAATATTGTTTGTAAATATGTTTATACATATTTCTTTATTGCTTTATATTTTCAGAAAATACAAAAAGATTTAGATTTCTGCTTTATTTTCGACAACTGATGTCTGAGTGCTGAGTTTCAAAATCTAAGTAAGCTGATTGTGTTTCTGAAAATAAAACAAGTTCATTAATTTGAAACTTGAATTAAAATTAAAATTTAAAAACAAAAACAGTTTGTGATATCTCCAAGGTCATTAGTTTGGACTTGGATGATTAACTGTGAGGGAGTTGGATTCTTTAATACTGCTAAATCTATACAGTTTGTTGATAGGGGAAGTGGATTAGAGAATTTGGTTGAGATTTCAAAATGTTGTTACTTATAAATGTTTGAGTGATTGCAGATGATAGTCCAGACTACGATCCCGAGAGCATAGTCTAAGGGGGAGTCTGAAGACAAGCTTGAAGCATGGAAAAGCTTGAAGATGGAAAGCTAGGTGTCGATCCCAAAGCACAGAAGCTTAACGAAAGGGGGAGCCTGAAGCTGATAGAAGAAGTGAAAGATGCTTACAATGTTACAATTTGAAAGAGAAGTCAGAATGATCAAGACTGAAGATGTGTCATATTACAAGAATAGTCACTGAAGACTTCGTCAATATCCGAGGGGGAGTCTGTTAGTGCACTACGTCTATTGACTTCGTCTTTGTATCATGTAATAGGATATACAGTGCACAAGGTTCAAGAAACTGAGAAATGAGGTTTAAGTGAAGATTTCGCTTGAAGTGAACTTGTGACAAGTTCAAGCGAAATCACACACAACAGATTTCGCTTCAAGCCTTCAAGCGAAATCCTCACATCTATATATAGGGCACTTGTCATTTCACTTGGGACGCGACTTCTGAAAGTGTAACGAAGTGCTGCCGGTTTTCTGTCAGGTTGTAAACATTGTTATTATCAATACAAGCAACAGATTAAAGATTACAAGCTGTGTTTGTGTCCGGTTTACTGATTCCGCCTTTAAACTGGATGTAAAACCCTTCTGAACGACTCAGTCGGGTCAAACAACGATCCAACACTATGTCACGAGACAGAACCCCAACGATCTTAGTCGGGCAGAGCCTTGACATGCGTTACGGGGCCTAGATCAAACGGACAAGGTATCAGTGATCAGGGGTTAAACCACTTAAAACGGGGCAGAGCTTTGTATAATTTAGGGATGAAATACTAAAGAAAATAGGGTATATATATATATATATATATATATATATATATATATATATATAGAACAGAAGAGGGGCGAAAGAAATGAAGTTTGGAGTAATGGAAATGGTCGACTGTTGGTGCATTAAATGTCTGTTGATTACATCTTAATCAAGTCTTGTGTCTAGATAGGTTGAATGAACACACTATAGGGTTTAAATTAGGGTTTTACTTGTTTAACTTGTAGATTTCGCTTGAAAGGGTTTATGTGTATTTCAAGCTAAATCAACATAGGAGATTTAGCTTGAAATGGATTCAAGTGAAATCAGATTTAGCTTGAAATGAGTTCAAGCGAAATCAACATGGCTATATATAGGTTAGTGTGTTGTTCATTTGAAAAGACTTGGTCATTGTATGTGAGACGAAGTGTTGTCGGTTTTGTATCAGAATACATTGTAAAAGCACGTAAATCAATCAGAAAAGAAAGATTAAAAGGAAACTAGCTGTTATGACTTTGTTTACGTTGATTCCGCCTTCGTACTCAAAGATGAACTGCCTTAACTGACGTTTCGAGGTCGTAGAACGGACCAACAAGTGGTATCAGAGCTCAGGACGAGGAGTTCATACCATTACAGCTTGATTCTACCGGATTTTCTTATCTCTACTCACTTCTTCTCTTACTTTTCTGATTTGAACATATTTCAGCGGTGAAAATGACCTGAATTTGACATATAACAAGCGAATTAGTGTGATAACTAATCCTTAAAAGATTTGGACTTAAATTCGATCGAATTCATATAAAAATTTAAGTTTTCGCTTGAAAACTGTTCGTAAAAGATGACATCAGCAGATTTCGCTTGAAATATAGTGAAGATTTCGCTTGAAACTTGTGTTTGGTTGTCAATTTCGCTTGAAATCAAAGGATTTCGCTTGAACAGTTCAAGCGAAATTGATCTGATTGGATTTCGCTTGAATATCTTGGACAATACAAGCGAAATAGTGGATTTCGCTTGAAAATAGTTTGGATCAGATTTCGCTTGAGTGTAATCTTGTGATTTCGCTTGAACAGTCTAAAGTGTTGATTTCGCTTCAAACTGTTCAGTTTCGCTTGAACATTATATACTTGATTGATTTCGCTTGAAGCTGTTTACTCTTCAAGTGATTTCACTTGAACTTGCTATTATTTCAAAACGAGTCTTAGATTGATTTCATCAAACACACTGTTACGTATTCAGTTTGTTTGAACTGATAGCTTGTTTGTTTTGTTTGCAGGTGATTCGAGGTGATTTACAAGGCACAAATACCAAGAAATCAAAATGTTTGACGAAAAGGAAAACAAGAATCTTGAAAATTTAAATGATTGGCATTGTGAATCTTGGAGTGGGAGATTAGGTGATAAGGATGTTTATGTTAAAAGATTCGAAATTTTTTTATGTAAGAAGAATGAATCAGTGGAGGAGTTGAAAGAAAGGTTTTATGATCTAATCATCAAGTTAGAAAGACATAAGATATATCATTCAAAAGATGAAAGAATCTCAAAATTTGTTGATGCTTTACCTTTGGAATGGGAGAAATTCGTGAATGGACTGAGACGGGATTCTAGTTTATCACGCTTTGATTTAAGAAGTTTCATCAATACAATAACAAATCATAGGAGTCATAAAGATTCAAGAAAAAGGGAGTTATTGGATGAAATAAAAGGAGAATCAGGAAAGATAGATTTGGATGTAATCATTGAAATAAGGAAACGAATCAATGTGTGTCTTGCAGCAAAAAATGTTATGAGATACGATATTAAGAGGGGTTGTTATATTGATGAAAATATGAATCCCCTTGATTTTGTTAAAATTTTCTGTGCAGGAACATACAAGATGGAAACAAAGAAAGAAACTGATAATGGAGAGATGAATGGAAAATGTTCAAAATGCGAAAAATTCGAATCAGAAAATGTCAATCTCTTGAAAGATATGAAGAATTTGACATTGGAAAACAAAGCGTTGAAAGACGAGAAGAAAGCTGATGATGAACAGATTTTGGAGTTGCATTTGAATTGTGAAAAACTGAAGTCTGAAAATATCAAACTGTTGAGTAGTTTGGACAGTTTGACATTGGAAATTAACAATTTGAAAGAAAAAGAAAAAGATTTTCAAAGTCAAATGAAGGTTTTAGAAGATGAAAAGTCTGTTATTTTTAACAATAATCTTGAAAAACAGATTGAAATAAATTCTCATCTTCAGAAAATCATTCGACTTGAAAATGAAGCTGAAATTGCTCGAAATAAAATTACCGAGCTTGAAAACAAGTTGAAAAGTTTTGTGACTTCTGCACTATATGTGTGTCCAAAACCAATCAACGTTGTTTCAATAAGTGACAATGTCACAAATTTTGACAAAGTCAAAATTGAAGATTGTGATGAAATATCTGATGATGAAAAGGAAAAGAAAAGAAAAATATTTTTAGATTTACAAGAAAAATTTAAAAATACTGTTTTGCAATCTACTGAAACAGGTGAATGTTCTAAACAAAAACCTGTTAAGAAGAGTGTAGAACAGAAACAAAAAGTTAAAAATTTGAAAAATTTTAAAATTGAAAATAAAAGCCCATCAGATAAGTCATCCAATCATTATCAAAAATCACAAAAATCTAAAAATGAAAACTCACAAAATGTTGGTAATAAGTGGTGCAGGTTTGACCACAGTGCTTCAAAGCCAAAACCAGTTTTCAAGAAGAGTGATGATCACCACAAAGCCAGACAATGTTATGATCTAAGCATATGGTGTGAAAGTGGTGAATGGTACGATAACAGAGTGTGCTACACCTGTGGTGTGAGAGGACACATTGTTGTTAACTGCCAGAATTGGAATTATGAAACAAGAAGATGCTATAATTGTCAAATCAGAGGACATATTGCCAGAGATTGCCCAAGGAGATCAATGGGAAGATCGAGGGTTGAATCTCAAAGAATGGCAAAGAAGCCAGTCAACGTCAAGCCCCATGAACAGAAGGTTCTAAAACCTAAAGTTCAGGATCAGACAATTCAAGAAAAGAAAGTTAAACTTTCACAGGGGCAGAAAGATAGACTGCGAAAGAAAAGGAAGAAGGCGAGAGAGTATCTCGAGAAAATTTTGTCTTCGGGTTCACCGGACAGATTGAATAAAAGTTCTGATGAATCAACTCATTCGACTGCAAAGCCAAGTAAATTGAATTCTTCAGATGCAAATCTGAGGACAAAAGAGAAAAAGAAAGTTGTCGGCAATGAATCTGACAGGTCAAAGTCAGACAAGCCATGTGCAGGCAATGATTCTGGTTCATCAAAGCTAGAGGAGCCTAGTGTTGAGGTAAAAAAAGAGAATTCAGGTTTAACAATGGATGATGCAAATTTTCCACCATTGTTGAACAAGAATTCTAAATCACCCAAGGACAGTCAGGCTTGGGTGAAACTTTTCAAATAGAAAAAACCTGACTTGCCGGAGTTCCCAGGTTGGTAAGCGTGGAACATGAATCGGCACATTTCTTGAGAAATTTCACTCTGGTGATTTTTCGACTTACATGTGGTAAATCAGGGACATTAAGTTGTACTTGATTTCCTACTAGTGTTTGTGTTGATAGAATCTTGAACTGTTAAATCTTTCAAAATGGTTAAAGGAGATCAAAGTGATGAAGTAATCCCCTAACCAATAAGTGGTTTGTTAATTCAACAAAACTAATTTTCCGGAAAAACCATTTTGATTAAAACAAACTTAAGTGTTTTGAAATCATAATGGGAAAATAGTTTGTTGTCAGGGGGAGTTCTGATTGTTTATGCCGAGTGAATGGCGAATTGAAGCGATTTGATATCAGTTTGTCACGTTTCTTGTATAGTTTGTTTTCAAATTTTCTCAGAAAATCAAAATTGAAACATATTTTGATTTTAGGGGGAGAAAAATTTAAAAAAAAATTAGAAAATTTGAAAAAGCCAAAAATATTGAAAAAGCAAAAATGAGTTTTGTTGTGAAAAAGAGGAAATGATAGAAAATCAGTGGACTATCACAGCATGCTAAAGAAATGAAATGTCAAATGTGATAAACGATCTCACTAAGGATGTGACGATAGGCTCAGCTAGACTAGTAGATTTGCGATAACGATACAAACATAAATGAAAAAGCCTAGTTCTAGTGGGAAACATGGTTGAAAGCATAGTACTTAGTTTTGTCCTTCGTGATTGTGTACCTACTCAGTAATCGCTGAATGCCAAAAAGCATAAAACTGGTTAAGTTTGTAAACTTTTACAACTTTGCTGAAAAATCGTTGTGATTGTGCATTTTATTTTGCAAAGATTTAAACTTGTTTTATTTCTTTATTTTGTTTAAGCATCGAACATCCTCTGCGTATACGTGAGTATCGACCTGGATGTTGTTGCCTAAACATTCTGCTTTATTTTCTTTGGTGTTTTGTTTAAGCTTTGGATCACCTCTGTGTATACGGGAGTATCGAACTGGTGGTTAAAGCCTAAACAACTTCAACTTGTTTTATTTTCTTATTTTGTTTAAACATTGGACTTTCTCTGCGTATACGGAAGTATCGACCTGATTGTTAATGTTTAAACATTCTGCGTTATTTTCGCACATATCACAGTTGATGAAAGTTTAAAGGCATTACTTGAGTTAGTGTATTGCATGATGAGGGGATATGCTGAGATCGTGGGGTCCATAAGAACTTAGTGCAAAATTAATATACCTTAACGTATCGGTAAGCATTTCGAAAGTTTTTAGATTGAGCTTAAGAGGACAAACATATCGTCAATCAACGTGAATCGTTTAGAACTTAAAATGTCAAAAGCTTAACGGTGCTTGTGATTTGTTTCATAAACTGATATGATCCTCTTACACAAACTCACAAAAATATTGTTTGTATATATTTGTTTACTGCATTTCTTTAAATTCTCAAAATTCAAAAAGATTTTCGACATCTGATGTTAAAGAGTTGATTTTCAAAATTCCAAGTGCTAAACTTGATGAACTAGAGGGTTGGGAGAATATGTTGAAATCTTTGAATGTCATATACAAATGTTTTGAAAGATTGTGTGTTTAGTTAATCAAAGTCATTCATTTGAACTTGATGTAACTAGTATGTTTGTTGAATTAATGATGTCTACCAGTAAGTTTATTAAATCCAATTGTTATAAATTTGTGAAACTTATGTTGAGATAGAGGATGTGCAGGGTAACAGGTTTTGGACTTCATTATTCCCAACGGAAGCTAATTGTCAAAGATTGAACCAGATATCTCAGATTCTAGCATATTGAGAGGGGGAGTCTGTGAAAGGGGGAGTCTGGATCAACAGTCAAAGGGGAGTTTGAAGATGGAGTCAGGTTGTGATCTTAAACTTGTGAAGATAGAGTGTTTTTGATGAAAAGACAGAGTTGGAGAATAGACCAAGACAAAGACTTGAAGCCAAAGACTTCATCAACATCCAAGGGGGAGTCTGTTGGTGCATTAAATGTCTGTTGATTACATCTTAATCAAGTCTTGTGTCTAGATAGGTTGAATGAACACACTATAGGGTTTAAATTAGGGTTTTACTTGTTTAACTTGTAGATTTCGCTTGAAAGGGTTTATGTGTATTTCAAGCTAAATCAACATAGGAGATTTAGCTTGAAATGGATTCAAGTGAAATCAGATTTAGCTTGAAATGGTTCAAGCGAAATCAGATTTAGCTTGAAATGAGTTCAAGCGAAATCAACATGGCTATATATAGGTTAGTGTGTTGTTCATTTGAAAAGACTTGGTCATTGTATGTGAGACGAAGTGCTGTCGGTTTTGTATCAGAATACATTGTAAAAGCACGTAAATCAATCAGAAAAGAAAGATTAAAAGGAAACTAGCTGTTATGACTTTGTTTACGTTGATTCCGCCTTCGTACTCAAAGATGAACTGCCTTAACTGACGTTTCGAGGTCGTAGAACGGACCAACATCGACTGATAGTCTATTTATACTAACATGTTTACTTGGGTATTAATCAACTAAGGGAAAAGATTCCATTTCTTATCCTACACGTATGCACACGTATTCACAGTTCAATTGTTAGTTAAAGTGTTTTTTTTTTCTTTTTCTTAGAAGCAACGTACAAGTTTTTTTTTAATTATTATTTTATTATTATATATATTATAATTAATTCAGCTGTTTCACTCATTTAGTGCTTATAACTTCTAAAATATGACGTTTTACAAAACAATAAATATGTCATTAGAATGAGAATAATCTTATCTTCATTTTGAACCAAGTTTCTTTAAAAACGGAGTAAGTCCAAATATGATGTATTTTTATAATTTAATTATTAAGTACTTTATATTTCTAACAGTCAACTTACTCGTAATCTACTCGTCTAATAATATAAGTTTTATATACTTTATTTTAATATAGAAAATAGAAATGTCACACATATACAAGCCAATTAATTAGTATAACATTCCAACCAATTATATATAAAAGAGTTTTTAAAACTATATGGGTTGAATAATTATACTAAAAATAAAACTAGTTACTAGTGGTTAATAAATTTAAACAATCTATAACTCTTATATGATAAAAATGAAACTGTTACATCCTCCCCACCTTGTTTTAAATCTCGTCCTCGAGATTTGGGCTACGATGTCTCCTCTAGAGTTATGTTATGTATTAGTCAATAAAAACAGTATTAAGGTAAATGACACAAATTCAAGACATGTTCAAATGAATAAGAGGCTATCATATAACAATTTAGAAATCAATGGTTTAACTGAATTAGATCTAGAAATCGATGTCAAACGAACGAGATGAAATGATATAGTTTCCAAGGTGACTAGGTTCAAGCCAAAAGAGATTTATGATCAATAGACATCTAATCGAATGTTTACAATTTGTGAATAACTTTTAGAAACAATAGGATTCACTTGCCAAAGGAAAACTTACTTTGATTGTTAACTGAGGAAGATTTAGAATTAACAAGCTCAAAATGAAATAAAAGCATGAATATGATTTGTCAACTATTGAACCATAACAAGAGAAAAATAAGTGTGTTGACATTTATTGAATTACAAGGATACACCGAAATACAATAGAGTTTAGTGTATCATTGTCTTAATACATAATTGCATTAAGACTATTTTTAAATGATGAGTCAAACGAAAGACGTATGTGGTTTTGAATGATTCGTATGATTATGATTAGCCCAAGCTACAAGTTTATATCGACACCGCAAGGTGTCATATTGATTGAAATAGTTTAACAATTACGGTGACCGAACAAATTCACCGTGTTTGTAATCAACTGAAAGTTTTGATGAAGTAAATTCGGATATTCATAGAATTTTCAGTTGATAATGAAAGACCAAATGAATATTATAGAATTTTCGATCAATAATGAAATAATCTTTAGAGGTACACTGGAATATAATACGAATTTGTGTACTCTTATCTTAACACATAATTGTATTAAGACTGTTTAGGATAATGAACCAACATAAAATAAATAAATAAATTCGTACATCAGGTGTGAAAATGAGATTAGCTCAAACTTCAAATTAAGGAAAACGCCACCACAAGGAGTCGTAACCAATTAAATGATTCACTGAAAGTGAAGACCAAACAAGTCTGTTATGGTTTTGAATTGATGAAGTACTTGACAAAATGCATTTATTTAAGACTTTTATTTGTACTAGGGTCAAATAATAACTTAACTTAGATATTACATATCAGCGATTACGTCTGGAATCATTTCTGCTTCTTGCGTAGTAAGTACGAATGCTCGCGCGTTCTTCTTAGTTCTGTCTGCTGTTTTTGTCTCGTTGTCGGGTGCTTTAGTCCGTTTTGGGCAATATGGTTTGATGTGTCCTGTTTCTCCGCAATTGAAACAAATATTAGTTTTCCTTCTACACTCTTCCTCTATATGTCTGGTCATCTTGCAGAAGTACAGTAGGGTGTTCTCCTAAAACGACATCTTTCTGAATGCTTTTTATTACAGTTTCTGCAGGTAGGTTGCTCCAATGACGGTTCAGTTCCTTTCTTCTTGAATTCTTGGGAGATTTTCTGGGCTAACTCTTTCTTCTTGTTTCCTTCTCTTGTGCGGATTAGTCCATCTGTCAGGATGTTAGCTGGTTCAACTGTTTCTTCAATAGTCTGTGGTCTGGCGACCTTGACCATGTCTCGGATTTCGCTAACTAATCCCCAAATATAACGAGAAATTAGTACGGGCTCTAGCGAAGCCAGAGTTGGTACCATTCTTGCGTATTCGAATAACGTTGTCGTATATTCACGATAATTCACATCTATCATTTTATGATTTAGGAACTCATTAGCCATTCGTTCCTTTTCATAAGGAGGACAAAATTTCCTTGCTGTTATTTCCTTGAATTTTTCCCAGTTCAGGGCATAAGCCATGGCACTTCCTTTTGCCTGAAGAATTGTATTCCACCATTCTAAGGCTTCTTCTTTAAAGAGGTTAGAAGCATACATCACCTTATCTTCTTCGGCACATTTGCTGATCTTAAGAACAACTTCCGTCTTTTCCAACCATTGCAGAGCAGTCGTGGCTCCTTCACTGCCTGCGAACTCAGTTGGTTTACAAGCTAGAAATTCTTTGTAGGTACACCCGAGAGTCACCGCCTTCTTTTTCTTGGGAAATGGAGTTTTGATAATATCATCATTGCCTCCATTGACACTATGGCTAAAACTGTCGTCACGAGTATGCTTGCTACTTACAGCTTTGGTGTGTTCTACGTGGTTTTTAACAGCTTTAATTATTAATGGTATAGCATTAGCTATTCCTTGGGCTATTATATTTTCTATAGCATTTTTATCCAAAGGATTTTCTTTATTCGCATGAACTTCTGGATTATGTGATACATCATTCGACATCTGAATGACAAACATTTTCAATTATTAATATCACAGAACAGTTAGAACAAAACAATACTTTCAAGAATCATATGTGCATATATATATACATATATTTAAATCTACAAAAATAACACATAGGTTACTTTGTATAAATTTTCTAACTTTATTGTTTAAGTTTAGGTATTAAAAGAACACCGAAATAGCTTAAACAAGTGACTCTGATACCACCTTCTGTCACAGCCCCCGACCCCACCTTGGGAGCGGGAGCCACGAGCCAGTTAGATGGTATCGGTGTTTATTAGATATGCAACGGAAAATTTTTCATCAGGATCGTAGTTAGGAAATGATTTCAGAGTTTGTAAAACACCGAACTTTTAATATTAAACAAATGGGCCAAAACCCATATTTAATTCAATTGTTTTTATAGGGATAAACCCAAATAAATAAAACATAAATTTCTTCTTTTATTCAGGTATTTATAGCCACTTTATTTAAGCCTTCAGTGCTCCATAGCTGGCTTATATTATCTTTACAGCAAATTACCTGAAACACGTTTGGAAAACATTTTATTAGTAATAAATACTGGCGAGTTCATTCCATTTTTATAAAACATATTGTTATACTTTATGTTAGGCCCTAAAGTCTGAGACTGACACATCAAATTAACACAACTGGCTATGGTTATGAACTGGACCTTACCGGGTTAGTTTATATTAGGTTTTGGACCTTTATAGGTCAATTGGGCCAAGCTTTAGGCCATGTGGGCCAAGCAGGCCCAAGGGGAGCCCATGTAGGGAATTGGGCTTGTCTATGTATATAAACAAGTTTCTAACTTGTTTTTAGGTTGGAACCCCATTTGTTACATAATTTCCTAGAGTCAGAGAGAGGCGGTTTTGAAGGTGTGAGCTTGTACCAGACGATTTTGCTTGTTCAAGTAATAGAATCGTGTGCAAGTTTGAAAGGTGATTCGGTTTGTTCTTCGTTTTTCATATTTTCGGTTTATCTTGAATCGTCTTGTGTTTGGTTTCCGCACTCTCACAAGATTAGGTTTGATATCATTGAAAGGTCTCGACTCCATATTCTTCGGATTATACAAAAGCTCCGAGGTCTCGACTCATCACGATTTCGACTTCACATCATCACAGTCTCGACTCAACAACCCCAAGGTTGTATTTTTGGATATCCTGGTCTCGACTCAACTTTCACAAAGGTTTGCCGTCAACTTTCAAGGTCTCGAGTTTGTTCATTTTCGAGTCGCAACCGCAGTTCCGACTCAAAGTCTCGACTCACATCTCTACAACTGGTCTCGTGTCATCAACATTTCAAGGTCTCGACTCATCTTCACTGAGGTCTCGACTCATCTTCACCCTGGTCTCGACTTCCACGGTCTCGAGTCATCTATTTTTGTTGTCTCGAGTTGCAACCAACAAGCACACATTCAATTCATAATGGTTCCGAGTCGCAACGAGATTTGCCCTTTCGTCTGTCATCTCCACATCTCCAACAGACACCACCATCATCTGTTTCTGTCATCACCCATCATCTCTGTCATGTTTTCGAGTCGTGTTTTCGAGTTTTCAGTTTCGAGTTTGATCATTATCATCATCTCCGGTCTCAAGCTCATCATCTCCGTTCAACTCTGATATCCGTTCAACTCCGATCACCGTGCAATGTTCATCATCTTCACTCTTAAATCTTCATTCACCATCACCGTCAAACTACAGCTTCATTACCGACCTTTCACCGATCTCCGAGCACCGCCGGTCATCAGATAATCACCTTGGCCGCTGAATCTTTGTAACTAGGGTTTCTGGTGGATTTTGTTGAAATGAAGAAGAAGAAACAGAAACTTAGATTATTTAGGTTTAGATTTTAATATATTAATAATAATAATTATAATAATAATAATTATTATTATTAATTAATCATTTAGTCATCATTACATAATCATTAATTATAATAATAATAATAATAGTTAATAATAATAATAAACCTTTATATTTATTAAATTGATTAAAGTAACTTAAAAATCTATAAAAAAATAAAAATAAATTAAAAATAAAAATTGTTTTGTTGGTTTTGTGATATCGGTTTGACAGATTTTGAGGTGCAGTTCAGAAAGCGGGTTCATTCGCTTGCAAAGGGTTTGAGTTAGCAAGTACACGGGTTCTCGTTTGGTTTGTGTTTTGAGGAGAAGAACAAAATTATCAACCACCCGTTGAAATTATGGCATTCATATTTCACAAACCCGTGGTTCAAGAAATGACTGTTGAAGATGTACTTTCTGTTTTCTGCACTCCTGAGTGTAGAGAAAGGGTTGAAGCTTATAGAATACACAACACTGAGCTAATTCAAGACTATTAAGATATTAAAAATAAAAACTTTACTTTATCGAAAAATGAAAAACTTTATAAAGAAAAAATTGAGGCTCAGCGAAAAGACATCATCAAACTCAAAGATGATGTAAGTGTAAAAACAGCCCAACTCTTATATGTTCAGGAGAAAGTATGCATTTTGACTAAAGAACTGGAAGATATCAGAGATAGATATCAAATAAATGAACTCAATATTAAGAAATTTGATTCTTCCAGCAAACTAGTTAAGAATTTGTGTGATCAACAGCTTGCATATAAGAAAAAGAAAGGGTGTGGATTGGGTTACAATCAGGCTCCTCCTCCTTACAATGACAATTACACATACTTACCCATGACTGAGGAGGAATTGATGAATAAGGACAAGATGGCTTACGGTCCAAAAATTGACAAGTCATCATTCAACAGCAACTCTGTTGATAATAAACTACCAACTCCTTTAATGAACTTTATTTCTAAAGGCACTTTTGATTCTAATGTTTCGTCTACATGTGCGGATGAAGTAGTTGAAGTAAAGGTTGAAAATGTCGTTGGAGATGAACAAGCATCAAATTCTCATGTGTGTGACATTTTTGGCTCGTTTTTTCACTCTGTGTTTAATTTCAGGCCTGATGGTTTGGGCGAAAACGTTGATGCTTGTGTAACAGAGACTGAAACGGCAAACTAAACGAATGAGCCAGCTGAACCATCTGATTCCAAATGTGAATCATCGGAAGCAGCTGATTCTGAGAAATTGGAATCAGTTGATTCTAGTGGATTCAGCTCAAAGGCGTCATGTGCAGAACCGTCTTGTGCTGAAAATTCGTCTAATGTTTTAGCTGAAGTTTTTGCTGAAGTTTCTGGTGTTTCATCTGATAAACTAGAAGTCTCGGATCCTACCAAAGCTGATGAAGTGAAAACTGACGTGAACAAGGCTCCAAGTACGCAAGCTGAACAATCTGAGCCTTCTGTTAGTGATGAAAAGGTTCAGATCAAGCAACAAGAGCCGAAGCGAGCAGGTAAAGGACGCGGAAATAAGAAGCCTAAACATCACAGACGATCAGGCTCTCCACAGTCCTCAACGGACAGCAATAGTCCTCAAAAGACCCGTGACGTGAAAAATGCTTTTGTTATGCCAGTCTGTAATGGCAAATGTGAGAAATATGCATTTGACTGTGCTAACAAAGCTTTCGGAAAGACTGGTGAGATTTCTGAACAAGACTTGCAGTCTAAACAAAACAAGAAGAATCAAAAGAAATCTCCACCACAGAAGGCCCCAGCAAACGACAAGAACAGATATCCAAATTCATCCTCGTTTGCAAGAAATGTGCAAGGAAAACAAGCACAAAAAGGACCAGTTCATCCTTCAGGGCCTGCAAGAGCTACATAAGATGATCAGAATGCCTTCTACGTGAAGAGACAAACATGCTTCAATTGCGGCATTGCTGGTCACATTGCTCGGAACTGCACAAATCATCCCCATGAACCGTATTATGCTCAAAATCAGAGGGTTACACCTAAGGATAACTACCATTCTAAGCCAATGAAGGTATCTTCACCTAAGGCAATGAAGAATGTGAATCCCAAGGTTAAACCTTCTGATGGGGATTGGAATGCTGCTAAAAACAAACGCAAGGCTTTTCAGGAACAAAAACGTGTTTCTAAAACTAACAAACCTGAAACAGCTAAAGTTGCTCAACCGAAGGCAACAAACACGTTTGCTAGACCGAAACAGATTTGGAAACCCAAATCCAAAGCAACAACGTCTCCAATCCTTGAAATGAAAGGGGACTTGTGTTTAAAGGAAGTGTCTTATTTTGATGCTTCAGGAAATCCCAGGACCATGATGGCCTGGGTACCCATGTCTTACTAATCTCCTTACTTTTCAGGAACAACTAAGGAGGAGCTGTTGACAATCTCTGGAATGTTGATAGCGGTTGTTCCAGAGATAAAACGGGTAACATTTCACTGTTGCAAAAAGTTCAATTTTTTTTACAGATGATATGTTTCCTTTGGAGGAGATAAGAGAAGTAAGATAAGATCAGCGAAAGGTACCGTGTAAATTCAGTACTTTGATTTAGTTTTGATTAGTCTTCAATCTGATGACAGAACGGTTAAGCAAAAATATTTTGTTTTCTCTTTCTTAGTTTATTACTTTGTATATATAGTGTCCTTTCTCTAGTAAATGGTAAATTTGCGCAAAAGATTTATGCACAAATTTAGGGGGGGGAGGAACATATAGATAGATATAGAGTTTAGGGGGAGAAAACTCAGAAAAGAAAAATACAAAAAGAGTTTGTTGTAAATATGCATTGTTTTAGGGGGAGAAAATGAGAAAAATACAAAAACATTAGAAAAATGAAAAAGCCAAAAAGAAAAATTGCATGACATGGGAAGTGAAATAAATGTTCGTGTTAAAGGGCTTGACTTACACATGTAAGGTGCCATAGCTGAAAAGACTAGGATCTACTACGATATGTCGATAGGCTTGACGCTCAAAATGATAAAAGATACTAAGTGATATAAACATAACGAACTATGTACCATGTGGGTAACATACCAACGGCATATGATTTTATTGTCTTAAATCTTGCGTTGATAGATAGCCAACATCTGAGATTTTGGGTCTTTATATTGTTGAATCATTCGGGGATATCTTGGCTGTCCTTCTGTTGCATCCAAATTATATGCAGACCTAGACACAGTCGGGATATCTTAAAAGATCCCAAAGAGGACAAAAACCTTAAGGAATCAAATCTCAAAATGAGAAAATTCCCAATGCTCAAAGAGCCAAATTCGTACCAAAATGGTATTTGCCTAGCCCTCGTTGGACAAAATCATTGGTCGCTCTGCTGTACGAAAGTACTGACCTGTCACCAATGGTCTAACGTTGTAAATAAAAAAGGATGACATCAGTATACTCACCTGTTACGATGAATCGTTGTGCTTACCTTGATCGCGGGGGTATGCCTTGGAATGGGACACACGGGTATAATAGTATAATATTACCTTAAGCATATCACGAAGTTGAAAAATGGAAAGTTGAGCGTTAAAGTTTAAGTGGACAAACATATTGGCAATCGCATAGACCAGTTTGATTAAGCTCGTACTGAAAAGTGTTCCTTAGTCTGCCTGAGAACGAATTTTGATCCCATTGTAATTGTATATTATGGTAGTTGTTTATATTTTGAGTTTTTATTTGTTTTTAGTTCTTAAAAATTAAAAAATTAAAAAATACAAAAATAGTGTCTTGCTTTCCTATAAAATCGAAAATCCAAACATAGAGTGTCTATTTTTTTTCTTAAAATTAAAAATGTAACCGTTCTTGAAGATTTGACTGATCATCAAAAGTTTAAAGAATTTAAATTGTGAAATTGGGAGTATAAGTACTTGGATGTACCTAGTTTTCATATGGTACTCTCCCTGTTGCATAAGAAATGTTTGCTTATGAGTTTGTGAGCATGTGCAAAACTTGATTTCATTCAAGAACAGGGGTTGATGAAGATTGAGATGCTGTTAGTTACTGAAGAAGCCTAAAGCAGTACAACAACAAGATGAACCTGAGTCAGAAGAATCGGATACGAAACGCCGTCTGA
Source organism: Helianthus tuberosus (assembly GCA_030545235.1). Lineage (NCBI taxonomy): Eukaryota > Viridiplantae > Streptophyta > Magnoliopsida > Asterales > Asteraceae > Helianthus > Helianthus tuberosus. The sequence continues at coordinate 31,767,896 of CM060395.1, forward strand.
CAGTGAAAGTACATTTGAAGAAGTACCGTGAACTTGCTTGAAAGAAAAAGACTGAAGAAGAAAAGAGCTGTTGAGAATCCTCCTTTCACATTCTTTTTGACAAAGATTTTCAAGCAAAGCTGATCAAGATTCTGATATGAAGCTAACCACAAGAGCTGAAGAAAGAGGCACAGTGCTGAGAGTTCAGAAGTCAAGAACTTCCACAACATCTGCAGCATAGTGACGACCATAGAATTCATTGAAGACGTTGCTGAATTCATGCTATGAAGACAATTTGATGGCATCAGTCTAGGGGGAGATTGTTAGGCCCTAAAGTGTGAGACTGACGCATCAAATTAACACAACGGGCTATGGTTATGAACTGGCCCTTACCGGGTTAGTTTATATTAGGTTGTGGACCTTTATAGGTCACTTGGGCCATGCTTTAGGCCATGTGGGCCAAGCAGGCCCAAGGGGAGCCCATGTAGGGAATTGGGCTTGTCTATATATATAAACAAGTTTCTAACTTGTTTTTAGGTTGGAACCTCATTTGTTACATAATTTCCTAGAGTCAGAGAGAGGCGGTTTTGAAGGTGTGAGCTTGTACCAGACGATTTTGCTTGTTCAAGTAATAGAATCATGTGCAAGTTTGAAAGGTGATTCGGTTTGTTCTTCGTTTTTCATATTTTTCGGTTTATCTTGAATCGTCTTGTGTTTGGTTTCCGCACTCTCACAAGATTAGGTTTGATATCATTGAAAGATCCGTTCTACGGGACATACACTTTACAACATCAAGGTTTTTATATTTATTTATATTTACCCAACTCAATCAGTATTTGTCACATGGTGGCAGTTCCGATGTGACCGTGGTCATATCACTCATTGGCTCACTTTCGTCCAAAAGTGAATTTATCAAGTAATAGATATAAAATATATCTTATTATTATTCAAAGTATCTGTCACTAGGCGATTCCCGTGATGGTGATCAAATCACTGTTGATCATTCTTTCAACTAGTGACTGGGGTCATAACACCGTTGATCATTTTCTCAACTAGTGCCTGTGGTCGTATCACTGTTGATCGTTCTCTCAACTAGTAACTTCGGTTATAACACTGTTGATCTTTCTCTCAACTAGTGCCTTTGGTCCTATCACTGTTGATCGTTCTCTCAACTAGTGACTCTGGTCATATCACTGTTGATCATTCTCTCAACTAGTGACTCTGAATTTAATAGTGTCCCATGACATTACTTTGTCAAATATATTTTCTATGGTACAAAACCAATTAGCCTATAAAATAAAATATAGTTATAATATACTATATTAAATGTTAAGTATAATATTTGAACCATGATATTTAAACCATATTTACACATTAAATATAAGGCTATTTTTAAATAACAAAGCTAAAATAAAGGTTTAAAATATATTATTACTAATATATGACATTAAATGTTATGTTTCCACTAAACCATATTAAACAAGATTGATGTATAACTCTTTTAATATAGCCTATAATTAACAATCTCAAGTTGAGGTAATGATCACATGTTTGTTCGATACAGAGATCGCAACATTTTGTAAATTTTTCCTTAGGTTACCAACATCTTAAATGTTATTAAAAGACAAATTATTTACAAATCATAACTTTTCGAATTAAATGATTAAGAGGTGCAGGAGGCCTTAAGTGTTATTTTCTTTTTATAAAATTACTAATACCATAGATACGATTGAGACTTTTAGAAAAATTCTATATTTACTCATATTATATTAATAAATCTTGACTCAAAGATATATATATATTTTTAACTAAAGAATGAATTATATAAAAGGCATTTGTGTTTGAAAATAGTAATAGAACTAGAATTAAGTTAGGAATAAAAACGTTTTATTCTTCCTAAATTCTAACTTTTACCCTCTCTGACTATTGATAACTTTCCGTTGATTAGATTATTTGTACCATATCAATTTTAACCATTAAACTAATGTTTAATATGAGGATATGCAAATATGTTCCAACTCATAAATTACCATTAACTAGACTATAGGCAACTTTCAACGTGTTTGACCGAAAGTTGATTTTTATATTGGCTAACTCTTTGGCCAAAAGTAAAGAGTGTCAAGTAATATATAAAACCCCTTATACCGACAGCTATTGCAGAATACAAAAATTTAATCACTGTAAGTATAACTTATAAGCATTTAGGATTTTGGAAAACATTTTTAAATATAACTGTATCACAAAAAGGTGATAAAAAGGGGAATGACTCACTTTGTAATTTTAGGGTTCAACTAGAAAGTCTCCTGGTATAATCTTGGGTATAACTCCTGAGCTATTTAATAAATATATAATGCACTCGTGTTAAGTATAGAAACCCAATTCAACTTTATCCCTATGTCACGAGACAGAACCCCAACGAACTTAGTCGGGCAGAGCCTTGACATGCGTTACGGGGCCTAGATCAATCGGACAGGGTATCAGTGATCAGGGGTTAAAACACTTAAAACGGGGCAGGGCTTTGTATAATTTAGGGATGAAATACTAAAGCAAGTAGGGTAAATATATAGAGAGAACAGAAGAGGGGCGAAAGAAATGAAGTTTGGAGTAATGGAAATGGTCGACTGATAGTCTATTTATACTAACATGTTTGCTTGGGCATTAATCAACTAAGGGAAAATATTCCATTTCTTATCCTACATGTATGCACACGTATTCACAATTCAATTGTTAGTTAAATTGTTTTTTTTTCTTTTTCTTAAAAGCAACGTACAAGTTTTTTTTTGAATTTTAATTATTATTTTATTATTATATATATTATAATTAATTCAGTTGCTTCACTCATTTGTCGCTTATAACTTCTAAAATATGACGTTTTACAAAACAATAAATATGTCATTAGAACGAGAATAATCTTATCTTCATTTTGAACCAAAGTTTCGTTAAAAACGGAGTAAGTCCAAATATGATGTATTTTTATAATTTATTTATTAAGTACTTCATATTTCTAACAGTCAACTTACTCGTAATCTACCCGTCTAATAATATAAGTTTTATATACTTTATTTTAATATAGAAAATAGAAATGTCACACATATACAAGCCAATTAATTAGTATAACATTCCAACCAATTATATATAAAATAGTTTTTAAAACTATATGGGTCGAATAATTATACTAAAAATAAAACTAGTTACTAGTAGTTAATAAATTTAAACAATCTATAACTCTTATATGATAAAAATGAAACTGTTACAACCATCATCCATCTTCCATCATTTAGAGTGTGTAGTAGTCTCAGGATCTAAGATCGATAATAAGAGTCTTTGTCAAACAAAGACCATGCTTGGCTAAACTCTTACATCAGTTGGTGAAGACAAATCTTTTGTGTATTACTTTTTAATTTCCAATCTTTGGCTCCTTTTTAACTGGGTATGTATTAATGACTTTAATAACTAGTTTTTTTTATATTGAAGGCGAATTTATCTAATCCTTCTTCATATGTCGTTGATTCACATATTCGTGTTTTTACAATCTATATAAAGCGCGTTAACTACTTGGAAAGGCGTTAGAAGGGTGGTTAGGTAATTCTATGTCTCGTACAGTGTATAGATCCTGCGAGAACGTAGTTCAAGCTTAGTACTACTCCATGGATTGGCTAGGAATGACTGGCCCGACTGAGAGTAAGAAACTGCTTGAATACCTTATTTATAAACTACTATTAAAACTTTAAACCAACCCCGCAAGGACTGTATCCCTGCTGACTCAGACCAAAGAGTTGAGGGTAACGCTGCCTGGAAGGGGGCCTACCACTTTTCGCATTAATAACTTACTTAATTATCTTTCAATAATCCGACCTTGCGGGACTGTATCCCTGCTGACTCAGACCAATAGGTTGAGGGTAACACTGCCTGGAAGGGGGCCTACTACTATAACTTAAAGATAATCTTTTAAAATGCCCAAAGTGTAGAAATAATCAAAAGGATACATAAAAGATGAGTTGGAACCAAGTGATTCCTTCTTGTCTATCTGTTTTTCTTTAAATTTTATTTTCATTTTTAGTTTATCTTTTTATAGCTTTAAAATATTTTATTCAAAATTTGGTTAGATTAGACGTTAACGATAAGCCGGTATTAAAAGCTCTTGTGTCCTTGGACGACCTCGGTATCTTGCGATCACTATAATACGTCCGGGATGGGTGCACTTGCCCTAACATGTGTGTAAAGTGATAGTAGAATATCGTGTTTTATAAATTTAAAACTTGAATTTGCGAGTAAAAAGAGCTAAAATATATCTTAAAAAATATATACACACGTACGCACGTCAGCCACCACACATCTCTCTTTTGTCTCTCTCTTGTTCAGCTCAATATTTGATGGATATGAGTTACTCCGCGTACAGTTGGGTAAAAATATAGATGCTACCAGAAAGTGAATGAATCAGTGCATTCAATCCCATTAAAAGTGTAAATTAAGATAAGAAAGTGAATAGGTGCAATTCTATCAGGTTGGAAGACATAAGAGGGTAGGGATTCCATGGATCAAATGTCTAGATTGCCGTCAAAGTGTCTTAAAACTTTAGACAATGTCCAAGTTTACCCCCTTTAAAATGGTTTGCTTTATCTATACACGTGGCTTCAAAACTTGTACACATGGTAAAATTACCAAAAGGGTAAAAAAACCTAATTTACTTAATAAGGTATATAGATTTTGTATCTTTTGTATATGTCATTTATTTATTCATTTGCACATGTAACTCATTTATTTATATATACTATGCATCTTATCAATATGAGATATACAAATCATTCTCATTTACTCAACATTATAAAAAAGGATGTAATCAAAATTAAAAAAACACTGTGTACATGTTAACTTAAACACATGGAGGAATAAGTTATTTACAAAACCCAATTCTTGGTAGGTATGAATATGAACTCAAACTCATTGATTGTTCAAATATCCTCCTATTACTATCATTCATGATGATTATAAACATAGATATATCATCAACTCAATCATATTATCAAAACCCACTTCATAATCCATTTGTTAATCACTTACAAGTAACCTTACATCAAATATTTCATAATACATCTACACCTAATTTCATCTTTGGATCATAATCGAACAATTTAATTGCAAGTATTCCACTTGTCTCAAATTATAACTTTCACCATTCTTGGTTTTTAAACATACCTTATGATCCCCTCGTCTAGGTGATCGTTAATATGCGTTCATGCACGAATTCGAGGTCCAATTTCCTCTTCAATTTGATGATTTGGGTGAACAAGGGTTTGCCCCTTGTTTGCTCCACTGATGATCGACATACACACACATAGTGTGTGTGTTATGTCTTAATTCTTGTGTTTTAAAATACAAGTTTCCTCTTTGACAGCTTCAGTCCCTCAAGTTTAGTCTTGATTAGATAAGGTTGAAAGATGAACAAATTTTTTGTCATGTTCTTGACCTAAGGTTGAAAGATCCATGGTGTATTTTTAATTAAATTAAAAACTTATCACCAAATAAAAATATTATACATGCGCTCATCCATTTGACAGTTTACCCATCTGATAGGGCATACCTTGCCCATAAAAATACATTTAGAGAAAATTACATAAAGCATGGATTATTGCCACAATTATGTGATCGTATGAAGTTAAAAGCAGGCCTCTATCGTTCTCTCCTTTTCTTCTTCCTCATTGAGACGCTTCAAGAAGGACGTGTAGGATATAAATAGAATACTGAACTTTCTGCTCACTGCTAGGTAAAGCGTTTAGGTTTCTAAGATCCGGGTCCGGTGGTGGTTTTCGGTGGTTTAAGTGGTCAAAACAAGGGGCTAGGCAGCAATGATGATGGGTTTATGGTGCCTATTAGCACCAGAGGCTGCCCATTTTCTAGATCGGGTGGCCTCCTGGTGATTTTGCAGTGGTTGTGGATGGCAGAGATTAGGGTTTATGGTGGAGCTCGAGCGAGACTACCGAGGGTGAAGGGCTTCCTATATCTGCTTCTGTTCCACTTCTTTTCTCTTGGATTGTGTTTCAATCGTAACTTGGCTTCGTTATGAAGGTATGTTTTTTTACATTCTGCTTTATGTTGTTATAATATGTTTTGAGCCTTTGAAGGTTCAAGAGAGTTTGTTTTCAAACATTTGTACAGACCTGAAACGCACAATTAGATGCAGTTGTGCATTTTAGATTTCATACATGCTTTTCTTCCTTAGGATATTATTTTCGGCTTTCATACAATCAATTAGCTGAAAGCTAATTTTTCGGCTTCTCTTCATAGAGAACTCGAAATGCACATTGGAGGTTTGCGTGCATGCATACATGTTTTTCTTCGTTAAGATAATATTTTCCATTATTTAAATGAGTCTGAAATGCACAACTGCAAATTTTTCTATATAATTCTTGGAGAACTTCTAGGTGCTACTGATCCTATTGCAGTGGTTGCTTTTCTAAAAGAGCTTGGGGCAAGGAAAAAACTATGTGTCATTAATGTAGGAGAATCATTGATGAATGACGAGTATCAACTTTTTACTACTCAGATTTCTTAATCCTCACATGTTTTGAAGATTTCATGTAGCAAATTTTGTTTATAATTAATTTTTAATTACTGGACATGTTCCTCACTAAAGCCGTATATCTCTAAAACAACAATGTTGCGAGAAGCTTATAAGGGTGATGACTTGATTGAAGTGGCAGATTAAGAAAATCATTATAGGGGCAATGTTTCAAAAGAAATTATAAAGGGGTAACGAAATAGAAAAAAATGTCAAATTTTTCCAAAAAATTAACACTACCGCCGGAGTGTCAAGGGTCAACGGGGCGTTACCCCTTGTTACACTCTATATCTGCCCCTGCTTGATTGGCCAAGATCCACTACTAGAAGTTAATGATAATTTTATTAATTATTGGCTGAAGGACACAAGCAGAGGGAAGAACAATTGAATCTTAAGAAACAAACAGTTAAAGAAGATATAGGTATGGTGGCAGTTAGGAAGACTACATTAAATGATCTTGATCTTACTGGAAGTGAAGAGCTTTATAGCTCTTGAAGTATCTTTGTTGACAGCAATGGAATTATGTTACCTGCTTCCAGTTCTACCCACCATGTTGTCTATTTGGAGTATGATTGTGTTATTGTAAAATTTTGTTTTTTCGCTCATACAAATAGTCAATAATATGTTATGTTGTCTATTTGAAGTATATATGATTTTTTTAGTGTAAGGTTTTGTTTTTTTCTCATACATATAGTCAATATCTTATATTGTCTACTTGAAGTATATATATGATGGTGAAGGGCTTCCTATATCTGCTTCTGTTCCACTTCTGCTCTCTCGGATTTGTGTTTCGATCCTAAGTTGGCTTTGTTTTGAATGTATGTTTTTTTACATTCTGCTTTATGTTCTTATAATATGTTTTGAGCCTTTGAAGGTTCAAGAGAGTTTGTTTTCAAACATTTTTACAGATTTGAAATGCACAATTAGCTGAAGTTGTGCATTTTAGATTTCATACATGCTTTTCTTCGTTAGGATATTATTTTCAGCTTTCATACAATTAGCTGAAAGCTAACTTTTCGGCTTCTCTGCATAGAGAACTCGAAATGCACCTTGGACGTTTGAGTGCATACATACATGTTTTTCTTTGTTAGGATATCATTTTCCATTATTTAAATGCATCTAAAAATCTAAAATGCACAACTTCAACTAATTTTTCCATATAATTGGAGCTGGAAGACCTCATTGCTTCTTGGAGAACTTGAAGTTAATGATAATTTTATTACTTATGGACACAAGCAGAGGGAAGAACAATTGAATCTTAAGAAACAAACAGTTAAAGACGATATAGCTTTTGAAGTATCTCTGTTGACAACAATGGAATTATGTTACCTGCTTCCAGTTCTACCCACTATGTTGTCTATTAGGAGTATGATTGTGTCTATTAACACAAATAGTCAATAATATGTTATGTTGTCTATTTGAAGTATGATTGTTTAATTGTAAGGTTTTGTTTTTTTCTCATACATATAGTCAATATCTTATATTGTCTATTTGAAGTATATATGATTGTTTTATCTTATTGTAAAGTTTTGTTCTTTTTTCTCATACAAATTGTCAATATGTAATGTTGTCATCTAATCTAATCTAATATGATAGATATGTAAGAACCTACTGTGATGGGTACTAATTATAATTAGATAATTAATAATAATATCATTTTGTTTTTATGAATATAATAATCTAACTAGTAATAAAGGATTCCAATTTATGTCACACTACACTCTCTCTTTCAACCTCATAATTTTTACCTATATTTTAGAGTTAATTACATAGTTAGTCCATGTGGGTTGTACAAAGTAACATACTTAGTTACTAATAGTTTAAAGGGTAAATTACACTTTTCGTCCTTTATGTTTGTAGCGGGTTGCAATTGATAGCCTTTAACTACAATAATTACAGGCACAATCCTTTATTTTGAAAACCCATTACACCTTTCGTCATTTACCCCTAACCAGATTAAAATTTTAAGTTAAGTTAGATCACATAAGGGCAATATTGTCTTTTCTCTTTCTTTTTTTCTTTCCCTTCATTAATATATGAAAACAAATATGGAAACTAATAAATTCTGAAAAATCACTCTCTCTCTCTCTCACACTTAGAACACACAATCTATCTGTCACTCTCTCTATAAATTCTACAAATCACCACCACCATTAACAAGTTTCCATCACCACCACCGACCTCCTCACCACCATCAATCACCACCGGCCTTCGCTGCACCACATCCACCATTCACCCCTGATTCCAAAGTGTAACTTCCCATCACGACCAAGATCACACAGAACCCAAATCCACAAAATGGTAATCGGAGACATCGAGAAGATGGTAACCGTAGGCCTTATCTGGGGCACAAAAAACGCCTTAATGCGTCGAGGCGCACTTATCTCCGACCAACAACTTCATAACAAACAATCATCAACAAAAAACCCAATTCTCAAAACGCTAATTGACTGGTTCAGTCTTATGTTAGTCTGGCAATAACCTCTTCCATTCATCATTAATCTCTCTGCTTCCACTACCTTTTTCGCCATTTTAAGTCACATTCCGATCTCTCTTGCGGTTCTGGTCACCAATGCGACGACGTTTGCTGCTACTGCTGTGTTTGGTATGCTTTTGGGTGAAGAAACACCTGTTGGGTTGACTTTGTTTGGTACTTTTTTAATTATTCTTGGTGTTTATGTTTGTGTTGTTTGATTTTAATGTATTATTGTTGAATCTTGTAAGTTGGTTAGAAATAAATTTGGAATTTTTTATTGGGGTTTTGTAATGTTTGTATTATTCCCGTTGACGTGAACAAGTGTTTGTGTTTTTTTAGGGTTTAAATTGTAAAGCTATATGCAGTTCATGTTCTTTGATGATTTTACGATTTGATTCGAGTTCGATTTCAAGCTTTAAATCGCTTTCTGGAAAGTTATACGCAAACTGGTGCGTAAAAGCAGTAAGTTTAACGCGACAAACACTTCGGAGTAGTGACATAGGCTTAACATACCTTAAATAACCTTTACATAACTTAGAAATAAGTTTTGGATGGTTTGGTGTGTTGAAAACAAGTCTATTCGATCGCAGGGACTATTTGTGTCAGACTGCGAAAGTATGTCGATTCGTATAGTAATAAACATTCCAGAACTTGATCATAAGTTAAACATACCCTAAATATCCTTTACATAGCATAGAAATAGGCTTTGATGGGTTCGGTATGCCAAAATAAACTTATTTGATCAATAGGGACTAAAAGCGTCAAAAAGTGCATAAGCTTGCATTTTCGCGCATATCTTACGTTTTGAATATATCCGGACATCCAAAAATTTTTTAATCATTAAAATATTTTATTTTAGTGATTGGAATGCAAAAATACCATTCGTCGCGTAATTTGGATCGTTTTTGCGTCCGTTACGACTTCCGTCGTAATTAACCGAATAACTCAACCGTACGACCAAACGAACCAACATTCGAGATGTTTTTGAGCATATTTTAAGTTCCCTATACTTTAACATCATTTTAGAGCCTTGAAATGGGGTTAACGGGGCTTAAACGTGTCAAATATGCATCAAAATGCAAGTTTTTCAAGTGCAGGGACCAATTTTGACATTTCTGGAAACTGGGCTAGGCGGGCCGCGTAAGATGAGGCTTATTATTATGCGGGGCATGACAGACCTGCAGACAGAAACATTGCATCTGGTCCATTTTTGATGTTTTGATGGTTTTTAACCACTGATTTTGGATGCTATGGGCTAGATTTGATGGTATTTCATGTTCCCATGGTATTCTAAAACCATTTGCCCACTTGGATGGTCAAGATCGAAGCAAATTTTGCGAGGAACGATCCTAACGGTTGTGGGTTTCCTATATAAACCCAACTCATTTACATTCTTTCCTCACACTTTGATCTGATTTTACTCTAAGTTGGAGTGTATACTTCATACCTGAGTAATTTTTAGATCAAAACTTCCTAGCTTGGACCCTTTGTAAGTTTCTTTCATGCTTTTATGCGTTTTTAAGCGTAAAAGTCAAATAGTGTTTGACTTTCTGCTTTGACCAGTCTTTGGTCAACACAAAGTTTGTTTGAACTTTGCAACGTGAGCGTAATCACGATGGTTATAGTCCCTTGTAACTATACCTACTGATTACCACGTTGATTAGGTGTAATGACGAGTCATAGTTTCGGTCAAAATACGTATTTATGCGTATTTTGCAACCAAACTATTCTTGGGTATCAAAACCGTTTGTTTTGATATCAAACCTGTTTTCTAACTAAGTTAAACATGTTTTAACATGTTTAACTCGTCACTTTTAGTCTAGTGCTTGTATAGGGTCGTAAGATAAGCGGTCTTAACAACCGCTTAGACTTTCAAACCCGACCCGTTTGGTCGATCTTTAGGATCCGACCAAGCATATTTGTGACCATAGTTGTATAAGGAATAACCTTCCGAGGTTATACCTTATGGTCACTTAGTTTAATTAGTGGTATGATAGGTAGTTTATATGCCTTTGGTAAAATGACCAAAATGCCCTTTTCATGCATAATTGGATTTTAAGTATATGTAACTTAACTTTTGTCACTTAAACTGATCATGCAACATATTTAGGCGTATAATACTTGTCATAGGACTAGTTAGACGTCTCGAACGCATTTTACGCGAACGGCGCGTTAAAGTGGCGTAAGCTACCTTAATGGGTCGTAACGGGTCGTAAGCATTTAGAATAGGTTTCGATTTAGAATGTAGGCTTTATTAAACCATATCACATGAGTTCCAATACTCATTTTGTTTACGAAATCTCATTCTATCTGATCATCCGATTTAAGTGTCGATCTATTTAACTAGTAATCCGATTACTAGGTACTACTTGATTTCCTAGTTTTGCTTGAGCTTGTTGAGTTCTTTGGATTGAGGATACTTTGCACTTCGATGTGAGTACATAGTTCCCCTATTTTACTGTTTTCAATTGTTTTGGGGTGATTCATATGTGCTAAATGTTTTCGAGGTTTTAACGATGGTTTCAAAAACGATTGATATGGTTTATATAAAACTGTTAACGATTTCGATAATGTGAACAAACTTGTTGGACGTATTTACATAACGAATAACATTCATTAACATTGATCAAGCCGACCAGTATTAGGTTATGGTACCATAGGATCTGACAAATCCCATTATCAGACTGCACCCATGGTTATGTGTGGGTTAAGTGGGTAACGAATGAATCTGCGATTGTTAACTTACCCTTTGGTGGTTTGTTAATGCGAGAATAACGATGGACGAGTTGCGAAGGTTTGGATGTTATTAACGAGGCGACCAAAAGTAGTTTTCACAATTAAAACGAGAGCGATTTTGGGACGATTTAAACGATTTTGGAAACGATTGGAACAAGTTAAAACGATTTGAACAAACGATTGGTTTTTGGTTAGTGTTTAGATAACGGGACGGGTATAATGTGATGAAAACATGGTAGATACGCCGCTGGTACTTCTTATATATAAGTGTTTTCATCATATTATATACCGTGGCGTTATTTAGTTCACTTGGGTAAACGATTTTGAAACGATGTCACACAACGATGTTTTCTAAATGATATAAACCATACGAGTTTTATTAATGAGTTTTTACGAGATGTTTTACAATTTGGTTTACTTAAACAAATGTTTTGGGGTTAAGAATCATGGCTACGAGATTTTACAAATTATAACCAACTTGTTTTGAGTTGGTTAATTGTGTCGCAATACTATACACTTTTCAAGACAAGGTATTTAACTTTTGACTCTTGTAGTCTAATGAGGTATTGCAACATGTAAACTAGCCATGAATCCGACACTCTCATAAAACCTATGTGCTCGCCAGCATTTCTTTGCTGACTTTGTTTTTACATATGTTTCAGGTGGTGATTGAATGATGTTGATTGCTAGGATGCATGTTCACATAGGATCTGGACGAGGCCTTAGTGACATAATAACAATGATAGTCAATGTGTAACTTGTTTGTTTTGTTTTAAGATAATGTAAATTACCTAATGAATCAATAAAATGAAACTTTTTGTATCCATGGTTGTGAAACAATGATTCTGTTACAACACTCCTTGACGTTTCCGCCGCGGTTTCGTTGTTTTAACGCGGTTGGGGTGTGACAGAAGAGTTGGTATCAGAGCCAATGGTTATAGGGAATTAGGTTATTAGTAATGCTTTGAGATAGATTATAACTTTCTAAGACCCTAACGCGAGTTTTCTTGCGGTTAGATTTTAAAACAAAACCGTCACCTATCCTTAGGTGATAACCACAATGAGAACAAAAAATTCGAATCCGCTTTGAAAACTAATCATTTCTTCGTAAATGATTTGTTATAAGGCTTTGAACCCTCTAAGTTTTCAAAATCTCGTCAAAGTTGGGTCTTATAATATGAACACGTGCAAACTGGAAGGGTGAATGCCTGTACCCTGAGTTTTCTGTCTAAGGCTAGAGTGTTCGGACCAGTCACTCTTACCTGGGAACTCTTGGGGTGAGTGTTCACTTATAGGCGAGCATGTCTTCGGTGATACATTATTATGACCCATTTACTTTGATTAGTTAGAGGTAGCAAACGAATGATCGCCTTCCTTATGTTTTGTCGATGTTTTCCATACCTCTTTTGTTTTTCCAAATTGTCAACCTCACTCGTTTCTCATGTTTCCTTGTTCTTTTAGACAATGCCTCCTCGACGTGATGCACAACCTTTAACCAACGAAGAAGTCGCAGCCCTTGTCGCTCAACAAATGGGTGTTGTGCTTCCGAACGTAGTAACCCAGATCCATCAATTATACAACAACAATAATAACAATAATGCTCAATGTAGTTTCAAGAATTTCAATTCGGCTAAACGGTTGAAGTTTTCTGGGTCTCAAGGAGCAACCGCGCTCCTGCAATGGTTCGAAAGTTTGGAGAGCACATTCAGACATGTGCAATGACCGAATCAGCGTAAAGTTGAATTTGCATCCAGTGTGTTCGAGAAGTGTGCTCTTACATGGTGGAACGGTGTGATGCGTGATAGGGGTGCCGATGTGGCTATGGCACAAACATGGGAAGAGCTTCGAGCTCTCATGATGAGAGAGTTCTGTCCCCGTCACGAGATTCGAGCTTTGGAATGAGAATTCGATGATTTGAAACAAGATGGGGGGAGAACACCGTGCGTATATGGATCGTTATGAGGAGCTCAGTTTGTTGTGTCCTACTATGGTTACCTCGTTGGAGAAAGCAATAGAGAGGTATATCGATGGTTTACCCGATTCTGTGCAAGACATTATGACTGGCAGTAATCCTACTACTGTCCGTCAAGCGATTGAATTGGCTGCTACTCTGACCGAGTCCCAGGTCAGAAAAGGGAAACTAACCCGAAAGGGTGACAAGAAGAAGTCAGCTGATTCTGCACAAGAAAAGGGTAAAGGTAAGGGTAAGAAGAAGGGGGAGTCTTCTAAGAAGTCGAGGAAGCGCAAGGCTTCCCAGAACTTTGCAGTTACTGCACAGAACCCTCAGAACCCACTAGCACAACCTCCTGTTAAGAAGCAATATGCTGGTACTGCACCTCACTGCACTCGGTGCAATGGTCATCATGCTGCCCAACAAGCTTGTAAGCAGTGTACTACGTGTGGTAAACTTGGGCATCTGGCCAACATTTGTCGTCTGGGTCAGAATCAAGCTGCTCAGGTTCCAGCACAAGTTCAAGGGAATGCTGCAAAATTCCCACCTGGTTCGTGTTATAATTGCGGAGAAATGGGTCATTTCCGCAACAACTGCCAGAGGTTGGTAAATACAAATGAAAATCAGAATGCAAACGTGAATGTGAATCCTGCTCGTGGATGAGTATACAATCTGAATGCAAACGAGGCTCGAGCTGACAACGAGGTTGTCAACGGTACGTTTCTTGTTAACAATCAACCTGCATCTGTTCTTTTCGATTCTGGTGTCGATAGGAGTTTTGTTTCGTTATCTTTTGAGCCTTTACTTGCGATACCTAGAACTAAACTGAGGAAACCCTTATCTGTCTAATTTGCAACTGGTAAACCCCTTGTACTCGATTCTGTTATTCGTAGTTGTTAATTGAACCTCGATAACCATCTTTTTCCTATTGACCTCACGTCGATGTAACTTAGGAGTTTCGATATTATCGTGGGGATGGATTGGTTAACCAAACATCATGCTGAGGTGGTTTGTTTCGATAAGATCATTCGTATTCCTCTTACGTCTGGTGAAGTCCTAGAAGTTCGTGGCGAGAAACCATCTGGAGGTTTGAAACTCATGTCGTGTACGAAAGCCCAAAGTTATTTACGAAAAGGATATGTTGCCTTTTTGGCACATGTCACCGAGGAGAAAGGCAAGAGCAAGTGTATTCAAGATATTTCGATTGTTCGAGATTATCCAGAGGTGTTTCCTGATGAACTGCCTGGTTTTCCTCCAGTTCGTCAAGTCGAGTTTCATATTGACCTGGTACCCAATGCCAACCCGATTGCGAAAGCACCTTATCTTCTTGCACCATCTGAGATGCAAGAATTATCGAAACAGCTTCAAGAGTTATCTGATAAGGGATTCATCCGACCGAGCTACTCACCTTGGGGCGCTCCTGTCCTGTTTGTGAAGAAGAAAGATGGGTCTTTTCGAATGTGTATCGATTATCGTGAGCTTAACAAGCTTACCATCAAGAATCGATATCCCCTACCTCGAATCGATGATCTCTTTGATCAGTTGCAAGATGCTACCTATTTTTCCAAGATCGATCTGCATTCTGGGTATCATCAGCTTCGTATACTCGAAGAAGATATTCCCAAAACTGCTTTCCGCATGATATATGGGCACTACGAGTTCACTGTCATGCCTTTTGGTTTGACAAATGCCCCAGCTATCTTCATGGACTTAATGAATAGGGTCTGTAAACCTTATTTAGATAAGTTCATCATTGTGTTCATCGATGATATTCTCATTTATTCGAAGTCTCGAGCCGATCACGAGCAACACCTTCGTTTGACATTGTCGCAACCCCTGATCCCACTTCCCCGGGAACGGGCGGCCGCTAGCCAGTTTTGGTGGTATCTTGTATTGTCTAATTTGGCAGCGGAATTTTTCATCAGGACCGTAGTTAGGAAACATTTATCAGAGTAAAATACCACATTTCATAGTATTAAACAAATGGGTTAAAACCCAAGTTCATAGTAGAAACGTTTTCATAGGAATAAATCCTATTTATTTAATAAAAACATCTATTTTATTTTTAGGTAACTTTATTGCTTTTCCAAGCCTTCAGTGCTGTCCAGCTGGCTTCTATTTGGCTTTCACATTTTGTTACCTGAAACGCATTTTAAAAACATTTGTCAGTGGGAAATATTGGTGAGTGAATCCCAGTTTAATCAAGCTTAAATAATAATCATTTCACAGTGTACAGTATTGAGGGCGATCCCGCAATTATATTTGTTTACAAGACATTACAATTAACATCCATGGTACTGTCGAACCCGACTTCTGGAAATGTTACTCCTTGACCAGGTGGTAACAAATTTTGTATGCAAAACCCCAACATACTCATCATAATTGTATTCTTACAAATACTCAATAACTGTTATTCGCATGGAAAAGTATTTAAGGTTTTGTAAAAACATTAAACAAAAAGGTTTACAAAAAGTGGATCAACTCACATTGCTGTCTTAGATTTTTCCGTAAGGATTTCCTGGTGACAATCCAAAATTTACACAAATGCACACGCGTTAGTATGATAACCCATTTTAACATTAGTAATACCCTCCCCGAGACGGCATTCCAACGACTACGTCGGGCAGAACCACGACAGCCATTACGGAACCCTAGATCAATCGGGCAGCGTATCTAATACGTATCCAGGGGTTATAATACTTACAACGGAGTAGAACTTCGCTAATTAGGGGGGTATAATACCCGCGTATTATCTCTACTATTCAGAAATTGTGATTGAGAAATGAACGTTGAACGAATTCGACTGAGATCCGAGGCCATCTATTTATAGTTGTTGAATCTGGTCTTCACGAGGCCCGCGTAAAGGTAAGCTAAGGCTTACGCGGCCCGCGTTGACATCAGGTCAAAGCGTAGCTCGTCCGGATCACCAACTAGACTTGACACGATTATGACACGTGTCATCACCGGGTTGCGCCATCTTTTGAGACGTTCGCGGCCCGCGTTAACTTAACGGGGGTCTTACGCGGCCCGCCTAAGCTTAATATTTCAGTTTTTAATTATTTTTAATACTATTTAATATATTTAAGGCCCGTTTTCGCGTATGGGGTGTATTTTGGGACATATTGGGATATTTTAAAATATATTGGGGGTGTCGGAAAATAATCGAGGGTGTCGGTTCATTTAGGATTGTTACATCCTCCCCACCTTGTTTTAGAGCTCGTCCTCGAGATCTACTGGAACAAGTGTGGATATTTCTTTTGCATTTCTGATTCAAGCTCCCATGTATACTCAGGTCCTCTTTTGGAGTCCCATTTCACTTTGACTAGAACTAATCTCTTGTGCTTGAGATTCTTGACCTTCCTGTCTTCAATCTGTAGAGGCTTTTCTACAAACTTGAGTTGTTCATTTACCTCTATATCCTTAAGAGGTACCATTAGTGATTCATCGGCTAGGCATTTCTTGAGATTAGATACATGAAATACATCATGTATTCCTGCCATTTCCTCTGGCAGTTGTAGCTGATAGGCTACAGATCCAATTTTTCTAATAATCTCAAAAGGTCCAACATACCTGGGACTTAGCTTTCCTCTTTTGATGAATCTTACTACTCCTTTCCAAGGAGAGACCTTTAATAATACTTTATCTCCTACTTGAAATTCTAAAGGTTTGCGTCGGTTATCGGCATAGCTCTTCTGTTGATCACGTGCTGTTTTCAGTCGTTCCTTGACTTGAATAATTTTGTCGGTTGTCTCTTGTACTATCTCAGGACCAGATAGTTGCTTCTCCCCAATTTCTGCCCAACAGACTGGGGTTCGACACTTTCGTCCATAAAGTGCTTCGAATGGTGCAGCATTGATACTTGTGTGATAACTATTATTATAAGAAAATCCTATTAAGGTAAGTGATCGTCCCAATTACCTCCGAAATCAATTACACAAGCTCTAAGCATATCTTCCATTGTCTGAATTGTTCTTTCACTTTGTCCATCCGTTTGAGGATGATAAGCTGTGCTCAGATTCAACTTGGTTCCCATTGCCTTTTGGAAACTTGACCAAAAATGAGAGGTAAATCGGCTATCCCTATCAGAAACAATTGATAAAGGAATTCCATGTAATGAAACAATTTCATTTACATATAATTTAGCTAGCTGTTCCATACTGAAAGTTTCCTTCATTGGTAGGAAATGAGCTGACTTGGTTAGCCTATCTACAATCACCCAGATTGGCATTTCTAGTTGCTGTAACAATCCTGAGGGTTTCTGATGTTCAGCTTTAACTTGTGAACAAGTTAAACATTTAGAAACATAGGATGCTATGTCCTTTTTCATTCCTATCCACCAGAAATTTTTCCTTAAATCCTGGTACATTTTGTCACTTCCTGGATGCATCGTATACTTAGACTTATGGGCTTCTTCTAATATTCGATGACGTAGGTTTCCTAATTTAGGTATCCACATTCTTAATTTATGGAATCTCCAAATTCCATCTGTTCCTTGTTCTAATTCTTTAATCATACCTTTTAGTTTTTCAGTATCATCCTTGATTACTGATTCTTGTGCTTTTTTGATTTGATCATTTAAATCTACTTGTAGATTTAATTTAAGAGAACGTACCCTTTTTGGCTTTTCATGATACTTTCGGCTTAAAGCATCTGCCACTACATTTTCTTTTCCTTCATGATACTGGATATCACAATCATAGTCACTAAGCATCTCCATTCAGCGTCTTTGTCTCATATTCAACTCCTTTTGCCCAAAAACATACCTTAAACTTTTATAATCAGTGAATATGGTAAACTTACTACCATAAAGGTAATGTCTCCAAATCTTAAGGGCAAAAATTATAGCTCCTAATTCTAGATCATGGGTTGAATAATTCTCTTCATGATTCTTAAGTTGTCTAGACGCATATGCTATAACCTTATGGCGTTGCATCAATACACATCCATAACCTAATTTAGAAGCGTCACAATAGACTACAAAGTCTTCAGTTCCTACTGGTAACGCTAATATGGGTGTATGGGTTAATCTTTGCTTAAGAATTCTAAATGCTTCTTCTTATTTTGGTCCCCATTCAAACTTAATGGATTTACAGGTTAACTTAGTTAAAGGAATGGCTATTCTAGAGAAATCTCGAATAAATCTTCTATAATAACCGGCCAATCCTAGGAAACTTCTAACCTCAGTTGGTGACTCAGGGGTTTTCCATTTGGTAATCGCTTCGATCTTTGTTGGATCCACATGAATTCCTTCATGGTTTACTAAGTGTCCAAGAAATTGTACATGTTCTAGCCAAAACTCGCATTTTGAAAATTTTGCATAAAGTTTTTCCTTTCTTAATAGACTTAAAAGTGCGTGCAAATGCTTTGCATGATCTTCCTTACTTTTAGAGTAAATGAGAATATCATCTATGAAGACAATTATGACTTTATCCAAATATGACTTACATATTCGGTTCATCATGTCCATAAATGCCGCTGGGGCATTGGTTAAACCAAATGGCATGACAGTAAATTCATAATGGCCATACCTTGTTCTGAATGCGGTCTTAGGAATGTCCTCTTCCTGTACCTTTAATTGATGATATCCTGATCTTATATCGATTTTAGAGAAAAATCGAGCTCCTTGCAGTTGATCGAACAGATCATCGATTCTCGGTAATGGGTACCGATTCTTAATCGTGACTTTGTTCAATTCACGGTAATCAATGCACATACGCATTGATCCGTCCATCTTTTTAATGAACAGTATCGGCGCTCCCCATGGCGACGAACTTGGCTGTATAAATCCTTTCTCTAGTAACTCATCTAACTGTTTCTTTAGTTCTTGCATTTCAGCTGGTGCCAAACTGTCACGGCCCCCAACCCGGTTTGACCTGGTTCAGGAGCCGCGGGACAGAAATCCCGTGGTATTTATTTAATTGAGTTTAACAGCGGAAGTTTATCATCAGGATCTTTTTAAAAGCTAAAATTTTCCCAATTATTTTATTTCACAACTCGGGCTAAAACCCCGGTAATTTACAATACTATGATTTCACAGAGAAATCTTTATTTTACAAAATATATTTCTTTATTTTATAATGAGCCACTTTCTTAAGCTTCCAGTGCTCCACAGCACCTTTCCTGAATCACAACAGATCACCTGAAACATTTTTGAAAATGGTTTTGTCAGCGGAAAATACTGAGTGAATCATTCTAGTTAATGAAACAGACCTGTTTGTTATAATTTACAGTATTAAGGGTGATTACATTGTTTCTATATCAACCAACTACCCACAGTATTTGTCACTCGACTTATTTCTGTGACTGTGGTCAGATCACCCATTGGCTAACTCGTTGTCCAATGGTGACGGGAATAAGTAATGTATACAATACCCCACATACCGGCTGTAATTTGGTGATTACAAAGACTTAATCCCTGTAATTATAACTTTGAAAATAAACTTGCTTTTGAAAGTAATTTGATAAAAAGAGAATGACTCACATTGCAGATTTAATACGGACAGAGTCTAGTCTACGGATTAGCCTTGTTAACCTCATTTAAATAACCATGCACACAAAACTGGGTCAGTAATCAATGCAGCATTTACGATAACTCACGAGATCAAACCCTCACAACGAATGACAAAGTGCGATACTTAAACATCCATCGAATTAACGACGAATGACAAAGCATAACCCTAATGTGGGCAGCACTTAAACATCCATTGGATATATTGATCGATCGGACAATGAATCGTAATAGCGATCGAGTTATTACCCTGAATTGCGGCAGCACTTCGTAATTCGTGTGTGTGTTTTGGACTGTTTTCACTATAACTTCATGTACGAAAGGAATTTAAACGTCAAATCAACGCAGAAGTTCCAGTCCCACAGCCTACTATTTATAGCTGGAAAATGGTCCCTGTTGCGTGTCGCGACAGGTCCCCTTGTGCCTGTCGCGTGGCGCGAGGGGTGACTTCTAGGGTAGAGTAGGCTCGTGTCTTTTATAGCTTTGGTGAGTCAGATTTTGACGTAATTCAATTCCTACAGCAAACTGTAAGGATATTACCAATTAGGGTTTACCCCCCCTGAGTTTTAGGGGCCTTGATCCTGATTCCGATTATTCTGAAAATTTTAGGGTTTGTGCAAAATCAATTGGGTTTCTCAATTAGGGTTTCCTATTGGGAAATTAAAGTAAATAATAGGACTTTTGATGAGAGTTGTTACATTCTCCCCACCTTAATAAAAATCTCATCCTCGAGATTTACTGGAACAAATGAGGATACTTTCGCTTCATTTCAGATTCCAGTTCCCAAGTGTATTCAGCTCCTCTCTTTGAATCCCATTTAAATTTGACTAGAATTAGTCGCTTGTGCTTGAGAAACTTGGTCTTTCGATCCTCAATTTGAAGAGGTTTCTCAACAAATTTTAACTTTTCGTTTACTTCTATGTCTTGGAGGGGTACTACCAAAGATTCGTCTAATAGACATTTCTTGAGATTGGATACATGAAATACATCATGTACTCCAGCTAACTCTTCTGGTAGTTGTAAACGATACGCAACTGGTCCTATACGTTGAATCACCGGAAATGGTCCTACGTATCTTGGACTTAGCTTTCCTTTCTTACCGAATCTAACAACTCCTTTCCAAGGAGAAACTTTCAACAGTACTCTGTCTCCAACTTGGAATTCTAACGGCTTGCATCTATTGTCTGCATAATTCTTCTGGCGATCTCGAGCCGTCTTCAGCCTTTCCTTGATTTGAGTAATCTTGTCGGTCGTCTCTTGCACTATTTCAGGACCTGACAATTGACTTTCTCCTATTTCTGCCCAACAAACTGGAGTTCTGCACTTTCTTCCATACAGTGCTTCAAATGGGGCAGTTTCAATACTTGAATGATAACTATTGTTATAGGAGAATTCAATTAAAGATAAATGATCATCCCAGTTTCCACCAAAATCTATCACACATGCTCGGAGCATGTCTTCTAGAGTTTGGATCGTTCTTTCACTTTGCCCGTCTGTTTGAGGATGATATGCAGTGCTTAAATTTAGTCGAGTTTCCATTGCTTCTTGGAAACTTTTCCAGAAATGAGAAGTGAAACGACTATCCCTATCTGATACAATGGAGAGTGGAACTCCATGTAGAGATACGACCTCATCTACATACAACTTTGCCAATCTTTCCATGCTAAAGGTTTTTTTCATAGGTAGAAAGTGAACAGATTTGGTTAATCGATCCACAATTACCCAAATCGCATCATTACCTTTTCTGGTTTTGGGTAACTTAGTAACAAAATCCATTGTTATGAGTTCCCATTTCCATACTGGCATTTCTAACTGTTGTAATAGACCTGATGGTTTCTGATGTTCTGCCTTAACTTGTGAACAAGTAAGACACTTAGAAATATATCTAGCTATATCCTTTTTCATGCCTATCCACCAGAAATTATTTCTTAAATCTTGGTACATCTTATTATTTCCAGGGTGTATGGTATACCTAGATTTATGAGCTTCTTCTAAAATCTTATTTCTTAATTCTCCCTGTTTAGGTACCCAAATTCTGCTTTTGTGGAATCTCCAAATTCCATCAGCTCCTTGCTCTAATTCTTTTATTCTTCCTTTCATTCCTTCAGCATCTTCCTTGATTGCTGTTTCCTGAACATTCTTTATTTGTTCCATTAAATCTAATTGTAGGTTTAACCTGAGAGCACGAACTCGTCGTTGTTTTTCATGATATTTACGACTTAAGGCATCTGCAACTACATTTGCCTTTCCTTCGTGATACTGAATATCACAATCGTAATCACTTAGGATTTCCATCCATCTCCTTTGCCTCATGTTTAATTCTTTTTGCCCAAATATATATTTTAAACTTTTGTGGTCTGTATAAACAGTAAATTTACTTCCGTAAAGATAATGTCTCCAAATCTTAAGGGCAAAAATTATGGAGCCTAACTCTAAGTCATGAGTTGTATAATTTTCCTCGTGCTTTTTCAACTGTCTTGAAGCATACGCAATTACCTTCTTGCGTTGCATTAGCACACATCCAAATCCTAATTTTGAAGCATCACAATATAGTTCAAAATCTTCAGTTCCTTCTGGTAAGGCTAAGATTGGAGCATTGGTTAATTTCTGCTTTAGAGTCCTAAAGGCTTCTTCTTGCTTAGGTCCCCATTCAAACTTTACTGCTTTACAGGTTAGCTTAGTTAATGGTACAGCTATCTTGGAAAAATCCTTAATAAACCGTCTATAATAGCCAGCTAAACCTATAAAACTTCTAATTTCCATTGCAGTTTGTGGAACCTTCCAATTGGTAATCACCTCTATCTTAGCAGGATCTACATGAATACCTTCATGATTCACCATGTGTCCTAAGAATTGCACTTCTTGCAACCAAAATTCACACTTCGAGAATTTGGCGTACAACTTTTCTTTTCTTAACAAAGTTAAGAGTGCATGCAAGTGCTGACAATGTTCTTCCTGACTTTTTGAATAAATAAGTATATCATCTATGAAGACAATTACAAATTTATCCAAATACGGTTTACAGATCCTATTCATCATGTCCATGAATGCTGCAGGTGCATTCGTTAACCCGAAGGGCATGACTGTAAACTCGTAATGACCATACCTAGTTCTGAAAGCAGTTTTAGGTATGTCTTCTTCTTGTACCTTCAATTGATGATATCCGGAACGTAAATCTATCTTAGAAAAATATCTAGCCCCTTGAAGTTGATCAAAAAGATCATCAATCCTAGGTAATGGGTATCGATTCCTAATTGTAACCTTATTCAATTCTCTATAATCAATACACATTCTCATCGAACCATCCTTCTTCTTTACAAACAACACTGGAGCTCCCCAAGGGGATGAGCTAGGTTGTATGAATCCTTTACTTAGTAATTCATCTAATTATGTTTTTAGTTCTAACATTTCGGTAGGAGCTAACCGATAAGGTGACTTAGCTATCGGTGTAGTTCCAGGAATTAGATGAATCCTAAATTCTACTTCCCTGTCTGGTGGTAATCCTGGTAACTCTTCTGGAAATATATCCGGGTATTCTGAGACTACAGGAATTTCCTTAAGTTCTTTACCCTTAGTACTAATGATTATTGAAATCATATATACTATTCCTTGCTTTCGTTCATAACTAGCAACTTTCATTACTGATATGAACTTCATGGGCTTACGTGGTTTATCTCCTGTAATCGTGATTACTTCTCCAGTAGGTGCCTGAATTTCTATAGAATTCTTATCACAAAGGATTCGAGCATGGTTGGCTATTAACCAATCCATTCCTAACACAACATCGAATTCAGCTAATTTCATAGGTAACAGATTTGCAGAAAATTTATGACCTGAAAGTTCTATTTCTACTTTTTGCAAAACCTGATCTATTTTAACTGAATTCCCATCTGCGGTTTCGACTGTAAAAATCTGCCTAATGTTGGTTAAAGGTAACTTAAGAGCTTGACAGAATAAAGTATTTATAAAACTTTGGTTTGCACCAGAGTCAAATAATACTTTTGCGTATACGTTGTGAACTAGGAACGTACCAGCTATCACATCTGGAATGAGTACAGCTGGAATGCTCTGACATTCTTCTTAGTAGCTCCATCGGTCGCCTTGGTTTTGTTGTCTGTAGATTTGACCAATTTAGGACATTCTGGCTTAAAATGTCCTGTTTCTCCACAATTGTAGCAGATTCTGGTTTTCTTCCTGCAGTCTTCTTCACGATGTCCTATGGCTTTGCAAAAGTTGCAGATTACATTACATCTTCCATAATGTTTCTTTTTGCAATTTCTGCAAAATGGCAAAGTTGAAGATTGCCCTGTTCCTCTTCTCTTGAAGTTGCTATTATTACCCACCCGAAATCCTTGGGTAATTTTCTGAGCCAGTTCCTTTTTCCTATTTTCATCTCTTGTGCGTACTAGTTCATCAGTTAGGGTGTTAGCTAAGTCCACCGCATCGTCAATAGTGCGAGGTCTCGCAGCCTTAACAATGTTGCGGATTTCACTAATTAATCCCCAAATGTAGCGAGAAATGAGTACCGGTTCTGGCGAAGCTAGCGTTGGTACTACTCTTGCATATTCGAAGAATGTCGAAGTATAACCACGACAATCCACATTAACCATCCGATGGTTTAGGAACTTATTTGCCATTTGATCTTTTTCATACTCGGGACAGAATTTTCTTTCTACAAGACTCTTAAATTCTTCCCAGTTCATGGCATAGGCCACAATTCTTCTTTTAGCTTGTAATACTGTGTTCCACCATTCTAACGCCCCTTCTTTAAAAAGATTGGAAGCATACATAACTTGATCTTCCTCAACACATTTACTTATAGCAATTACTGCCTCAGTTTTCTCTAACCAACGTAATGCTGCAATAGCCCCTTCGTTACCTGCAAACTCAGTTGGTTTACAGGCAAGGAATTCTTTGTAAGTGCAACCAGGTGTTGCAATTTTCATTTTCTTGAAAATTGGAGCTTATAGATCATTATTGTTATTAACATGATTTCCTCCTCCGTTTATATTATTACTAAAGTTGTCGCCTTGGGTACGTTTACTAGGAATAATTGATTGAGGTTTAACAGGTTTTTGAACAGCAGCAACGATTGCTGGAATAGCATTGGCTATTCCTTGTGCAACAATATCCTCTATATCTTGCCTATTTAACAATTGTTCTTCCTGAATTGGCTCAGATTGATTTACTTCATTTACTGGTTCATTACCAATGTTTGCCATCTGATAATTAATTTATAAATAAATAATTAGCATAAAAGAAATAATCCAATGTCACAATTAATTGCACATAATCACGAAAACGAATATACAAACACAATTTGTAATTTTTCTAAAATTCCATTTGTTTTATAGCTTATATCATGCTTCTATATACAACCGTTTTATTATTTATTTCACACATACTGATTTTACTACTACTATTACACAACCATAGTTTCACCAACCCACTACCTCTCGTCATTTGTCTTCCTAAAAACGAAGCTCCCTTTCATCATACTTCCAGGCAATTTGTCCCCCTATCTCCCGGATTCGATTTCCCGCATCCATTAACTCTTCACCAAAATGGCGAAGTTCTGCTAAATTCTCGTTACTCATGGGTGGATTTGGTAATGGTTCCGGGTCAAACTGAGGAAGGAAGGAATTAGGACTATTGATCAGGTTTTGGAATTGCCAATCATTTGTCCACCATTCATCCATTCCTAAAGGTTGGGTGTGAATGATAGGTTCTGGAATTACTGATTATAAATTTATTGGAATTTGGGATTCAATAGGACGAGTAAAAACATTTGTATTGACAGGCTGAATAGTATCACAGTTTGCCAATATAAAATCTATTTCCTCCTGAAAGGTCATTTCCTGGTTTTGTTTAGAGCTTTCTCCAATTTCCATATGAGTTTGTCTAGAACCTTTTCCAACCTCCATTTCTATTTCTTTAGAATATTCCTCAAATTGTATTCCCGTTTGCCTAGATTCTTCCTTGACTTTAGTCTCCAATTCCTTCTGTTTAGAACTTTCCCTGGTTTCAATTTCTTTTCCTTTTTCTAAGGGATTATTTATTTTAGGAAGTCTCTTAGCTGGCTTTTTCCTACGTATACAACTCCCCCACACATATCTCCTTCTTTTCTTTGGTTTTGGCTTTTCCAGAGGTGGAGCATTGAATTCTATTGGTTGTTCCACATCAGGAAAGTACCCAGTGAATTCTTTAGAAACTTCTATGTTTACAGGGTAAAGGTTGAGATTTTCTAGGGCTCCAGATAGCTCATTTATGCTGTTTAAAATAAATTAAAAATTTTATAACAACTTTTCAAAATAACCTTCACATATTATTGCATACCATATGACTACAAAACAACTGAAATTTAAAACACACTATGTTTTATTGTAAATTTATTTATTTACTGGATGGATTTTCTAGCTTGTAGGTGATATGGTTTGCTAATCAATTTATTTAGAGATCTGCATTTACTGCTACTGTAGCTAACATATAAAGATCTGCCCATTTATCGTCTAACTTGTCTTCCCAAGGTGATTTACTGATTAATTCCTGGGTTTCCTTTTTAACTTTCTTTTCTCGGGATTTCCTTAATTTCTCCTGACTTTTTCTAATAATTAAACTTCTTTTATCAGGAGAAAGTGGTTCCTCGTATTGGGCTTTTCGAACGAATATTCCTTCTTCAGGAGTTTGGGATGCACTTCCTTTTTCATTTGATGACCTATCTAATTTAAGATAGATGTTTGAAAGCTTTTTCTTACCCATACTGTAACTAACAAATAGTCAGTTAATAAAACACATAATCACATAATGGTAATCAGGAAAAATTAAGTATTTCTAAATACTTAATTAGCTTAACTCCGTGGCTCTGATACCACCTTTTTCTGTCACGGCCCCCAACCCGGTTTGACCTGGTTCAGGAGCCGCGGGACAGAAATCCCGTGGTATTTATTTAATTGAGTTTAACAGCGGAAGTTTATCATCAGGATCTTTTTAAAAGCTAAAATTTTCCCAATTATTTTATTTCACAACTCGGGCTAAAACCCCGGTAATTTACAATACTATGATTTCACAGAGAAATCTTTATTTTACAAAATATATTTCTTTATTTTATAATGAGCCACTTTCTTAAGCTTCCAGTGCTCCACAGCACCTATCCTGAATCACAACAGATCACCTGAAACATTTTTGAAAAAGGTTTTGTCAGCGGAAAATACTGAGTGAATCATTCTAGTTAATGAAACAGACCTGTTTGTTATAATTTACAGTATTAAGGGTGATTACATTGTTTCTATATCAACCAACTACCCACAGTATTTGTCACTCGACTTATTTCTGTGACTGTGGTCAGATCACCCATTGGCTAACTCGTTGTCCAATGGTGACGGGAATAAGTAATGTATACAATACCCCACATATCGGCTGTAATTTGGTGATTACAAAGACTTAATCCCTGTAATTATAACTTTGAAAATAAACTTGCTTTTGAAAGTAATTTGATAAAAAGAGAATGACTCACATTGCAGATTTAATACGGACAGAGTCTAGTCTACGGATTAGCCTTGTTAACCTAATTTAAATAACCATGCACACAAAACTGGGTCAGTAATCAATGCAGCATTTACGATAACTCACGAGATCAAACCCTCACAACGAATGACAAAGTGCGATACTTAAACATCCATCGAATTAACGCTGAATGACAAAGCATAACCCTAATGTGGGCAGCACTTAAATATCCATTGGATATATTGATCGATCAGACAATGAATCGTAATAGCGATCGAGTTATTACCCTGAATTGCGGCAGCACTTCGTAATTCGTGTGTGTGTTTTGGACTGTTTTCACTATAACTTCGTGTACGAAAGGAATTTAAACGTCAAATCAACGCAGAAGTTCCAGTCCCACAGCCTACTATTTATAACTGGAAAATGGTCCCTGTCGCGTGTCGCGACAGGTCCCCTTGTGCCTGTCGCGTGGCGCGAGGGGTGACTTCTAGGGTAGAGTAGGCTCGTGTCTTTTATAGCTTTGGTGAGTCAGATTTTGACGTAATTCAATTCCTACAGCAAACTGTAAGGATATTACCAATTAGGGTTTACCCCCCCTGAGTTTTAGGGGCCTTGATCCTGATTCCGATTATTCTGAAAATTTTAGGGTTTGTGCAAAATCACTTGGGTTTCTCAATTAGGGTTTCCTATTGGGAAATTAAAGTAAATAATAGGACTTTTGATGAGAGTTGTTACACAAACGATAAGGTGCTTTGGCAATTGGTGCTGTTCCTGGCAGAAGGTGAATTTTGAATTCAACTTCTCTGTCCGGTGGCAGTCCTGGTAATTCTTCTGGAAATACATCTGAAAACTGAGACACTACTAGAATGTCTTTTAGTTCTTTTCCTTTAGTGTTAGTGATTATGGAAATCAAATACACTATAGAACCTTTTCTTATATAACTTGCAGTTTTCATTACAGAGATGAATTTTGTGGATCTAGATGGTTTATCTCCTTTAATTGTGATCGTTTTACCTTTTGGTGAATTTACTTGGATTGACTTTTGATCACATAAAATACTGGCTTTATTGGCTATTAACCAATCCATTCCTAAAACGACATCAAATCCTGCCAGATTCATTGGATAAAGGTTTGCCGTAAACTTTTGGTTTAAAATTTCTATTCTTGCGTCCTACAAGATTTCAGAAATCCTAACTGTTTTTCCATTAGCTGTCTCTACTAGACATTCTTGTGGTAGTTTAGTTAATGACTGATTTAGCAGTTTGCAAAACAAAGTATTAATAAAACTTTGGTTGGCACAAGAGTCAAATAATACCTTAGCAAAAACATCATTAACTAAAAATGTAACAGCTATCACGTCTGGAATCATCTTGGCTTCATCTGCAGTCAGAACAAATGCTCTAGCATTTTTAGTGTTCCTGTTGTTCATAGCTGGAGCCAATTTCGGACAATTCGGCTTGATGTGACCTTTTTCTCCACAATTGTAGCATAGTCCATTACTGGATTTCCTCCTGCAATCTTCTTCCTTGTGTCCTGGCTTTTTTCTTGCAGACCTTGCAGAATGGTGCAGAGGTAGAACCCATATTCCTACGGTTGAAATTCCCAGAACGGAATTCTTGAGTAAGCCTTTGGGTTAGGTTTCTCCTCTGGTCTTCTTCTCTAGTACGGATTAATTCATCTGTCAAGGTATTCGCTAGTTCTACAGCTTCTTCTATAGTTTGAGGTCTAGCTGCCTTGAATACATGTCTAATCTCTTCGATTAATCCCAGATATAACGGGAGATTAACACTGGTTCAGGTGATGCAAAGGTTGGTACTATTCTAGCATATTCAAAGAATGTAGTAGTATAACCCTTACTATCAACTCCGGTCATTCTTAAGTTTAGGAACTTATTAGCTATCTGTTCCTTTTCATTAGGAGGGCAGAATTTCCTTTCTACCGTATTTTTAAATTCCTCCCATTCCATGTTGTATACCCTATCACTTCCTCTTGACTGGAGGATAGTGTTCCACCATTCTAAGGCTGAGTTCTTAAACAGATTAGAAGCAAACATTATTTTGTCTTCTTCAGCACATTTGCTTATTTTTAAAACAGCCTCAGTTTTCTCTATCCAGCGTAGAGCTGCAATGGGTCCTTCATTGCCCGAGAATTCTATTGGTTTGCAGGACCAGAATTCTTTGTAAGAACAACCATAAGGCATGGTTCTTCTTCTTTTGGGAATGGGCGCTTGAAGTACAGGGCCATTGTTCACGCTGTGTTCTGGTTCAATTGGTCGCTTACTGCTATGTTTACTTTTATTATTCGCTTCTTGAATCGTTTGAATAATAAATGGCATTGCATCTATGATTCTTTGTGCCACTATGTGTTGAACGGCACTATTATCCATTTGGTTTCCATTGTTATTGATGCTTGGATTCTCATTAACCACGTTAATGTTACTCTGGTTATCGTTATTCAGATTTCCTTGATTTCCTTCATCGGCCATCTGAATTTTAAACATTTATCCCATATTAATATTACAAATTAATATTTAATATAGTCAATCACATGACACGCAATTTAGCCAAAAGCGTCGATCATTGCGACTTTACTCTATTCATCTACTATATATCTATTACATACCAGTACTGAAATAAAATTACAATACCAACTGAAATAAATAATAGTAGGCATTCGTACACACATATTTTATTTTATTATTTTATTATTATTTTATTATTATTACTATTACCGTTCCCACCATCACATTACGGATATGGATTTATCCAAAAATCCATATTGCGCTCGTCGTATTTCCAGACGAGTCTCTCTCCCACCTATCGCATTCTCTCACTGCTCTCTAAAATTTCCTCACCAAATGTCCTAAGTTCTTGGACGTTTTCTGCACTCATTGGGGGTGCAGGTTCTAGGACTGGGTTCGGAATCTGGGGTTCGGGTTCCTGATATGGGGGTGTAGGTGCCTGAAATCGGTAAGGATCTTCTAAGATCTCCCTAAAGTAGTCATCATGGTAATAGGGATCTAAAGGGTCCATACCTGGATAGGCTCCTATGTTCTGCATGGGTGTATCTTCATGTATCGGGTAGCGTTGCACATAGTCCCTAACTTCATCCCACCAGGGATCGTAATTTGGGTCTAGGGGATTTGGTGCTGGTACCCTAGGGATTTCCTACGGGTTGAAGTCATGCATCTCTACTTGGTTTTAAGGGTTTTCTATCTCCATGGGTTGATCAGAGATTGGTGGATGTGGTTGGGGTGCTATTATCTGTTCCAGATTAGGGTCAGCTGCAGTAGTTGCTAGGATGTGGATGTTAGCTATACCCCTATTTATCATATCCTAGGCACAGGCATCAGTCTCTCTTTTGGCTGCTGCTAGTGCTCTCTGGTCTTGTAACTTTTTCATACGTTTTCTACGCTCGTGTGCCCCTCGACTGAACCATCCCTTCTTTTTCTGAGGAAATGGCTCTTCTGACTGAGCCTTAAACACAAAGATTCCTTCTTCCGTATCAGCAGAATACCCTGAGAGGGCAGGCTGAGAAGAGGAGGTGCCTTCGCTTCTAGGCGAACCAGACAATTGACGGTACGCGTCAGATGGTCCTTGGTCGCTCATACTGTAAACTAACAGATACTCAAATAACACATAACAAATAAATACAGTTATGCACGTATTTCCATAATTTATTTCCTAACACTTTACATTTTGATGTCAGCAGAACACCTCTGTGGCTGAATCAGTGGCTTAGCTCTGATACCACCTCCTGTCGCAACCCCCGATCCCACTTCCCCGGGAACGGGCGACCGCGAGCCAGTTTTGGTGGTATCTTGTATTATCTAATTTGGCAGCGGAATTTTTCATCAGGACCGTAGTTAGGAAACATTTATCAGAGTAAAATACCACATTTTCATAGTATTAAACAAATGGGTTAAAACCCAAGTTCATAGTACACACGTTTTCATAGGAATAAATACTATTTATTTAATAAAAACATCTATTTTATTTTTAGGTAACTTTATTGCCACTTTTCCAAGCCTTCAGTGCTGTCCAGCTGGCTTCTATTTGGCTTTCACATTTTGTTACCTGAAACGCGTTTTAAAAGCATTTGTCAGTGGGAAATACTGGTGAGTGAATCCCAGTTTAATAAAGCTTAAATAATAATCATTTCACAGTGTACAGTATTGAGGTCGATCCCGCAATTATATTTGTTTCCAAGACATTACAATTAACATCCATGGTACTGTCGAACCCGACTTGTGGAAATGTTACTCCTTGACCAGGTGGTAACAAATTTTGTATACAAAACCCCAACATACTCATCATAATTGTATTCTTACAAATACTCAATAACTGTTATTCGCATGGAAAAGTATTTAAGGTTTTGTAAAAACATTAAACAAAAAGGTTTACAAAAAGTGGATCAACTCACATTGCTGTCTTAGATTTTTCCGTAAGGATTTCCTGGTGACAATCTAAAATTTACACAAATGCACACACGTTAGTGTGATAACCCATTTTAACATTAGTAATACCCTTCTCGAGACGGCATTCCAACGACTACGTCGGGCAGAACCACGACAGCCGTTACGGAACCCTAGATCAATCGGGAAGCGTATCTAATACGTATCCAGGGGTTATAATACTTACAACGGAGCAGAACTTCGCTAATTAGGGGGGTATAATACCCGCGTATTATCTCTACTATTCAGAAATTGTGATTGAGAAATGAACGTTGAACGAATTCGACTGAGATCCGAGGCCATCTATTTATAGTTGTTGAATCTGGTCTTCACGCGGCCCGCGTAAAGGTAAGCTAAGGCTTACGCGGCCCGCGTTGACCTCAGGTCAAAGCGTAGCTCGTCCGGATCACCAACTAGACTTGACACGATTATGACACGTGTCATCACCGGGCTGCGCCATCATTTGAGACGCTCGCAGCCCGCGTTAACTTAACGGGGGTCTTACGTGGCCCGCCTAGAGGTGTACAAATCGATTTTTTTCAAAAACCGGTTTCGGTTTTTCACCCAAAATAAAAACCGGTTTTTTTATAACCGATTCCGGTTACTAACCGGTTTTTGAGGTCCAAAACAATAACCGGTATAACCGGTTGGGACCGGTTTTTAACCGGTTTTTCCCAAAAAAAAAAAACCGGTTTTTAACCGGTTTTTCCCAAAAAAAAAAACGGTTTTTTAATAACCGGTTCGGTTAATAACCGGTTTTTGAAGTCAAGAATAGTAACCGGTATAAAACCTGCGGTTAAAAAAAACCGGTTAAAAAAAACCGGTTATAAAAAAACCGGTTAATAAAAAAACCGGTTTCGGTTTTTTTTTTCGGTTTCGGTTTTTTTCCGGTTTCGGTTCTAAAACCAGTTTTTTTGTACACCTCTAGGCCCGCCTAAGCTTAATATTTCAGATTTTAATTATTTTTAATACTATTTAATATATTTAAGGCCCGTTTTCGCATATGGGGTGTATTTTGGGACATATTGGGATATTTTAAAATGTATTGGGGGTGTCGGAAAATAATCGAGGGTGTCGGTTTATTTAGGATTGTTACATGGAACTCCTGAAGAAGGAACAACTTTTTGCTAAATTCTCCAAGTGTGAATT
Organism: Helianthus tuberosus; assembly: GCA_030545235.1. Lineage (NCBI taxonomy): Eukaryota > Viridiplantae > Streptophyta > Magnoliopsida > Asterales > Asteraceae > Helianthus > Helianthus tuberosus. The sequence continues at coordinate 31,801,210 of CM060395.1, forward strand.
CTGGCTTAAAGAAGTTCAGTTTTTGGGTCATATAGTCAACGAGCAGGGTATTCATGTAGATCCATCCAAAATTGTTGCAATTAAGGATTGGAACACACCAACGACACCAACAGAAGTTCTTTCTTTTCTTGGTCTCACTGGTTATTATCGTCGGTTTATTTCAAACTTCTCAAAGATTGCGGTTCCACTCACTGCTTTGACTCAAAAGAACAAGCCTTTTGAGTGGGGACCCAAGTAAGAAGAAGCGTTCCAAACACTGAAACAGAAGCTCTGTGATGCTCCTGTTCTATCTTTGCCTGAGGGAAATTATGATTTTGTTGTCTATTGTGACGCGTCGAATCTAGGACTTGGTTGCGTACTTATGCAATGAGGTAAAGTGATAGCTTATGCGTCAAGACAGCTGAAAGTTCACGAGAAGAACTACACCACTCATGATCTCGAATTGGGTGTTGTGGTTTTCGCTCTCAAAATCTGGAGACACTATCTCTATGGAACGAGGTGTGTGGTTTTCACAGACTACAAAAGTCTCCAACACATCCTTAATCAGAAGGAACTGAATATGAGGCAACGACGTTGGGTTGAGCTCTTGAGCGATTATGATTGCGAAATTCGCTACCATCCTGGTAAGGCAAATGTCGTAGCCGACGCGCTTAGTCGAAAGGAACGAGTCAAGCTTCATTCTGTTCGAACTCTATCTGATATTCAATCACGTGTCCTTCAAGCTCAACGATCTTGTGTGATCAAAGGCTTATTGAAATATGAGCTACCGCTTCAACTTGAGCTTAAACTCGAAACAAAGGACGATGGTTTACTCTATTTTAGGGATCGTTTGTGGATTCCGAAACAAGACGATCTTCGCACTTTAGTGATGGACGAATCTCATAAGTCTCGATATTCTATCCATCCTGGTGCTGATAAAATGTACAAGGATCTTCGTACTCAGTACTGGTGGCCTGGTATGAAGAAGGATGTTGCTTTGTATGTATCGAAATGCCTAACTTGTCTCAAAGTCAAGGCTGAACATCAACGACCATCTGGTTTTCTTGTACAACCAGAGATACAGGTATGGAAGTGGGAGAACATTGCAATGGATCTCATCACTAAGTTACCGCGTACATCTAAAGGTCACGATGCTATTTGGGTTGTTATCGATCGTTTAACGAAGTCAGCTCATTTTATACCGATTCGCGATGATCTATCTACTGATAAACTTGCAAAGATTTATGTTGATGAGATTGTATCTCGACATGGTGTTCCGTTGGATATCATATCTGATTGTGATGCTCGATTTTCATCTCATTTCTGGAAGACCATGCAATCTGCTTTGGGAACCCAACAAAATCTAAGCACTGCTTATCATCCCCAAACAGATGGATAATCTGAGAGGACGATTCAAACTTTGGAGGATATGCTTAGAGCATGCGTGATAGACTTTGGTGGTAATTGGGATTCTCATCTTCCATTGATCGAGTTATCTTACAATAACAGTTATCATGCTAGCATTAATATGGCACCATTCGAAGCTCTCTACGGTCGAAAATGCCATTCACCTGTCTGTTGGAATGAGATCGGTGAAGCTCAGCTTACTGGACCTGAGCTCATTCTGGAAACAACAGACAAAATCAAGAAAATTCGCGATAATCTTGTGACAGCTAGAAGCCGTCAAAAGAGTTATGCGGATATGCGACGCAAGCCCCTAGAATTTCATGTCGGGGACCGTGTCCTACTCAAGGTATCTCCTTGGAAGGGAGTGGTGAGATTTGGAAAGAAAGGAAAACTTGCACCACGATATGTTGGACCATTTAAGATTGTTGAAAGAATTGGAAAGGTTGCCTATCGACTAGAGCTACCTCCAGAGCTTGGAAATATTCATCTGACTTTCCACGTGTCCAATTTGCGAAAGTGTTTAGCTGATGCTAATCTTCAAATTCCACTCGACGAAATTCAAGTTGATGAAACGATGCACTTTGTTGAGAAACCTGTGGAGATAGTGGACCGTGCAGTTAAACAGTTGAAGAACAAACGAATTCGATTGGTCAAGGTTCGCTGGGAATCCAAACGTGGCCCAGAGTTTACTTGGGAATGTGAGGACCAAATGAAGGCGAAATATCCGTAATTGTTCTCACAAGTTTCCTCTAGTTAAAAATTTCGGGATGAAATTTCCTGAAGTAGGGGAGACTGTGACAACTGTGCTCTGTAATCGATGTGTTGGATCAGTTCCGGTGACCCTAAACAGTCAGTAAAGGCAGTTCATCTTCGTTTACAAAGGCGGAATCAAAGTAAACAAAGTCACAACAACTTGTTCCTTTCAATTCTTTTCTATTAATGCTTTTCTGAGACTTTACAAAGATTTCTGATGAAATTTTGGCAGCACCTTGTCTCTCACACACACACTGATCCGTTTGAAATGAACCTACACAACACCTATTTATAGGCTAGACCTATTCCGTTTGAAGATGTCACAACCACGTTCAAACGGACCTGCTTCAAACGGATGACCACGTTCAAACGGACTGGACATGTTCAAACGAACTGCCATGTTCAAACGGACTGGACATGTTCAAACGACCAGGATACCTAAAACATGTTCTAACCCTAATTCAAACACTGTTGTGCACTCGTTTAACCTATCTAGACATAAGACTCGATATGACGTAGTAAACAGACATATGATGCACCAACAGACTCCCCCTTGGATGTTGACGAAGTCTTCGGTGTCGAGTCTTTAGTCTTTGTCTCTTTCCAAATTTTGTCTTGACATTGTAAAGCTTCCTTCAATCTTTTCATCTTCAATCAACAGCTAACATAAAGCACAGACTCTGAATCTTTAACAACCTTCAAGCTCCCCCTTGAATGTAGATTCAGGAACTGCTTCTGACTTTAAGTCTTCAAACTCCCCCTATCAGTAGGCTAGGATTTTGCTTTGCTGTCTTCTCAAACTACACCTGTTACCTGCATATACTCTACCCAAATATAAGATATATGACAATAACAGTTATCAATTTTAAACTTACCTTTTAACCTTCAGTGTTTGAAATCCACTTAAGTATTCAGGTCCAAATTAATGACCCTGATTACTCAATTAATCTACCAAGTCCAACTTAATGACCTTGGTTGATCAGAAATAATTCACACTGACATTCAGTTCAATTTTTCTGAAAATTTACAAGTTTCAAGTTAATGAACTTGTTTCGACTTTCTATTTTCTCAATTAACCATGATTAGCTCCAAACTCATCATCCAGTCCAGAAACTTCCTGCATCTGCTTTCAACTTTCGAATCCGAAGATCAACTCTCCACTTTGGTTTGTCGGAAAATAAAACAGAAATGTAAAATCTTTTTGGATTTTGAATAAAGTTTCTAAACTAGAAATGAAATACAGAAACTAAAATGCAATGAAAGTAAACTATTTACAAACAAATTTTTGTTGAGCGTGTTAGGGAATCATATCAGCTATTCGACAAATCACAAGTACCATTAAGCTTTAATTACATACTCAGAATTAAACAATTCGCTTAGATTGTCGATATACTGATCCACTTAAAATTCTCACACACATTTCAATCTGTCCAGGATACTGATTTAATGTTTTAGAGACTTAAACTTATACGTGTGTCCCACCTCTTGAATATACTCCCGTATCCAGATCCTAATATTCAGTCTTACAGGTGAGTATACCACAAATGATATCTGTAAAGGGTTAATAAATTATGAAGAATCATGAGAGCTCAAGTCAGAACCATCGTTCAGCAGAGAGATCATGATTCAACTTGTGGGTGTGTCCCCTTTAGAGGATCTTTTTTACAACAGCATTGCTAAGCAATTTTATTGTCTTATCATATATGCTGAGGGTGATGCTATGTTTCAAGCATTTATGGAAAGTATTATTCGAGGACTAGGTCAGAACTTCCGTTCAGCAGAAGTCCCGGAATAATACCCCAGATATCACTGAGTATAAAGACCTAGTATATCAGAAAAAGGAATCTTTCAAACGAGATTTCAGGGGTTACCTATATATCCAAGTAGTGTTCCCCACGAAATAAGTAAGTAAGATTTAGGTTTATATCCCGAACAAACCTACTAAATGTGTAAAAACCTATCGGCACATCATCAGCGAGACTGTTTAACGCATTTAAACATTCCATTTCTTTAGCATACCGTGACTGTCAAGCCGATGTACTATCATTTTCCCTTTTTACACAAGCTCTTTTCCAATTTTCTATTGTTTTTGGATTTTGAAAATATCTCATGTTTTTGTATTTTTGTCATTTTTTATTGTTTTGTATTTTCTGAAATATTACCCTATACCTCCCCCTAAATACCAAAACAAGTAAAAAATCGACAAACCATTGCAGATTGCTTCTCAACATCATCTACAATGTCTCCTTCATCAACGCCAATAATCTCCTCCAACACCGATAAAAGCTTCATACCGTTCAGTTTTAGCAAATACTGAAAACGTGTTTTATCAAATGCTTTGGTATGTAAATCAGCTTTTTGATCGTCAGTGTGGATTTTCTCAATTCGTATCAACTTCTTCTCGAAACAATTGAGAATGAAGTGATGACGAATTTCAATATGTTTCGTTTTAGCGTGATGAATTGGATTTTTAGTAATATTAATCGCTGCCTCATTATCAACAAAGATAGGGGTGTTTAGAAATAGCAAACCGTAGTCGCGCATCTGTTGCTGGATCCACAAAATCTGAGAGCAGCAACTGCTAGCAGATACATACTCCGCTTCACATGTGGATAAAGCCACAGAGGTATGCTTTTTGCATTGCCAGGTGACCAATCGTGATCTGAAAAACTGGCACCCTGCTATTGTTGATTTAGCATTAACTTTGCAACATCCGAAATCCGAATCGGAATAACCTTCGAGAATAAAGTCGCCATCTTTTGGATACCACAACCCCAATGATGGAGTTCCTTTCAGGTAGCGTAATATCCTTTTCACAATCACCATATGCGAAGCTCTCGGGTTAGATTGAAATCTTGCTGCGAGGCAGGTTGGGTACATAATATCGGGCCTTGAAGCTGTCAAATACATCAGCGATCCGATCATGGAACGATACATTGTTTCATCTACCTTCTCTCCGGTGAGATTAGGGTTTATCCCATGATTCGGTGCTAATGGGGTGGCTGCTGGAGTAGAACCTGACATCCCAAATTTCTCCAAGATATCATGAACGTACTTCGTTTGATGTATGAAAATTCCATTGGGTAGTTGATCAACCTGCAGTCCCAAAAAGAATTTCATCTCACCCATTGATGACATTTCGAATTTCTGCTTCATAACTCGTTCAAAATCTTTGCATAGATTCTCATTTGTTGACCCAAATATGATATCGTCCACGTAAATTTGAACTATCAGAAGATGACCGTCGACCTCTTTGGTGAAGAGAGTGGCATCCACTTTTCCACGGAGGAAGCTGTTGGCTAGTAGGTGTTGAGACAATGTCTCGTACCAAGCTCTCGGGGCCTGGTGTAAACCATACAGCGCTTTATCCAGCAAATAAACCTTGTCTTTGTGGTTTGGATCGGTGAAGCCCGGTGGCTGACCGACATATACCTCCTCTTTTACCTTACCATAGAGAAACGCCGATTTAACATCTAACTGATATACTTTGAAATTTTTCCAAGACGCAAATGCTAGGAAGATTCTGATCGCTTCTAGTCAAGCAACCGGAGCATATACTTCAGTGAAATCTATCCCCTCCTGCTGACTGAAACCCTGGACTACGAGTCGAGCTTTGTTATGAACCACAACTCCTCTATCGTCTCTCTTACACTTGAACACCCACTTGGTGTTTATCTTCCTCTGACCATCAGGTAAATCCACTAACTTCCACACGCCTAATTTCTCAAATTGGCTCAGTTCCTCCTGCATTGCATTGACCCAAGAATCTTCAGTAAGCGCCTCTTTATAAGTCCTTGGTTCAACCTGCGAGATAAAACAACTCAATGAGAATTCAGTTTGTAAAGGAGCAACTTTTGTATAAAAACATGTAAGCCCTTGATCAAGCTGTCTTCTAGTGCGGACGCCTGTTTGCAATTCTCCAATGATCAATTCCTCTGGATGGTATGAAAGAGTTCGTGGCATCACTTCGCCTGAAACATCTACATCGCCTTCCAGATTAGTAACATTTTGATTTGCACCTTGTTCACTGACTGGGTTTGTTTGACTTGAAATCTGAATTTGCTCCCCCTCAGAATCTGAGTCACCACGATCAAATACTGGTATGTTCTCAGATTCTTGATTATCATACTGTGCCGTCTGATTATCTTTAGCCATGGTTGTAAAAGTCCCGACTAGGCTCCGAGTACTCTCCGAGTACTCGCTCCAAGGTAGGCTGCCGAGGCACGAGTACTGGTCTCCCAGGCCAATTACTCCCCGAGTAATCTCCGCCTAAGCCGAGTACTTCCCGAGTACTCCCGAATCCGACTAGGGAGCGCCTAGCGACTTTTGCAACCATGTCTTTAGCAACTTCATTTTGTTGGACATCATCATGTTCTCCAGCATTTCTTGGACCTGCTTCATCATCGTTCAAAGCTTGTCGTGGTCGTCTTGAATACTCAGCTGGAAACCTTTCCTGCGATTCTTCATACTTTCTCAAAATATCCAACTCGTCAAAGAAATCTTCTTCTTCTTCTGGTTCTTCCATCATGTCAAACGAATCCCACAACTTGTCGTAATTAAAACGCCATGAATCTCCAGGATTCTGCGGCGGCATTGTAAAACCTTGACATTCAACATTTGGAGCTTCAATAATCCGCTTCAGACTTGGAACGAAGACTCGTCGTAATGGACTTGCATAACCTATGAATATCCCTTCAATACTCTTTGGACCAAACTTTTCAAAAGGTTCTAGAACAGTACAGGGTGACCCAAACGGTTCAAGATACTTCAGATTCGGTTTGCGGTTATTGATCAACTCAAAGCATGTTTTGTTGAATTTCTTAATAGTGAGAACTCTGTTAAGCGTATAGCATGCGGCGGAAACTGCTTCTGCCCAAAAATTTATTGGTAGCTTTGAATCAGCAAGCATTGTTCTGGCCGTTTCGATTAGCGTCCTGTTTTTGCGTTCTGCAACTCCATTCTGCTGCGGAGTGTACGGAGCACTAAACTCATGCAATATACCTCTTTCATCACAAAATTCTTCCATCTTGTTGTTCTTGAATTTAGTACCATTATCACTTCTGATTCTTTTGATACGCCTTTGGTACAGATTTTCAATCTTTCTGAACAACGCCATCAAACTATCAAACGTTTCATCTTTCGACTTCAAGAATGATACCCACGAAAATCTGGAATAATCATCAGTAACCACAAGACAGTAGAGATCCCCTGTAATACTTTTGACGTTCACAGGACCAAACAGATCCATATGTAGTCTCTCTAAAGGTCTGGAAACTGAATTGACTTGCTTTTTAGGGTGTGACTTTTTCTTCTGCTTGCCTTTGATGCAGCTAATGCACACCTCTTCCAGATGAAAACCTTTAATGTGAACACCCAGAACTAAATCATTATGAACCAAGTGATTCATTTTTCTAAGATGTATATGACCCATCCTTCGGTGCCACAATCTTGATTCTTTCTCCGTTGCTCTAGACATAAAACAATGTGCTTGACCTGTAGTTGTAGTTGCTACACTCATGTCCAATACATACAGATCATTCACTCTAGGTGCCCGCATAATAATCCATTCTTTAGGGATAACAAATCCTGGCTTCAAGATCAAACATTCTTTGTCAGTAAAGTGAGTGGTATACATCCTGTCACAAATCTGTGAGATACTCAGCAGATTATTCTCCAGCTCAGCAATGTAGTTAACTCTCTCAAACGTAACAATCCCATTGGATAACGTTCCTTCACCAACAATTCTACCACCTTGATTTCCTACGAATCCCACATAACCACCATTGAAATTTCTAACATCGTACAACAATGCAGTTTTTCCTGTCATATGTCGAGACGATCCACTATCCATAATCCATCGTGAAATAGCTCTTGGAAGTTCCTGCACATATCACAAACAATTCAATAAAGATGCCGATTCATGCTTCACAGTTACCAACTAGGAAGCTCCAGCAAGTCAGAAATTGTTTAGCTGAAATAAGTTGCCCAAGCCTCATCAGACTCGGGTAACTTAACTTCATCTACATACTTTACAACCGATTTAAGAGGTGGAAAGTTTTTATCATTCATTTTCAATTTGTTATCAACAACCTCTTTAATGTCAACTTTAACCTCATTTTCCAATGAACCATTCTTTTTCACAAAATTTTCATAAGAAATTGGAATGTTTTCATTTCTGGTTTCATTTTGAAGAATCTTTTTATGAACAAACTTCTTCTCTTGTGAAGTTGAAATTTGTTTCTCTGATTTTGGTTTCCATGTTTGTTGAGATGAAGCAACCCGTTTATAGAATTTGTCATTTTTAGTTACCACATTCTTAACAGGTTCAATTTTGACTTTTGATTTCTCATTTTTCAAAATTTTCTCAACAACCATTGGAGCTTTTCCTTTTGCATCAACCTTCTTCTTTTGATTCTCAACAACTTCAGTCTTAGGCTTTAAGTTGGTGCAATTTCTTGCAATGTGACCAACTTTGTTGCATCTAAAACATGTACGAGTATCAACTACTCGACTTGTGCCTTCAGACTGAGGTTGTGAGGCCCTCTTCTCAAAAAACTCTTCATTTGATTTTGAAAAAATTTCAGACTCTTCATCAGACAATGAACTCGAACCATTCACAAACACTTTCTTCTCAACAAACTTTTTGTTTTGAAAATTCTTTCTTTGATAGTTCTTACCACCCTGATATCCTCCTGACCAATTGTTTCGATTGTTGTTATAAAAACGCGGTGGAAATACAGGTTTCTTGTAGTAAGCTTTATCTTTCTCAAAATTCATTTGCCTTTTTGTTTGTTTCAAACTCTTTACTTCAGACAAATCAATTTCAACCATTTTGAACACATTTGTCAATTTTGAAACATTTACATTCTCCAAAGGAAACTCAGAATCCAAATACAACTTATCAGATCCAGCCATATTGTACATCACAAGACCCGGTTCATCACCTAAGTTGTTTTTGGACTTTTGTTTCGGAATGTATTTGTCCAAGAAACATTCTTCATTCTCAGCTGAATCACTATCCAAAACACTTTCAGCCATGCCTTTAACAATCTCAGTTTGAACACTATCATCAGATGATGATGAAGAAAATGTTATATCAATTGAATCAGGAAGTTTCACTTCATTTTCATCTTCAAGATTAACCAACCCAGATTGCTTTTTCGAATAATTGTCTAGAACTGGTGGTGGAACTTGATGAAACCCGACCCCACTTCCATCACAGTATACATCTTCGCCTGCTTTGTTTTTCCCGATGGGATTGGGAACAATGTGTTGCAAAACAAAACTTGCAGAGCTGTAACTGTTCAATTTCAAATTTATACGCTCATTCTCAATCTTAGCTTCTTCAAATTGAAGTTTCAATTTAGCAATCTCATCCAATTGTTTGTTGATTAATTCTTCTTTAATTCTCAAAACACATTGCAATTGGCAATTTTCTTTGTATGTTTTACCGTTTCTATCATCATTATCTTTAACCGTGCTTTTAAGCTTCTCAAATTTTTCAGTAATCTGACGATTTTCAAGAACTAACCTCTCATTTTCTTTCTTAACCTTTTCCTGGTCAATTTTATCAATTTCAATTTTGTTAGTCAATTCTTTTACTCTGTCGTTCGAAGCTTTCAACATTTTATCACGGTTAAGGATCTGATCCTCAACACTTCTGACTCTTGTAGTCAGATCATCAACCTTCTTACCATTGAGATAAGTGACTGTACTACAAACTTTGCATTCTTTGATGCAATTTTTACAGTCAACCTCACCATTAACTTTCTTACCTGACTCAGTTGTTGACGCGTTTGAACTGACCTGGCTTTTAGACTCAAAAACGGATTTAGAATCTACCTCAAGTGCCTTAGCAGCCAGTACCTTGTCAGCCATTTTTCCCATGTTTTCAGCATTCAACTCCTGTGTCGTGTCAATGATTCCATTGTCAATCTTCTTTGTTTTCTCTTTTTCTTTCTCTTCTTTCTCTTTCTCTTCTCCGCTTCCCCACCATTTCATCTGCCAATAATCATCTTCTTCTTTAAACTCTTTGATTATGGTTTCCAAATCAAGAGTGTTATGATCAATAGCAATGTTTCCCTGGGGGTCAAGATAACATTCCCTGTCTGGATCCTATCTATTTGCTCTTTTTGCCACAGAAAAGATACTAGCTATTCTGATCAATCTGTTCGTGGCCAACAGCTTTCTGTGACCATACTTCTGTTCTTCAGTTCTGTTGTCTTTCCAAGGAACAGGTTCAGATTTTGCCATGAATGCATATCCAACCGCATCCTCCTCAGGTAACAACTCACTCCAGTCGTAACCTTCATCGTCGTGAATTACAGCAAGAGCTCTTGACTTCTCTTTGTTCTCTTCAAGCTGCTTCAATCTTGGCGGCTCTGATTTATTCTGATGATAAATCGCTTTCTTGTAGTAATCTTCTCTGAACGGGTTCTCAGATTCATCAGCATACGCATTTCGGCATTCACGCTTAAAGTGACCTTTCTGTTTGCACTTAAAGCACGTCACTTTAGACTTGTCAAAGCCTAACTTGGTAGAAGGTCCACCAATAGACTTCCTCCCTGTGATCTCCATAAAATGCTGTGCTCGACGAACTGCACTGGCCATACACCACCTTATGTCGATCAGTTCCATCTCCTTAGGATCAATCTGATCATAATCTTCCTTCGTCAGGTTGGTGTTGCCTATCTTCCCTGCTACAAGACTTTCATAAGATTCTAGCACAGATGCTAAGAAAACCATCTGTTGCTTTGCTGACTCCTCGCTGAAGTTTTGAGCGTTCTTTAAGTTTACAGCGATGTTGCATTGAAATAGATTCTTTGCATCAGAATGATTTGCAGATGACGAAGATCCACTGTTAAATCCACTGCTTTGACTCTCTTTGTTTGATGTGTTAACATTTTCGGCAGAAAAAGCTGTCTTGGGAGATGTACTCTTTGGCATCATGCTCTTTGGATAATACAAATCCAAGTTCTGCTGATAAGACGAATGATTGACTTTGTGTGTCTTCTTTAATTCCAACTCATGACTCTCTAGTCTCTCAATCAGCAAGTCTACTGTCAACACTTCTGGCGGCTTGATAGTATTCTTTAGCATCAACGCATAATATTGCCAATCCATCTCATCTGGCAACGAATCAAACAATTTGTCGACTAGCTCATCTTGAGTATAGGAAATTCCATGTCTCGCCAGTTCCAGCTTCAGGTGCCCAAACCTCTCAATCATTTTACAAACTGATTCATTCTTTAAACACCCAAACAAATCAAACTCTTTTCTAAGTAGTTTCTTTTTATTCTTCACTATTTCTGTACTTCCTAAACATTTGGTTTCTAACTTTTTCCAGAGATCTTTAGAACTGCTGTACTCGATCAAAGATATTATATCTTCTCGAACAGACTGAAATAGCAGTGCAACGCATTTTTGCTCAGCGACAAATGCCTCTATTTCTTCAGGTGATGTTAAGCTTTCGCCACTTTTGCCTCCATCATTGTAACCATTTTTTAGACTCTTCCAGCTGGGAAAAGCAAAAGCTCTCAACCAATCTTCAAACTTCTTGGCCCACCGACTGTATTCTTCGATAGCCATCAACTTCGGGGGTTTATTATAGGTTCCAAAAGCACTTTCAACCTCCAATGCATCCGATAATTTTTTCTTTGTGTTTGGCGTGTCCTCATTGGTGTTGTTTGAAGAAGTATCGTCTCCAGAATTTCCAGCAAATGCAAAGACATCATAAAACGGATTGAAATCATCCATCTTGTACGTACCTGAAAAATCAACAAACACTTAGAAATATTTTTGGTTTTGAAAAATGACAAATTCAAACGGAATCTGTTGAAATGGAATGGTTCAAAAGGTATAGTTCAAACGAAATGGATCTTCTCAAACGATTCTTCAAACGAAAGCAAGTTTTCAAACGGATTACCAGCCAATTTCAAACAACTTGTAAGTCTTTTGAATTAACTTTGTGAGTGGACCGCTAAATCTAATTAGTTGCTTTGTATCTTGGGCCGACAACTTGATTGGGCCATCAAATCAACTTGTATGTTTATGATTGGACCAAGAAACACACTCAATTAACAAAGATTCACATGGGCTGCCTATTCAATCTCGTGGCCGACAACTACAATATTCAACACAAATCTATTGGACCAACACAATATGAATTTATCAAATCAAGAACATCACGTGAACTGCTGAAACATTTTCAAACTAACCACTTTCCAAACAAAACTTTCAAACTAACCACTTTCCAAACAAAACTTTCAAACTAACCACTTTCAAACGTGAACTCTCAAACGAACAGTTTCAAACGAACAGTTTCAAATGAACAGTTTCAAACGTAACACTTTCAAACGAACAGTTTCAAACGAAACTTTTCAAACGAAACTTTCAAACGGTTATACACTTATTTCAAATGGAAGTAACACCAATTTCAAACGAAATGTCAGTTTCAAACGGAAACGGCTTCGTTCAAACGGATGATGTCATCATTTTACGAACAATTTCAAACGGAAATCAGTTTTGAATCAGTTTTAGGCCGTATTTTAGTTTCAAATTTTCAAGGATTAGTTAATACAGTATTTCGTTTGATATGTGAGAATTTTAGACCATTTTAACCGTGACAACTAGTTCAAATCAGAAAAGAAAGGTAGAAGTGAGAAAATCCGATATAATCAAGCTGCAATGGTATGAACTCCTCGTCCTGAGCTCTGATACCACTTGTTGGATCGGTTCCGGTGACCCTAAACAGTCAGTAAAGGCAGTTTATCTTCGTTTACAAAGGCGGAATCAAAGTAAACAAAGTCACAACAGCTTGTTCCTTTCAATTCTTTTCTATTAATGCTTTTTTGAGACTTTACAAAGATTTCTGATGAAATTTTGGCAGCACCTTGTCTCTCACACACACACTGATCCGTTTGAAATGAACCTACACAACACCTATTTATAGGCTAGACCTATTCCATTTGAAGATGTCACAACCACGTTCAAACGGACCTGCTTCAAACGGATGACCACGTTCAAACGGACTGGACATGTTCAAACGGACTGGACATGTTCAAACGAACTGCCATGTTCAAACGAACTGGACATGTTCAAACGACCAGGATACCTAAAACATGTTCTAACCCTAATTCAAACACTGTTGTGCACTCGTCTAACCTATCTAGACATAAGACTCGATAAGACGTAGTAAACAGACATATGATGCACCAACACGATGTTTAATGCAAAACAATATCAATTATCAATAAAACAATGTGTTTTGGTGTTATTATATGTGTATTTATGTTTGATGATTTTACGATTTGATTCGAGTTCGATTTCAAGCTTTAAATCGCTTTCTGGAAAGTTATACGCAAACTGGTGTGTAAACGCAGTCAGTTTAACGCGACTATAACACCCCGGAAATATAAAACTTTATAATTCTAATTATAAAGTTTAAATAAACAAGAATATTATTTAACTAGGAAATTATAACCTAGTTAACTATAAGTCTAGAAATAACTTGAAATAGGGTTAACATAACCAAACAATATGTTGAACAAAAGTGGAGGGGCCTAAGTTGTAAAGATTGAAACTTTATTATCATTTTTAATAAAAAAACAAAACCAAACACCCCATTTGGGATGTCTGGTCGTACAAGAACAAGCAGGGGCGATCCCCACTCTCCAAAACCCTAAAACATCACTAAACTTACAAATTGAAGGCTCAATCCAAGCTGAAATCGAAATTAAAGCATAGATTATTGATCCTCATCGCAAGAGGATTACAAGGTATGTAAAATTTGATGAAAACTCTCAACTCGAAATTCTCATGAAATTGGGATTTTCTGAAATTTATGGTTGCATGTTAGTTATATGATGAATTAGGAACTCTATAGTGTCTAGGGACAAACCCTAGACAAATACAAGTTGAAATCATGTAAAATTTTAGTAAAATCCATGAACACCATTGTAGGTGATTAGTGGGTTATGTAGAATTTGATAAACACTAGGAAATCGGATGTTGTTCTAGTGTAATTTGACAATTTTGAAGTGATTTCAGAAACATAGAAGCTAACAATTATGTAAAATGGTTGATTGATGTGAAATTAGGGCTAAGTGATAAGTTAGAGACTTGATATTTAATCATGTAAACTTCTGCCCTTAAAGTGTTCGCATAAATGCCTCAAAGAGGGCTTAAATCAGAAATTTAAGTCAAACCGCATGATTGTGATGTTTAGGCAAAATATGAGAATTGTGAATTTAAAAGAGTTCTAAACATGTTTTGGTTGAACTCAATAGGAAAGGATACCGGAGCTTCAAGCAGACAAGCCGGTGGTGACTTGCGTTTGAAGGGTGTGCACTAAAGGTATGTAACTTGACCCGTTACATTAAACGAATTGCTGTTAAAGTATGCGAAGTCTCATTTTAGGATAATTACGGTGTAAATTGTAGCGACTATGATCGTTACTTAAATTAATAGTCTAAGAGTGACATGGGATCGTTTGGTAGTCATCATATTGGGGAATTCCATAAGATGAGCCAAACGAGTCGATTAATTGTGCAAGTTGTTGTTTTAGTGTTTTAGAGAATCAAAATAGAGATACTAATCACAAGAGCATTAAACCATGGGGTTGGTAAAGAAATGCAAGTGATGATAAGCCCAGGATATTGGGTATAAAGTATCATAAGTTTACTAGCTAAATGGTAGCAAATTGTGTCAAGTAGAAATGGGTCGAATAAATGCATAAGGATATATAGTCTTTCGGTCCGTAAGTTAAACTTTTGGTATGACAATTGTAATAGGCACGTTGGTAATGAAATTACAGACGTATAGGAAAAAGAATCACTAAAAATGGACTTACGGATCATAAGTTATGACCATTTTAAGTTGGGACTTGAATAAACATTGAGCTGGGTTTGTACAGCATCAGCAAAAACAACATTCTGTGAAAACAGGGGCTAGGCGTCACGCGAGCCCCCTTGGCGTCACGCGACGCCCCCCTTCCGGAAAATTTTATTTTTTTCTTGTATGTTGATCCATGGAACTTGTTTAAATGCATTGTAGCATTATCAAAACTAACTTTTGTTGTGGTTTTGATCTTAGGTGTTGTTGGAAACTAACCGGAAGATGATCGAGCAAGCTTTTGAAGAACCGAACACTATTTACAAGCTTCCGCAATGTTTTAATCTTTAATAGACTATGTTTATGGGTTGTAAACAAATTGTTAAACAATTTTTTAATATTCTAACTTAGTCGTTAGTTGACTAAGGTTTATGCTACTTATGAACTTGACTTATGAAAGTTATGTTAATTTGGTATCTTTTATTATCAAAATGGCATGAATTATTATTAAATTCAAGTAAAATTAGACGGGTGTTACAAGTTGGTAATCAGAGCTTAAGGTTTTCAACAAAGTGTTCGGTTCAAGCTTGATCAATCGTCCGGTAAGAATTAACTTATTATGTTAACAAAATATGTCTTATGTAAGAATGAGAAAGGAATTGATGTGCATGGGAAGAGCGTGTTAACACACTCAAACCCGGAAAGTGCATTAAATATGAACGGTTAAAGCAAGTTGAGAACTTGGCTAAACCGAAATAAATGAAGCAATGTTATGAATGAAATGTTTAACGTTTAAATGTAAACATTTCAGTTTCAAGATGTCTGATGGAAATGATGATAATCCGGTGCAAACAAGTACCGAAGAAATGAAAGAGATAATTGCCGAAGAAGTAGGGAAGGCAATTGAAGGTAGTCTATCCGGGTTTATAGACAAGATTCAAAGCACGGTGTTGTCGCTTGTTGAAGAGCGAGTCAAAAGGTTGGAAGATAATGTCAACCTTATAAAAGAAAAGTCGGGAGAACGCAAAGGGTGTTCGTACAAGGAATTCATGGCGTGTAAACCGCCAATCTATAACGGGGAGGTTGACCCGATAATTTGCCAAAGATGGATAAGTGATGTTGAAGGGGTGTTTGAACGAACCCACTGTGACGTAGGTGACTTTGTTGCTTACGGAACGGGTCAATTGAGAAATCAAGCCAAGGATTGGTGGGACAATAAAAAGAAGGAAATGGGAGCCGAAGCGGCAAGGGTCATGACTTGGGATGAGTTTAATGCGCCGTTCCTTAAACACCATAGTCCCAAAGCGGTTATTAACAGGATCAAAGAAGAATTTATCCAGTTAAGACAAAAGGGAGAATCAATTGATAAGATCACGGGCATCTTCATGGATAAGCTGAGATTCTGTGGCGAGTTAGTCACCACTGAAGAGCAAAAGATATACTACTATTACAACATGCTGAGTGCCGAGTACCGTGAGTTCATGACTCCGTCAAAGTATGAAACCCTCACGGAGATTATCAACACCGCCCGGGAGCGGGAAATAGAGTTAAAGAAACAAGTAGAAAGGGGCGAGCGGAGGGCACAAGATGTGAATCCAAGCCCTACAAAGAAAGCTAGAACTGCTGAATCGGGGAAGAAGGTGGAGGCTAAAGGCGGGTCGCCAAGTTGTAAAGTATGTGGAAAGGGGCACAAGGGTGAGTGCCGCTTCAAAGACAAACCGTGTCCGGTATGTGGGAAGACGGGGCACACTGCATCGCTATGTCCCGGAAAAGTTTCCGTTTGTTACAAGTGTTATCAACCCGGTCACAAGAAATATGAATGCCCCGAGTTGGTGGGAAAGAGAGACACAAAAGAGTCTCCAACAGAAGCTCCCAAAGCGAAGGCTAGGTCCTTCCAACTTACCGCGGCTGAAGCGAAAACAGAACCCGATGTGGTCTCAGGTATATTCATAATTAACTCAATTCCAGCACGTGTATTGTTTGATACGGGTGCGAATAAATCCTTCATTTCGCATGGATTTATTCGACATCCTTCATTTGTATTGACGAAATTATCTGTGCCCTTAGAAGTTGAAATAGGGGACAACAAAAGTTTTATAGTTTGTGATGTTTGTCGAGGCTGCAAATTAAGCATCGATGATGAGGAATACTTGATAGACCTAATACCGATGTCAATGGGGGAATTTCAAGTAGTCGTTGGGATGGATTGGCTATCTCAGCACCATGCAAAGGTCGTGTGTTTTCGTAAAGAGATAAAACTAACATCTCCGAGCGGGAAACACGTCACCATCTATGGCGAAAAAGGAGGTAACCCCATAGTATGCTCAATGTTGAAAGCTCACAAGCTTATGAAGCGAGGATGCAAGGCATTCATGATATACGTAAATGAGCCCGAGAAAGAATCACGGAAGATTGAAGATGTACCGGTAGTACGAGACTATGAAGATGTGTTTCCGGAGTATTTACCGGGGATACCGCCTAAATGGGAAGTAGAGTTCGGAATCGAATTAATTCCGGGCGCAAAACCCGTAGCAAAAGCACCATACCGACTCGCACCGTCGGAATTACAAGAGTTGATGTCCCAGATTCAAGACTTGCTTGACAAAGGATTCATAAGGCCGAGTGTGTCTCCTTGGGGCGCACCGGTACTGTTCGTGAAAAAGAAGGACGGAAGCATGCGCATGTGTATCGATTACCGGGAGTTAAACAAACTCACGGTAAAGAATCGATACCCGCTTCCGAGGATAGATTATTTATTCGACCAACTACAAGGTGCAAACTGGTTTTCGAAAATTGACCTTAGATCGGGGTATCACCAATTAAAGGTTAAGGAGGAAGATGTGCCGAAGACGGCTTTCCGCACGAGATACGGACATTACGAATTCCTCGTGATGTCATTTGGGCTAACAAATGCACCCGCGGCTTTCATGGACCTCATGAACCGGGTTTGTAAGCCAATGTTGGATAAGTCGGTCATCGTGTTTATCGATGATATTTTGGTGTATTCAAAAAGCGAAGCTGAACACGCACATCACTTACAAGAAGTGTTAGAGACACTTAGACGAGAAAGGCTGTATGCGAAATTTTCTAAGTGTGCCTTTTGGTTACGAGAGGTACAATTTCTGGGCCACATCATAAGTGCCGACGGAGTATTGGTGGATCCGTCAAAAATAGAGGCCGTATCAAAATGGAATCCCCCGAAGAACCCTTCGGAAATTAGAAGCTTTTTGGGGCTCGCGGGATACTATAGGAGATTCATTCAAGATTTCTCCAAGATTGCGTCACCGCTAACAAAGCTAACCCGGAAGGAAGAAAAGTTCATTTGGGGTGTCGACCAAGAAAGAGCGTTTCAAACGCTAAAAGAGAAGTTAACACAAGCTCCGGTACTGACATTGCCGGACGGGGTTGAAGATTTGGTGGTTTATTCAGATGCTTCACTATCGGGGCTCAGATGCGTTTTTATGCAACGGGGCAAGGTGATAGCTTATGCCTCGAGGCAATTGAAGATACACTAGAAGAAATATCCCACGCACGATCTTGAGTTGGCTGCGGTGGTATTTGCCTTAAAAATATGGAGGCACTACTTATATGGGGTAAAGTGCACCATATTCACCGATCACAAGAGCTTAAAATACTTCTTCGATCAGAAGGAGTTAAATATGCGACAAAGGCGATGGTTAGAAACGGTGAAAGATTTCGACTGTGAAATACACTATCACCCCGGAAAGGCAAATGTGGTGGCGGATGCTCTGAGCAGAAAAGCGGACTATGTCCCAATACGAGTAAGGTCGATGCAGCTCGTGGTGACCTCGGGTATACTTGAACGTATTCGAGAGGCGCAATTAGAAGCAGTGAAAGATGAGAATTGGAAGAAAGAAAGAATAATCGGTCAGTTGAAAGATTTGTCGGATGGGAATAACGGGTTGAAGACTCGATCCGGAAGGATATGGGTTCCAAATACTTGTGGGGTGAAGGCGCTTCTACATGATGAAGCTCATAAATCCCGATATTCAATTCATCCGGGTGCGACCAAGATGTACAATGATCTGAAACAAAACTATTGGTGGCCTGGAATGAAGAGAGATGTGGCGAAGTATGTAGAAAAATGTTTGACATGTCTACAAGTCAAGGCGGAGCACCAAAAACCATACGGCAAACTCCAACCGTTAGAAATCCCGGTTTGGAAATGGGAACATATTACAATGGACCTATTAACCAAATTGCCTAAGACAAATCGTGGTTTCGATGCCATATGGGTAGTAGTGGATAGATTGACGAAAAGTGCTCACTTCATTCCGATTCGTGAGACTTATACGTCAGAAAAGATGTCAGAAGTTTACACTAATGAGATAATAGCACGTCATGGAGTACCGGTATCCATCGTGTCTGATAGGGATACCCGGTTTACTTCAAATTTCTGGCGAGATTTCCAAGAGCAAATGGGAACCAAATTGTTCATTAGCACTGCGTACCATCCTCAAATAGATGGACATAGTGAAAGAACAATACAAACATTGGAGGACATGCTACGGGCGTGTATATTCGACTTTGGAGGAAGTTGGGATGTTTACCTACCGTTAGTCGAGTTTTCGTATAATAACAGCTACCATGCTTGTATTAAGATGGCACCGTACGAAATGCTCTATGGTAGGAAGTGGCGAACCCCGGTATGTTGGGGTGAAGTGGGTCCACGTGAACTTGCCCACCAGGATATAGTACGAGCCACTAATGAAAAGATTGATGTTGTACGGGCTCACTTGAAAGCGGCTCAAGAAAGACAAAAGGCGTATGCTGACAAAAGGAACAGGCCAATCGAATTCCAGGTTGGTGACAAAGTCATGCTCAAAGTATCTCCATGGAAGGGTGTTATCAGGTTTAGAAAAAGGGGAAAGTTAAGCCCGAGGTTTATCGGGCTGTTTGCGATTATAGAACGGGTAGGAAAGGTAGCTTACCGCCTTGAGCTACCGGAGGAACTAAGCAGAATTCATAGCACATTTCATGTGTCACATCTTCGGAAGTGTCTAGCGGATGAGACAACTTATATTCACTACGATGATATCGAAGTGGATGATCGCTTGAATTATATCGTAAGGCCCATAGAAGTTTTAGATCGAAAGACTAAGCACTTGCGAAATAAGCAAATTGATCAAGTCAAGATCAAGTGGGAGCATAGGAAAGGTTCGAACACTACGTGGGAGTCCGAAGAGGAGATGCGACGACTCCACCCTACATTATTTGGTACGTACTTTGGTTTCGGGGACGAAACCTTTTTAAGGGGGGTGGACTTGTAACACCCCGGAAATATAAAACTTTATAATTCTAATTATAAAGTTTAAATAAACAAGAATATTATTTAACTAGGAAATTATAACCTAGTTAACTATAAGTCTAGAAATAACTTGAAATAGGGTTAACATAACCAAACAATATGTTGAACAAAAGTGGAGGGGCCTAAGTTGTAAAGATTGAAACTTTATTGTCATTTTTAATAAAAAAACAAAACCAAACACCCCATTTGGGATGTCTGGTCGTACAAGAACAAGCAGGGGCGATCCCCACTCTCCAAAACCCTAAAACATCACTAAACTTACAAATTGAAGGCTCAATCCAAGCTGAAATCGAAATTAAAGCATAGATTATTGATCCTCATCGCAAGAGGATTACAAGGTATGTAAAATTTGATGAAAACTCTCAACTCGAAATTCTCATGAAATTGGGATTTTCTGAAATTTATGGTTGCATGTTAGTTATATGATGAATTAGGAACTCTATAGTGTCTAGGGACAAACCCTAGACAAATACAAGTTGAAATCATGTGAAATTTTAGTAAAATCCATGAACACCATTGTAGGTGATTAGTGGGTTATGTAGAATTTGATAAACACTAGGAAATCGGATGTTGTTCTAGTGTAATTTGACAATTTTGAAGTGATTTCAGAAACATAGAAGCTAACAATTATGTAAAATGGTTGATTGATGTGAAATTAGGGCTAAGTGATAAGTTAGAGACTTGATATTTAATCATATAAACTTCTGCCCTTAAAGTGTTCGCATAAATGCCTCAAAGAGGGCTTAAATCAGAAATTTAAGTCAAACCGCATGATTGTGATGTTTAGGCAAAATATGCGAATTGTGAATTTAAAAGAGTTCTAAACATGTTTTGGTTGAACTCAATAGGAAAGGATACCGGAGCTTCAAGCGGACAAGCTGGTGGTGACTTGCGTTTGAAGGGTGTGCACTAAAGGTATGTAACTTGACCCGTTACATTAAACGAATTGTTGTTAAAGTATGCGAAGTCTCATTTTAGGATAATTACGGTGTAAATTGTAGCGACTATGATCGTTACTTAAATTAATAGTCTAAGAGTGACACGGGATCGTTTGGTAGTCATCATATTGGGGAATTCCATAAGATGAGCCAAACGAGTCGATTAATTCTGCAAGTTGTTGTTTTAGTGTTTTAGAGAATCAAAATAGAGATACTAATCACAAGAGCATTAAACCATGGGGTTGGTAAAGAAATACAAGTGATGATAAGCCCGGGATATTGGGTATAAAGTATCATAAGTTTACTAGCTAAATGGTAGCAAATTGTGTCAAGTAGAAATGGGTCGAATAAATGCATAACGATATATAGTCTTTCGGTCCGTAAGTTAAACTTTTGGTATGACAATTGTAATAGGCACGTTGGTAATGAAATTATAGACGTATAGGAAAAAGAATCACTAAAAACGGACTTACGGATCATAAGTTATGACCATTTTAAGTTGGGACTTGAATAAACATTGAGCTGGGTTTGTACAGCATCAGCAAAAACAACATTCTGAGAAAACAGGGGCTAGGCGTCACGCGAGCCCCCTTGGCGTCACGCGACGCCACCCTTCCGGAAAATTTTATTTTTTTTGTTGTATGTTGATCCATGGAACTTGTTTAAATGCATTGTAGCATTATCAAAACTAACTTTTGTTGTGGTTTTGATCTTAGGTGATGTTGGAAACTAACCGGAAGATGATCGAGCAAGCTTTTGAAGAACCGAACATTATTTACAAGCTTCCGCAATGTTTTAATCTTTAATAGACTATGTTTATGGGTTGTAAACAAATTGTTAAACAATTTTTGAATATTCTAACTTAGTCGTTAGTTGACTAAGGTTTATGCTACTTATGAACTTGACTTATGAAAGTTATGTTAATTTGGTATCTTTTATTATCAAAATGGCATGAATTATTATTAAATTCAAGTAAAATTAGACGGGTGTTACAGCGACAAATACTCCGGAGTAGTGACATATGCTTAACATACCTTAAATAACCTTTACCTAACTTAGAAATAAGTTTTGGATGGTTTGGTTTGTTGAAAACAAGTCTATTCGATCGCAGGGACTATTTGTGTCAGACTGCGAAAGTATGCCGATTCGTATAGTAACGAACATTCTGGAACTTGATCATAAGTTAAACATACCCTAAATATCCTTGCATAGCTTAGAAATAGGCTTTGAGGGGTTCGGTATGCCAAAATAAACTTGTTTGATCAATAGGGACTAAAAGCTTCAAAAAGTGCATAATTTTGCATTTTCGCGCATATCTTACGTTCTGAATATATCCGGACATCCAAAAATTTTTGTAATCATTAAAATATTTTATTTTAGTGATTGGAATGCAAAAATATCATTCGTCGCGTAATTTGGATCGTTTTTGCGTCCGTTACGACTTCCGTCGTAATTAACCGAATAACGCAACTGTACGACCAAACGAACCAACATCCAAGATGTTTTTGTGCATATTTTAAGTTCCCTATACTTTAACATCATTTTAGAGCCTTAAAATGGGGTTAACGGGGCTTAAACGTGTCAAATATGCATCAAAATGCAAGTTTTTCAAGTGCAGGGACCAATTTTGACATTTCTGGAAACTGGGCTAGGCGGGCCGCGTAAGATGAGGCTTATTCTTACGCGGGGCGTGACAGACCTGCAGATAAAAACATTGCATCTGGTCCATTTTTGATGTTTTGATGGTTTTTAACCACTGATTTTGGATGCTATGGGCTAGATTTGATGGTATTTCATGTTCCCGTGGTATTCTAAAACCATTTGCCCACTTGGATGGTCAAGATCAAAGCACGTTTTTCGAGGAACGATCCTAACGGTTGTGGGTTTCCTATATAAACCCAACTCATTTTCATTCTTTCCTCACACTTTGATCTGATTTTACTCTAAGTTGGAGTGTATACTTCATACCTGAGTAATCTTTAGATCAAAACTTCCTAGCTTGGACCCTTTGTAAGTTTCTTTCATGCTTTTATGCGTTTTTAAGCATAAAAGTCAAACAGTGTTTGACTTTCTTCTTTGACCATTTGGTCAACACAAAGTTCGTTTGAACTTTGCAACGTGAGCGTAATCATGATGGTTATAGTCCCTTGTGACTATACCTACTGATTACCACGTTGATTAGGTGTAGTGATGAGTCATAGTTTCGGTCAAAATACGTATTTATGCGTATTTTGCAACCAAACTATTCTTGGGTATCAAAACCGTTTGTTTTGATATCAAACCTGTTTTCTAACTTAGTTAAACATGTTTTAACATGTTTAACTCGTCACTTTTAGTCTAGTGGTTGTATAGGGTCGTAAGATAAGTGGTCTTAACAACCGCTTAGACTTTCGAACCCGACCCGTTTGGTCGATCTTTAGGATCCGACCAAGCATATTTGTGACCATAGTTGTATAGGGAATAACCTTTCGAGGTTATACCTTATGGTCACTTAGTTTAATTAGTGGTATGATAGGTAGTTTATATGCCTTAGGTAAAATGACCAAAATGCCCTTTTCATGCATAATTGGATTTTAAGCATATGTAACTTAACTTTTGTCACTTAAACTGATTATGCAACATATTTAGGCATATAATACTTGTCATAGGACTAGTTAGACGTCTCGAACGCATTTTACATGAACGACGCGTTAAAGTGGCGTAAGCTACCTTAATGGGTCGTAACGGGTCGTAAGCACTTAGAATAGGTTCCGATTTAGAATGTAGGCTTTATTAAACCATATCACATGAGTTCCAATACTCATTTGGTTTACGAAACCTCATTCTATCCGATCATCCGATTTAAGTGTCGATCTATTTAACTAGTAATCCGATTACTAGGTACTACTTGATTTCCTTGTTTTGCTTGAGCTTGTTGAGTTCTTTGGATTGAGGATACTTTGCACTTCGATGTGAGTACATAGTTCGCCTATTTTACTGTTTTCAATTGTTTTGGGGTGATTCATATGTGCTAAATGTTTTCGAGGTTTTAACGATGGTTTCAAAAACGATTGATATGGTTTATATAAAACTGTTAACGATTTCGATAATGTGAACAGACTTGTTGGACGTATTTACATAACGAATAACATTCATTAACATTGATCAAGCCGACCAGTATTAGGTTATGGTACCATAGGATCTGACAAATCCTGTTATCAGACTGCACCCATGGTTATGTGTGGGTTAAGTGGGTAACGACTGAATCTGTGATTGTTAACTTACCCTTTGGTGGTTTGGTAATGCGAGAATGGCGATGGACGAGTTGCGAAGGTTTGGATGTTATTAACGAGGCGACCAAAAGTATTTTTCACAATTAAAACGAGAGCGATTTTGGGACGATTTAAACGATTTTGGAAACGATTGGAACAAGTTAAAACAATTTTAACAAACGATTGGTTTTTGGTTAGTGTTTAGATAACGGCACGGGTGTAATGTGATGAAAACATGGTAGATACGCCGCTGGTACTTCTTATATATAAGTGTTTTCATCATATTATATACCGTGGCGTTATTTAGTTCACTTGGGTAAACGATTTTGAAACGATGTCACACAACGATGTTTTCTAAATGATATAAACCATACGAGTTTTATTAACGAGTTTTTACGAGATGTTTTACAATTTGGTTTACTTAAACAAATGTTTTGGGGTTAAGAATCATGGCTACGAGATTTTACAAATAATAACCAACTTGTTTTGAGTTGGTTAATTGTGTCGCAATACTATACACTTTTCAAGACAAGGTATTTAACTTTTGACTCTTGTAGTCTAATGAGGTATTGCAACATGTAAACTAGCCATGAATCCGACACTCTCATAAAACCTATGTGCTCGCCAGCATTTCTTTGCTGACTTTGTTTTTACATATGTTTCAGGTGGTGATTGAATGATGTTGATTGCTAGGATGCATGTTCACATAGGATCTGGACGAGGCCTTAGTGACATAATAACAATGATAGTCGATGTGTAACTTGTTTGTTTTGTTTTAAGATAATGTAAATTACCTAATGAATCAATAAAACGAAACTTTTTGTATCCATGGTTGTGAAACAATGATTCTGTTACAACACTCCCCGACGTTTCCGCCGCAGTTTCGTTGTTTTAACGCAGTCTGGGTGTGACAGTGTGAGGGTGGGTAGTGGTGTGGTGGCAGGTGGTGATAGTGTGGTGGTGGTGGGTAAGTGGAGAAGAAGGAAAAAGGGGATGTGCGTTGCAGTCTCTGTGGGAGAGAAAGAGTTTATATATATAGTTAAAGATACTTTTAAAATTACTAAAGTACCCTCATGTGCAATGCACATGCCATATTTATCTGAAATTTATAATTTGGTTAGGGCCAAAGGACGTAGAGTGTAATGAATTTTCCAAATAAAGGACTGTGCCTGTAATTATTGAAGTTAAAGTTTATCCATTGCAATCTGCTACAAACATAAAGGACGAAAAGTGTAATTTACCCTAGTTTAAAATCACATTCTAGGGTATTAACTTTTCATTTTGTAACGTTTGGAGGTATTAACGTTAATTGTTTGTTAAACTATTAGTACCTAAGTATGTTATTTTGTACAAACAACAGGGACTAACTATGTTAATACCCTATAAGTTAATATTTCCAAACGTTACAAAATAAAAAGTTAATACCTTAGAAGGTGGTTTTAAAGTATTAGTATCTAAGTATGTTATTTTATACAAACCACAGGGACTAACTATGTAATTAACTCTATATTTTATTTAATTTATTTTTTTTAATTAAATAATACATAGATATCACTTATTATGAATATAGAAATATTTTTTTTGCTAATTTATAATAATGAATACGTACCAAAATTTTAGTGAGTTAAATATTTAATATCATATATTATTGTTATTGATTTAATTTTAAATTCATAGCTAAATTATCTCTAAACTAATTTATCATTTTTATCTATAATTAAAAACTCTTATATAATCCTCTTTTTACTATTAGATTTAATAATATCTTCCTATACTAATAAACAAAAATCTTTTTGTACACGTGTCACTCTCTGTTGCATCCTCCCTTTTTAATAATAATTTTACATATTAATTTTTATACACAAAATATAATATAATATAATATTAATTAATATAGTTAGAGATAAACGTATAAATTCAAATTTAATTAATAATTATCTATAACATCTTCCTATATACTAATAAACAAAAATCTTTTTGTACATGTGTCACTCTCTGGTGCATCCTCCCTTTTTAATAATAATTTTACATATTAATTTTTATACACAAAATATAATATAATATTAATTAATATAGTTAGAGATAAACGTATAAATTCAAATTTAATTAATAATTATCTATAACAAATATAAATGTATCAAATAATATAATAAGTATAATATTATTTAATACAGTTAGAGATCAAACGTATAATTTCAAATTTAATTAATAGTAAATTACTTTTTGAGTCCCTATGTTTTAGTGGTTTTAACTACTTGAATTCAAAATCAAAAAGTTTAACGTCCTGAGTCTCTAGCCGCTCATCCACACCCCCCTGTAAAAAAATTCAAAAAACCTTTTGTAAGGCAAAGTTCTCACAACTTGTCGAAATTTTTATTTTACCCTAACCATATATATTTGTTAAGATAAAATATATTATTTGGATATAAACAATAATTACTAATAAGTATCAAATCACATGTACAAGTACTTATAGTATATAACTTAGAAGACTAAAATTACAAACGGATTATCTAAATAAAGTACCAAATTATCTTTAAAGCGAGCACTAAATGGTTTTTAAAAGACATTTTTTTTTTTGCTATTAAGTATATAACATTATATTTACTTAAGCCGTGTAATACACGTGTTCAATATTTTCTTCCAATTTTAAATTTATGTTACTATCAATATGTTTTCATCTTAAAAAATGGTCCAACTTTCTAATAACATTGAGTTTTAAATATTGAACTTAATTTCAATCATATTACGCAACTAAAGACATTATCATCATGCTAAATAAAGACATTATATAATATTTTAAAAATTTTAATTTGAATATTTAAATGTCAACTACTAATTAAAAAAGTTGTTGTAGACGCTCAAATTTATAGTTTAAAAAACTTTAGTCCTACTTTTTTAAACGTATACTTTATTTTTAGTATGATTTTTTTAATATGTAGTATTTTCTATATAATGATGATATTCGTATCTTGTCTCATGATCCATATATCTAAAAATAGTATTTATATCAAAGTATTTATTATATCATTAATTTACATAGTAGAATTTTATTACAATTCATTTACCATAACCTCATAACTTATAATTATTTTTAAAATACTTACAATTTTATGATCATTATTTTTTTTTTTTTTTTTTAGTGTTACTTCTTTTTAAGACATAATAAAATGGATTGTAGTATCTCAAAAAGAAAAGTGAAAACTTAGAAAATTATTTTGAATAGCGAAAATATAACTGTCTTTTGTTTTACTATTTTATCTAAATAAGTCATTTCATTAATAAGGATTATATACAAGTTTATAATTTACATTTTTTCGTCATTTAACCCGTGTAATACACGGGGTTGTAAGCTAGTGTTTAGATTATATAAAAACGTATAACTTAGAAAATCAATCTAAAAAAATAAAAATATAATAATTGTGTCGTATTACTATGCATCATCAGAATTGTTTTCCCGCTCTTTTTTTTTTCTCTAATTTAGTTAATATTCTTTAGGTTTAAATATAATTTATATATTTCCTAACTGATAAGCAATAATTATAGATAAGTTTTATTTTTTTATTTTACGTATGCTCTAGGTCTAATTATTATTTATATATTTTCTAACTGATAAGTGATAAACCATAATTTTAGATAAGAAGTGATAAGCAATAATTATAGATAAGTTTTATTTTTTATTTTACGTATTCTTTAGGTCTAATTCTTATTTATATATTTCCTAATTGATAAGTGATAAGCCATAATTATAGCTAATTTTTTTTATTTTACGTATGCTTTAGGTTCAAATATTATTTATATATTTTCTAATTGAATTAATTTAATTACTTTACAAATTTTATAATGTTATTAAATTTCTTAATGTTATTTTTTTCTTTTATATTCCTACTAAAGAAAATTCAATTCATTCATTATTTTTATTATTATTACTATTACTATTATTATTATTATTATTATAATCAGAATGCTACACAAATAATAATATTATTATTATTATTATTATTATTATTATTATTATGTGGTTCTATAATCAGAATGCTACACAAATGAAACTACATAAAAGATAATCGACTTGTAGCCTCGCGCTATCATGATATGTGATAAACGTGTTCCTACAAATTATCTACCAAACCACATAAAATACTTTTACTATTATTAATATTGATGTTGTTGTTGTTAGTATTATTATCATTTTGTGTCATATGTTATAATTTAGTGAGCCGAAGATATATTCCCGTTCTTATTTCACTCTCTTTCGAATTTTGTTATTCAATTTTAAAATTTCAATTAAAAAAATCAATAATCTCTTATCACAAAAACTTTTTTTATAATATTTTAATATTCATTATTAACTATATTTATTTTTTTCATCCCGTGTAATCATAGGGTTCTAACCTAATAGTTAATAATAAAATAATACCATACATGAATAGTTAATAATACCATAGTTGACATGAAATTTTCAATTATACAATTCACCGTATGAGCCCTTATCCTAACTAGTGTCGTCGTAGCTTCATGGTGCTTATATTACTTTTTACGTGTCATATGGATTTCATGTGCAACGTATCCTTTACGATATATGTTACCGGATGGACTTGTGCTAGATTTTATCAGCTTGTTTTTGTTTTGTTTTCAATTCTTTTTGTTAATGCGTCTATTATAACTCCTCATCGTTCATTTAATTAACAAACGAAGTAAATGCGATTCCCATGTAAGGCTACACGAACACTTCATTGAACATTTTGCTCGTTTACGACACTAATTAAGTAAAATATAAAATTTTTAAAGTTAAACACTCAAAAACATGAAAATTAAGGATTTATTCACTTATTAACTCACCATCTAATGCCAAACGTACCCAAAAAAAAAAAAAAAAAACACTTAATGACTTGTATGATAGGATCAAACATTTACCATGTATGTCACTAATATTAATCCCACGTTTGTAATTCATCTTAAAATCGGCATCCTTTTATATACCACACGTTTGTATACATGTCCCAAAATAAGTACAATAACTTAAGCATTAAGACTACAAATTATGATGTTGTACCAATGAGGTGGTCTATTAGCAAAAACAAAGTTTTTAAACACCTCGGTTGAAATTAAAAGGGGAAGATCTTGGGTTCAAGTCTCACAAATGGCAGGATTAAAAGATATTAGCCGTTAAAAATAACAAATTATAATCTTTGTCAATGCTTATGGATGCCAAATAACAATTAAAAACACACTTCCTCCCGCGTATCTCTTCTTTTATTGCTGATAACCAAGAAAAAGTGTCAAAGATACACTTAATTGTGATTATCAAGACTTCCAACCATTGTTTTCCCCACAACTTTGTATTTACTTTTAATAATCACAAAAGACATACACATACGAGTCTTGTTATTGTTGGATAAACACATCTCTCAACTAAATGAAAAATACATCTCTCCCTCTACTACTTTTGTAATCTTTTGCTTTTAGACTAGTTACATAACATAACATCAAAATTTACAAATTTGTGTGTATATATATATACAACATGTATGTGAAAGAAAGAAAATCATGGAAAGAAAGATGTGGAATACACAACAAGCTTTGATTTTATTCATAGCGCTTGCCCTTATTTCATCAAGTAAAATCTCTCTGTACTCTTATGCTTTCTATGTCTTGTTATACCTGTTTCTAGGGCCTTTAGTCTTGTTTCATTTACATTTGAGTTATTTCTGTTATACATGAAGGCTTGTGGTCAGGGACTATGGCGGTTCAACCAAGCGATCTACCAAACTGTAGAACTCGTTGGGACTGTGAACCAGTTTGCAAAGGTTGTGGATTTTGTGCTTGTTCAGGCGGAATTTGTGTTCGTGGGTGTCCTGGTCCTCCGGGTCAAGAACCAGTGAATGTGAAGAAGAATTGATTGTGACGAACTGTCTATAAAACTTATATAGTAATTATTTCAACTTCTATGATCAGATATGTCGAATAGATTTGTATGTGACAAATAACATTTCCATTGCACATGGAAAAAGAATGCAACGTTTCCTTCTAATACAAATATAAGGTTATCTTAAATGTATTTTTTACTCAAGTTGAAGTGCTTATTATATAATTACCTATTTTTTAACGACTAATTTCTTTTAATCCCAGATTTTTTCGTATATTATTGGGTGTACCATTTTATAATGTGTTAAAATATTTTCATAAATCATAATCAACCTACCAGTCAATTACCTGGCGTGATATAAATATGGAAACTAAGATGGTAATTATATTTTAAAATAAAATCTCTATTCTTTTTTTGAACGGCCAATAGAATCAGTCTCGAGCATTCCTGGGATATCTACTAGACCAAACGGAGTATTCCGAGAGATATAAGTTTGTGTTATGTTTTCTAGGATATAACTTAAAATTAACCCTTAAATCAAAATCATCATCGACGACGTCAAACAAAAGAAGAAAATAAGAGAGATAGGGTGTCTTCTTTACAAACTTTTCGTAAAAAGAAATAATAAAAAAATAAAAGAAGCACGTAGTTAACAGTCACGCAGGAGTCTGGTTTTCCAAGGAGTACCAAACTCAGACACATCATGTAATATGTATCATAAAACACATAAATAGTAAAATTATATACACATGGAAGCAAAATCAAATGGTAGTTGAGAACACACGAGTTAAATGTCACACCCCAAATTTCCACGTGTTACCGGTGGGCCCGGTAGGGGAGTATCGTGACGTGATTGGCAACATAATAGTCAAACAACACAATATTTAAATGCACAGCGGAAGCAAAGTATAGATTTAATTCAACCAAACGATATTGTAATATTAAGTATCACAAATAGTCGAATATAAATCCACAGGTAGATCAAATAAAAAGGAAACATGTGTTCAACAGTTTATGACATCCAAGCTGGCGAGACTTAATGTGGATGCTAGGAGACAGGCCAGCCTATTTCGCGTAGTACCTGCACTTAACCTTTTTAAGAAAAATACGTCAGTTTACACTGGTAAATACAATCAACCGACTCATTTTGAAAAGAGTTTAAGAAAATGCATTTAAGGCACAAGGCACAAATAATATTTTATAACTTGGGATACTTATTTAAATATATAAACTTGTACAGGATTTACATGTTCCTTATGCGTTCAGTAGCCCGGATCGAGCCGGGTTAAAGATCAATAGACACACCACTTTATTTAAATGAGACACTGACAGGTGTACGCCTACACCTGAGTGCTAAGGTCGTGGCCATTTCGTAAAATGATGCCAGGGATATCCGGGACACGGTCATTAACCCCCCAAAGGCTTTAAGCAACAAAACAAATTAAACGGAGACATCTCAATCATTTAACCATAATAAGATTAAATATTCAACGCCCGACCAAGCGGTATTTTATATACCGTACCCAAGCCCGTATAGGGAAATAAGTTAAAAGTATTTACCTGAGCAAGTATAGTTCAAAATCAGCAAGTGCAGTTATCTTTTACTGGTTCTCCTATTCTGGAACGAAGGTTTATAATAACCTATTAGAATCCTAACGGGTCTTTAGTTAAGCTTACGCTTAGACCGTTAGTTTTAAAGATACGGTTCGTACGCGCGATTAAGCGAAGACCGGATAGAATGTGATTTAGACCCGACAAGTTTGAAGACTTGCTTAATATGGGTATATGATACACATTCTGGATTTTGAGATAAAACCGATAAGGTTTGACCCGTTTCGGCTAATTTATGTAAACTAGTTACATAAACCGAACCGAACGCGCATGAAGCGTAACGGTATCCGTAAGAGTCCTAAACAGGTTTCCTAAGTTAACACGCCTTAAATAAGTTGTGACATCAGTAGGATATCACCCGTGACGCCCCAAACGAGTTTAATCTCTTAATAAGCCCCGTAGGGGTATTTTGGTCATTTTAAAGATTATAAAAGGATTTAATTAGGTTTCTGTGAACCGGGTCTGGTTACATCAGTAAAATGGTTTATTTAAACAGGTTATAACATTTGATGTTAAGTCTTATGTGTCAAAACGTTTTTAAACATAAACTACGCGTATAATATGCGTATAACGCCGTTTTAAGCGACGTACTGTTAAAAATAGAATTCTGAGTTTCCAGGTCAGTTTAACAGGCTCAGAATACTATAATTATTATTTAAAATCAGTAGCAATTGGATTGGCGCCATTTGGATTTGTAAAACTCGTTTTATGGCCTAAAAGGGTAAATTCGGTATTAACCGAATTAAGGCGCTAATCCAAGCTTATGATCAATCTAAAAATAATTAAAAATCTTTAAAAATCCTAAAATATTATTTAACATCAGTGGGTAAAATATTTGGTGTCAAAACTGAGTTTAGATAGGCTTTACGCTAATGGCGTCGTTTAATTAATAAACATGTTTATAAATACGCCATTAAGCATAACTCCTAATCTAGACTTCCGATTGACGTGAAATTTTGCAGACTTGTTCAATAATCAGTATTAAAGACTTTTGCACTTTTACATTTTCTAAAATCTCGTTTGATGGTCATAAGGGCATTACGGTCAATATTTAGGCGATTAACGGAAACATCGGACGATTAGGGATTCGAGTGGTATAAACGCAGAGGCTTATACACACAAGTAACTAAGTCCTAAAGGAACCTTAAGGCATGTCTAAACCTATATAAATCGGGTCAGAACTGAGGTCAACGCAAAAGTCAAACTTTTGCGTCTCTCGGCTCCGAATCGGTTCTAAATAGAAAGTTGTCGAATCAAACAAGCGTATACAATTTTTTATACTTATTTTCAGTTGGTAAGAATGATAAAATAGGCTATACGCCATTTACATCGCTAATCATGCATTAAACCAAACATAACAATTCTGTTGACTTTTTCGGGAGAGGTTTGACTCGATAAACGACCTAGTTAGGATCCGAATTAGTGAGTGCCCTTTTAGGGGTTTATCAACCATATAAATACCAACTTATAATAACCTTTGATTCGACTAAACTCTGGACCGATTATTTATTATCGAAAAGTCAAACCGTAGTTACGACGGTTTGATTTCTCGGCCATAAACTAGGTATGAATGAACTAGAGAAGATCAAAGGTACTTACACAAGTCTTATGGATGATATGGATTGCTTGTAGGCTGCTTGAATGGTCTTGAAATGCTCAGAAGGTGAAATGAATGATGAATGTGGAATGTGTGACTTTTATAAGAATTTTGGTCATCATAGATCGATGCCACACGGGTCTAGGGGTGTTACAAGATGCTTGCATGTGTTCCCTAAGGCTAAAAACCAATATAGGCCGCCCATAGAATCAACAACTTGCATCCAAAGTCGGTTAAAGGGCTGAAACAGCCACCTGTGATGTTTTTCTGCATCTGATAGTCTCAGGCGGCCCGCGTGGGCCTTGGTTAAATCGGAGGCGGGCCGCGTGGCCCTTCTGTTCAGGTCACACATGTTTTAATAATTGCACTTTGGCCCTTGGTCCCCCGAAAGGTCGTTTTCACCACCCAATCTTGCATGTGAAGCTTGGTTATTTAATATATGGGGCTTTAAGACTTATACCCACTTTGTTAAGTCCTCGGGTAACTTTGTGATCACCCGAAAAGCCCTAAATTTCAATGTTGACGCTTATAACCCTCGTACACGAATTTTATCACAACTTGCTCATACAATATCGAAACTTCATGAAATTTTTGTGGTACATTCTAGTGAGCATAATTAATCGTTACAAAGCTTCGGGTTTGTCAAAAGGTCACTCAGAGGTATAACTTAAACATGTTGGCACATTTAACCCCTGTAGTTTGTAATCTCTCACTTTCTTTCACAATTCGCTTCGTATGATCCATGATCTATTCATTTAAGGTTATAAACATCATGTAGAGTTACAGCAAAGTCTATTTATTCATTGTTGACACTTTGAACCCTTATATTTACACAGTTTCACTGTTTGTCAACTTTAGTCCTTCAAGAACATTCTTTCACACTTTCAAACCTATGACACGTGTCAACACCTTATAGGACGTAAATTTTCAGGGTGTTACATCCTCACCCCCTTAAAATAAATCTCGACCCGAGATTTACTGAAACAAGTAAGGGTACTTTTCTTTCATCGTGGATTCAACCTTCCACGTGAATTCGGGACCTCTTCGGGCATCCCATTTGACCTTTACAAAAGGTATATGCTTCCTTCGAAGCTTCCTCACCTGTCGATCTTCGATCGACAAAGGTTTTTCCACAAATTTCAAGCTCTCATCGATCTGCACATCTGTATAGGGTATAACCACTGATTCGTCAGCGGAGTCAGTGAAACACTTCTTCAGATTGCAGATGTGGAACACATTGTGTATACTACTGAGCTCTTCAGGTAAGTTTAACTTGTAGGCAACTGACCCGACACGTTCGATAACCTCGAAAGGTCCTATGTATCTCGGGCTTAGCTTACCTTTCTTACCAAATCGCATCACTCCCTTCCAGGGTGACACTTTAAGTAGGACTTTTTCACCTACTTCGAAGTGAAGATCCTTACGATTTGGATCAGCGTATATCTTCTGCCTATTCCGGGCAGCTTGGAGATTGTTACGAATCTGGACAATCTTGTCCGTCGTTTCGAACACGATCTCTGGTCCTGATAACTGGACTTCTCCAACTTCCGCCCAACAAACTGGTGATCTACACTTTCTACCGTATAATGCCTCAAAAGGCGCAGCCTTGATGCTGGTATGGTAGCTATTGTTGTAGGAGAATTCGATTAATGGCAGGTTCTTATCCCAGCTACCTCCCAAATCGATTGCACATGCACGTAGCATGTCTTCTAACGTTTGAATAGTACGCTCACTCTGACCGTCAGTCTGTGGATGGTAAGCCGTACTAAAGTTCAAACGTGTGCCCAAAGATTGTTGGAAACTTTTCCAGAAATGAGACGTGTACCTAGTATCCCGGTCAGAGATAATAGCTACAGGTATGCCGTGTAAGGCTACAATCTTATCAACGTACAGTTGGGCTAACATGTCGGAGCTGTAGGTCTCCTTAATGGGTAGGAAATGTGCTGACTTAGTCAGTCGGTCAACTATCACCCAGATGGTGTCATTTCCTTTCCTTGTCTTGGGTAACTTGGTGATAAAATCCATAGTTACCATTTCCCACTTCCAAGTAGGAAGTTCAGGCTGTTGTAGCAAACCTGACGGTTTTTGATGTTCTGCCTTAACTTGCGCACACGTCAAGCATTTAGCTACATAGGTAGCTACAGACTTTTTCAAGCCTATCCACCAATAATTTGCCCTAGGATCATGGTACATTTTATCAGCTCCAGGATGAACAGAATATTTAGAGCTGTGGGCTTCCTGGAGGATAACATCTCGGAGTCCTCCATAAATTGGAACCCATATCCGTCCATTCAATCTAAGAATTCCATCCTTACTAAGAGATAACTGCTCCTCAGTTACTCCTAGCTTTTCGTTAGGATAGTTAGCTTCCAACACAGCTTCTTTCTGTGCAGCTAACAACCTTTCTATCAAGCTGTTCTTTAATTCCATGCTCTTGGCATTAATTCGGATGGGTTTCACCCTTTCTTTCCGACTCAAGGCATCGGCGACTACATTCGCCTTGCCGGGATGGTATCTTATTTCACAATCGTAATCATTCAAAGTTTCCATCCAACGACGTTGCCTCATGTTCAAGTCCTTCTGGTTGAACAAATGTTGAAGGCTTTTGTGATCAGAATAGATCACACATTTGATTCCATACAAATAGTGCCTCCACAGTTTTAGTGCAAATACAACGGCACCCAACTCCAAGTCGTGGGTGGTGTAATTCTTTTCGTGCACCTTTAACTGACGTGAAGCATAGGCAATGACTTTGCCTTTCTGCATAAGCACACATCCCATCCCGGTGTGTGATGCATCACAATAAACTACAAACTCCTCTACTCCATCAGGCAATGTCAGTACCGGAGCATTGCTCAACTTTTGTTTCAGAATATCGAAGGATTCCTGCTGCTTAGGACCCCAGTCAAACTTAATCTTCTTACGAGTCAGCGAAGTCAGGGGTGCAGCAATCCTTGAAAAGTTTTCTATAAATCGCCTATAGTATCCTGCCAAACCTAGGAAGCTACGAATTTCAGTAGGCGTCTTTGGCTCATGCCAATTCATGACAGCTTCAACTTTAGCAGGATCTACTTGGATACCATGCTTACTAACAACATGCCCAAGAAATTGGACTGCTCGAAGCCAGAATTCACACTTTGAGAACTTGGCATAGAGCTTCTCTCTATTAAGTAGTTCCAAAATGCAGTGAAGATGCTTCTCGTGGTCAGCTTGGTTCTTTGAGTAGATGAGAATATCATCGATGAAAACGATGACGAATTTATCTAAGTGCGGCTTGCAAACGCGATTCATGAGATCCATGAATGCGGCCGGTGCATTAGTGAGCCCGAAAGGCATCACTAGGAACTCGTAATGGCCATAACGAGTCCTAAATGCTGTTTTGTGCACGTCTTCATCTCTAACCTTCAATTGATGGTAGCCTGACCTTAAGTCAATCTTTGAGAAGAAACTCGCTCCTTGAAGTTGATCGAACAGATCGTCGATTCTGGGCAAAGGATACCTATTCTTGATAGTAACCTTATTAAGCTCACGGTAGTCGATGCACAGACGCATCGACCCATCCTTCTTCTTAACAAATAAAACCGGTGCTCCCCAAGGAGACGAACTAGGTTTGATGAAACCTTTGTCTAGCAAATCATCTAGTTGCGTTCTCAATTCCTTCATCTCTGTTGGTGCCAACCTATAAGGCGCCCTTGCCACCGGTGCTGATCCAGGAATAATGTCAATTCTGAATTCCACTTGTCTCTCTGGTGGCAAACCAGGAAGTTCTTCAGGAAAAACATCAGGGTATTCAGAAACGACGGGTATATCCCCAATCTTGGGCTTCGGCTCATCTATAATCACTTGCGCCATGTAGATGACACAACCTTTCTTTAAACACTTAGAGTCCTTGAGTATAGACATTTTCTCGGTAGTCCATACTGGGTATCTCCCTGGATAGTAAGTGATTCACCTGACGGAGTCTTGATCATCACTTGCTTCTTATTGCATACAATCTGGGCCTGGTTATGCGATAACCAGTCCATACCCAATACTATGTCAAAGCCGGCTAACCTAAAGGGAAGTAAGGACAAAGGAAAAGAGTGATTCCTAATGGATATAAAACATCCATCTAATAAAGTTGAAGCGGTTTCTAAAGTGCCATCTGCTAGTTCCACCTCATACTTCACACTTAAAGTTCTAACAGGTAGTTTCAACAATTCACAGAACTTATTATCTACAAACGACTTATCAGCGCCTGAATCAAATAACACTCTCGCATAAACATCATTTACGAGAAAGGTACCTGTTATCACGTTATCATCCTTGACAGCTTCCTTAGCATCCATTCTGAAGACCCTAGCATTGGTCTTCCTAGTCTCTTCGGGCTTCTTGGCGTATTTTGGGCAATTGCTTTTGATGTGCCCCTTTTCATTGCAACCATAGCAGGTCGCATCCTTTATCTTCTTGCAATCCACGGTTTTGTGTTCCCTGGATTTGCATAACCCACATGCAAAAGGTTTCGATTGTGATTGTGAGTTGGATTCAAACCTGCACTTCCCAAAGTGCTGTCTCTTGCAGATTTTGCATTTGGGTTTTTCACCCGACTGCTGACCCTCTCTCTTGAATCCTGACCCCTTCTTAGAGCCATTGTTTCCCTTCTGCTTCTTATCTGAACGCCGTGAGTTGTCATCCTCACGCTTTCTTTTCTCCGTATCAGTTTTCCTCAGTGACCTCAGCCTGACAGCATCTGAGGTAAGGGACAACGCTATGTCCGTTACTGACCGAAAAGTGGTTGGTCTGGAAGCTTTTACACTTGCTTTTATCTCCGGTTCCAAACCCCCGATAAAACGAGCTATACGTTTAGGCTCCGGAGTTACCAAGTAAGGGACCAACCTTGACAAAGTATTGAAAGTAGTAAGGTAGGCCTGACAGTCCAAGTTTTTCATGACCAGTGCCAGGAAATCAGATTCAATTCTCTCAACCTCGTGTTGAGGGCAGAAATTTTCCTTGATTAGTGCCATGAACTCTTCCCATGTCATGTTGTATAACGGGACTTTCCCTGTGGCTTGGATCAAAGATCTCCACCAGGCTAAGGCTTCTCCTTTGAAAGACTGCGAGACAAACTTCACAATGTCCCTATTATGACAACCACTAATATCCACCACAGTATCCATTTCATCCATCCACGTCATGCAATCAACAGCTCCTTTTTCCCCATTGAAGTCTCTGGGTTTGCACGACACGAAGTATTTATAGGTGCAACCCCTATTACGAGGTTCTTGGTTCTGTCGAACTCTTTGGGATGGATTACTCCTTTGATTCGAGGAGTGGTGAGAATTACTGTTGTGGGCAGTGTGGGTCCTGGAGGGTGTTCTAGTGTGTGATGCAGAATGGGTCCTCGTATGGGTACCACTTGATCCATGGTGCTGTCTACCCATAGCTATATTAACCGCATTATTTATCATAGCTTGCAACTCTGGACCTGCTACGTTAACTTGGGCATTTTCATTCACTATCCCTGGGTGACTGTTGACCTCGTTTGAGTCTGCCATGTATCTAGAACTGTCACATATCGACAACAATTTATTGGTGAGTTTATTATAAAATTGTCTTTTATGGCAATTTGTTAACCGTGGTATACGTAGACCAAATATGGTTAATTTATTACTCACATAACTTTAGGATTTCTAATATAATTTATCCTAATTATAAAACAATAACAGTTTTATTAGCACATGAGGCCTAGTCACTGGGACAATTTAGATTATAAGCTATGATTTCAGAGAATCAAAGCATAAAGGTTTGAACAAAGTTCATCACCTTTATCAGACAGGGTCACAGACTAATACTGTCTTTTGTCTCATATGTAAATGAGAAGGGCCCGTAGGCATTCCATTACCAATGGATGGTAAAAAGAACTAATCATATTTATAAATGATTTAACCCATGATTCAGAGATCATTATATTGGGTCAGGAAAAATCCTTATATAGAATGACGTGTGTGATTTTAACGAATCACATCTGCCAGGAGTGTTAACATGTTTTCAGATGTTAACCGGGATTGGAATCTTTTATACAGGCCTTACCATTTTGGCCAAGTCTTATAATGACATGTAGGCTAGGTTTTACCTTTAAGATCCTTAATTGATATTTAATAGGCAGATCATTTACAAAAGGATAATGTTATTTTTGTTTATTTCATGTACAATATATAAATGCATAAATGACAGAAATAAAATTTTCAAACTTAACATTCCATTATAATTTACAAATTTTACATTTTTGCCCTAAACGGGTCTTTTACAAATATTTGCCCACGCAGGAGCTAACAAAGACAAGTCCTCGTAGGGACTAAGTACAAGGTAAATGTCCACGCAGGGACTACATACACACATAAATAAATGTCCACGCAGGGACTTGATTAAACAAGGAAATACAATATTACATATTGGGATTTAACGATCCCTTTTCTTCTTTCCCTTAAGCAAATCTGCCAAACCACTCATGAATCCCTGGTTCTTCTTACGCTCTCTCTGGAGGTCTCGCTCAACCCTGTCCAACCTATGACGGAGCTCCACCTGCTCAGGAGGAGAAAACCGTGGTGGCTGATGCTGAAATGGCGGCTGAGTGGGTACTTGATACCCATGTGCTGGATGTCCCATTCCCCAAGGGGTTCCATATGGTCCCTCAGGGTTTTGGGCATAGTAGTTTGCTGCCACTAGGTAGGGGTCGGCCTCGGCATAGTTATAGCTATGGTATGCTGGCGGTCCATATGGGTTGTAAGCTGCCGGAGCAGTATAAGCAGGGATAGGGTGGCCAAAACCCGGTGATGGCGGTGCAATAGGTGCCGAATTCACCTCGGATACTGGTACTGAAGGTCCACCCACCTGTGGGTCTTCATACAGAGGTGGGTAGTGGCTACCACTAGAGTGTTGAGGAGTGGTGATATGAACTCCCCCTGGTCGTACTGATATCCGCGCGCCAGTCCTCCTACGTCTTGGTGGTTCTGGAGGCTCTACATGAACTGGCGGCGGTGGAGTGACTGCCTCAAAGTATGGATCCCCAGAGGGATCTTGTTGCTGCTGTTGCAGATGCTGGTGAGATGATGAATGGTGAGACGGTGTATGGTGGGATGGTGTATGGTGAGATGGGGTATGGTGAGACGGTGTATGGTGGGATGGTGTATAGTACCACTCACATCGTTCGAACCTCGCCATGTGACTATTCGGACCCTCGTAGGGTGGTCTGTGGTAAGATGAACCATCTGAGATTGAAAAAGGATGGTTCCGGGATCCGGTTGAAGCTTCGACGGGATCTGTGTCCTCGTCCATATCTTGATCACCAGAAAAGTGATCCTCCGGCCCTAGTGGGTTAAAGCCCACGTGCTCTGGTAGGTACTCTGCTGGGTTAAACTGACCCTGAAATACCGGAGTAGGGTCGCCGAAAGAATTGTGCGCCGGAGATTGCTGTTGCTGGTCGTGGGGTTCATTCTCAGAATGAGGCCCATAGGAGTGCTGATATGAAGGCGTTGAAACATGTGATGTGGATCGCCTGGCAAGCTCCTCATAAACCCTCCAAGGTTCGTCATGATTGTGACTCCTTGTAGACGAAGAAGTTCGTCGGTGCGAAGGACCTGCCTCATGATCGTTAGGCGCGCTAACTCGCCCTCTTCCTAGCCCTCTGAATCTTGGCGGCATCGCTTAACCTGTTAATACAATTGAAGTAACAACAAGGAAAAGTAGTAAAGGACAAAATTTAAAAATAAAAATTTGAACAATTTGGATTATTCCTAAGTTCTTTGTCTAGACTCGAAGATTTCGGAATGTGCATTTGTGTCATTGAGATTAAACACAAAAGGCTAGTGTTTAATTCACTCAATGTGAGCTCTGATACCAACCTGTCACACCCCAAATTTCCACGTGTTACCGGTGGGCCCGGTAGGGGAGTATCGTGACGTGATTGGCAACATAATAGTCAAACAACACAATATTTAAATGCACAGCGGAAGCAAAGTATAGATTTAATTCAACCAAACGATATTGTAATATTAAGTATCACAAATAGTCGAATATAAATCCACAGGTAGATCAAATAAAAAGGAAACATGTGTTCAACAGTTTATGACATCCAAGCTGGCGAGACTTAATGTGGATGCTAGGAGACAGGCCAGCCTATTTCGCGTAGTACCTGCACTTAACCTTTTTAAGAAAAATACGTCAGTTTACACTGGTAAATACAATCAACCGACTCATTTTGAAAAGAGTTTAAGAAAATGCATTTAAGGCACAAGGCACAAATAATATTTTATAACTTGGGATACTTATTTAAATATATAAACTTGTACAGGATTTACATGTTCCTTATGCGTTCAGTAGCCCGGATCGAGCCGGGTTAAAGATCAATAGACACACCACTTTATTTAAATGAGACACTGACAGGTGTACGCCTACACCTGAGTGCTAAGGTCGTGGCCATTTCGTAAAATGATGCCAGGGATATCCGGGACACGGTCATTAACCCCCCAAAGGCTTTAAGCAACAAAACAAATTAAACGGAGACATCTCAATCATTTAACCATAATAAGATTAAATATTCAACGCCCGACCAAGCGGTATTTTATATACCGTACCCAAGCCCGTATAGGGAAATAAGTTAAAAGTATTTACCTGAGCAAGTATAGTTCAAAATCAGCAAGTGCAGTTATCTTTTACTGGTTCTCCTATTCTGGAACGAAGGTTTATAATAACCTATTAGAATCCTAACGGGTCTTTAGTTAAGCTTACGCTTAGACCGGTTAGTTTTAAAGATACGGTTCGTACGCGCGATTAAGCGAAGACCGGATAGAATGTGATTTAGACCCGACAAGTTTGAAGACTTGCTTAATATGGGTATATGATACACATTCTGGATTTTGAGATAAAATCGATAAGGTTTGACCCGTTTCGGCTAATTTATGTAAACTAGTTACATAAACCGAACCGAACGCGCATGAAGCGTAACGGTATCCGTAAGAGTCCTAAACAGGTTTCCTAAGTTAACACGCCTTAAATAAGTTGTGACATCAGTAGGATATCACCCGTGACGCCCCAAACGAGTTTAATCTCTTAATAAGCCCCGTAGGGGTATTTTGGTCATTTTAAAGATTATAAAAGGATTTAA
This sequence comes from Helianthus tuberosus, assembly GCA_030545235.1. Taxonomy (NCBI): domain Eukaryota; kingdom Viridiplantae; phylum Streptophyta; class Magnoliopsida; order Asterales; family Asteraceae; genus Helianthus; species Helianthus tuberosus. The sequence goes on from CM060395.1 coordinate 31,843,917, forward strand.
TTAGGTTTCTGTGAACCGGGTCTGGTTACATCAGTAAAATGGTTTATTTAAACAGGTTATAACATTTGATGTTAAGTCTTATGTGTCAAAACGTTTTTAAACATAAACTACGCGTATAATATGCGTATAACGCCGTTTTAAGCGACGTACTGTTAAAAATAGAATTCTGAGTTTCCAGGTCAGTTTAACAGGCTCAGAATACTATAATTATTATTTAAAATCAGTAGCAATTGGATTGGCGCCATTTGGATTTGTAAAACTCGTTTTATGGCCTAAAAGGGTAAATTCGGTATTAACCGAATTAAGGCGCTAATCCAAGCTTATGATCAATCTAAAAATAATTAAAAATCTTTAAAAATCCTAAAATATTATTTAACATCAGTGGGTAAAAGATTTGGTGTCAAAACTGAGTTTAGATAGGCTTTACGCTAATGGCGTCGTTTAATTAATAAACATGTTTATAAATACGCCATTAAGCATAACTCCTAATCTAGACTTCCGATTGACGTGAAATTTTGCAGACTTGTTCAATAATCAGTATTAAAGACTTTTGCACTTTTACATTTTCTAAAATCTCGTTTGATGGTCATAAGGGCATTACGGTCAATATTTAGGCGATTAACGGAAACATCGGACGATTAGGGATTCGAGTGGTATAAACGCAGAGGCTTATACACACAAGTAACTAAGTCCTAAAGGAACCTTAAGGCATGTCTAAACCTATATAAATCGGGTCAGAACTGAGGTCAACGCAAAAGTCAAACTTTTGCGTCTCTCGGCTCCGAATCGGTTCTAAATAGAAAGTTGTCGAATCAAACAAGCGTATACAAGTTTTTATACTTATTTTCAGTTGGTAAGAATGATAAAATAGGCTATACGCCATTTACATCGCTAATCATGCATTAAACCAAACATAACAATTCTGTTGACTTTTTCGGGAGAGGTTTGACTCGATAAACGACCTAGTTAGGATCCGAATTAGTGAGTGCCCTTTTAGGGGTTTATCAACCATATAAATACCAACTTATAATAACCTTTGATTCGACTAAACTCTGGACCGATTATTTATTATCGAAAAGTCAAACCGTAGTTACGACGGTTTGATTTCTCGGCCATAAACTAGGTATGAATGAACTAGAGAAGATCAAAGGTACTTACACAAGTCTTATGGATGATATGGATTGCTTGTAGGCTGCTTGAATGGTCTTGAAATGCTCAGAAGGTGAAATGAATGATGAATGTGGAATGTGTGACTTTTATAAGAATTTTGGTCATCATAGATCGATGCCACACGGGTCTAGGGGTGTTACAAGATGCTTGCATGTGTTCCCTAAGGCTAAAAACCAATATAGGCCGCCCATAGAATCAACAACTTGCATCCAAAGTCGGTTAAAGGGCTGAAACAGCCACCTGTGATGTTTTTCTGCATCTGATAGTCTCAGGCGGCCCGCGTGGGCCTTGGTTAAATCGGAGGCGGGCCGCGTGGCCCTTCTGTTCAGGTCACACATGTTTTAATAATTGCACTTTGGCCCTTGGTCCCCCGAAAGGTCGTTTTCACCACCCAATCTTGCATGTGAAGCTTGGTTATTTAATATATGGGGCTTTAAGACTTATACCCACTTTGTTAAGTCCTCGGGTAACTTTGTGATCACCCGAAAAGCCCTAAATTTCAATGTTGACGCTTATAACCCTCGTACACGAATTTTATCACAACTTGCTCATACAATATCGAAACTTCATGAAATTTTTGTGGTACATTCTAGTGAGCATAATTAATCGTTACAAAGCTTCGGGTTTGTCAAAAGGTCACTCAGAGGTATAACTTAAACATGTTGGCACATTTAACCCCTGTAGTTTGTAATCTCTCACTTTCTTTCACAATTCGCTTCGTATGATCCATGATCTATTCATTTAAGGTTATAAACATCATGTAGAGTTATAGCAAAGTCTATTTATTCATTGTTGACACTTTGAACCCTTATATTTACACAGTTTCACTGTTTGTCAACTTTAGTCCTTCAAGAACATTCTTTCACACTTTCAAACCTATGACACGTGTCAACACCTTATAGGACGTAAATTTTCAGGGTGTTACATTAAACCAAACAATTTCGAATCAAAAGCTTTAAAGGTCGAAAGCTTAATCGAGTTCTGCATATAAAATTTGAGATATTTAAAACCAAAGGCTGGAAAGTTTTCAAAATCCGACAACGCACAATCTTATTTTTCAAGAGATATAAATGATCTTACTCAACCTTCATTTAGATATGTATAGCAAAGTAAGGAAAGAGTTCATGATACAGATTTAGCTCCATGTGGCTATATGATGCATGCTGAAGGGGTATGGTCCCAGATCTCGCATCAGCACGACCGCGAGTGACCATTACCCTTATCAAAAACCCCCACCAGCGAGAACTTATCTGTGTCCGTGCGGGCACGCGCGAACACAACAGTTGAAACCAATCTGTCCATTGATGAGAAGACTTACCTTAAGTACGAGAACACATGTTACGCATAGAGATGCGGCCTGGCAGCGCATCATATGAACATTTTCGTCACGACAAGGGATCTGGACAACAGTAACAGTCACTAAACGGCGATGCGTCACGGCACCGCATTCCGCATACATCTTGGCCAGAACAAGAACGCGGGAACAACATCAGTTACCACAAGCAGCGATGCGGCCTAGCACCGCATCCTGCCTACAAGGCAAGTGGGTCTGACACTCAGTGCAAGTGGCACTGAGAACAGTCGCCTACTAGCCCACATGTGTGCAACAGTCTGACACCACAGTAGGACGTGGCATCACCACCGTAACTGACAGGTCTGACACACCTACAAAAGACTATGCGATGTCAGACTAGCTACTCAACTACTCTCCTTCACTCCTCGGCTATAAATACCCATCCCAAACCAGGTTTGAGGTATCACTTCTCAACTCTCTCACTACTACTACTATCACACTTTGCTTCCCAAGCAAACTACTGATTCTCACGCCGGAGAGTGGTAACAAGGAGCACCCTCCACCCCATCCTTCTTGTTACGAGTCACGGCTTGTTTCCTTGTGCAGGAAACCAACCAGCGGACGATCCAGCCAACGATCCTCGGAAAGAAGGGATTAACCCTACTTGACGAGACCAGTGAGTTAACCCCACCCGGTTAACCATTGTTTCATCACATGCATACCTATAAATGCTGTAAATTCTCCCCCTTTTCCAATTGCAATGAGTAAAGTAGCTTCCATGGGGCATGGATATACGGGACCTTCCTACCATCAAGTTCGTGTAAATTTGTTGAAAGATGCTAAGCAATCTGTGAAAGATGCTAAATTTGTTGGCCACTGTTATTTCTTGTTTATTAGTACTACTCGGTTCTAAAATATGATTCATCATGAGAATACTAATTTCCTTATTTCTTGATAAATGATGCACTTTTAAAAATCATGATTTGAGAATTTTCTATTTATGGGAAATACCATGATAATTACCTCTCCGGCAATACTGGGTATGGTGTAGTAGACTCTCCAGTTTGTCCGGATAAGATGGGGGTACCTCTCCGGCGAGACCGGGTAAGATGAGGTATATGTTATGTTAATGGAATTCCCTAAATAGTACCATGACCTGATGTCTGACCTGTTTTTATAAATATGAATCTGTTAAATACATTGACCTTATGAATGGTGTGTGTATTATAGTATGTGAAATGTATGATTTTGTAGATATGTATATCTATAAAAAAAAAAAAAAAAAAGGTAGGTGCACGGTACCCCTGACCGCGAAGGGGATCCCCCCTCCCAGTTCACCACCCGACAAGGATCCCTAGCGGCAAATACCCTCCCAATACTTGGGGTTCGAGAGAGGTGGGGTTGCCACGTCTCGAACCCGAGACCCCATCGATCCAAGTGTTGGAATATGGGTGTCGGTGGCCAACTGAGCTACCCCAGTTGGTTAGGGTTTAGGATCTATAAGGAAATATAAAAGCCATAATGATTGACAATTAGGGATAAATCATGAACAGGTGTGTCAATGATAATTTTAGATAATTTATTAGGAATCTCTCGTATACGTCTATAATTCCGATATCAAACACTATTTCGTTTGATCATCTGTCTCGTAACTCGTGCGACAAAATGAACGACGGGAACCCTTTAAGTTGGGACGCCATCGAAAGTATAAGAATTCCCCTTACGTTACCTTAGATTATTGACGCATTAGGACATCTGTAACTAAAATTTGTGCTAAAACACAAAACATCTAAAAACTTATGCTAATGATAGAAAATTTACCTTCATTAAGAACTCTTGAGAAAATAAGAGTAACCACGACTAGATGCACTTACAAAGACTCTCTTCACCTATTACCCTACTAAGATTACTGGTAGTAAAGGAATAGTCCGATACAGCAAGAAAGAAAAGTTAAGTCTAATATTTGTTAAACCCTTAGGAATCAGTAAATAAATTTGATCAGTAGTTTATCAGCTAAAGTTACCAGAAGAAATGACAGGAATACAAGATATATTTCATGTATATAATTTAAGAAAATACCTAGCTCATAAATCTATAGTTATACCTCTTCAAGATCTAGAAGTAAATGAAGAATTGAAAGACCATACAATTCAAAGATAAGAATCTCAAAACATAGAGAATAGTTCTGGTCAAAGTATAGTGGAATTCAAAACAAAGACCAGAATATACTCAGGAACTAGGATCAGTGACAAACTAAAAGTATTCCTCCATATTTCAATGAATCTTGAGTACGAGATTTAAAACAAGGTGTGGAGTATGTAACATTTCTATTTTTTATTAAAATAAAGTATATAAAACTTATATTATTAAAACGGGTAGATCAAGGGTAAGTTGACTATTAGAAATATGAGGTATTTAGATGAACATAGGAACCGGTTAATAATTATAATAATAAAACTACATTATAATTAACCTTACTCTGTTTTTAATGAAACTTAGGTCAAAATGTAGATAAAAATATTCTTGTTCTATTAACATATTCATCGTTTTATAAAACGTCATATTTTAGAAGTTATAAGCGATAAATGAGTGAAACAGATTAATTAATTATAAAAATAAAATAATAATAAAAATCAAAACTTACAATTAATGTGAACTAGTGGACTTTCTCCGTGCGTTGCAGCGGGGAAGTCGGTTGGTATCGGTTCGATTTACTAAGATATCGGTATAGTAATCAATCCTTTATATGGCGATCGAAATATAAACCCCAAAATATAAAGTCATGATACGCATAAAGGATATCGATACGTGTTTTACACCGATCAAAAACCAAAAGAATATTGATAAAGGTCTCAAAAATACAAATACCGGTACCGATGTTCGGTTGAAAGCAAAATCGTACCGATGTTGTTCGAACAGTATCAGTTTTGTTCATCACTGACACTCGCTATAGCTTGTAATATAAAAAGTTACTCCTCCGCGCTTTGCGACGGGAAGTCGGTTGGTATCAGTTCGATTCAATAAGGTATCGATACAGTAATCGGCACTTTGTATGGAGATCGTAAGATAAACCCCAAAAAATAAAGTCATGATATTCCTAAAAGGATATCGACACATGTTTTACACAGATAAAAAACCATAAGAATATTGATAAAGGTCTCAAAAGTACAAATACCGGTACCGATGTTCGGTTGAAATCGAAAGGGTATCGATGGTCGGACGGTATAAGTTTTGTTCATCACTGACACTCGCTATAACTTATGATATAAAAAAGGCACTCTATACCACTACCAAAGTTATTTGAACAATATTGATTCAGTTTGACATAGTAAAGAAAAAAAAAACAATTATAATTGACTCGTTCAATTTTGAACAAAGCTTTTATCGAAATAGAGATAAAATAAACATGTCACAACAGTATATTCGGAGTTTTATAAAACATTACACAATATTATTAGGGTGATGAAAAATAGTAAACGACGTTAATTTATAAAATATCATGTCTTTAAAAATTCTAAAAGAAACAAAACATATTTAAGATTAATTATAATAATAAAATGTAAATAAACACTATAAGTTATTATCATATCCACTCGAGTTAGCACATATAATAATAATAATATTATAAAGCTCTTATACATAATCTTATACATAATATGACATTAAACCTATTATATATGCATTATAAAACCAAAATATTAAAGATTTAAAAACTCTAATAATATTTAAATATTATATTACTATTCATGAATAGTTTAATATTCATGAATAGTTTAATATGTATAATGTGAATGTGGAATGTAGACGTGAGCTTCAAGTTCACAAATCTATATATATATATAAACATGATAAATAAGGGCTGATGTGTCATGATATGAGGGCTTGGAGAATGAGGTGGCATCACCATAGGGCTTCTTGAAATTGGTTTTGGCTCCAAAATTTCGGGTCTTTTTTTCCTTCATATGGGTATACAAGGGATCCGGATTTTGACCCGGGTATATATTGTTTCTAAAATTTTCTTTTCATTCAAGAACACTACAGAACTCTTCTCTCTATCTTCCCTCTCAAAACCCTAGCGCAGCCATGTCTGAAGTGGATGATGCTTGAAGCGGATTTTACCGCGGCGGATAAACACTAATCAAATGATTCTTCTTCACTCCGATTATACCTTAATCAAATGATTTCTTCATTCGCCTTCTCCAAGCTTTGAAACCCTAGATTCACAACTTCATCAACTGCTCGATTTTGTTGGTTTAGAAAACTTCATCAACTACTGTGATAATGAATGAGAAAGGGCAGCCGATTATACTCTTTCATGGTATCACACCTCTCTAAACCCTAGCCGATCCTGCTTCCCCCCTCTCCCTGCGCCAGTCCCTCTATCATCCATTGTCAATCCGATTCGATTAATTGATTCCGCTACTTCGTTTGTTCCATTTTCAGGTTCTTTGATCATCGAGAACTGTTTTATTTGCGATTTTTGACTACTGATACCCTAATTTGTTCATCGGAGGACGTAAGTGACGTTTTCTGGTTTTTAGTTTGATTATTAGGTGTGAATCTGAGTTGATTTGTTGTGTTTTTGATTGATTGAGATCAGAAGATTGAAGATAACATTTAATTTGATACGATACATGCATCTGTAAGTCTATCCGTACTGATATATGTTTTATTTGTTGTTTGTTTGAATCGGTTTATTGATTCTGCTACTTCGTTTGTTCTGTTTGCAGGTTAGTTCTGCCGATCAGGTTAGTTCTGCCGATCAGGTTAGTTCTCTTCTTCTATAACAATTTGTGATAGATTTAAATCGGTTATAGGATGAATTGGTGGTTAATGTTGTTCATGGAATTGAATTTTAAATCTTTTGTTTCAGTAAAGTGATCGTATCCTTCAAAATTGTTATAAGAAAAGATATTGTTGTTGGTCTCTACTGCTGATGATCATCTAATGTTGTTAGTTATGTTGGATTCCACACATCCTGACAATCGTTGTACCATGATGGTCTCTTCCAATCTGCTAGATGTGTACGAATGAGGTGTGGGTCGTGTGGCCCATCAGAGCAACTGATTTTGCCCGTGTTAACTGATAGACGCTGTGACAAATGGCAAAATATCTGGTAATTTCGTACAACTTTATCAATTTTTAAATTAATATAATTTCCCGCTTTTGGACTAAAATTTCTTTTATTATTTATTTAGGGGTTGTTTAGGAACATCTGAACCAATAAGTGCTAATAAGAGGTCTGAATGGGTAAGAGGCTCTGAACCAGTAAGTGCTGAACCAGTAAAGTGTTGATTTTTACCCCTCTGAACTACTTTGTATCTGTTTGTTTAGTGCTCTGTACTAAATGATGTCAAATGGTCAAAAGTTGCAGGACAATGTGGCAGTTGGTTTAATCAATTAGTCAAATGCACATTAGTTTGATCATGGTGCAGAATCATGTTTAGAGGTCAACTGCATCTGTTAGTTATTTAGTTAGTTAATTAGATAATCAGCAGAGGTCCATTTCACATGGATATTACTTTGAGTTTTTACCTGTTTGCATATTAGATACAATTGACTAATTAGATTGGCTTTAGGAAGTTTGATCAAGATTTAGGAAGTTTGACCAGGACAGCAGGACTGTCATGGAACAAGCATATAGTTTAGGCAGTTGACTAATTAGATACATGATCATGCACATGAGAGGTTTGACTTATTCTTTGAGAGGTTTATGAGCATGCACAAATCAATTTGACCCTGAGATAGGTTGATCTGTTTGACCAGATCAACTGGTCAAACCTAACTATAATGATGTATAGTTAAATACTTAAATGTACACCATATTTATTTAATAAGTTAGTTATGTAGATAATTGTTTAGTTAGTTAGAATGGGGTCAATTCATACACGTCATTTTCAGTTGACTTTAGAGGTCAACTGCACATTAGATAATTAGATATTTAATCATAACACTCTGTTTGATGTATAGTTATAAAGATAATTTGATTATTACTGTAATGGCATTAGATAATTAGATAGATAACTTTCAGTTGACTTTAGAGGTCAAACTGCACATTTTCAAACCTAACTATAATGATGCATAGTCTGTTTGATGTTGATCATAACACTCAGCTTCAATTTCTAATTAAAATAGTCAACAACAGTTTAAATTATATAAGTCAACAACAGTTCTAATTATAAAAGTCAACATCAGTTCAAATTATAAAAGTCAAATGCAACCTCTAGAGTTGCTATTCAAGATTTTAGATCATAAAGTGTAATAATATAGTTTTGTAGTCATATTCAAGACAGTAGTTGCTTTAAAAAATGTACGAAAATGTGCATTTTTGACCTGCCACTCAACCGTCACACATGCTCATTTTGCCACCTCTAAGATGTAAAGTTTGGTGTAGACCATCTCTTACCAAGATTCGAAAACGGTATACTTTTCGGTGTAACACTATTCATCACACTAAGTTTGATAGTTCACATATATATTAAACTAAGTTTGATAGTTCAAGAGTTACACTAATGAATAACCATGGAATGGAATGAATCATCACAAGATTCAAGAGTTACACTCCAAATTATGGTGGCTACTTTTAACACATTTGGTACTCACATGACATGACAAGTGGATGTGGTTCTAAGTTTACACATGTATTTATTGTTATATTATTAGCAATGGTTTTTTTTTTTCTGGTTAACTTAAAAGAGTTATGTTTGTCATAACCGTCGGTAATCAAGTTGTTCTGTTTGTCAACTTGTGCAGGTTTGATCCGGACTCTGGAGTACCCCCATCACCCATTTGAATGGAGGTATCTTCTATTTTTTTTCTACTTATGATTTCATTTCTTTTATTTGTCCTTTTTAACGGCAAAGAATCTCGCATGTAAATCCATCCTGCTTGGGGCTATGTCCAAGGTCGACTCCTCGACCGTCATGAGACCTTACTCTCCTGATACGCGGGAACCAGATGAAATCCGTAAATCTTCACTCCCTTTCAGGTTTGAACCCGGGATTAAATCCAAAATTTGTCCCTTCACTCAAGTGTCCATCGAAAATGGTAGACCTCTTGCCAATGAACCAAATTATGAGGGCTGTATGTAACCTTTGGTTGGAATAAACTATAAAAAAAATAAGTTTGGTAGATCTCATGTCTAATACCTATTAACTAATTATTTCTTATAGTGCTTATAGTTTATGTTTTTTTTTATTAATAAGTTTGGTGGAGCCCATGTCTAATACCTGTTAAGTATTTACTTCTTATAGTGCTTATAGTTCTTTCTATCAATATGAAGGAAATCTCCAAATAATAAGTGGAAGCAGATCATGATGAGTCAACTACGAAAGAACAAAGTGTGAGCCTAAAGCACACAAGGAACAAGTGTTGCCATTTTCTTCTCTTTCCAAATAAAGGACACCACAAATCTGTTACAGTTATTAGTTACTTCTCATTTTCTTTTAATATAATCGATTGTCATTGTATAAAATTATAGTATTTCATTTTTAGTCTCTTTATGGTTATTCACAAACTAACTAATGTTTACATGTCGTGACTTATCAAACATTAGCAATATTTCTGTCTTATCCATTTTTGTCTTTTGTTGTTTGTTTACTTGATATAGTGCAATAAGTTGGTTTATCGTATTTTGTATTACCACATTCAACATTTTTAGACATGATAATTGGCGGAAAAATCATTTAATGTACCGAATCATTTAACAACAGTGTAACAAAATAACCTGATGGTACTTCACCAGTATATTAATAACTAACAAAATAAAACAACCCGTGGGTACCACGGGAGATAACCTAGTTGAGTATAAATATAAGCTGTCCTTCAACCTTTTTTCAAATGCTCAGTTCCTTTCTCCTCTTTCCCTAGCTCTCTCACTCTCTCTCTCTCTATGATTCTATATTCCATTTTTTTTCTTTAGTAATTCACCCCTAATACTACAAAGCTCTGCTCCGTTTTAAGTGTTTCCTGATCACTGATTTGATACCCTGTCCGATTGATCTTGAACCCAGCAACGGATGCCAATGCGCTGCTTGATAAAGGCTATGCTTTGTAAACTACGTTGGGATTCTGTCTCGTGATGTATTGATAAAATTGAATTGGGTTATTATACTTAACACGGGTGCATTATATATTTTATTAAGAGCTCAGGAGTTATACCAAAGATTATACTAGGAGTCTTTTAGTTGAACCCTAAAGTTACACAATGAGTCATTCTCCTTTTTTCTCACATTATTGTGAGCCATTTTATTTAAAATGCTTTACAAAACCCTAAATGTTTATCACTTATACTAACAGTGATTACGTTTTTGTATTCTACAATTACTATCGGTATGTGGGATTTTGTATACATTACTTGACACTCGTTACTATTGGATAAAGAGTTAGCCAATAGTAGCATGACCACAAGCACAGGGAAATTGTGCAGCAGTAGCAATACTGTTGAGAAATTGTTAGATAAACTCTTGATGTTGTAAAGTTATAACAATGAGTCTTTTTATAAAATAAGATGAACTCGCCAGTATTTCTTGCTGATAAAATGTTTTTAAACGCGTTTCAGGAATCCCACGGTGAATATAATAGAAGTCAGTTATGGAGCACTGAAGGCTTAAATAAAGTGCCTATAAATACCTGAATAAAAGAAGAAATTTACATTTTATTTTTTTGTGTTTATCCCTATAAAAACATTTGAGTGAAATACGAGTTTTAGACCATTTGTTTAAATATTAAAAGTTTGGTGTTTTTATAAACTCTAAAATTATTTCCTAATTTCGATCCTGATGAAAAAAAATTTTCGCTGTGTATTTAATAAACACCGATACCACTTGACTTGTTCACGGCTCCCGCTCCCAGGGTGGGGTCCGGGGTTGTGACAACAAACCACATCATTTATTTATAGTATAAAAAGAAGGGTAGAAACACTTTAACCATCCCCGTCCTTTTTTTATTTGAACACCCAGGTTGCCGGAAGATAGATTAAAAGACAAGTCATGAATTGAAAACGATCGAAGAACCGGTCAATGAAGGGCCGATTGTCGTAGGTTTTCTATTTTAAAAACAAAAAAATATATATAATTTATTGTTCGGTCATCTTCTCCTCGTTTACTTTTATAGTTTCCTATCATCAAAATTATTCACAAAACTAGATCCATATTTTTTAGTTAGAAAACATACTCTTTTTATTGGGGCAGAAAACATACGATATAAATATTATTACAAAGTTCTCTTTACAAAGCTTTATACCAAAGTTGAGGCAGAGCCATTACAAAAAAAGAAGTTTAGGGTTTAAAATGTTTGAGAGGTGTGTGTTTGTTTTATCTCTCGGTAAAAAAATCATAACATTAATATTTAAGAATATATAATAGAGTAAATTGCCAAAATCGTCGTCCCTGAGGTTTAGGTATGTTTATCATTTTCTTTCAAAACAACTTTTTGTACCATATAGTCCTTCACTTTTGGGATTTTTGACATTTTCATCCAAACGTCTGACTTTTTTTTGCCAAAAATTGTCCCTGAGATTTGGGATTTTTTGTCATTTTCATCCAAATTTTTGATAGAAAAAATAAAGCAATTTAGATGTTTGGATGAAAATGACAAAAAATCTTAAAAGTGGAGGACTACATTGTACAAAAAAAAATTGTTTTAAATTAAAATGACAAACATGTTCAAACCTCGGGGACGATTTTGGCAATTTACTCTATATAATATTTTGAAACGTTACATTAGAAGAATAAATGCTTATAAACTTTGTTATAGAAAAGCTACATAATTTATTTTTACAAAAATAAGTATAGCAATTACTACAAAAAAAATATAGTATAAATATTATTACAAAGCTTTATACCAAAGTTAAGAGACAGCCATTACAAAAAAGAAGTTTAGGGTTTAAAATGTTGGAGACGTCTTATTAACTTGTGATAAGCTCCTAGTCAAAACGGGAAGCTATTATAAATTATATCAGCTTATTGAAACGAATCAATGGGGTGGTGGTCTATTGGCAAATCCAAAACTTTTAAACACCTTGGAAAGGGAGGTATTGGGTTCAAGTCCCACAGACGACATAAATAAAAGAAATTTGTTGTAGAAGCTTAATGAAACGAAAGTAAGGTGACTAATAATCAATTTTAACCATCTATAAGAAGTTATTAGTCAGTGGTCTAGTGGTATAGTGTTTGTCCTTTACAAAAGTGATGGAGTTTCAAATCATTTAAAGACTATGGTAGTGTTTGGTATGTCAGAATCAAAGATAGAATGGAATGAACAATTGCGATGGAATAAAAAACATATGTCTGGTTGGTCAAGATAATAGAATTATCCATTACTTAAGGCATTCAATTCCCTCAAATTCATTATATCGACCCCTTGTTCCTTTTCACCCTACATCATCAACACCGCCCAACACCCACAACCGCCACCCCGCGTCGCCACCACCCGCCACTGTCTAACCATCTCCGCCACCGACCAACGGCACCACTGCCACCGTCGACCTTAGTCACCGCCCGACACTACCATGGACCATCGCTACGCACTGTCGCTACCACCCATCACCATTGTCGCCGTCCGCCACCACTGTAGTCACCCTTCGACCACCGGTACCACCACCGACCTCGGCCACCGCCGCCGACCACCGGCGCCAACGCTAACCACCACCACTCCTCATCGCTGCCACCCGCCACCCAATGTCGTCGTCACCCTCCGCGACCACTGACCATGGCTACCACACGCCGCTATCACCCACCGCCATCGCCACCCATCGCCAATTTTATTCTTTCATCTTTTTTCTACCTACCAAACAACACAATGTAGTGATTTATTCCATTCCTACATGTTAACCAAACAAGACCATGGAATGGTAGTGATATATTTCATTCCTTTGTCCATTTCATTACCTCATTCATTCCATTACCCTATACCAAACAGATGTGTTATGAAATAACAATCACACTCAATAACTAGCAAAAATTGCTACCACAACAGTGTCTCGTAGTCAAAGGGGCAATAACTAAACCGTCTAATAACTAGATGTTGTGTTTTAACGGAAAACGAAATTAAAGAAAATACGGAAAAAAAATGAAAAGTGTGATTGTTTACGGATGCAATACAGACTCCTTCCTCATTGGCGCTCACCGTTCTAAGATTAGTGGGTGTGGGCGTTGGGTATAGCGTTGCCCTTTGGCGTAGGGGGGGGGGGGCAGGGTGACATGCCTGGCTTTGGTTGGCTGGGTGAAATTTTAAATAGTTTAAACAACAAAACAAAAATAAAGAAAATCCACGTGGTTGGCCACGCCACACCACACCCCTAATTTTTGAGTATTATATTGTGGATCCCACTCTCATCACATGTCGAGCAATGCCCCCAACCTACGCCACACCACACCACTAGATATAAAAATTTATGTAAACGGTCATACACTTAAAAGTCATCGGTTAGTAGATGAGTGTCACACCCTCAAAAACCACATGCGGAGTACCACCGCGAGACGTGTGACATGACCAGGATCCAGCCACTAATTATATTGAGCATTTAGTTAATAATAATATTGTTCACCAACCACAAAGGTTAGTAAATACCATAGTCAAAGTTCAAAGATTTAAGTTCAAATAACGGTTTAAGTAAAGAGCGGAAGCATAGACAAAACAGTTTAAAATAAAGTTCATAGTTCAGGTTTATTTAGAACCCAACACATGGGTTAAGACGACCACTACACATCCCCAAGCTGCAAGCTCCTGAGTCAATGGGTACCTGCAAAGCATGCAGTAGGGTATCAACATAATGTTGGTGAGTTCACGAGATATCCAGTTTTAACTTGTCGAAAACGTAGATTGTTTAGATAGAGCATTTATATTCACGTCATGGGGAGCTACCCCATATGAAAGCTACTAAACTGGCGTTACCGAAACTATTGACGAGAAGATTTTGTGCCCCGAGTCAATGTCTATCGTCATTGACCAAGATGCAAGGTCTACTAGTTCACGCCCGATCTCCCCCGGTCACGGTGTGAGGTTGTCAAACCTAATAGCGCTATCAACTAATAACCCGTTCGCCCCCGGCGATTAGTCGGTACTATAAGCAGGGACTTTACATGATAGAGATTCGTTTAGTTTTTCTAGTTGTGATATAAATAATATCCAAACGTATCTCCCCCGGAAATAGTAATTTAAAATATACCCATTCGCATTTTCCCCCGGAAATATTAGTTTGAAAGCATTCTTTAGTTTGTTCGTGTCCCTCCCTGGGACGCATGCTTTTAGTGTGTGAACTCACCTTGGGTTTCTCGGCAGACAATTTACTTGGTCAAGTGTGCTGGTCACCACGTCCTAACATGGTTACCAGTATGGGTCAGGTTTGGGTACAGAGATGTCACGTACATTTTACACGTATCTAACACGTAACATGCATAACACACAGCATACACATTGATAATTTATACACTAAGTTATTGGGCCTGTTCTAATTTTCAAACACATATCAACAGTAGCACAGATTAAACAGTAACAGGCATGATCGGTCCACACACTTTGGCCCAATAACGAAGACAAGCAGTCCAGTCGAGACCAGGTGGTCTCGACTCGAGAACATGCGGTCTCGAGTCGCAACCAGGAGATCTCGAGTTGTGAATGGCTGGTCTCGAGTGGTGCAAGCATGAGTCGCAACCTCAGAGGTCTCGAGTTCAGTCTCGTAGTAGAGATCATGAGATCTCAAGTCGAGACCTTGCTGATTTCGAGTCCTTGAAGTTTGTCTTCAAGTCGTTCATTCGAGGTCTCGAGTCGCAATCACTGCGGTCTCGAGTTGTCATTTAGATGGTCTTGAGTCAAGACCGGGGGTCTCGACTTGCACACCTGATGACCGAATCCTTCTAGAACCTGTCCAACTTGTACTATCCAATAGAATTTCATATTCATGATACTGTGTACTAGCCAATACATTTGCACTAACATGTTTCCTTGTCTAATTCCCAAATCAAACGGATCAAACCATAGCATTTCAAATATTCATCACATCTTCAAACAGTTCATCATTTAGGACATTCATATTCAATCAACATGTTCATCCTACACATTCATACGGTTTTTCATTAGATTCATTCAATGGGCCACATCCTCTCATATTCCTAGGTTCTCAATATTACAACACACATCATGCATTCAAGAATCATAACACATAATCTAGCTATCAAGGCAACTTGCAAAACATTATGAAAACAATATTTTCTTACATTTTCTAGCATGAATCCATTATTCGAAACACACTAAGCTTATCCGTATCACTCGACATTCCAATCATTCATTCGGTTTATAAGAAGCACATTGTTTCACATAAATTATTTCAAATAAGCAACTATAGCACTATTTATCATAAAACCATACACACACACACTAACCGGTTGAATATGGAGGGTATGGAGGGTCGGTGAAAGAAGTTCCGAGTAAGGGTAATGAGCTTGATCCGAGAGTCTTGATGCTACCGGTTGAATCCGAGAGAGAGGAGAGGGTGATGTTGTTAGGGTTTTGTTGAGAGGGTGGAGAAGAGTGTGTGGGAGTGAGTGTAAGGGAATGTTTGCAAGTGGTGAAAAGTGGCAAGGTTGGCCATCCTCAGGGGTTTTATACCCGTTCCGAGTGGGTGCACCCTAATGGGTTTCCGAATGGGCTTCTCGGGTGCATGGCCCAACCGATGTGGGTTACTCGAGACCGAGTGGTCTCGAGTCGTGTCCTTGGGGTCTCGGCTCACACATATATATATATATACATATACATATAACTTAATACAAGGATCATATAGCACACCACGATAATTCAGAAATTTCCATTTAAAATGTACGTACTCATAATGCTAATACAAGAAAGTTGCTTGAGAAAATCTAGAGTGTCATAATGAGATTCAAGTATCTACGAACCTAACGATATTCAATAATATGCAAGACTAACCGCCGGAGGTGCTCGACAAGAAGGTTCTTTCCGGCATAGCGGGTGAGGTATTCTCAGTGATTTACCTTGAGATTACCTTCCTCTCTATTCTGTACTGTTCTGACTTCATTCGCTTCTTCGGGGTCAAGTCATTCACTAGTAGTTTTCTTCTTCACAACATTCACTGTATCTATATCGCCGCCGGAGGTGCTCGACAAGAAAGATCTTTCCGGCATAGCCGGTGAGGTCTTCTCGGTGATTTTGCCTTGAGTCTACCTTCCTCCCTATTCTAGATCGATCTGACTTCATTCGCTCTCCGGGGCAATCCGAAGACAAAAACGAACAGCAATATCAACTTGTGGTTTGTGTGGAATGAAAATGGAAAGAGATGTGAGAGGGCTCAGGCAGACCCAAGGCGGTAACCGGGGTTATGAAGACTCTCGTCGAGTCCATGATAACTGGGGATGCGAGGAGAACATCAGGCATTATGAATATGAAGACTTGGCCAATGATGAAGACTGGCAGGTGGGAAAATACAAAGGTAGGCGTCTCATCAAAGAAGATGGTAGGAAGCAGTCGGTGCAATGGAGGCCGAGAATCGAAACGACATTCTTCATTGGCAATCTCCCGGAGAGGTGTTCCCGTTACCTACTATGGGAGGTGTTTGCAATCTTTGGTTCAATGTCCGACGCTTACGTACCAAGTAAGAAGGATAAACTGGGGAATACCTTCGGGTTCATCCGCTTCAGAGGGGTACGTGATGCTATAGTGCTTCAAAAGGAACTAGATAAGGTTAGAATCGACAATAGAAGAGTCTTTGCCAGACTGGCGAAATTTGTAAAAAGTCCGGAAAAACAAAGTTATGGGAAAAAGGACATGAAGGCACCTAAGAAGTGGCAACCGGACTATACGAATGCATGGGGGGTCAAGAATGCCAATGAGAAGATAGGGGTAGCAAACGTTGCTGCTGGAGCAAAACCACCTGCCCCTGTGGATACGATAATTCAAGATAGGGCAAAACCGGAGATTTTAGCACCAGCAATAGAACTTGAACTTCATTTGGAAGAAGGCATGGCTTCCCGGAACTGGAGAAATAGGTCACTTATAGGAGAAATCAGAAACCCCTATGACCTTAAAGATCTGGGGGATCTATTACAGTCGACAGGTATGTCTGGTTTTTCGCTGCAATACTTGGGTGGATTAAGAGTGTTACTTACATTCCCCAGCATGGAATTGGCTATGGAACTGAAGGATAATTTAGAAGGACTTTGGGCTATTTGGTTCAAGTCACTATGTCCGTGGGTGGGTCAACACTTGCCGTTTGAGCGACTTGCTTGGATCTCCATCAAAGGGGTACCTCTGCAATTATGGGATCCAAATTTCTTCAACCAGATCGGAGGCCTGTTGGGAAGAGTAGTGTCACCATCGACAGCCTCGTCGGAGGATTTTGACCTATCCAATGATCATCTATGTATTCTAACCTCTAGAGTGGGTAGGATAAACAGCAAGCTGAACATCATGTGGGATGATGTAGAACACTCAGTTTGGATATCGGAGGATGTCGCATACGAGGTACCGGACTTCACGATGAAGAATAAAGCCAGGGTTCTGGTGAAAATTCTGGTGGTAAACAATGTAAGGTCACCGACCGGCGGGTTGGTAGATGAAGAGTTGGCCTCGGTCACACAAAAGCATGGGGGGAAACGGTTATGGCTTCCCCTGACAAGTCGGCGGGCTCAGTTTCCAAAGGAGATTCTCTCTCCAACGCTTCCAGTTCCTGCAAGGTGGCCCCTCTTCCAAACTCTAAGGAGTCTTTGGTGGACCCCTTCGAGACTCCACCTCCACCGCCTTGTGTCAGGCCCACAGACCTCTGGGCCAGTAACTCCATTTTGGGCTTGCATGAGCTTTTTACTGAAGCTGGTTGTGTTATGGAGACTCCACCCTCTAAGCCCAACTCCACTTCCTCTGGGCCCAGGCCTGTTGCGACGAACGTGGTGGACCCGGAATCACCAGACCCATTTAATATTAGGGAATTACTTATCAAAGAGGCAATCCTTGTACCCCCAACTGACCTGAATATCCTGCCTACTCAACATCCATCCAACAACGTTCCTACCTCAGTGTCACCCCCTACAAATAGGAGGGCCAATACACGAAAAGGGAAGTTTCGATTTCCTTCCATGAAGATGAAAGACTCTCTGTGGGTACCAAAACCAGTGATGGTCTAAGAAATAAAAGCAAAACGGGCGGAGGTTCCGTCACCGGTATCCACACAGTCTCTAGTGATGGGGAGGTATCATCGGCGAATCTTAAAGACGCGTTGGAAGCAGATTTAACAAAAGAAGTTGGTGAGTGCCTCGGTTTTAGGATGTCGGATCAAGAAGACAAACTGAGGAAGCACATCAATCGTGAGCAGGTGTCAATCCTCCCCCAATGAATTGTCTCGCCACAAACATTAGGGGTGCAGGGGACACCAGGAAGGCGGAACACATCAGAGAATTAAAAAGGAACAACAACATTAGTTTCATTGCTATACAAGAGACACAATTCACCGATTCATCAAGCCTACAGGTCAGCTCCTTTTGGGGTAACACCCCTTATGAATCTGATTTTGTAAATGCAACGGGTAGATCGGGCGGGCTTCTGAATTTATGGGACCCGGGGGTGTTTGTAAGGAAGGAATCTGTGTCAAATAGATTTTTCCTCCCTATGATGGGTGAACTCAGAAATGGAGGTGAGGAGATTAACATCATAAATATATATGCCCCACATGACCTGACACTTAAAAGGCTTTTATGGTCAACATTGCATAATCTTATGAACTCCTCAAATGGTATGTGGATCCTCCTGGGGGATTTCAATTGTGTACGCGAGCCTAAAGAACGAAAAAACTCGAAATTTAATCCTCAAGCAGCTGAGGATTTCAATAACTTCATCCGTTCAGCGGCCCTGTCTGAATATGCTATGCTAGGATGTTCTTTCACCCACAGATCGGATGACGGTAAACGGTTCAGTAAAATTGACAGGGTACTTGTGTGCCACTCGTTTCTATCTAAATGGTCCTCTGCAAAACTTACAGGCCTGCCCAGGTATCGCTCGGACCACCGTCCTCTACTCCTATCCTGCTGTGATGTGAAATTTGGAGCCCCACATTTCAGGTTTTTTATTTCTTGGTTAAAAGAGGAGGGGTTATCGGATATTGTAAAAACCGCCTATGCTAGCATTGAACCTTTCGGCACAGCAGACAAACTACTGGCTGCTCGTTTAAAAGCTGTCAAAACAGCACTAAAACCTTGGTGTGCGGACCTGAAAAAAAGAAACAAGGAAATTACTTCAGACTTATCAAGAAAGGTTGAGGATCTCGATCTCAAAGCTGAAACAGACGACTTGTTAGAGGAGGACATAAATAACAGGGACTTGTGGGTTAAAACACTGGGTGAATTGGAGGATACATACCTAGATGATCTGAAACAGAGGGCGAAAGTAAAGTGGATTGTGGACGGGGATGAAAACTCCTCCTTTTTTCACGGTGTCGTTAAAGGACACCACAAGGACAACAGGATAAATGGGCTTGATTTCAATGGGGTATGGTTTCACAACCAGACGAGCTAAAAACAAACATAAAAGATTATTTCCAAAAGTTTTTCAAGGAGGATGATCACAACAGGCCAAAATTCGTAAATGATGGGTTCAAATCACTATCATCGGTCCAACAATATTTGCTAATACAACGTTTTTCGAAGTTAGAAATCAAAGAGGTTGTATGGGAATGTGGAATAGACAAGGCACCGGGCCCTGATGGGCTTACATTCGGTTTTATCAAGCAGTTTTGGGATATTCTCGAAATCGACTTTATCAAAATGCTCGACTACTTCTATGTGTCCGGAAGACTGAACCGCTGGTGTAATTCCAGTTTTATTACCCTCGTACCGAAATCGACGAACCCACAAATCATAAAAGACTTCCGACCAATCAATCTGATAGGTTGCATCTCAAAGGTGGTTTCAAAAATACTTGCAAACAGACTAAAAAAGGTAATCGGAGAGCTTGTCAGTGATACTCAGACCGCTTACATAGAGGGTAGAAGTATTATGGAGGGGCCACTCATTATAAATGAATTAGTGTCATGGGGGAGGAAATGCAAAAAAAAAGATGCTACTCTTCAAAGTAGACTTCGAGAAGGCTTTCGACTCTCTTAGTTGGGAATTCCTTGATTCTATACTCGCACAAATGGGCTTCCCGGCGCTTTGGCGTAAATGGATCATGGGTATTCTCTCTTCGGCTAGATCCTCCATTCTCGTCAACGGTTCACCAACACATGAGTTCAATGTTCATAGAGGGGTTCGGCAAGGCGATCCGTTGTCTCCATTACTGTTCATCCTTGCCATGGAGGCTTTGTATGTGGCCTCGGTTAGTGCCACAACGCAAGGAATCTTCAATGGTATTAACACTCCTTACAATGGGCCTACGATTTCACACCTACTATACGCGGATGACGTGTTGTTTGTGGGAGAGTTGTCCGTTACAAACTTCAATAACCTCGCGAGATTATTAAGATGTTCCAATTTGTCTTCAGGGCTAAAACTGAATTTCTATAAAAGTAACCTTTACGGGGCCGGGGTTTTGGATAATGATATCAATAACATGGCGTCCATACTTCATTGCAAATCGGGGTCGTTCCCGTTCAATTGTCTCGGCCTTCCGGTGGGGGCTAATATGAGTTTGGTGCGTAGTTGGAAACCCATAATTGAAAGATTCGAGAGCAAACTTACCATTTGGAAGGCAAGAACGCTTTCCTTTGGAGGAAGGGTCACCCTCATCGAAGCGGTTCTAGGCTACCTACCTACCTACTTCTTCTCACTGTTTAGTACGCCGCTACAAGTTATTAAGCAACTAAAGCGTATACGTCGTAAATTTCTTTGGGGTGGCTGTTTGGATAAGAATAAAATAAGCTGGGTTCCCTGGTACAAAGTGGTTGCACCTAAGGAGGTAGGGGGTTTGGGAATCGGGAGTTTGGAATCAACTAATAAAGCACTGATGGTAAAATGGTGCATCAGATACAAGAACGAAAACTACATGCTTTGGGCTAGGCTTATCACGGCTCTACACTGTGGCGAAAGATGCCATTCTTACATCCCGTTGAAAAGTACTCTGGGCGGGGTATGGAAATCCATCATCAACTTGGGAAGGGCTTCGAACAATCCAACAATAAACGTTAAAAACAGAATGGTTCCGAAACTGGGAGTGGGTGATAAAACATTATTTTGGCTCGATATCTGGGCTTGCAGTTTACCGCTGCGTGAAGTTTTCCCAAGACTTTTTGCTGCGGAAACGGACAAGAGATGCTTGGTATAGTAGCGTTATCAGTTAGTAAATGGTTCGATAAACTGGGTTTGGGGTAGTACAACGCCTTTGTCACAGCCTGTCCTGGCAGTCGATTGGTTGATGTGCACAGGTCTTCTAAATACAGCTGAACTTGGACCAGGGTTGGACGTTTGGCTTGGGAAAACAGGCTCCACGGTGGACGTCTTCACTGTTCGAGACCTTCGAGGGGAACTGGACCGTATAAACAATATTCCGGAAGCGAAACTCATCTCCTGGCTGCATTGGATTCCAAAGAAGGTCAACTGTTTTTTTATGGAGAGCTGTACAGGATCGGATCCCGACACGAGAAGCACTGGTGCTAAGAAGGATTACGCTCACATCCGCGGACTATGTACTTTGTAACGAAACTACGGAATCGGTGAATCATCTCCTAGTAACATGTGACTTTGCTCAGAGGGCTTGGATTCTGATTTTCCGATGGATGAAGATCACGCTTCAACGATTTATCTTAAGCATAGTACAATTCCTAGAACTCGTTGCGTCTCACAAAGCTTGTAAGGTAAGGAAAAGGGCGATAATGGTGGTCCTGGCGGCTACATGTTGGCAAATTTGGTGCACAAGGAATGACTACATTTTCAAACAAAAATCACCACAGATGTCTAAACTAATTGGCGACATTAAGGCGGCTTCTTTTCTGTGGATACAATCTCGAGGGGGAATCTCGGAACTAACCTGGGACAAATGGAGAAGTTTCACGTTTTAAATTTTGACGTTTTTTGTATGTGTACTATTGTTTCTCTTGTACTTCCTTTCATGTACTCTACTCTTGAGCTCCTTGCTTAAGTTTGTTTTTTAATGAAATCCCGCCTTTCGTCAAAAAAAAAAAGATATAAAAATTTATTTTTAAAATATCTACAATAAAAATGCAAAAAGGAATAATGTATTAATTGTACTTTACATAGCATCTACATCCGTCTAGTTATATTGGGAAGCACAGCGACTGCCATAAATGCAAACACGTATCATTCTAAGACCATGTGTAGTGGTAGAAGGTTATAATGCCCCCACCATGGGGCATTATACGACACGTGGCGTCCTAGTCAGCAAGGGGGCATTATAGCAAAAGTGGTGTAGTGGGTATAATGCCCCATAATGCCCCATTCAATCATTTCACAATCATTTCACAATTATTTTTTTTAATTTAAAACATAAAAAAACTTCATTAATTTAAAAATAAAATTACATTACTTGAAATAAAAATAAAAAAAAAACAGAAAATAAAAAAAAAACAGAAAATAAAAAAAAAACAGAAAAATAAAAAACAGAAAAATAAAAAAACAGAAAAAAAAAAAAAACAGAAAAAATAAAGTTAAAAAAAATAACATGATCTAGAGTCCATATTTTTCTCGAATTTTTTGTTGACGCATTTGCGCAAGGATCAACGCGTCGCCTTGGAGGTGATCGATCGATTTGGACAAAAACTCAATGTCCTTTTCCATTTGCCTCGCCTCTTGCATCTCGTTAAACTTTTTCGTTTCGGCCACTCGTTCTTGCATAATCTCCCAACGTTTGTAGCCGAGGTCGCGAATGTCTTGGAGACGACGGTTCATCTCCTCGAAATCATCCTTTAACTCGAGATCGGAAGACGACTCAACCGTTTTTTTCCCGGTTCCCTTTCTTCTACCGGTGGGTCGGACCAACTCTTCTTGAATTCCCTCGTCAACGTCCACCGCCTCATTTAAATCAACATTGCGGGCATCCGATGTCGGAGTTGACGGGTCAACGGAGGATGATGTTTTTGACCTTTTAGCCCGACGTCTACTACTAGACGTCATTGGATTAACTACCGCCCACTTTGGACTTTTTCGTAGTACCTCCCAACACTTATAGTACGTGAAAGGGCATTTTGTCCTCTCGAACTCCTCCAAAGTCTTCGTTAAAACCCAAACGTCACCTTCACCGCTCGGGCGATTATCGTAGTTACGTTGGAAGACTTCTTGGAACGAATGACACTTGTTGTTGATGTCGGTCCATTTGCTAGAAATGGAGTCTTTGTCCCGATGTTCGCCTTGACCCCACGTGCTAAAGAAGAGTGCACGAACCCTATCCCAAAAAATCGGGCCCGTTTGAAAGTTTGCTAAAAAAAAAAAAAAAAAAGTTGTTTGTTATAAAATAAAGTAACAAAATAAGTAAAATAATATTTATATAAAAAAGTTACCGGTCTCTTCGTCCTCCGAGATGTCGACAAACGCCCGAGTCCACTACTACAAAAAGAGGCATTTGCTATGAAATTTGGCAACGGAAAAAAATGGTGGCAAATTTTGCTACGAGTTAGCTACGGATTAGCTACGAACACATTTTGCTACGAATTATCTACGGATTAGCTACGAACTTCCGTCGCAAATGAATTTCGTAGCAAAATTCATAGCAAATCCGTAGCAAAATTGATGAAATTAATATAAAACATATAATGTAGCAAAACCGGTAGCAAAATCCGTAGCAAATCCATGAAAAATAAGTATTTAGAAATAAACAAAAAAAAAGTAAAATAAACCCCGTAGCAAAATCGATAGCAAAATTGTGAAAATAAATATAATAAAAAAAACTTAGTAAAATTGATAGCAAAGTCCATAGCTAAATCATAAAAATAAATATTTAAAAACTAACTAAACTGAGGTTTAAAAAAAGGTAGCAAAATCGGTAAGTCAATAGAGTCCATAGAGAAATTGGTAGCAAAATCTAGAAAAAATTCTTAAAAACTAGCGTAGCAAAATCGATAGCAAATCTACAGAAATATTCATTGCAAAACAAGAAAAAGAAAGTATTTAAAAAATAATTTACTAATATCCATTGCAATATCCATAGCAAAATACATTGCAAAAACAAAAAAAAAATTAATTAATAATAGTGGTAGCAAAATCCATAGCAAAACTAAAAAAAATAAATATTCAAAAAACAGTAAAAAAGAAGCGTAAGAAAATCCATAAGCAAAAATGGACAAAAGAAATATTAAAAAATAATTAATAATATATACAATAGAATAATCAAAAGCGAAAATATTAATTACTTAAAAATAGTTTAAAAAAGCCAATTTTACACGGACTGATGTAAAGATAAATACATTTAATATAGCTATCTCATACAAATAATACGTACTAAATTAAGCATAGGGATGAGCAAATGGTGATGGGTACCGGTACCGAATATATTTGGTACCTATTTTTGACGTTTTTGGTACCGGTTTGGTACGGTACCGGTATCTATCGGTTTTACCACTCAAATACCCGTACCGTACTAGGTATTTTCGGTACCGGTGCCCATTCTTGGGATTTTCAGTACCAGTTAACACCGAACTCATCCCTAGTTAAACATATTAGATCATTCTAGTAATTGATTTCTATAACGTCTTCATATTATTTGCACTCATTTTTATAAATATACAAAATCCATGGAGGGAAATAGTGCCAGACAGCTGCCTGACACTTCTCCATTGATTCGAACAAATTATGATTTTACCCCAGCTTAGAATTATGATTTGGACCCAGTTAATATACAAAATCCATGGAGGGGAATAGTCAGTCAGTTAGCTGCCTGGTGCTTCCCCATTGGCCTGAACAAATTACGATTTTACCCCAGCTTAGAATTACGATTTTCCCCCAGTTCAAAATTATAGTCTTACCATCGTTGAATATTTCGACAAATTACGATTTTACCCTAGTCAAATTTACGATTTTGCCCCCAGTTTAAAATTACAATGTTGCTATCGTTGTAGCTTTTGAGAAATTATGATTATACCCCAGTTGAACTTACGATTTATCCCCAGTTCAGAATTACAGTCTTTTCATCAGTTTCGTTTTTTTTTCTAGCAAAACTTTGATAGTGTTTTGTTTTAATTGGTAGAGAAATATTTGGCCAAGCGCCCCGCAACGTGGGAGGGGCATAAACTAGTACTACAAAGACCATGAGGGGGAACAGTGCCAAGCAGCTGCCTATCACTCCCACATTGGCCTAGACAAGTTACGATTTTACCAACAGTTTAAAATTACGATTTCCCCCTTTTCAAAATTAAGAATTTTCCCGTAATTCTAATTTAACTGACCCAAGCCCTTATTAACAACTATTCCGTAAAATCAGCTAACATTTTATCACCTTCCAAACAGATCAAACAACACTTTTTCGACAAATTATACACCTTCACATAAACCCCAATTGCCGTCATTCATCAAAACTAGTATAACCACAACGTTATCATCGATTCAGATAACCCTAATCATACACTAATCTTGTACAATCAGAATTTTAGTTTGCTAACATACGTGATCATCAATCCAGCCGAAGACAATGAACATCAAGATACACAAACACCATCAACATATTCACAACATGTAACCTTAGTTCCATCAATTAACATGATAATCCGTTTATCATCAATCAAGCCATATTTAACCGAATTTCTAGCAACCTTAGAATGTAGTTATTCTCAAACATCAATCAACAAGCATAATCACAACCAAGTATAACCAAGAATTCGAATCAAACCATGTAAACATACTAACCGTGAGATGGAAGGGGTATGCTAGGACGAGAGAAAGAGAGTTCTTCGAAGGAAACCACTGCCGTCGGTCTCGAGAGGGAGAGAAGGAGTTAGGGTTTGTTATTTTGTGTGTGTTGCAACATTATGGGGAGCACATACAAAATCAAAGAGTGTATGCGGCTAACTAGTGAGCCGGACCCAACTTTGGGCTCCGTTTTGGGCCGAGAGTCGAACACAAAGTGAGGGGGGGTTGGGCCGAGATCAAGTTACACTAGTGTGTAGTTGTGAAGAAGTGTGCGGTTCGGTGCGGCTAAGTTTTATAAAACATAAACACTTAACATTTAACAATCAATTATAAACAAATACATTAATCGGTTCACATTACGTACTCATGGTTACAACGTAAAACAGAACGTGATGGAAAATGATACACAACTAAAGACCTTTAAAATCCGGGTTGTCACATCATCCCCAACTTGAAAGGAATTTCGTCCCGAAATTTGGTACACATTTTCAGAGAAATGAAATAGTAGATCAAGATGAATGTGGATTTTCCTCGTGTGCCACACTCAGCTTGTTTGTACACCCTACATGGCACCAATTCAGGCCTCTATACGTCACTCGCAAAAAAAAGTTTAATAAAAGAAGTATTGAAGATTATCAATAATAATAAGAACATATTTTTGTAATAAATTAATAAGTATTACATATAAGTTTTTTTTTTACTCAATCAACATATTTTAGAATTAATTTACTTACATATATTTGTTATATTGATTTTCTACATACGTCATTTTTATAATGTAACAATATAATGTATAAGTTTAAATATTTTTTAAAAACGTAATCTTATATTTTATGAAATTTTACATATATACCTTGTCGTGTTTAATTTATTAAATAACTTAAACATGGTTTAAAAATTTAATTTTATATCACGTGTTCCCTCCAATTCCAACCCAAAATTTTATATTCCCTCCCGTTGTTCTCCCTCAAATTATTAGTTTCCCTCCAAGTCCAGATTTAATTTAGTTTGAAACCACCAATTCCCCAACTGATACCTCCAATTTTTCTTTGACCCTTTTATTCCCACCCCCCAAATCCCTCTTCTTTATTTTTTCTTATCCTCCCTCTTAAGCCTGGTGCCAGGAACTGGAACTGTCGAGAGAACGAAACCGGGAGGAGACTTCTTATGAAGGTAAACTATCCATCGACCTACAGCCCTAATCGCTTGGGTTTCGAGTTTAGTCAAATCGAAGGTAAACTTTTTCTTTGTTCAAAATCAATTGTAGACGTAAAACAAGTTGCTTGGGTGAGTTTTAAGTTGATTTGTGGTGTACTAAACACCATATTATGTGTGTTAAAGCATGCTTATTTCTCTTGATTTTGGCGTAATCGTAAGTTTTGTATGTTCAGGTTAATCATGATAAGAAGCGGTTGATGAAGACGCAATCAAATACTACAATGAACGTAAATTTTTGTTTCTCTATTTATTATCTGTCACTTACTTTCATGTAAATTTCATCGTTATCTGCAAGATTCGTGATATTATCTAACAATTTTTTATGTCATATGTGAGAATAGCATTGTTATTTATTTTACCAAGATGTGGCAACTCTATAACCATTTGCAAAAATGGGTAAGTTTTGCAAATTGCCACGACCATATTTGATTTATTTCATCATCAAAATAGTGAAAACCAAGTTTCTGCAGTTATTGATGAATAAAGGAGGAACCACATTACTTTAATATTTAATGAAATACTTGGTGATGATGTTATATTTGTTGATTTTGTTGCAGCTTGTTTTTGGGAATTTAAAGTGCCTAAGATCTCTGCTGCTTGTATTCTTCTCACTTGTCTTCATGGTGAATAGTTCATATGAATTTTCTACATTTGTAATTATTTCATCATTTACTACTTACTACTGGGGATGAGAATTTGGTACCAGGTACCGAACCGGTATCGTACTGGTACCGAACCGTACTGGGTATATTCGGTACCGGTTCCCATTTTCCTCGTTTTTTAATACCGGTACGGTACCGGTATTTACGGGTAAAACACCGGCAAATACCGATAACGAACCGGTATATTCGGTACCGGTACCACTTTTCCCCGTTTTTCCATACCGGTACTTTCGGTACCGAACTGGTACCGTGCTCATCTTTACTTACTACAGCCCTTGAGTTGAGTACTGGATCATTCAAGAAAAATTGACATGTTATGGTTTGTAATGTACAATAATCTAACACTTCAGAAAAGTTATAATCTCTGATAGATAGGCTCCACATTGCTAGGGTTTTGGTTCAATGGTTGACATAATCAAATGAGGAGCTATGTGTTTGTTAAAGGCCTGAATTTTAATATGTTTCATGTCCTCACATTATTCGATTAACAAGATATTCTAGTATGCAGATCTATGAGGTGTTTGCAGTCGCTTGATTACTATT
This sequence comes from Helianthus tuberosus, assembly GCA_030545235.1. Lineage (NCBI taxonomy): Eukaryota > Viridiplantae > Streptophyta > Magnoliopsida > Asterales > Asteraceae > Helianthus > Helianthus tuberosus. The sequence continues at coordinate 31,872,593 of CM060395.1, forward strand.
TGTTTAAAAAGTGACATCTTTGGTATTAATGTGTTATTAAAAGTGATGTGTTACTAGTGCAACGCTTGGAGGAATAAATGACGGACTTGGCCGGAACGAGAGAAAATAGAGAAACATGAATTGAAGAAACTTGAGGTTACATCCTTAAATGAACAAGAGATTTCGATTGTAAATAATATATGCCAAGTTTCTACCAAGTTTGGATATGGGGTTATGTTAGTAAACACATTATTTTGAATATTGAATGTATTCCTTTTGGATAATTTGTACATTTATTCTGTTATTGTTTACTTAGTTGGATATTTTCTTTTTCTAATTTAGTTTGGATGTTTATCTTTTGTGTGAATTGTGTGTGTATATATATATATATATATGGTTTCTAATATAATGTTTACAATAAAAAAAATTTGGGTAAAAATTCGTACCAAATTGTGTAGCAAAAATCTCGAAATCTATAACGAAAATCTTTCAAAATATGTAGCTAGATTCCGAATAAAAATCATAGCAATGTAGCATAACTGGTAGTAAAAACCGTAGCGAATTTGTAGGTAAATTCTATAGCGAAACTGGTAGCAAGTTTTTAGAGCTAACATTCGTTGCGAAAATACTACAAAAGGTAGCAAATTTTCGTAGCCAAACCATAGTAAGTTCGTAGTTAAATTATGTAGCAAAAATGGTGGCAAAAACGTAGCAAATTTCCGTAGCCAACACTCGTAGCAAAAACTACTTCGTCGCTAAACATTAGTAGCAAAATTTCGTAGCTAAAAATATCCGTAGCTAAAAATCCAAAGCGAAATTCCGTAGCAACCTTTTTCATAGCAAATCCGTGGCTAAAATAGCTACGCCCTTTTTTGTAGCTAAAGTCGTCGCAAATATAATTTCCGTAGCTAAAGTTCGTAGCAAATAAATTTGCGACGAGACTTGTAGCTACGGACCAAATTCGTAGCAAATCCGTAGCAGACACCCAGTTTGCAACGGATTTGCTACGGATTTGGCCCTAGCAAATACCTATTTCTGTAGTAGTGGTCAACGTGTATTCCTCTTCCTTCGTCCATTTGATGATATTTTTTGTACGCCGCGGTGCGTCCTTATCCTTCTTCTTATGCGACCTTCTGCCGCGTTTCGATGTTTCTTGCACCGGTTCGGGTTGCGTCTCTGGTACGACATCCACATCGGGTTCGGATTCGGGTTGTAACGGTTGAGACCCGCCGGCTTGACCATTGCCGAAAGTGGGAGGAACAAACGGAGGGGCGCCACTCAAGTAAGCCGCGTAACTTAAAAAGCTCGGGTCCATGTCTTGGAAGTTGTACGGGGTTTGCGGTTGGGTTGTGTTCGGGTTTGCGGGTCTAGCGGGGACACCAAAAGGAGGGCGGTATGGATGCATGATTGTATAAAAATTAGAAGAAAGTGGGTGTTTTTTTTATAAAAATTAGAAGAAAAGTGGGAGAGAGTAGGAGATAAAGTGGGTTTTTTTTTAAATAATGGGTTGATATATATAGTGTGGTAATTTATTAAATTAAAAAAAAAAAAAAACAAGTTTTGACCGTTTGCCAACGGTTCTTTCCCTCGATCCTCGCCAAATTTCAGCGTTATTTTTAAAACGCCAAACCGAATTTTTTTGAAAAATAACGCCCGGTCACGCCCCCTGTAATGGTGACCGGGGCGTTATACGGCGTTATTTTCGAAAATTTTTTAAAGAAAACGCCCCACTACGGGCGGTCTAAGAACCCTAAAAATTATTCATCACAAATACAAACACGTATCATTCTTAAAACTCAAAAAAAAAAAAATTATGTAAAATATCTAATACACACGTATCATGTATGTTAAAGAGAGAAAAATATAGAAGAACAACGATGACGAATACACAAGTTTTGATTCCATTAATCACCTTTTTCCTCCTATCATCCGGTAATTAAAACACTTCTACTCTATCTTAAACTCTTCTTATTAGACCATGTGTAGTGGTAACTTGTTATAATGCCCTCACCATGGGGCATTATCCGACACGTGGCAACCCAGTCAGCATGGGCCATTATAGCATAAAGTGGTGTAGTGGGGATAATGCCCAAATAATGCCCCTTCCAATCATTAATAAAAAAAAAAAAAATTTAAAAAAGCAAACACTCTAATTGGCTGGTCAAATAAGCTGACACATGCAAAAGAAAAAGCACACTCTCCCATTGGCCACTTCCTTTTCATTTCAGCGTTTTAATAATAACGCCAAAGTTCAATTTCTGATTTTTTTTTTTTAAATAACGCCTACCGTAATGGGGTGGGGGGCGTTTCCGGGCGTTTTTTTTGAATTTTTTTTAAAAAAAAACGCCCCACTACGGATGGTCTTATCGTTTTAGAGCTTTCCATCATGTTTAATCTAATATTTGGGGTTTCCAAATTATGTGCGAAGGGATGAGGTCCGGGGCAATGGCGGTTCGAACTAGTAGTCTACGACGACGTTGTGACAACGGTTATCGTTGTACACCATGGTGCGGAGATAACGGTTATCGTTGTACACAAATATGTAAAAACTATAAAAAAAATTATTACGTAACATTAATAGGCAATTAAATAGTATATCATATAATAACTTTAATCTTGGGAATAGCTTTAGCTTATAAATGTTTATCATAATTTAAGTGATTCATTGATAAAGGCAAAACCTTTAAATAACTTGATTGGAAAGGGTGACACCTTAGGTTTAAGTCCCATACATGACAAAAATTAAAAGAAATTAGTCTGGTGTAAACAATAAATTCATTAGTTAATTCGTTGTGTCTTAAAAGCAACCAAATTTCAAATTTATTAAAAACTTAAACTTTTAAAAAAAATTAAATGTTACGATTAGTGTCATAGGTAGAGGATCCTGTAAAAAGTGCTCAAAGTGTGAGAAGTGTGAGAAGTGTATTATAACACTATATATAATACTATATAACACCATATAAACACCGTATAACAATATGTAACACCATATAATACCATATAACACTATGTAACACAATATATCATTATATAACAAATATAACACTATAGGTTGTCTGATAGCATGTCTATGATAGATGTATAGTGTCACTACTACAAAAACAGACATTTGCTACAGCCAAATTCATAGCAAATCCGTAGCAAACACCCATATTGCTACGGATTTGCTATGAATTTGATCCGTAGCTACAAGTCTCGTCGCGAAATTCTTTGCTACAGATTTTAGCTATGAAATTATATTTGCGACAGTTTTAGCTACAAAAATGGTCATTGCAATCTTAGCTACAAATTTTGCTACGAAAAAGTTTGCTATGGATTTTGCTACAGATTTTTAGCTACAAAAGTTTGCTACAAAGGTGTAGCTATGGATGTTTGCTATGGATTTTAGCTACCGAAAGCTTTAGTTTTTTCTACGATTTTTGCTACCAATTATGCTATGAAATATAGCTACAAATATGATACTTTTTTTGTTAGATTTTTGCTACAAACCTAGTTACTTACAGGCAATGGAAAATACATATATTGCACAAAAAAAGTATATTATTTCACAACTATATACAAATTATACCAATGATAAATTTACATACGAATAGAACATAATAACCAACTTGCCCAAATGTAATACAATAAAAAAACCAAATTAAATAAAAGCAAAAGAATAAACATTGAACTATACTGTTTAGTAACATAAACTTGTCTCTTCACTCTGTCAAAATTTTGTGACAACAATTGAGAGATCTCATTAACTTCAACTCATATCCTTCACATTTCTTCAATTTTCTCCATCAATGCATGCGTCTTTTATCTTGTTCTAACTCCGTGATTTGTCCCTTCAACAATGAAGTGGATGACATAAAACAGGTGAGCTCCCTTCTACAAATTGAAGAAATGGATGACATACGCAGCAGAATGCCTGAATGTAAAAAAGTAAAAATAATAAAGATCTTATTAATGTATATAATAGATCACTTGAACATTGAAGAGTTATCATTAATTCTTCACGCTGATAATTAGTTCCAGGTGGCAAACCTCAAGATATTAAATATCAAATTAAATGAAATAGGCTCATTATATTATCAACAGTTTGCAGTCGGCTATAAACTGAGCAATACCTTCTCTGGACATGATGTGGTAGGACAATCATGTGGACGCTACATGACACCAATAGTAGCCTTCATCGTCTTTGCTAATTAGTCCAACATCTACAAATAGTCAAAATCATGCTGAATGGACAAGAAATTGCATAAACAAACAGAACATATATATTATATATATAAAAATAAATAATATGAGAACCTTCGCGTTCTTCCTCTAATCTCTCCGGACACTAACACTCCATCAAAGCAGCCCATCTCTTTTTCAATGATAAAGTACACTTAGAAAAAGAGAGGAATTTTAATTTGGAGTTGGAAAAGGAAAATCGATTTGGGGTTGGGAGTCGGGAGAAGGAGCAAATACATGAACGGATTTGAGGGGGAGATTTGAATATGAATCCGTTTTGGTGAAAATGGGAAGCGGGAAACTGGGAAAGTGGTGAACCGTGATTTGGGGGGAATGGAGATTTTCAAGGGATTTTGGAAAACTGATTTTCATTTAGGAGGAAGTGGCAATTTTGGACGAGATTTTCATAAATGAGTTTTGTATTTATATTTTATAAACTATTTATAAATTCAATTTTAAAATAATCTTGATTACTAATGCCAATCTTGATTACCAATGCTAATCTTGATTACCAATGCTAAGTATATATTATCTTTTTTTATTTGTAATTTCGCTACAAATTTTATTAATTTCTTTTTTATGCTCATTACTCAATTCTTAGGAATTTACAATGATTTTTAGTTAAATTACGTTATTTTTGTGTCTTGCGTTTACCATTCAAGTTATTATAATATTTTTAATTTATTTATTTTGTACTTATTTATAATGTTTTCACTAATTTTTCTATTAATTTTTGCTATAGGTTTGCTAAGGATATTGCTACAAACTTTAATACCACTGTTAAATCATTTTTTATTTTTTATTTTGTCTTTTTTGCAACGGAATTTGCTACCGATATTACTAAAAATATTGAAGAAGGTTGTTCTCATTTTTTAATCAGATTTTGCTATGGATGTTGCTACAAATTTTGCTAAGTTAGTTTTTAAATAGCTTTCCTTCTAGATTTTGCTATGAATTTTGTTACGAGTTTTATTTAGTTGTTTTTAAATAGTTATTTTCTTAACTTTGCTATAAATTTTGTTAGGGATTTTATTTATCTTTTTTTTTTATATAAATTAAAAAAAAAGTTTTCATGCTTTTGTTACTTATTTAGCTACCAATTTTACGAAGTTATTGTTATAGTGTTTGTTTCCTCAATATTGCTACCAATTTTGCTAGGGATTTCATTTGCGACGGAATATCCGTAGCTAAACTGTAGCAAAATATGTTCGTAGCTAATCCGTAGCTAATTCGTAGCAATATTTGCGACCGATTTTCTCCGTAGCAAAAATTCATAGCAAATGCTTATTTTTGTAGTAGTGTGTTATATTTGTAATATAATGATATATAGTGTTACATAGTGTTATATGGTATTATATGGTGTTACATATTGTTATACGGTGTTTATATGGTGTTATATAGTATTATATATAGTGTTATAATACACTTCTCACACTTCTCACACTTTAGGCCATTTTTACACTATCCTTACCCTAGTGTCATATATAAAAACAAAAAATATGTAAAAACTATACACATTATTTTACATAACATTAATAGGCATTAATTATGATATCTTATTATATCGTAATAGTTGCTCAAAACAATTTAATTCTACTTTTTCATATATGCTTGTGCCTATATATACATGTGTACGTATAAGAGAGAAAATCACTTTGAAGAAGAAATGGGGAAAACACCACAAGCTTTGATTCTATTCATGGTTTTCGTAGTTATTTCATGTGGTAATTGTAGGAACCGTTCGCGTAATAAAATAAAAATAAACAAATTCTTTATTATTATTATTACAATACAGGAAAAAGAAAACAAAATACTGGTACAATTACAACTGAAATAAACTGAAATACAAGAACTTAGATGAAGAAGAAGGCTGAGGCACGTGTTCAACACGCTTCCCTTAAAACAAATTCCGAGTCTCCCAGGAGTACTCGTTTTGTTTCCCAGGGTACAACTGCCGGAGCAATAGTACTGCCGGAATTCGCCTACAACCCGAAGGTTACCTTGAAGCTGCAAGAAAAAGATCAGATAAACTGTTGAGAGAAGTGAGTATTGCTGTTGTGTAGCTGGTGTCCTCTACATCAAGGTATGGAGCTGTATATATACAGCTCCCGGTTTGAAACAGCCAAAAACGAATTAAATGAGAGGTTTAAATTGCATTAAACGTCTTCAATGCAATTTAATACGTCATTTAATTCTCAGTCAAAGCTTGTTAACTCGTCAGTTACGAAGCTGGACTGAAACTGCTCAGTCATTCAATGCTGGAAGCTTCTGCGCGCGCAAGACACACTTGGTGCGCGCGCGCTGGTCTGCACGCTCATGCGCGGTGCGTCCTCTTGGCTCACTGCCATGCGCGTGTGCGCTCAGGTCCATGCGCGTGTGTGCCACGTCACCTGTGAGCCTCTACGAGCACGCCACATAGTCGCGCCGTTTTGGCTCACTCTGGTGCGCTGCGCACGCACAACAGGACCCTGCACCATACCCAACCGCGCGCCTTCGTGCCACTTGTACTCGCGCGCGGACTGCCACGTCACGCGCTTCGAACCTGCACTCCACTTGGTCCCTGCAGCCTATGAGATCCACCACGCGCACGTGGTCAAAAATACAAAGGCGGCTCTCAAGCGGCTCGCAGTGATGCGGGTGTGCGAAGTGCGCCATCAAAGCGCCACATTGCGCCTCATCGCCCAGGCCACGCGCGCGCGCGAGCGAGCGTGTGCGAGTGCGAGTTAGGGTGCTCCGCACCCTTCGCGAGTACACTAGTGAGTGCTCCCATGAAAAAATAAGGATGGAGAGTTCCCACTTAAATACCCCTTTAAGTTCCATCTCTCATCCGATGTGGGACAAGGTGCTACTTTCCCTTTTGTTTCAGCATTGAATGTTCCAAACACCCAACTTTGAGCATCGATATCTCATTCATCTTAGCTCCGTTTTGGACGTGGTTTAGTTCGTTGCGAAGCTCTTCCAACATAGAACACAAACCCACAAATAAATATATAAAACCCGCTCATTTTATTATATTTATTTCTAGTCCAAAATAGGAAAAAATATTTTCCTATATTTGTGAAAAATGCTATTTTCACCTATTTTTCCAAGAATCCCCCACATGAAAAATGCTATTTTCATCAAATTTCCAACAATCCCCCACATGTATGGAAATGAATCTTTTCCTTACACTTTTCAACGATAAACTTCGACAGTTGAGTATTGCAAGATAGGTAGGTTTTAACCTTTGAACCTTCTTTTGTGAAACATACTTAGCTTACTAGCGGTTTGTAGATGCGATGTCCTTGAACATACCCCCATTTGTGTAAACGACAATACACTTCACACAATACTCTCCCTGGTTTGGCCAACTCCTCATTGTCGTGTCCTATTATGGTCCTGGAACACTAGCCTGGTTCTGCGAGAGCTCTAGGATTTGCGCACCCCACAAATCCATTCGAAGCGACCCTACTTCTCTCTAACATAGGTGATTCCCTGAATCATTAAAAGCATCATGGTTATTTGATTTCCCGAAATAGTTAACCTTAATATGCTTAGCCTCACTTCAATGTCACTGATTGGAATGGACTAGGAAGTATATAACTCCCTTTTTATTTAGTTTGGGGCACTCCCCCACAGTGACTCCGTTTGGTAATATGATTAAGTTGTCCTATTGAACTTAGATCTTGGGATCTCCAGTCAACTAAGTTAGGTTTCCCTCATATTCCCATTTACCACGGGCTTTAGTCCCATTCCTCTTGACGACGTTTCTACTAACTCTCTGCTTAAGCCTTTTGTAAACGGGTCCGCAATGTTATCCGTTGATCTCACATAATCAATTGTGATAACACCCGTTGAGAGTAGTTGTCGTATTGTGTTATGTCTACGTCGCATATGCCTTGATCTGCCATTGTACATCAAGCTTTGAGCTCTACCAATCGCTGATTGGCTATCACAATGTACACATATGGCTGGCAAAGGCTTTGGCCATCTTGGAATATATTCCACGAATTGACGTAGCCATTCCGCCTCCTCGCCTGACTTATCCAAGGCGATAAATTCGGATTCCATTGTGGATCTTGCTATCACCGTTTGCTTAGAAGACTTCCAAGCAATAGCAGCTCCTCCAAGTGTAAACACGTAACCACTTGTTGATTTGGAATCTTTATTATCCGATATCCAGTTTGCATCAGTGTATCCTTCGATCACTGCTGGTTGTCGGGTATAATGCAGTCCATAATCTCTTGTGTATCTTATGTATTTAAGCACCCTCGTGATAGCTTTCCAATGATCCGCGCACGGATTGCTGGTGTATCTACTTAGCCTACTCACCGCGTAAGCCAAGTCGGGTCTAGTACATGTCATTAGATACATTAGACTGCCAATAATTCTTGAATACTCTAACTGAGCAACTCCATCTCCTTTATTCTTCTTGAGATGTTGGGAGGTATCAACTGGAGTTCGAGCTACACTCAAATCTCCCGAGTTGAATTTTTCAAGAATTTTATCCACATAGTGAGATTGACTTAACACAAGACCTTCTTGGGTTCTTATGATCTTTACTCCAAGAATCACATCCGCTAAACCCATGTCTTTCATGTCAAATCTCGCTTTTAACATGCTTTTAGTAGCTTTGATAATTTTATCATTACTCCCAATGATAAGCATATCGTCTACATAAAGGCATAAAATCACATAACCTTCATTTGTGTCTTTGAAATAAACACATTTGTCGCACTCATTTATTTTGAAACCATTGTCAATCATGACATGATCAAACTTTTGGTGCCATTGTTTTGGTGCTTGCTTCAAGCCATACAAAGACTTGACGAGTTTACATACTTTACCCTCTTGACCTGGGGCGGAGAAACGTTCAGGTTGCTCCATGTAAATCTCTTCTTCTAAATCGCCGTTTAGAAATGCGGTTTTAACATCCATTTGGTGAACTTCCAAATTTCTTAAAGCCACTATGGCAAGAACCAATCTAACCGAGGTTATGCGCGTCACAGGCGAGTAGGTATCAAAGTAATCTAGACCTTCCTTTTGTCTAAATCCTTTAATCACCAACCTAGCCTTGTATTTATCAATACTTCCATCAGTTTTCATCTTCCTTTTGAATATCCAACGATATCCAAGTGGTTTGCAACCAGGTGGAAGATCTACTAACTCACAAGTATGATTTTGCAATATAGAATCAATTTCATTCCTTATTGCTTCTTTCCATTGAGGTCCTTCTGAAGAAGAAACCGCTTCGCGATATGTATTGGGCTCGCCCTCAACCATATAGCTAACGAAGTCAAGACCGAAGGATTTTTCAACCCTTTGCCTTTTGCTTCGCCTACGATCACTTTCTTCAACCTCAGGTTGTTCATGTGTCTTATCATGAACTACCTCATCAACTGGTCTAGATGAGCTTTCACCTACTTCAAAATTAGGTGTTGATGACGTTGCATGTGTTTGTCTTCTCAAAGGAAACACATTTTCAAAGTAAGATACAACGTTAGGATTCACCTCCATGATAGTGTTTACGTGTACATCAGGATTCTTGGACTCATGTACAAGAAAGCGATGTACACTACTTTGATGCGCATACCCAATAAATATGCAATCAACAGTTTTGGGTCCTATCCTAAGAGCCTTAGGAGGTGGTACAATCACCTTTGCTAGGCACCCCCACACTTTCAAGTATTTGTATGAAGGCTTCTTCCTTTTCCATAACTCATATGGAGTTTCGTCTCTCTTTTTGAGTGGTATCTTGTTCAAAAGATAATTAGCCGAGAGAATGGCTTCCCCCCACATTTCCTGGCTCACCCCAGAACTTATCAACATGGCGTTCATCATTTCTTTCAATGTGCGGTTCTTTCGTTCCGCCACGCCATTTGATTGTGGAGAATAAGGAGGTGTACACTCATGTACAATGCCACTTTTTGCGCATAAATCGGCAAAAGGTGCAACATATTCGCCTCCTCGGTCGCTTCGCAAAGCTTTTATCTTCTTTTGAAGTTGATTCTCAACTTCATTCTTATACAAGATAAATTTACTTATTGCTTCATCTTTACTTTTTAGTAAATATACATAGCAATATTTAGTACTATCGTCAATAAACGTGATGAAGTACTTATTTCCACCTCTTGTGGGTACCACTTTTAAATCACAAATATCGGTGTGAATTAAGTCAAGGGGTTCGGTTATTCGTTCAACCGATTTCGATGATGATCTTGTAAGTTTGGATTCAATGCAAGTTTCACACTTATAGTGTGAATCAATATGGAATGTTGGTATACAATTTAAATTGATTAAACGGCGTATTGAATTAAAATTTACGTGACCTAATCTACCATGCCATTTATTCGATTCAGAAAACTCAAGCATATAAGTGGAAGTAGTAGCAATTTTATTCATGTTCTTCTTGACTGCCATTACATTCAATTTAAACATACCATTTTGGGCATAGCCCTTGCCTACATACATTCCTCGTTTAGTAAGTACAAATTGATCGCTCTCAAAAACTAAACGAAATCCAAACTTATTAAGCAACCATCCCGAGACTAGGCTCTTGCGCAAGTCTGGAACATATAAGACGTTGCTTAAAGTGAGCTCCTTCCCTGAAGTCCACTTCAAAATCACCGTTCCTTCACCCTTGATGTCCGCGGTGGCTGCATTTCCCATGTACAGCTTCTCATCTCCCGCAAGCTCCTTGAAGGTGGTAAAGAGGCTCCTGTCTGGGCACACATGACGGGTCGCTCCCGTATCAATCCACCATCCTTTTGGAGTGTTGGTCACAACATTGACCTCATCCAACATTGCGGTTTTGTCGGAAATCATTGCCACCAAAGGCATTCCGTCTTCATCCACCATGTGCGCGCGCTCACGCTTTGGTTTCTTGCATTGGTTAGCCCGATGCCCCGGCTCGTCACAGTTGTAACAAGTCCCTTGGAACGTTGGAGGTTTCTTTTTCACAACCCCTTTCTTCGGTCCAAGTTTGCTAGCCTTTGCTTTCTCTTTGTCCTTTTTCCCCTTACCCTTCGCGCCCTTAGAGGATTGCCCATGCTCAACCACGTTTGCGCTGGCAGAAGTTTGCGCATGGCTGCCTTTTAGGGCAATTCTATTGCCCTCTTCAATCCGAAGACGAACAATAAGGTCCTCTAAAGTCATCTCCTTTCGTTTGTGTTTAAGATAATTCTTAAAATCCACCCAACCAGGTGGTAACTTTTCAATCATCGCTGCCACTTGGAATGTCTCGCTAAGTGTCATGCCTTCCGCAAAGATGTCATGTAGTATAATTTTGAATTCTTGGACTTGATTCATAAAACTTTTAGAATCAACCATTTTGAAATCCAAGAAACGGGCTACCACAAATTTCTTTGTGCCAGCATCCTCCGTTTTGTACTTTTTGTCCAAGGCATCCCAAAGGTCTTTGGAAGTCTTGACGTTGTAGTACACATTATACAACGCATCTGACAGGCCGTTTAACACATAGCCATGACATATGAAATCCGAATGCTTCCACGCATCTACCGCGCACTGTCTTTGTGCGTCGGTCTCCCCTTCCACAGGTTTGGGAGCGGTTTCCTTCAAGAACCTCGCAAGGTTCATGGTGGTCAGGTAGAAGAACATCTTCTGCTGCCACCTTTTGAAGTGTAGACCCGAGAACTTCTCAGGTCGTTCAGCGTGATTGGCCACTGTGGACGCTCCCACAGTGGTGGCGTTAAGAGGGGTTCCCGTCACAACATTTGTGGTGTTGTTAACGTTGACATTTTCGTTCGACATGCTGAAAAAATTAAAATTAAAATTTTTAGTCAAAAATTCTGATTTACGCACAAACCAGAAGGAAACTACTAAATTTTAATTTTACCACAATTTACTGTTTCGGCTTCTAAGTCCAACTTTGAAGACCAAAAACAGAAAATTTATAATTTTTAGAACTTACTAATTGGCTTCTAAGTCCAACTTTGAAGACCAAATCAGAAAGTTTTAGCACTTTTTAGGACAATCTGAATGTAACCACAAAGGTTTTCAACCAAAGTCGCTCCTTTGAAGATGAAAACTTAAAAAAATCTGTTTTTAAAACACAAACTGAGTGAAAACAAAACTGGTTTGAATCACAAACAGAATGGTTTTGATTACACGAACGGTTTTAAAAATTTGTTTTAAGATTGTAGGAACCGTTCGCGTAATAAAATAAAAATAAACAAATTCTTTATTATTATTATTACAATACAGGAAAAAGAAAACAAAATACTGGTACAATTACAACTGAAATAAACTGAAATACAAGAACTTAGATGAAGAAGAAGGCTGAGGCACGTGTTCAACACGCTTCCCTTAAAACAAATTCCGAGTCTCCCAGGAGTACTCGTTTTGTTTCCCAGGGTACAACAGCCGGAGCAGTAGTACTGCCAGAATTCGCCTACAACCCGAAGGTTACCTTGAAGCTGCAAGAAAAAGATCAGATAAACTGTTGAGAGAAGTGAGTATTGCTGTTGTGTAGTTGGTGTCCTCTACAGCAAGGTATGGAGCTGTATATATATACAGCTCCCGGTTTGAAACAGCCAAAAACGAATTAAATGAGAGGTTTAAATTGCATTAAACGTCTTCAATGCAATTTAATACGTCATTTAATTCTCAGTCAAAGCTTGTTAACTCGTCAGTTACGAAGCTGGACTGAAACTGCTCAGTCATTCAATGCTGGAAGCTTCTGCGCGCGCAAGACACACTTGGTGCGCGCGCGCTGGTCTGCACGCTCATGCGCGGTGCATCCTCTTGGCTCACTGCCATGCGCGTGTGCGCTCAGGTCCATGCGCGTGTGTGCCACGTCACCTGTGAGCCTCTACGAGCACGCCACACAGTCGCGCCGTTTTGGCTCACTCTGGTGCGCTGCGCACGCACAACAGGACCCTGCACTATGCGCAACCGCGTGCCTTCGTGCCACTTGTACTCGCGCGCGGACTGCCACATCACGCGCTACGAACCTGCACTCCACTTGGTCCCTGCAGCCTATGAGATCCACCACGTGCACGTGGTCAAATTTAGTTAGCAGACCAGAATCACCAAACTCATCTTCACTAATTCTTTGCCCAAGAAAACCAACTGATTCAAAAATAGTAAAGTGGAAGTCATGCTCAAAAACCCAAGTATTGACTTTGATCAGATCAGATGGTAGTGTTGAAGAGATTAAAATGGATAGTGCATGTAATCTGAATGCATACGATCTCCAAGATTTGTTGGACCTTCAACTTGAGAAGGATGATGAAGAAGACATGTTCTCCCTGGACTTTGAACTACAATTCAAAGGACAAATCAGGGAGATGTTGATGAGAAATAAAAATCAGTAATAAAGAACGGTTTTCGTATCATCTGTTGTATAGGGAGATTGTTGGATCAGCAGCTGTTACATTGTTTCCAGTAGCATATTTAACCAGATCACAACATGTAGCAAAGGACATGTTGTTGCGTAACAAATTGTTGAGTGAGGTTTGATGTGTGTTGTTTAGGCAGGTGAACGTATGTTCTTAGTTAATGTTTGTTAAAACTTAAGTTGTATTCAAATTTTATTAAGTTTGTTAGACATCTTTTATATGTACTAATGTTTATAACAGTTTGCATTGTCAATGGGTGGATACTATCTTTTTTTGAATAAGAGAATGTAAATAATCATATGTAACTGATGAATTTTATTAAGTTTGTTAGACATCTTTTAGACATCTTTTATTAAGTTTGTTAAATATCTTTTATATTTACTTATAGTTGTCTTTTAGCTATAATAGATAACACATTTTCGTACAATATCTATACATGTATCTATATGTTCTATCAATATGTGTTATGCATGGTTTTCTAAGAAACGACCCGTGTTTGCACACGGGTCTTACCGCTAGTATATATATAAGAATACAACTACAAAACTAACTTCCAGCTTTACATCTAACTAACAACTCTAACTAACTATGCATACAAGGCGTGTGTATATATATACTAATAATAAAACATAGAGTAAACATCATTCGTGTTCATGTGATTATGGTTTCAAAAACTTGCCATTTTCATCCACTTCTGTCAACACCATTCAATTTTTACCATTAAAGGAGGGGTGTTTATGTATTTTTGTATATTATTTTATTCTTATTCACTAGAGGGAAGGCCCGTGCGATGCACGGCATGACCAACAGTTAGTGTCCATTTTGTTGTGCGTTCGGGGAAAATGTTTATGTATGGATAAAAGATGATTAGCCAAAAGACAATGTAAGAGAAGCCATACAAAACGTGATAAGAGCTTGTACCATAAGCCGGCCACGCAAAATTTAAGGCGTGCATAGCACAGGAAACTTTGTTTGCGGAATCTGTTTAAGAACAAACATGTATGCCAAGTCTAAAAACATACATTACAGGAAAAAAACTTAAAGGAGTTCATAAAGCTTCCGGTTTTATTCAATAATTCACGAAATCTTCTGCCGCTAATGCATGGCCATGTAGTCGACGTTCCCCTTAGTAGTTTCTTGTCTACAACAGGTTTAAGGAAGTAAACATAAGCAACGGGTATGAGCTAGTCAAATCAAATATCTATATGCTTATAGGCAAAATATATACCTTTCACCTGGAGCGCTACCCACAGAACCATCTGAATAAGAACCTTCATAAGTAGGGCTGGGAAATAAAAAAAGGAAATGTTAGGCAGAACTTTAACTTGGATGATGTATATATTAGTACCTCATATGCCATTATTTTGTACTAAAAATTTGATAGAATGTAACTTCGTTCAAGTAGTGACATAGCGACAAATATTCAATTTTGAACATTTACTTAAACACAACACAAATGGATATGATGTGTAAAACGTATATGCTTATAGGCTAAATACATACCTTTCACCTGGAGCGCTACCCACAGAACCATCTGAATCAGAACCTTCATAAGTAGGGCTGTGAAAGAAAGAAAGGAAATGTTAGGCAGAACTTTAACTTGGATGATGTATATATTAGTAGTTCATATTCCATTATTTTGTACTAAAAAGTTGATAGAATGTAACTCCGTTCAAGTAAATTCCCATTTATGAACTGCAGTTCAAGCTCGTTGAAGTTCAATTCATTCCATTTAGCTATTTGGCATGTATAAATAGGGGAAAAAAGCATAAACTAATGATTTAACTTAAATATCCAAACGAACAAAGAAGCATAAACAAATTCACTACAAATTTCATCATAATCGACATAAAGAAAGGTAACCTTACGGAATGTGGGAATCTAGTGGTAATGCCCGCGCGTTGCCGACTTGTCGCGGGTAAGTTCCATTACAATGCATTTCAACACTAAAGCGATGGGCTCGTATGCGTGCTCAAATCGAAAAAGCACATATCAAAACCAATGGTGTCGATCGTTTCTATTTTGCAGTTCGGCCACCAATAGGCTGATCACTTAAAAGGATCATGCTTCAGTCCAAATTAATGTTGGTCATTCGGGCGAAAATGGTCTATATACTGGTCAATTTTCCACCTTTGCACTCTGCGGTTTCGTGAGAGCCCAGGTTTGTCTTTTTTTTTTTTCAATTTTATAATAAAAATATTATTTTATAATGTTGGAACAGTATATTATTACAATGCTAGTTATAAAACTTTATGGGTTATCTTTTTCATTTTTACCTGTATGGATCAAAACTGTCATCAGATTAAAAGTAATATATTGAAAACATATGTTAGCTCTTGTTTATTATTATTTATTAGTTTATATTATTTATATCTATTTTTTCATATTTTTTCCATTTAATAAGTATCAGTTTTATAGTTAGTCATAAAGAAATAAACATGATGTTTGTATCATATAATATTCAATTTTGAACATTTACTTAAACACAACACAAATGGATATGTAGTTATGTGGTTCATGGGATTTGGTAAGTCAAAAGTATATATAGAAACTTACATGTACTTTCTGATTGTTTCTTTGAGCTTAACCGGTGTTGGTATTGTCATCACCCCTTTACCCTTCCTAGTCATGGGAGTAGGAGTGGTAGATCCAACGGATTGACAATTGGTTTCGTCTGGGAGCACACGCTTGCAGTTGAATAAAAGATAAGGCCCCATGATGGTAGTATGTGGATGTGTCAACTTGGATGGTTCGGGTGGTGCCCACAAGTGAGTGTAAGCAGTTTGGGAGCGCTGAGATGCTACCGTTAGAGTTCTGTATCATGACTGGAGTGAAGCTATCCTGGATGCTTTCGGAATAAACGGTGTAGATATGCGAGAGACCCGATTCCACATTGAGTATAGACTGAGCAGTGGTGCTTGTTAGAATCTGTGCAGTGTCATCGAAGCACACGGTGACCGCATTTGCCGTGGAATCGAGCACATCAAGTTCAAGATGGAACCTGTTGAAAGTTTTTTTTTTTCAGATGTGAAAGTGTATAAAGGCGTTTGCCAACGCACATAACTATAGAATACCAAAACCGAACCTTGCTCGGAGAAACATAACTGGGTTTTCACAGCCAGCACACCACAGCTCCCCGTGATCACGCGATACACCGTTCATGCATGTTCCTCCTCCACACATAAGTCTGAACCACTCTTCGCTATTACGTACGCCTTTAATCACCACACGACAATTGAACTCAGCATTCTGCATGGATTAGAAGAAACATATTTAATGTATGGATAATAATAATGCCGGGGGAAACAATCGAAATTATAGAAAGTGTTGATACTGTGTGTTTCTTATTTTCTCGACCATGGTGTAATATTTCTTCAAGAGTCGCCAAACTTTCTGAACAGTTAGCAACAGCAGTGGTTTTCTTCATGTTGGCAGGTGTCTTCCGATATTCAGTCACAGGTTGCATAATGAAAGGGAGGATGCTTGAATGTGGCTGTGTATTTATAGAGACATGATAAGTAGGCTCTTGGGATGACCTGTGGCAGTTTTCATTTTAATGAAAGTTTAAATGCAAAAATGTTATAGGATTTGAATATGAGAAGTCATCAGGTGTAAAGTTGCTCACACATCTAATTGCATTAATGATAACAAATAATAATAATAATAATAAATGATGATAACATATATTTTGATGTTATGGAATCTGAATATGAGAAGTCTATATATATATAAATCTATATTATTAAATAAAATGGATGAGTTAATTGGTTAAAATATTATTTGAAAATCGTTTGGTAATTCCTAAAAAAATGAAAAAAACCAATTTTAGCAAAATAAACAAAAACCATTTCATAATTTTTAAAAAATGTATGATAATATGAACTATGAAGGCTGAATAAGTACCAGATACGCTCCGTCTTCTCCGGTATTGATGGTTGCGTGAAATACGACAGAACTTCGATCAGCATATCTTCGGAGCTAATATTGGATGTCCATGTGGATTTCGAAACCGAAGAATGATTACCTGACCACAATAATTCCTAGAATTAACATCAGCTCCATTATCAAGCAGCAATGCAACAATCTAAAACCACAAAACACCAAAAAAAACAGCATAAACACCAAATTAAACAATTAAACACAAAATCAACAGCTGAAAAGCGATAAATTCATACATCGTTATGGCCTTTAGCAGCGGCAACATATTATGTATGTGTCAAATGACAAAATTACTTTTAAGAATTATAATCAAACAGAAGTATTACTTTTAAGAGCTTCAAAACAAAGAAAGGCGCTATTTAAAAATAATGCTTAATAATAATAAACTACCAGGCCTGCACATGATTCAAAACTAACCGTGTGATATTACGCCAAAGTCCACTAAAACCAAGCACAATTTGAAGAGTTGAAGCAACAATAAGAGCTCCTTGAGTCCCTCTCATAATCCTCTCAAATTTCTATATAATCATCAACATGCGGGAGTGAATTGGATGTAATATTAAACGAACCACTATAAGTTTCATAAAAGGTCGATGTGTAAGTGTGTAACCACCTCTTGAGGATCCACGATGTCGCTATATTGACCAGCCAAAATGATTGAAATAGTAGTAGGCACGAAAGTGTATGACCCCCCCCCCCCCCCCCAACGACAGCTGGCAACCGTGTCCTAAAATGTGTTTGTGTCAATGTGTTCAAACCAGCAACAAACAGTAGTCTTTGAATCATCTTTGCTTTTTCTTCCTAAAATAGATAAATAAACCAACCAACCCATGTATCTGAATTAAATCAACAAACAAAAAACTAAGAAATAAAAAGAATATGAGTTTTCAAAATTTAGCGGAAACTGGAAAGACTTACATTCCCACCACCCGTGGCACATATATAGTTGCTGCGCTGTTGTTATTGGCAGACTACGTGGATAGTTGGTTGTCGGAGGGTACACGCATAATACTCAACGTGGCACGTATATAGCTGTTGTGTTTGGGACGGAGCAAACAAAAATTGGGTTTAGGGCATGCAGCTTAGTGGTGGTGGGGTTGTGTCTTCAGGAGCCTCGGGCTCCGCTCCTAACCCGAGTGATTTGGGCCGTTGGATCACTTCAATAGGCTCGGCTATTCCTATACCATCCTTCCCCAGTCCGTTTCCATCTACATACCCCATTTTTGCCATCATTCTTGAACCGAAACCGGTTGTGTGGTTCTCAAAAGCATCGTAGCTTGATGAGCAGGCAGTTTGGTCTCTCGGTTTTGGTTCATCAACAGGTAAAGTGGTCACGTTTGGTTCAGGTTCCATGTTACCGCACGAGATGAATGAAACGGGTTGTTTAGCATAAGTGACTACTGTCTTGTCTTTTTCTCTTCTTTGCTTGCTGCTTGATTCACCGTAAGTTTTGGCTTTTGTTAATCTCGAGTCTAACGGACTCAAACCAGTGGTTCCTTTTGAAGCTTTTTTACTACTATTTGCAGCCATTTTGGCAGGCGGTGTATTGTTAACTGTAATATTAGCATCACCTATAAGCTGCAAAAACAAAAAGCGTAATTCGTTAACCACTTTATTTCATCGTATGAATGTGATCCATGATATGAATAATGTGAAGTAACCGAATAAACTAAATTTTACTCACCTTTTCAAGGTGGATTCGGTCATTGGAAGATGGCCTTCCAGTGTGTTCGCTTCGCGTCACTGTTACAAACCTGAAGAATATATAATCTAAGTTAACCCCTCTATATTATTTAGACTAAGATGAAATCAAAAGAGACAAGTTCTCAAACAAAAAAAATAGACAAATTATAACATATACTAATTCGTTAACACAAAGTACCTTCTTTTGCCTGAACCTTGAATGCAACTTCTCAAACGATAAATTGACGCCAACCTTTGGACCTGAAGCGACTCAAAAATTCAGAATAAAATTAAATTAATGCAATATTCATGGTTTCTGAATTTGTATACCTGTGAACAATCCCGAGAGTGCATAAGTTGAAACGACATAATATCACCCTCATTCTGCACCATCTGCTCTAATTTCTGCATTTAAGAGCCATATATACTGATTTTAGCAAGCTCACGATGTATACGCCTTAATTCACAGATTCATACAACACTCTTGTATCAATTTTAAAGTTAAAGAGGCGGTTAGGCTTTAGAGAAACTTACTGGAACGGGCCCATGGGGAGTCCAAAGTTACTGATCAGTATGTCAATTCTGAATATGTCAACACCTAAATGATGCAAAACATATGCACCCGGTGTGGATTTTACCTTGCAGATTTGAAAGTTTGTTGCTATCAACTGAAATCTCTATTGATTGAAAGAAAAAAGTTTAAATAAATTGATGGAAACCCAAATTAGAATCTATTAAAATCAAAGAACCCAAATTCGATTGAATCGAAGAAGGCTTATTAAATTCTTACAATACTCCCAACTTCGATTTCACTCTGGTAATAGAGTAGCCAAAACGTGACAAAAAACGTCTTGTTGAGACCGGAACCATAATCAAATCCGAGTATTAAACAAAGAACGAAGGCTGAGGTAATCATGCTAGACATAAATTGAACTCGGGATTTTTACCTGGCCACAACGCCTCCTGGATTCGAACACTTTAATCGAACACCCTTTCTTGCATCTGACTTCCATCGGCGACGGGTCAAATAATGATTCAGTTTAAACGACTGGTACACCGAAGGGTTAGGGTTACGATTCACGACATTGGATTGAAAGATTTCACTGGACGTGGAGGTGAAGGGACGCGATTCACTGCTCTCCGACGACGGTGAGGGATTAGGCGTCTTTATATGATTTTGTAATATATTATTTTAATCAATATTATTTTAAGTACTGCATTTAAAACATCATAAATGTTGATTTTAAAACAGAACATGTAACTAAATTTTAGATTATATATAGATTTCTATACACCCATTTATTCAACTCTGTTTGGACCCTAATGATTCATCTTCAACATCGATGTTTCTTGGCTCTCGCCCTCTCACTCTCACAAGTCACAACATCCCTTGCTTTGTTCTACGTTTGATAATGACCAACCTAGCCAGTACCGGGGGTTTATTGTCACCTAAGAAAGTTCGAGTAGCACTACCTCATTTTATGTAACTCTCGCCACACAACCATGCAAAACGAGGTTTAAACCACCCCACATCACGGCTTCTAAAAGTTACCTTGGAATAGAATCCAACTAACATCCGTTCTGTCACATTCTAGAAGTATGTTGTGTGCACCGTGAATCTGATTGTCAATGCACAATGCTTTTAACAACATAAAAATACCTATAAGACATAAGTAGTACAATCCCAACTTAAAAGATTGGTGTAAAACATAAAAAATAATCACGGTTATTGGAAGCGAAAATGGTTTAACACAAAAAAAATAACAAGTTGGTGTCATGATTACACCGAGAAATTGAATATTGAAAGTCCAGGAACGGATTTAAATGTGATCTTTAGCAAATGGTTGAATTCAATAAAGTCATTTTAGTCCCTATGGTTTGGGTTATTTTTTCAGTTTAGTACAAATGTTTTATTTTTCGCTAGTGGGTTCAAATTGGTTTATCTTTACCATTTTAGTCCACTGGGTTAACTTTATCTATTTTTTCTGTTAACGAGAAGGGCAATTCGGTCATTTTATATGTAATTCTGTTAACTAGAAAGACAATTTGGCCATATAAAATGATCGAATTGCCCTTCTCGTTAACAAAAATAATGGATAAAGTTAATAGTGGACTAAAATGGCAACATTGAAACCTTTTTGGAGTTACATGCAAAAAATGAAACATTTGGATTAAACTGGAAAATGACCCAAACTACAGGGACTAAAATGGCATTTAACTCGTTTGATTTTATTGAAAACGAAATTAAAGAAAATACGGAAAAAAATGAAAAGTGTGATTGTTTACAGATGCAATCCATACTCCTTCCTCTTTGGCGCTCACCATTCTAATGGCTAAAGCACCATTGACGCCCCTTGATACCGCCCGGCCCGATGTTTACCGGCCCAACCGACTAATGTGGCGCGAGACAGCTGACAGCATTGGACAATACATAGCCTAGGTGTAAAATTATATGGTATTTAGATATAAAAATTTATTCTTAAAATATCTACTATAAAAATGCAAAAGGAATAATGTATTAATTGTACTTTACATAGCATCTATATCCGTCTAGTTATATTGGGAAGCACAGCGATTGTCATAAATGCAAACACGTATCATTCTAAGAACTCTAAAATTATTCATCACAAATGCAAACACGTATCATTCTTAAAACTCAAAAAAAATTATTCATCATGCACGCATTAAATATGTAAAATATCTAATGCATCATATTTTTGGGGATATTATTAATCTGTTTTTGTGTATAACACACGTATCATGTATGTTAAGAGAGAAAAATATAGAAGAACAAGGATGAAGAATACACAACAAGCTTTGATTCTATTCATCGTCTTTTTCCTCCTATCATCCGGTAATTAAAACACTTCTACTTTATCTTAAGCTTATCTTATTATCGTTTTAGAGCTTTCCATCATGCTTAATCTAATATTTGAGGTTTCCAAATTATGTGTGAAGGGATGAGGTCCGGGACAATGGCGGTTCGAACTAGCGGTCTACGACGACCTTGTGATAATGGTTATCGTTGTACACCATGGTGCGGAGATTGCGGGTATTGTGCTTGTGTCAATGGTGAATGTGTTGGTGATAATTGCCCACCAGCATCAAGAACTCGTAAAGGATAGCGGTTTTGAAGGATAATGTATGTGGTGAAGAGGCTTTTGTTGATTATTATATTCTAAAGTTATGCGATCGTATTGTCAAATCGATTCGTATATGAAAAAGAAAATTAAGGTTGTAGATGAGTGCTATGTTTTTTTGCTCTTTTAATAAAAAAAATTTCCACACTTTCAATAAACCAAATGTGTGTATGGTTCGTGAAATGTTTATGAACTAAAATTGAAATTTACGTAGGAATTAGAATCTCAATTTCATTCTTGAAGTGTTTGGTTGGAAAACGAATCGGTGTCTATCACCTCGACCCCCACTCGCTCTACCGTCGACTCGACCCGAACACCAATCTCGTCGCGGACCATCCCTACCTGTCACACCCCAACCGATGGCGGAAACATCGGGGCATGGCACTGAGCGAAACAGATTGTCCAGAAGTTTCCATAACAATTATCATTACCAATCAATTTAAAATAACATGTCCCATACCATGTCTCAAAAGGCAAACAAATTATTACAGACAAAATCTAGGCAAATAGTTCTGTTCCGACAACTCAGATTTTCAAATAGAGCAATTGTTTATCTGCTTCTAGAGACCCTTGATTAAATTTGTACAGACAACTATTTGTTGGCCTCTAGAGCCTTATTCTAGCCTCGATTTCCTACCAGATGTGCATCCTAAGCACCTGTCACATACGTTAAAATAAAGTCAATACATATAATGTAAAGGTGAGCATACAAGTTTGATAATAGCATATAGAGTTCGAAATTCGTTTACGCATAACCAGCACGTACACATAGAGAAATGAAGCACGTTAGTTATCGACATAGATCCATCGATACCAATGACTGCGGGTTGACTGCCAGAGGCAGTTCGCAATACATGATTACCACCGTAATCCATGCAAGTAATTGTCCTTAACAACCCCCGTGTGAACGGGTGCTGAGTCCAAACTATAGTACTATCGTTGCTAAGGCAGGTAGACAACATTCCATGTGTAAACATAACAAACAAGCATTCATAAGCCACGTATAACATGCATTAACGGTTAGCGTTCAAATAGTATTGAGTAGTGTGTTTGTTATGTTTTGAATATTCATAACGTATGTAACACCCAAAAGTGCGTAAAGCAAAAAGGGATCGAGTATACTCACAGCGGTTGATGGATTGAAGGGAGCGCTTAGCGAGTAAGGTTAGCCTGAATAGTTTGATAGCATAACGATAAGTGGCGCGTAAAACGGTGCAAAGTATCAGTGGATCGGACAGCAGTTCGGTCGGATGGTAATCCGATCGGACGGCTTGTTCGTGCGGATGACAATCCGTTCGGATGGTCATCCGGTCGGACAGCTTGCCCGGTCGGATGACTATTCGAGTGGATTGTTTCTTTCTATGAGAATGAGGTGTTTGTGTATGATGGCTTGACTTTTGAAGTTTTCGTTGTAGCATTTGAAAACATTGAAGTATCTCTATCCTTCAAGTCGGTCGATCGGACGGTCAGTCGTGCGGATGACAACCCACTCGGATGGTCATCCGGTCGGACGGTAGTCCAGTCGGACAGCGACTCTAGTTGTCACGACCCCCGACCCACCCTGGACGGAATCGGAAGTCGCGAACAGCCCGTGGTACCGGTGATTTAATTTTGAAAACGTTGCAGCGGAAATTTCATCAGAACCGTGAGTTAGGAAAAATATCAGAGTTTAGAAACACCGGATTTTATTTATTAAATAGATGGGATAAACCCATGTTTTACAATGGTAGCTTAAATAAAGATAAATTTGATTATATAAAACAATATTTCTTAATTTGATTTAATTAATAAAATAAGCCACTTCTTGATGCCTTTCAGTGCCGTATCCATCTCTTATTCCAATCTACTGTAATTACCTGAAACGCGTTTTAAAAAGGTTTTGTCAGCGGGAAATACTGAGTGAATCATTCTATTTACTAAAATGACACATTTGTTATAATTTACAGTATTAAGAGCGATTACAATGTTTCTGATATCAAGCCAACTACCCACGGTATTTGTCACTCGACCCATTGGCCCATTCGTCCAATGGTGTCTGTGACTATGGTCATATCCCCCATTGGCTGCCCCAATGGTGACGATTATCAAGTAATGTATACAAAACCCCACATACCGGCTGTAATTTGGTGATTACAAAGACTTAATCCCCGTAATTATAACTTTGAAAATAAACATGATTTTGTAAATAGATTTGATAAAAAGAGAGAATGACTCACAAATAATCATGCAGATTCATACGACCAAAGTTTAGTCTACAGATAAGCCTTGATATATTGCAGATTTATATAGGCAGAGTTTAGCCTACTGATTTTGCCTTGTAACCTAGTGCATACGAACTAGGTAGGTAACTTAATACAGCAATTACGATAACTCACGAGATCAAATTCTCACAATGAACGACAAAGTGCAATACTTCATCCATCGAATTAACGATGATCCGTCAAATTAATGACGAACGACAAAGTATAATACTTCATCCATCGAATTAACGATGATCCGTCAAATTAATGACGAACGATAAAGTATAACCCTAATGTGGGCGGCACTTAAACATCCATTGGATATATTGATCGGTCGGAAAATGAATCGTAATAGCGATTAAGTTAATACCCTGTATCGTAGCAGCACCCCCCTACTAATTAGTGTTTTTGATAGTAATCGGACGATAACTCAGCGTAATTTTGGAGTTTGATCGTCGTTTTTGTGCCCAGAATCAAGTCCCAACATCCTCTATTTATACTGAAATTTTGACCCTTAGGCGGCCCGCGTGAGTTTTAAGCTAACCTTAGGCGGCCCGCGAGAGAACTTATTTTATGTATAGGGTTGCCACGTGTGGGACTAGGCTAGCTGAGTCGACGATTTCTGAAATTTCAACTTCGTCCGCAAGTTATTAAGATAATCGTCAAGTAGGGAATACCCCCCCTGAGTTTTAGGGGCCCTAATCCTGATTCTGAAAATTCTGAAAATTTTAGGGTTTGTGCAGAATCACTTGGGTGTCTCAATTAGGGTTTCCTATTGGTCAAATTAATTTAATAATTATGACTTTTGATGAGAGTCGTTACATTCTCCCCACCTTAATAAAAATCTCGTCCTCGAGATTTATTGGAATAAGTAGGAATACTTCTTCTTCATCTCAGATTCCAGCTTCCAAGTGTATTTGGGTTATGATATTTCTTTTAGACTTATGTTACCTTTTAGTTAATAAAAATAATATTAAGGTAGATGATACAGAATTTAAAATATCGAATTTTTGTGAATACGAGTTGTATCATAAGTAGGATTCAATGATTCAACTGAATTAGCTCGAGAAATCGATGATAAACGAATGAGATGAAATGATATAATTTTCAAAGTGACTAGGTTCAAGCCAAAAGATATATGATCAATAGATATTTAAAATGAATCTGAAGAACTTTTAGAATCAATAAAATTCTTTGTCAAAAGAAAGCTTACTTTGATTGGTAACTGAGGAAGACTTTGACAGTTTTCCAAATGAAATCAAAGCATGAAAAATGATTTGTCAAATAATTATGATATGAGAAATCAAAGTGTTGAGAGGAGTGAATTGCAAAGATACACCAAAAGACGATAGAGTTAGTGTATTATTTTAGAGTTTCAAGTTGTTTTATTTGTTGAAATAATATAATAGCACACTATTAGTGACTATGTTTTTTTTTATACTATCTCCTAGAAATTGAAATATAATAAGAACAAATTATTTTGGCCTGATTAACCATTATATTATATTTGTAAAATAATTGTAATATATATTATTTGTGTCCCTGTCTGAACCGTATCTTACATAAATATAAATGCTATGTAATGTGCATTTTTACTATATGTAAATGATCACTGTTTTTAAATAAATATTATTTTAGTATTTTACTATACTATGTAAAATAACTTATATTTACTATGTAATATATATTACAAAATACCGTAATGAAGTTATTTATATTATATTACAAAATATTTTAGTAATATTATTTTGTAAAAGAAATCACTATTATTTACAACGTTTGTAAATAAAGGTGTAAAAATATTTATTGTACAAAATATTCGTACAAATACTTGTGTACATATATTATACTTAATGGGTCGATTCTATAGGATTATTTATTTTCATTTTGAAACCATATAATGTTGTGAATGTATTTACAAATGTTTGTAAATAAGTGAAAACGAAGACTATTCTTATATTGTTTTATGAAAATATATCTTTCTCCAATGTATATATATTTTCATATATAATTAAAATTTACTAAATACGTATGACGACTTATTTTATATATATTAACTAGTCATTATCATGGTGGATATTGGTTAGTGCTTCCTTATTTAAGCATAGGTGATCAGTCCATGCCTAATTAAGGCTAGGCTATCTAATACCTACCCTTGATAATAATCCTAGTAAAAATAATACCAACACTATTATTATTAATATTTTCTTACTAATAATAAAACTGATATTAGTAATACATAACTAAACATACACTTAAATGGAAAAATTTCTAATAAAATGGTGAGACTGGCCGTCCCCAGGATCGAACCCGGGTCTAGGCCACACCCTTTCGCGCATCTAACCAACCGAGCTAGGTGCCTAGTTTATGAAATTTCCATTTTGATTAAATATAAGCACATGTACAATAAATTCTGTACTTCTTATAATAAGTCACCTACTTATATTGACTAAGTATTTACTTATCCTCCTTATGGTGACTAATAAGAATATAGTAATACTATTAGGTAATCACTTATGTAAGTTTCCATATATAAAATAAATTTTATATAATGTTTTTCGATTGAAGATGTTAAAGTAATAATTTATCACGAAAGGCTAGATTGATGTTGTAAAAATCATTTAAGAGATACATTAAAATATGACAAGAATTTGTGTATCATTATCTTATCACATGATTTGTGTTAAGATAACTTTTATAAATATCCGTATATGATATATATAAATGAAATTAGTGCAAGCTTTAGATTTTATGAAAACGTTAGTACAAGGTGATCGTGATCAAAGAAATGATTTAGTGAAGTCGAAGACCAAATAAACATTTTATAGTTCTAAAGAATTGAAGTGTTTGTTGGGATTATGTTGAATATGATAGCTTCAATCCATCATATGGGAATTTGAAATGAATATGTAATGCGAGCAAGTTCAAACAATTGAACTTGGTTTGATCACAACGAGTTCATGTATTAATAAGAAAGTTCGGACATGGTTACAGCAAAATCATGTATGTCAAAGAAAATTGAGTTTCTCAAGAAATTTATTGACTTGATATAAAAGGGTCATCGTTTTGCCTTACTGCGGTATATAGTGCCAAAAATCAAGTATAGCGAAATGATATTTGAGTTTGGATAAAACAACAAATTAGAATGAAACCCTTCAGTGGTCTTCATAAATTAAACGAACCACATGCGCAACAAACGGTGCATGTGTAACGTGTGGATTTACCAAGAAATGAAATGAATCAATATTCGTTACTATGAAATAAATCCTCCTGGTATGATGACCGTTTAGGAAAAGTAGAAATGCGAAAGTTAACTTATTATATGCAGAAGTCAGAATTTTCAACAAAAGAAATATAAGAACTTCTATCTGGAATTTCGAGTGATAATCGTTGTTAAGTGACATTACCAGAAATGTCGAATAAAATGAAATAGGGAATTTGCAAAAGTATATGATTCATTTTTCAGTGCTAATACCTATGACTCCGATTAGACTGTGCACTGATGGTTGTGAAATCTTGTTAAAACATATCTCAGCGAAATTTCATGTTGCTTGTAGGATCATGTGGCAAAGTGCTGCTTTTAGTTCTTCTACTGACAGAATTTAACATTGGTGTCATCGTGCCCAATTTATATTTTTCCAAAGATCTTGCCTCGAAAGTTGTGTGTGATATACTTCAACTTTTGTGGACTTATAATTAAATGTGTTTTCTTGTACTTTCTTACTTGCGTTACTAGTTTATGGTAATGCGTTAGAAATTCTTTACACTTTTGATGATATCCCAACTTAATATTGTTGCTCGAGTTACTAGGCAGATAATCAAACGAAATAATGTTTGATGTCGGAAAAGAGATTCCTAATAAAGAAATCTAGACACAGATGCTTGTGCTTTATTCCAAATTGTCAATCCTTATGGTTTTTGAATTTACTTATAGATATACATATCTATTAAATCATATATTTCACATACTGAATTAAACATACCATCTATCAGGTCAATGTATTTAACAGATTCATATTTCCATAAACCAGTCAAATATCTGGTCATGATACTATTTAGGGAAATCTTGTCACTCGTTTGACATATTATATATCCCGTCTTATCCGATTCGCGCCGGAGCGGTAACCTCAGTATATCTGGACAAACTGGAGAGTCTACCACACCATACCCAGTCTTGCCAGAGAAAATTTTCTATTTCCCATAAATAGTATATTTTCAAAAGTGCCTATCTTATTAGGGCTTTTATTCAGAATTAAGGAAATTTGTATTTCCATAACATATCTTATTATTATATTGATCAATAGACGATTCCTGTGACAGTGTCAATTTGATCATTCTTTCAACTAGTAATTCTAATCATAACACTGTTGATCATTCTCTCAACTAGTGATTCTGGACTTAGTTGTCCCGTGATATTACTATATCAAATATATTACTTATGGCACACCAAAATCTATCATATTTATTTACACAAATACTTAGCTTATCGTGAAGCTAATACTAAGGCATCTTTTCTTAAGTTCAAGTCTAAATGCTATCATGTGTGCTACCAGTAATAACAATCTCCTAACTCTTTTATATAAAATTAGGTATTAGTGTCATAACACCTAAAGGCTTAAAGCAGTGGCTCTGATACCACCTTCTGTCACGACCCCCGACCCACCCTGGACGGAATCGGAAGTCGCGAACAGCCCGTGGTACCGGTGATTTAATTTTGAAAACGTTGCAGCAGAAATTTCATCAGAACCGTGAGTTAGGAAAAATATCAGAGTTTAGAAACACCGGATTTTATTTATTAAATAGATGGGATAAACCCATGTTTTACAATGGTAGCTTAAATAAAGATAAATTTGATTATATAAAACAATATTTCTTAATTTGATTTAATTAATAAAATAAGCCACTTCTTGATGCCTTTCAGTGCCGTATCCATCTCTTATTCCAATCTACTGTAATTACCTGAAACGCGTTTTAAAAAGGTTTTGTCAGCGGGAAATACTGAGTGAATCATTCTATTTACTAAAATGACACATTTGTTATAATTTACAGTATTAAGAGCGATTACAATGTTTCTGATATCAAGCCAACTACCCACGGTATTTGTCACTCGACCCATTGGCCCATTCGTCCAATGGTGTCTGTGACTATGGTCATATCCCCCATTGGCTGCCCCAATGGTGACGATTATCAAGTAATGTATACAAAACCCCACATACCGGCTGTAATTTGGTGATTACAAAGACTTAATCCCCGTAATTATAACTTTGAAAATAAACATGATTTTGTAAATAGATTTGATAAAAAGAGAGAATGACTCACAATTAATCATGCAGATTCATACGACCAAAGTTTAGTCTACAGATAAGCCTTGATATATTGCAGATTTATATAGGCAGAGTTTAGCCTACTGATTTTGCCTTGTAACCTAGTGCATACGAACTAGGTAGGTAACTTAATACAGCAATTACGATAACTCACGAGATCAAATTCTCACAATGAACGACAAAGTGCAATACTTCATCCATCGAATTAACGATGATCCGTCAAATTAATGACGAACGACAAAGTATAATACTTCATCCATCGAATTAACGATGATCCGTCAAATTAATGACGAACGATAAAGTATAACTCTAATGTGGGCGGCACTTAAACATCCATTGGATATATTGATCGGTCGGAAAATGAATCGTAATAGCGATTAAGTTAATACCCTGTATCGTAGCAGCACCCCCCTACTAATTAGTGTTTTTGATAGTAATCGGACGATAACTCAGCGTAATTTTGGAGTTTGATCGTCGTTTTTGTGCCCAGAATCAAGTCCCAACATCCTCTATTTATACTGAAATTTTGACCCTTAGGCGGCCCGCGAGAGAACTTATTTTATGTATAGGGTTGCCACGTGTGGGACTAGGCTAGCTGAGTCGACGATTTCTGAAATTTCAACTTCGTCCGCAAGTTATTAAGATAATCGTCAAGTAGGGAATACCCCCCCTGAGTTTTAGGGGCCCTAATCCTGATTCTGAAAATTCTGAAAATTTTAGGGTTTGTGCAGAATCACTTGGGTGTCTCAATTAGGGTTTCCTATTGGTCAAATTAATTTAATAATTATGACTTTTGATGAGAGTCGTTACACTAGTGATGAGG
The DNA here is from genome assembly GCA_030545235.1 of Helianthus tuberosus. Taxonomy (NCBI): domain Eukaryota; kingdom Viridiplantae; phylum Streptophyta; class Magnoliopsida; order Asterales; family Asteraceae; genus Helianthus; species Helianthus tuberosus. Next base: position 31,903,280 of record CM060395.1, read on the forward strand.
TTACTTAGTGGGAACAAGTTCACAGCAGAAGAGTCACTCGGTCGGATGTCCATCCGTCCGGGTGGCAACCCTGTTAGTGAAGATGTTGAAAATTGTTTAAGTCTTTAAAGTCCTAGTATCTCATGATCCGAAGAATAATCCGGTCGGATGGTAGTCCGATCGGATGGCAATTCGTTCAATACTCAAACTTAGACAAAGTTGATTAAGTGTGGGACCCAAGGTGTGATCCATTCGGATGGCAATCCGTTCGGGTGGCTTATCCGCTCGGACAGTAATCCGTTCGGATAGCACTCCGTCCCGTTTGCTCCGTCCGTCTTACACTTGGTCGTTTTGTTTGTTTGTAGTTTTATCGAGACGTTTTGACATCGTGTTAACCAACAGAATCCCATCTTGTCCCAAGTGACCTGATTGACCAGGAGTCACCCTAGTTCGGCTAGTTACCCGGTTCAAGACAGTTGTTCTTGTTTAACCCGAAATCGGTGGTCTCGTGAGTAGAATCCGGATCTCGAGCTAGTACAACACCGCGAGTGAGTGGAAGACTAGAACAAGGTCCGAATCTATCGGTTTTGAGTGCATTGAGTGTAAAAGAGTTGAAAGAAGGCTAAAAATCATCTTTCAATCCTTTTTCACTATGTTTATGTTTAGATCTATGCAAGATCTTTGTGTATCCGTGTGGAAATCGATTAGATCTAAGTTGTTTTTGGTGGATTGAAGCCAAAACATGAAGTTCTTCAAGAACTCATGATGACGTCATCCTAGAACACCTCAAATCTAGTGATTTCACGGTTAAAAGTTAAGATTTAAAAGATAGAAAGGTGTAGGAGTGCGTGTAGATCAAGAAAGTACAATATTTGGGACGAGATCTTATCGGAATCGAGAGAAATCGAGGAAAAGGTGAGGAGCACGGGCTGTTCGGACAGAGAGTTTCCAAAAGTAGAAAGTTTGAGAGTGACATGGGTATTTATAGGATTCCAAAAGGGGAAAGTGTGGGTCGGTCGGATGGCATCCCACCCGGATGACTATCCGGTCGGATGTCATCTCGGTCAGATGGCATCTTGGCACCACGACCAAGTGACAACCCGGTCGGATGGCTATCCGGCCGGATGGCACTTGGTTCGTGTGTTCGACGCGACGATTTTTGCTGATTCGATTTCGATTGCGAGCGATGCGAATACGATGGAGTTTCCTATTCAAATTACTTTTAGTCCCAACTATTCATATCTCGCACTATCTCTTCTCCACTAATTATCATAGTTCGATTTCGATTGAGTTCGATTGAGTTTCGAGTTTCGATTGCGTTTTGATTGATTACCACAACACAACATAAATAAACATGCACAAGTAACACATAAGGCGCACACACACGTATAACAATATCCAAAATGCGTAATTCGAATTACGATTCGATGTCGATCTGATTAGCATAGTTTGATTTACCGTTTAGTTAACTTTATCTCATTGTTACTTCCTATTGTTCACAGTCGTAAGTCGATTAGATAGCGAATAACATACGTCGATTATTGTAATTATTGACACTTACTCCACATAATACAACTAAATTAAACACATAAAATGAATTCACTATAAGTCAAATCGCGCGATCGGTCGTTGACTCTGACCTTGACTTTGACTTTGGCTTCCCTGAAAACACGGGGTGTTACACTACCCCGGCCACTGCCACCTCCGACATGACCACATACCACCACTCTGACCCTATTGCCCGGCTCAACCACGACGATCGCTGCCTGACGTGATTAAACTGCCTATCTCGACTACGGTATCCCCGACCACATCGCTGACTCGACCAAAACTGAGCCCGGCTTGCTAACCGACTTCAACCCGACTTGCTGACCCAACCCAAACCAACATCTGCCCGCTGAACCGAACCGACCAACACTAGCAATTCGAACTCCAAACTGAGCTCAGCCGCTAAACCGACCATGCAGGCACCAATGATCTGAATTGACCTCGGCCCGCTGAACCGACCCGAGCCACCGGCCCGATCCAATAGCAGCCCACTGAACCAACCATCCTGACTCGCACTGTCAACCTAACCAGCACCACTGACCCAAACCTACCTTGAACCACTAAACTGACTCGACCCGCACTTCAGACCCAACTCCCCGTCCTCGACCTGTACCAGTAGCCCTAGCCAACCTTAGAATGTGGAGCAGACCAAGACTTGACCAGCGTCACTAACCCGACTCAACCCGGGCCTTCAGCTTTGGCTTAGAATGAGGACCTGAATGATCTCGACCCAATTTATTTAATATTCGTCTCCACGAGTCGTTCGGCTGACTCTTTGCCTAAAGCATCCGGCCGATTAGAGTAATTTCTTTTGGGACTGTCGACGAGGGCCCCCGTTCGGGCTCCTTGTCTGGACTCGATCTATTTGAATGATGACTGGGCCTGAGCCCATTTTGTTCTTTCTTTACATGTTTAGTTGGTTCTAGTGGGCCTAGTCCTGATAAGCCCATTCTTAGGCCAGTCCATTAGGGTTATGGACCAAGAATCTTGCTATATAAAGAAAGTTCATTCTTCTAAAGGAATCAGGTTATTTTGTGACAACTCGTAGTTTCAAGGATCTTTTACTAATTCTTTACACGCCTTGTTTTACGTTGTATTGCATGTCATATTCGGAATGAATGAATTTATTTGAATGAATGTGTGAATTATGCAAAACATTAAGTGTTGATTAGTCTTATAAGAGCTTGTTCACATGATACCTTTCAGGCCACACACTTTGCTCTCGACACACACTCCCCATCCCATGTATGATTGTCCTCGGCCCAAACAAGTGAGCCCAGCCCATCCCCTTGTGCGCATACACACACGAGTTGTTGATACGTGGTTGAATAACGGTGCTCGTTTGTGTTTAAGTTTGGGTTTTTACTTGACTTTTAATCTCGAATAGCCTAGTTTTAATTAAATTTGTGTTTTGCAGGTTTGACAAAGTTTAAGGAGTTTTCGGGAGCCTTACGGGTCACCGGAGTGAAAAATGGACCCCCGGGATGCGTTACGGGTCACACGGGAACTCAAGGAGCGAAAAATAGAAAATGGAAGTTGGGGAGGTCATCGGCGACGCCCTTTAGAAAAGCCCGTCGGCCAAAAATGCGCGTATCCAGGAAAACAAGGCGTTAGAGAAAAACAACATCAGGAGAGCCAGTCGCCGACTAGGGGGACCCCTAGTCGGCGACGGGCTTTAGTTTTTGCAAACACGAAAATTGTGGATTTGGTTGTTGGGAAAGACTTAAAACACCTTGAGGCCATTCAATTCGACAGTTACAGAAGTTTTTGAGTTTGAATCATATCTTGGAGCCATAGTTCACCTACCACTAGATCTCTAATCCGTCCATATCAAGGGTATCATTGAAATCAACCGAAATCATCATCACTTTCATCTTACAACCCTAATCCATTCTTCACCATCATTCATCATCATCACCTACCCAAAACCCTAACCCTCATCATTCTACCATTTCCAAAGTTTCGATATGATCCAATTCGAGTTCCAAACATCCGGTGATCACGTCTTTTCGATCATGCGCGGCTAATTTCTTGGAGGTTTCACCCCGGTGTAGGTTATTGTAAGTCTAGGGTTTGAACAATGTTATTAGTTTGATTTTATGACAACTTGAATTATATTTGAATTGATTGATAATTGTCTTGCATTGGAACTATATTTGTGAATTGTCGAATGAGTTATGAAATTTGACTTTGCGAAACAAGTTTGTGCAATTATGCCTTGTCATTCAAAAGGTTTTACTTTTCCGAAGTATCGAAGTGCATTGTGGTCCATGATATGCGTTGATAGCAACTGGCACCTAAGCTTTGATGATAGAAATCCGTTTATAACATATTCGAGTGAATCAAACTTAAAACGTGTAAGAACCCTAGGATTGCAATTACCGAATCGGGTGTGAGCCTTGTTTTCTTTATCTTGTTTAAACAATCAATTACATTTCTGGCATTTGCTAATTCCTAGTAGATAATAATCCAATCAATTTAGTTAATTTTGTTCAACATCTTTTCAACAAACAAGAAAAAACCATAAAAACAATTTAGCAAGCTTCATAAAAGTGACAACTACTACAATTCATTCAAAGTCCATTCGCAAACCACATACTCTTCGTGGTTCGACCCCTTACTACCACTAGCTATTTGTTAAGGGTAATTAGGGTTTATAAATATTATCTTTGACCGGAGCGCGACACTCCGATCAAATTTTGGCCCCGTTGCCGGGGAGTGCGTGCGCTTTGTGTTTGGATTATTGTTTGAATTTTCGTGATTAACTGTTTAATTTGTTTAGTTTCTTTTTGTACTTTGTCTTTTTCCTTGTTTCGCGGGTTGTGTTACTTGTGCAGATTACAGGTAGTGCATGCATACAAGGAACTCCGGGCGGACTTCACCGTTAGTCTACGAACCGGAAATTGAAAGAGTCGCAAGAAGGAACCTAGCAAGCCGGTTAGAAGCAACCCTTGTTTCTAACCAAGTCACCCAAACACCACAATTTACACCATCCATTGGAACCGATTCAATGGCAAACCAAAATTCCAACCAAAACCTCAATTACCCAAACCTCAATCAAAACCAATTCCAAACCCGAGGAAACTTCAACCCCGCCCAAAATGTCCAACCTATACCTCAAGAGCAACCGGGTGGTAATAACAACTCCAGACCACCCACACCACCTTTCCGAAACCAAAATCCCAACAACACTCAAAGAACACCCCAACAACAAAACCTTCACCGACATAACTCCTTACCCAGTAACCTTGATGACCGACCGGAATGTTAATTCCGACCGTAGAGGCAACCGAGATCGTGGCAATCCCGTGAATGAAGAGCCGTTCTTTAATATAGACGATTTGAGAAACGCTATCCCCGATGATGAGCCGTTTAGTGTTCCCGGTTACCAATTGTCGGAACATGTGAGTATTCACTCGGAATACTCGGATGATGGGGGTAACTATGATGATCGGGTCGATGATGACGGTTGGGGGTATGTGAACCGGGGGAATGTCTACAACGCTAGAGGATTCGAAGATGATGAATTTGGCTATCAAAATGCCAATTTCATGGGGATAACAATTACGGGTATGGGAATGTGAGAAATGACGGTTACGGGAACAACCGAAACCCACGAAACAACAATCAAAGGAACCGGAATGATGGGTTCTACAACAATAATAATAATGTGAACCATAACCGGATTCCTCGTTTTGTGGGAGGAGGTAATCAAGGTGGAAATCAAGAAGGTAATAGAGGAGGTGATCGAAGGGATAATCGAAGACCGGTTGATCAGGAAGTTAACGGCTCACATCATCGTCAAAAACCTCCACGGAGAGTAAATGACCGTTTTAGGCCGGTGGTCACCGATAATGACTCACCAATCGTATGCGAGAGAAGAATGTTCGACTGCAAGCCCCACTACATCAACATCCTTCCCCAGTTCAATGGGAGGTCCAATGATGAACCATACACTCATTTGGCGGAGTTTTCGGCCATATGTAGCACTATCGGGGGCATGATTTCGCATTGGAAGAGGTCAAACTTTGGTTATTTCAGTTTTCGCTAAAGGATAAGGCGAAACAATGGTTCCTTACACTTCCGGCGAATAGTATTCGGACATGGGGCGAGATGCTACAAGTCTTTCTTGACAAGTATTACTCAATGGCAAAGACCGATGATGCTAGAGATGAAATAAGGTATTTTCGTCAAATTTCGAGTGAACCGTTGCATGAAGCTTTCACAAGGTACAAGGAATTAATTCAGAAGTGCCCACATCATCAAATCGAAAAGTGGGAATTGGTCAAATGTTTTGTGAGAGGGTTGGATGACGAGACATGGAACCACCTCGAGTCAACGAGCAACGAAACATTGTTGAGTAACCATGAAGATGACGATTGGGAATTTCTTGAGCGGATGAGCAAGCGGTCAAAGTCAAAGGAGTCGGCCGATAGAGCTAAAAAACATCCCGTTTCCCGGTCACTTCCCGATCTTGACTCTAACTCTAAGGATCGGATTTCTACCCTAGAACGGGAGTTAGCTCGTATGAAGAGGAAGGAGGTGAATGCAGTACAATTCGCGGTTTGCGAAGATTGTGGGGAGATTAGTCATCGGACCGATCAATGTCAAACGGGACCGGGTGACTACACCGAAGAGGTAAATCAAGTGTTCAGTGATAGAAAGAATAATGATATGAATTCGAACACTTACGATCCTGGATTGAGAAATCATCCCAACTTCCGATATGGGAATACCGCAAATCAAATGAACCCGAATTTTCAACCGGGTAACCAAAGCGGGTCATCATATCAAAATCGCCAAGGTGGTAATCAAGTAGGTTACCAATGTAATTACAACCAAGGATACCAAGGTCAAGACAATAATTATCAAGGTGGGTATCAAAGGAATTACAACAACCAAGGCGGTAATGGAAGTGGGTCGAACAACCAAGGGGGCAGTAATGATTTGAATGCAAAGATGGATGCAATGCTTTCAATGATGCAAGAGTCCAAGAAAGAGAATGAGAGTCGGGACAAATCGCATGAAGCATTGGCAAAGCAAGTGGGCCAACTTGCACAAGAGATGGCTCAAATTCGTGGAAGCATGGGGAAGCTTGCAAGTGACACTACGATGAATCTGAAGCATCAAAGTTCAAGCGCGGGTAATGTGAGGAATGTACACATTAGTGCGGTAAGTCTTCTTTCGAATGATGAAATTTGTAGTGTTCAAAGCATTCCATCACCACAATTCGTTGATGGTGTAGTGGAAGATGTAAGTGATGAGCCGGAAAGTGAAAATGAACAAGAAACGATTTCACAAACTAAAACTGAAAATGTAACTAAAAAGTCTTTTTGTGAAAATTGTTTAAATCAACTTAACCCGATTAATGCATCGAAAGTGGAGGAACGGTACCCGCCGAAGGACGGGAGGTGGGAAAATTTTAAACAAGCAAAAATTAATTTACCGTTACTAGATGACATTAAAAAGGTTCCTTACTAGATGACATTAAAAAGGTTCCGGCTCATGTGGAATGCTTAAAGGAGTTAAGCATCGAAAAATAGCACAACAAATTACCCGAACCGGTTGATTTGATATCTCATGTGAGTGCCGTTTTATCGAGTGCCCTTCCCCAAAAAGCTCAAGATCTGGGAGATCCTCTTATTCCAATTCAAATTGGAACATTTAAAATTGAGAGGCCGCTCCTAGATCTTGGAGCTTGTGTGAGTATCTTGCCCGGGAGTTTGTATGATCAATATGATTTTGGTCCATTAAAAAAAATTGATACTCCCGTGGTATTGGCCGATCAGACTCCCACGCATCCAAGGGGGATGGTGGAGGATGTGATTGTTAAAGTGGATGATTGCTACTACCCAGTTGACTTTTTGGTAGTAGACTATGTTGGGTGTGTTGCGGACACCCAACCGATAGTCGTACTGGGAAGACCATTCCTAGCAACTGCTAATGCCATAATAAATTGTGCAACGGGAACGGTAAGCATGAAGTTTGGGGACCGGGAATTTAATTTAAATGTTTTTCCAAATTTTACTAACCCACTCGGTGAGGATAAGTGTCCTAAAAGGGACATGAATCCAAACAAAAAGGTATGTGCTATGGTTGGTAGGTTTGGAGAAACAAGGAAGAAGACTATCAAGAAGAAGTCACCTCTAGAAAAGAAGAAGGAAGAGGAGGTGAGGAAGTTTGGACCATTTGGCAACAAATGGTATGAATCACCGGTGGGTGATTTCGAGGAGTTCGTAGGCGGCAAGCATGCCATTCGACCACCATGAGGCGGTAAGTCAATTGTTGTTGTATATTTTATTTCACAATTCGTTTTAGTTTTTCTCTGTAGTCTAGTTGTTATTTTTGTTGTTGTTGTTGTATAATTTTGTTATTTCGTTTTAGGCTAAATGAACGTTGTGGGTGTGTTCCCTATATAACCCTCACGAGACATACTCGTCCTCTCGAGCTATCAGGAGGTTTAAAAGGGCTTGTTGCATACGCTAAATGCAACCGTGATTCCTACGAAAGAGAGTTAGGATTGTTGTTTTTGTAAATTAATTTTCCACATAAATCAAGGTAAACTAACGTAAGACTTGGTAATACTTTCATAATAGTGGTAGAACTAGGTAGCTAACAAATTTTAATGGTTGTGAGAAGCATGCTTCTACACAAGGGTTAAGATTTGTAGGTACATTATGTTTGCGGGACGACCCGCTTTCTTGAAGAGAATACATGAGCATCTAGCGAAAAAAAATCAGGTGCATACGTTTCCTTTTACCTTGATTCTTAGTTAGTAATAAGTGGATTGTAATTGTACCTTAGTTTTCGGGGTGAAATTTTTGGGAAGTAACCGTGTCACATCCCTTGTATGATTTAAAAATACTAGTTCTTACACATTGAGGACAATGTTTATGTAACATTCCTATTTTTATCATATAGGTTTGTTTAAATTTATTAGCCACTTGTAACTAGTTTATTTTAATATAAATATTTAACCCAAATAGTTTTTAACACTATTTTCTATAGTTGATTGAAATATTATACTAATTAATTGGCTTGTATATGAGTGTCCTTTCTAATAAAATAAAGTCTATAAAAACTTATATTATTAGACATGTATATTACGGGTAAGTTAACTATTAGAAATATGAAGTTCCTAAATGGGCCTAGGAACCATATAATAAATTAAATTATAAAGTATATTGTATTTTGAACCTACTCTATTTTTAATGAAACTTAGACCCAAATGTAGACAAAAATATTCTCGTTCTAAATGACATATTTATTATTTTCTAGAACGCCATATTTTAAAAATTATACACGCCAAATGAGTAAAGTAGTTAAATTATTAATAAAAATAATATAATTACAAAATGACTAAAATGAAGTTTGAGAAAATAAATGTATCATGAAATTCAAACTTTGTGTACATCTAAATGTCTACGTGTCCCATTCTTAATATATAAGAAAAAACTTTAAATTTAAGATTTAAATATGGTATGTAAGTGTCAAGAAGGCCTGGTCTATTCGCACACGCGCTTGGTCTATTTGCACACTCAAAGCGCCCCGCTATGGCCAAAGCGGGGCGCTTTGGTGTAAAGTCAACCGACAAGGACTGACGCGGTCAGACCTTGTCTGTTGCTTTACATCAAAGCGCCCCGCTATGGCCAAAGAGGGGCGCTTTGGTTTTTTTTTTTTTCTAAAGCGCCCCGCTTTGGCCTAAGCTCGGCGCTTTGGTTTTTTTTTTTTTTTTTTTTTTTACATTTTGGGCGTATTTTTGACTGGTGACTGGTCTACGTTTAAGTTCAAATTTTACATTTTTGGTCCAAATTTTACAATATTTAATTTGTTGTCAGACACTTATTACATATTTCGTCCCTACATGTTGATGTAAAGCAACTCGACATCCTCTATATAAATGTAGCTGTGTGAGTCTATGTATTCCAGTGATGGAGAGAAGTGAATGGTCAAGTCAAAAAGTTGTCAGACACTTATTACATATTTCGTCCCTACATGTTGATGTTGATGTAAAGCAACTCGACATCCTCTATATAAAGCAACTCGACATCCTCTATATTTTATATGATCTTTTTTGGATTTGAAAATGTTCTAGAAAACATGGGAGGATGGGTCTTGGAATTTAATATTACAAAGCAAAGATGTTGCTTGTTTAAATGGTTAAAAAATATGATTTCAAGGAAAAGCCTTGGAACTTGTTTTGCTTTCTTTCTGTCCGTGAGAGAAGCAACAAGAATTGACAAAAGTTGAGGGTTGGTAAAGTAGGGAGTCAAAGGGATTGGTCAAGGTGTGAGGTTTTAGATTAGTTAAGTGTTAAAAAAAAATTATCATATATAAAATCCAAGCTTGATTCCTCCTACGAGGTCTTATAACAAATAAACTAGAATATTCAATTTTAGAATCTTTCAGTTCGTATAATCATCAATGTTTGTTCTGCGCGTAATTAGGAGCCGTAAATCACCGGTTGTCACATTAATGTAACCCCATATGTTTAAGATGTATGTTAAATGTGTTTAATAATAATCACGTTAATTCTTTTACAATCCAAGAGTACGTTTGTGTTTGTTCAATATATGCGTTACATTACGTTAAAAACCGAATGTCACCGACACGACCCAATCAGATTCAATACGCACTTGTACGACCCAAAATGACAATATACATCATAATACTACAATTAATGAAAAAATACGTCATGTACATGTACGGTAGGCGGCTGATACACATAAAACTACTCATAGGAGTACTTGTGCTTTCAAACCAAAATGATACGATATAATGGAATACGACATCACACGTAACGGATTTGATCCGGAACTTGCAGTATAGTCCATATATATTAAAAAATGATGTATAATGGAAAAAACGTAAAATTTAGACTATTATCGACGCGTTTGTGAATTAAAAACAATTTTAAAAAATTTAAAAAAGGCCCTAAGCGCTGCGCTTTGACCTAAGAGGGGCGTCTTGCCCAAAAAAAAAAAAAAAAAAAAAAAAAAAAAAAAAAAAAAAAAAACCAAAGCGCCGCTCTATGGCCAAAGCGCGGCGCTTTGATGTAAAGTCAACAGACAAAGTCTGACAGGCTCAGTTCTTGTCGGTTGACTTTACTCCAAAGCGCCCCGCTTTGGCCATAGCGCGGCGCTTTGGGGTGTGAAAATAATTTTCTCCGTGTGTAAATAGCATGACCCGTCAAGAATTTAGAGAAACTCTACAAGTGAATGACAGGTGTGCCTGAGTATAAAACTTACGTGTCCTTCATGCATTCTCATACCTTAGCTATATATATATAGAAACCACTTTTACATTTCAAATGTTCATTTCGTCTGCATCATGATCGAGTTATATATATATATATATTTTTATTATTATTTCACATATAATAATAATAAGGTTCTGCCTCGTTTTAAGTGTTTTAACTCCCGATCACCGCTACCCTTTCCGATTGATCTGAGCCTCATAACTTTTGTCAGGACTCTGCCCGACTAAGTTGTTGGGATTCTGTCTCGAGACATCGGGACAAGGTTGAAATTAGGGGTACTATACTTAACACGAGTGCATTATATATTTTTAAATAGCTCAGAAGTTATACCCAAAATTTATACCAGGAGGCTTTCTAATTGAACCCTAAAGTTACAAAGTGAGTCCATTTTCTTTTCTCACTATTTTATTCCCTTTTTCTTTGTAATATAATTATATTCAAAAATGTCCCAAACCATAACAACTTTCACCAAAACTATTGTATTTTTATTATTATTTTTAGAGTAAATTACGTTTTTGGCCCCTGTGGTTATATCACTTTTACTATTTTGGCCCAAAATAAGAATTTCTAATAGATTTGCCCCCATGGACCTTATATCTAACTGTTTTGGCCCCTGAGACTAACCAAACCCCTAACCCTGGTTAATTAATTGGCACATGGGTTGCACATGATGGGTAAAATTGTAATTTCCCATCCCCTTTTATGACTTTATAAATAAAACCCAGATCTTCAATAAATAAACCCACATCTTCAATAAATCATCATCATCATCATCTGCATCTCAGATCTTCAACAAAACAACATCATCTGCAACCCAGATCTTCAACAAAACACATCATCTTCAAACCCAGATCTTCAAGAACATAACCACCTTCAACCATCATCATCATCATCCCCTAACCAAATTAAATGCAATGATACAGAAAAGAAAATAAGACTATGATTATTTCTTATTAATATCAACCAGGTCTTCAATTCAAACACAAATCAAAACGAACATCATCATCTTCAACCATCATCATCATACACCACATCAACCCCTAAATTCCCATCATCTTCTCCAAGAAAACCCCCAAATTTGCCATTGGAATTCCAGATCTTCATCATCTTCAACCATCATCATCATTCGAGGTCTGCTTGTGATCAACACCCAAACCCTCCATCAACACCCACCAACAGCAACGACCACTACCCAGTCCGCCATCACTGCTACACCGACAACCATCCTCCACCTTCGATTTCACTTACCACCGTCGCACAACATCATCATCAACCACCACTATTCATCACCTCCCTCCGATTCACCACACATCATCTCCACTATAAATCTGAAGAACAAACAAAACCTGAAGAACAAACAAAAACCCACACATCAACTCCGCTATAAATCAGATTATTCGTTTCAAATCCTTGATTGTTGGTTATGACCAAATCGATGGCCTGGAACATCAAAAGTAGATTTAGGATTACTTTTTTCAAAGAGTAAATTACGTGGTTCTGTGGTTAAGACCGAATCGATGGCCGACAACATCAATAGAAACGGTTACAGAGAAGTCGGAGAGAGATGTTGTGATGGTGGTTCAGTGGTGGTGCTGTGGAGGCGGCGGTTCGGTGGTAGTGTTGTCCGTGGCGGTACTGTGGTGCCCCCTTCTTCTCTGACGCCTTTGGGGGCTAGGGTTTTGACATAGTGAAGAGGGATGGATAAATAGATGAAAATGATGTTGTGTTCTTGAAGATAAGGTTTGTGTGATTTGCAGATGATATAATAGAACTCTAATAGAAATTAGTTTTAAAATAGGAGGAGAAATTACCATTATACCCTTCATGTGTACTAATAATTAACCAGGGTTAGGGGTTTGGTTAGTCTCAGGGGCCAAAACAGTTAGATATAAGGACCATGGGGGCAAATCTGTTAGAAATTCTTATTTTGGGCCAAAATAGTAAAAGTGATATAACCACAGGGGCCAAAAACGTAATTTACTCTTATTTTTATTATTTATATTTTGTCTAAAAAGAAACCCTAATTGAGACACCCAAGTAATCCTGCACAATCCCTAAAATTTTCATAACAATCAGAATCAGGATTAGGGCCCCTAAAACTCAAGGGGGGTATTCCCCACTTGACGATTATCTTCATATCTCGCTGTAGAAATAGAAAATTAATATTTCGTCGACTCATACAAGCTAGTTGGACACGTGGCAACCCTACAAAGAAAAGTAACCCGTCGCGCCACGCGATAGGCGCATATGTCCCTGTCGCGACACGCGGGGGGACCATTTTTCAAGTATAAATAGAGGGCAGTGGGACTTGATTTCCTGCGATCGTTCGACGTTCAATTTCATTTCATACGTCCAGATATTCACAGTTTACTACCAAACACACACTAGCTCGAATTCTACTACGATACAGGGTAATAACTCGATCGCTATTACGATTCATTGTCCGATCGATCAATGTACTCAATGGATGTTTAAGTGCTGCCCACATTAGGGTGATGCTTTGTCATTCGTTGTGAATCCGATGGATGTTTAAGTAATTATACTTTGTCATTCGTTGTGAATCCGATGGATGTTTAAGCATAGCACTTTGTCATTCGTTGTGAGGGTTGATCTCGTGAGTTATCGTAATTGCTGTATTAAGTTACCTACCTAGTTCGTGTGCACTAGGTTACAAGGATAAATCAATAGGCTAAGCTCTGCCTGTATAAATCTGCAATATATCAAGGCTTATCTGTAGACTAAAATTTGGCCGTATGAATCTGCATGATTATAATGTGAGTTATTCTCTTTTTATCAAATTACTTTCCAAAAGCATGTTTATTTTCAAGGTTATAATTACAGGGATTAAGTCTTTGTAATCACCATATTACAGCCGGTATGTGGGGTTTTGTATACATTACTTGATAATCTTCACCATTGGACAACGAGTTAGCCAATGGGTGATATGACCATAGTCACAGAAACGAGTCGAGTGACAAATACCGAGGGTAGTTGGTTGATATCAGAAACATTGTAATTGCTCTTAATACTGTAAATTATAACAAACAGGTTGTTTTAGTAAATAGAATGATTCACTCAGTATTTTCCGCTGACAAAACCTTTTTAAAACGCGTTTCAGGTAATTACAGTAGATTGGAGTAAGAGATGGATATGGCACTGAAAAGCTTCAAGAAGTGGCTTATTTTATTAATTAAATCAAATTAAGAAATGTTGTTTTATGTAATCAAATTTATCTTTATTAAAGCTACCATTGGAAAACATGGGTTTATCCCATCTATTTAATAAATAAAAATCCGGTGTTTTCTAAACTCTGATATTTTTCCTAACTCACGGTCCTGATGAAATATCCGCTGCAACGTTTTCAAAATAATCACCGGTACCACTGGGCTGTTCGCGACTCCCGATTCCGTCCAGGGTGGGTCGAGGGCCGTGACAGAAGGTGGTATCAGAGCCACTGATTTAAGCCTTTAGGTGTTGTGATAATAATACCTAAGTTCATATAAAAGAGTTAGGAGATTGCTGTTAACTGGTAGCACACATGATAACATTTAGACTTGAACTTAAGAAAAGATGCCTTAGTATAAACTTCAAGATATGCTAAGTACTTATGTGAATAAATTATGAGGGGTTTTTGTATGCCATAAGAATGGTAATTAGAATATTGCAAGATATGATAAATAAGCAAGAATTAAGAGTAATTATTGCTTATTGATATTACTTGGTCTAGAATAAGATATGTTATGGGAATACAAATTTCCTTGATTCTGGATAAAAGCCCTAATGAAAAAGGCACTTTTAAAATCTTGAAAAGATACTATTTATGGGAAATAGAACGTTTTCTCCGGCAAGACTGGGTATGGTGTAGCAGACTCTCCAGTTTGTCCGGATATACTGAAGTTACCTCTCCGGCGAGAACCGGGTAAGAAGGTATATAATATGTCAGCAAGTGACAAAATTCCCTAAATAGTATCAAGACCAGATATCTGACTGGTTTTTGGAAATAGGAATATATTAAATACATTGACCTGATAGATGGTATGTTTATTTCAGCATGTGAAATATATGATTATATAGATATGTATATCTATAAGAAATTCCAAAAAGTTCATTAGAAATAAAGCACAAGCATATGTGTCTAGATTTCTTTATTTAAGAATCTCTTTTCCGATATCAAACATTATTTCATTTGATTATCTACCTCGTAACTCGTGCAATGAAAACTCTTTAAGTTGGGACGCCATCAAAAGTATAAGAAATTCTAAATGCGTTACCATAAACTATTAACGCAAGTAAGAAGCATGTAAAGTTGTGCTAGTGCACAAGAAAACACATGAAACTTAAATTATACGTCCACAGACGTCAAAGTATATCACACACGACTTTCAAGGCAAGGCCTTTTTGAAAATATAATTGGGCATGACGACACCAACACGAATTCCGTCAGTAGAAGAACTAAAAGAAGCACTTTGCCACGTAATCTTACCAACAACATGAATATCGCTGAGGTACGTTGTAACAAGATTTCACAAACATCAGTGCACAGTCTAAATCAGAGTCATAATTATTATCACTGCAAAAGGAGTCACATACCTTTGCAAATTTCCTATTTCATTTTATTTGACATTCCCTGGTAATTTCACTTAACAACAATTATCACACGAAATTTCAGATAAAGTTCTTATATTTCTTTCGTTGAAATTCCGACTTCTGTATATAATAAGTTGACTTTCGTGTTTTTACTTCCCCTAATAGTCATTATACCATAATGATTTCTTTCATAGTAGCAAATATTTATCTATTTCATTTCTTGATAAATTCACACATTACACATGCACTATTTGTTGCGCATGTGATTCATTTGATTTATAAAGACCGCTGGAGGACTTCATTCCGATTTGTTATTTTATCTAAACTCAAATATCATTCCACTTTTTGTACTGTAAACCGCATTATTGCAAAACAATAACTCCTTGATATCGAGTCAATGAATTTCTTGAAAATTTTAATTTTCTTTGACATACATAGTTTCTATTATGATTATATCCGAACTTTCTTAATTAAAACTTGTTTTGTTTAAATCAAGTTCCAATTATTTGACTTGCTCACATTACATATTCATTTCAAGATCCCATATGATGGAGGGAAGCTATCATATTCAAAATAATCCCAACAAGCATTTCATTTGTTTTAAACCATAATAGGCTTATTTAAATCTTCGACTCCATTGAATCATTTCTTTGATCACGGGCACCTTGTATTGACGTTTTCACAAAATTTAAAGCTTGCACTAATCTTGTTTGTATATATCATATATGAATTTAATTATTTATAAAAGCCATCTTAACACAAATTGTGTGTTAAGATAATGATACACAAATTTTTGTCATATTTCAGTATATCTCTTAAATAATTCTTACAACATCAATCGAGCCTTTCGTGATAATTATTGTTTTAACATCTTCAATCGAAAAACATTATATAAAATTAATTATATATGGAAACTTACATAAGTAATTACCTAATTTACAAAATAGTATTACTATATTCTTATTAAACCATTGAGGTGAAGAATTTATATTTTATAAAAAACTTATGTTTGAGTTATACTCTCATTTAATTGTATGTTTAGATATTTATTTCTAATATCAGTTTTATTATTAGTAAGAAAATATTAATAGTAATAGTGTTAGTATTATTTTAAAATACTAGGGTTATTGTCAAGGGCAGATATTGAATAGCCTAGTCTTAGTTAGGCATGGACTGGCCACCTATGCTTAAACAAGGCAGCACTAATCAATATCCACCATGATAATGACTAGTTAATATATATAAATTAAATCATCATACTAGTAAATTTTACTTATAAAAATATTTTACTTTGTACTGTAAGGAGAAGATATATTTTCATAAAACAATACAAGAATTAGAGGGACGAATAAAATTATATAAATAATTGTCTATCACATGTTTTGTGGTAACTATGTACCATAACGCTTTGGCAAGAAAATGACCATATAAGAATAATATGGTAGTCATCAACTACATTGGGTTAGGGGAACATTGTACTATATAAGAATAGTCCTCGTTTTCACTTATTTACAACATTTGTAAATAAATTCACAACGTTATATTGTTTCAAAATGAAAATAGGTAATCACATAGAATCGACCCATTAAGTGTAATATATGTACAAAAGTATTTGTACAAATATTTTGTACAATAAATATTTTTATACCTTTATTTACAACTTTCATTTAAATATTATAAATAATAGTGATTTCTTTTACAAAATAATAATACTAAAATATTTTGTAATAACTTCATTTGCGGTATTTTGTAATATATAAATATAAGTTATTTTACATAGTATAGTAAAATACTAAAATAATAGTTATTTAAAAGTGGTGACCATTTACATATAGTAAAAATGCATAACAAATAATATATATTACATATGCTTTATAAATATAATATAATGGTTGGTCATGTCAAAACAACTTGTTCTTATTATATTTTGATCTCTAGGATATAGTATGAAAAATATAGTCACTAATAGTGTACTATCACATTATTTCATAATTAAAATAACTTGGAACTCTAAACAATAATACACTAACTCTATTATCTTTTGGTGTATCTTTACAATTCACTCATCTCAACACTTTGATTTTATAATATCATAAATATTTGACAAATCATTTTTCATGCTTTTATTTCATTTGAACCTGTCAATTCTAAGTCTTCCTCAGTTGCCAATCAAAGTAAGCTTTCTTTTGACAAAGAATTTTATTAGTTCTAAAAATTCTTCATTTTTATCTATTGATCATATATCTTTTAGCTTGAACCTATTCACTTTGGAAAACTATATCATTTCATTTCATTCATTTGACATCGATTTCTTGAACTAATTCAGTTGAACCATTGAATCCTACTTATGGTACAACTCGTATTTACAAAATTTGATATTTTAAATTCTGTGTCATTTACCTTAATATGGTTTTTATTAACTAAAATATGACATAAATCTTAAAGAAATATCATAACCTAAATCTCGAGGACGAGATTTAAAACAAGGTGGGGAGAATGTAACATTCCTATTTTTATCATATAGGTTTGTTTAAATTTATTAGCCACTAGTAACTAGTTTATTTTAATATAAATATTTAACCCAAATAGTTTTTAACACTATTTTCTATAGTTGATTGAAATATTATACTAATTAATTGGCTTGTATATGAGTGCCCTTTCTAATAAAATAAAGTCTATAAAAACTTATATTATTAGACATGTATATTACGGGTAAGTTAACTATTAGAAATATAAAGTTCCTAGATGGGCCCAGGAACCATATAATAAATTAAATTATAAAGTACATTGTATTTTGAACCTACTCTATTTTTAATGAAACTTAGACCCAAATGTAGACAAAAATATTCTCGTTTTAAATGACATATTTATTATTTTCTAGAACGCCATATTTTAAAAATTATACACGCCAAATGAGTAAAGTAGTTAAATTATTAATAAAAATAATATAATTACAAAATGACTAAAATGAAGTTTGAGAAAATAAATGTATCATGAAATTCAAACTTTGTGTGCATCTAAATGTCTACGTGTCCCATTCTTAATATATAAGAAAAAACTTTAAATTTAAGATTTAAATATGGTATGTAAGTGTCAAGAATTTAGAGAAACTCTACAAGTGAATGACAGGTGTGCCTGAGTATAAAACTTACGTGTCCTTCATGCATTCTCATACCTTAGCTATATATATAGAAACCACTTTTACATTTCAAATGTTCATTTCGTCTGCATCATGATCGAGTTATATATATATATATATTTTTATTATTATTTCACATATAATAATAATAAGGTTCTGCCTCGTTTTAAGTGTTTTAACTCCCGATCACCGCTACCCTTTCCGATTGATCTGAGCCTCATAACTTATGTCAGGACTCTGCCCGACTAAGTTGTTGGGATTCTGTCTCGAGACATCGGGACAAGGTTGAAATTAGGGGTACTATACTTAACACGAGTGCATTATATATTTTTAAATAGCTCAGAAGTTATACCCAAAATTTATACCAGGAGGCTTTCTAATTGAACCCTAAAGTTACAAAGTGAGTCCATTTTCTTTTCTCACTATTTTATTCCCTTTTTCTTTGTAATATAATTATATTCAAAAATGTCCCAAACCATAACAACTTTCACCAAAACTATTGTATTTTTATTATTATTTTTATTATTTATATTTTGTCTAAAAAGAAACCCTAATTGAGACACCCAAGTAATCCTGCACAATCCCTAAAATTTTCATAACAATCAGAATCAGGATTAGGGCCCCTAAAACTCAAGGGGGGTATTCCCCACTTGACGATTATCTTCATATCTCGCTGTAGAAATAGAAAATTAATATTTCGTCGACTCATACAAGCTAGTTGGACACGTGGCAACCCTACAAAGAAAAGTAACCCGTCGCGCCATGCGACAGGCGCATATGTCCCTGTCGCGACACGCGGGGGGACCATTTTTCAAGTATAAATAGAGGGCAGTGGGACTTGATTTCCTGCGATCGTTCGACGTTCAATTTCATTTCATACGTCCAGATATTCACAGTTTACTACCAAACACACACTAGCTCGAATTCTGCTACGATACAGGGTAATAACTCGATCGCTATTACGATTCATTGTCCGATCGATCAATGTACTCAATGGATGTTTAAGTGCTGCCCACATTAGGGTGATGCTTTGTCATTCGTTGTGAATCCGATGGATGTTTAAGTAATTATACTTTGTCATTCGTTGTGAATCCGATGGATGTTTAAGCATAGCACTTTGTCATTCGTTGTGAGGGTTGATCTCGTGAGTTATCGTAATTGCTGTATTAAGTTACCTACCTAGTTCGTGTGCACTAGGTTACAAGGATAAATCAATAGGCTAAGCTCTGCCTGTATAAATCTGCAATATATCAAGGCTTATCTGTAGACAAAACTTTGGCCGTATGAATCTGCATGATTATAATGTGAGTTATTCTCTTTTTATCAAATTACTTTCCAAAAGCATGTTTATTTTCAAGGTTATAATTACAGGGATTAAGTCTTTGTAATCACCATATTACAGCCGGTATGTGGGGTTTTGTATACATTACTTGATAATCTTCACCATTGGACAACGAGTTAGCCAATGGGTGATATGACCATAGTCACAGAAACGAGTCGAGTGACAAATACCGAGGGTAGTTGGTTGATATCAGAAACATTCTAATTGCTCTTAATACTGTAAATTATAACAAACAGGTTGTTTTAGTAAATAGAATGATTCACTCAGTATTTTCCGCTGACAAAACCTTTTTAAAACGCGTTTCAGGTAATTTCAGTAGATTGGAGTAAGAGATGGATATGGCACTGAAAAGCTTCAAGAAGTGGCTTATTTTATTAATTAAATCAAATTAAGAAATGTTGTTTTATGTAATCAAATTTATCTTTATTAAAGCTACCATTGGAAAACATGGGTTTATCCCATCTATTTAATAAATAAAAATCCGGTGTTTTCTAAACTCTGATATTTTTCCTAACTCACGGTCCTGATGAAATATCCGCTGCAACGTTTTCAAAATAATCACCGGTACCACTGGGCTGTTCACGACTCCCGATTCCGTCCAGGGTGGGTCGAGGGCCGTGACAGTTTACCTCAAGTTTGGGTATGGGGGAGTAGTAAAAGTTTTTCAATTTTGACCCTCTCGTTTAAACACTATACATTGAGGACAATGTTTACCTCAAGTGTGGGGATGGGGGAAAATTTCAAAAAATTTTCAAAAATGTCTTGGTTCAAAAGCAATCTCAAAAGCACAAGTAACTAAGTCAACAAGGGATGACACAACCCATTTGGTCTTTTGTCATGGTCAAGTTCAAATTAATAGCATGACGGGTATTTAGCGGGTGGTTATTTGGGAATAATCCGCCTAAGAAACTAGCACATTATGCATGTCACATATCATACCCTTTATATATGTGAGGATTTGAGCCACTTTAACATCATAGAATTACATATACATGTTTCTTTGTTTGAGTGGACCATTAGTCATGTATTGTAGAACTTGCAACTTTTGATACGTTTGAGACCATAGACCGAATACAAGCACGAGAATGATTAAGGCATTAGGTAAACCTTTTCCTTTTACACCATTTATATATCCTTACCCAAAAATTTATCCCTTAGTAGCCAAGTTTGAGCCTAACCCTTTCGTTTGACAACCCATTTAGCCCATAACCTTAAACCTTTTTCTTTTAAACCCGTGTGATGGAAATTCGATTATAGGAGTTAAGTTTGTATAGTTGCGAATTGTTTGTTGGTATATATGAAAAAAAAGAGAATAGAAAATCATTGAGAAAAGAACAAAAATATGTGTTTCTAGTTGTTGAATAAAAGGCAAAAATCATTGCCTCGAAGTTGATGTTTATAGTTTAGTTTTGTTTAGAGTAGTCGTTTGTAATAAAAACGATTTTTTCATCACTTTAGCCACTTTAAAATATCTTATTTCCTACCCTTAGCCTAGCCCCGTTACAACCCTTACAAAGACCTTATGACTTGTGCTTAGTATTCGTGATCGGTGGTGGAGAATGATTGAGTTGCAAGCCTATGCGGGTACGTGTTCTAATCGGTTTTAAGTGATTACTTTTGAAAGTGATAATACATCATGAAAATTAGCCAAATTATAAACCGAGTGGAGAGAACATTGTGAGGGATGTGCATGATTTGTTGGTTTCACGGGCGGGTTAATCTTGGATAACCATTTTATATGTGATTATTCACTTTACCGTTAGATATTTTGTAAATTGTAAAAAGTTTGAACTTGGATATGACAATTAACCTTAACCTTCGTCTCGGGAATGGGGAATGTATTCTTTGTTCGAACCATGTGAAAGTGAAAAACAGATTTGCTTGAGGGCAAGCAAAAGGAAAGTGTGGGGATGTGATACGTGGTCGAATAACGGTGCTCGTTTGTGTTTAAGTTTGGGTTTTTACTTGACTTTTAATCTCGAATAGCCTACTTTTAATTAATTTGTGTTTTGCAGGTTTGACAAAGTTTAAGGAGCATTTCGGGAGCCTTACGGGTCACCGGAGCGAAAAACGGACCACCGGGACGCGTTACGGGTCACACAGGAACTCAAGGAGCGAAAAATAGAAAATGGAAGTTGGAAAGGTCGTCGGTGAAGCCCCTAGGGCCGTCGGCGACGCCCTTTAGAAAAGCCCGTCGGCCAAAAATGCGCGTATCCAGGAAAACAAGGCGTCGGAGAAAAACAGCATCTGGAGAGCCAGTCGCCGACTGGGTCTCCCTAGTCGGCGACGGGCTTTAGTTTTTGCAAACGCGAAAATTGTGGATTTGGTTGTTGGGAACGACTTAAAACACCTTGAGGCCATTCAATTCGACAGTTACAGAAGTTTTTGAGTTTGAATCATATCTTGGAGCCATAGTTCACCTACCACTAGATCTCTAATCCATCCATATCAAGGGTATCATTGAAATCAACCGAAATCATCATCACTTTCATCTTACAACCCTAATCCATTCTTCACCATCATTCATCATCATCACCTACCCAAAACCCTAACCCTCATCATTCTACCATTTCCAAAGTTTCAATTTGAGTTCTAAACATCCGGTGATCACGTCTTTTCGATCATGCGCGGCTAATTTCTTGGAGGTTTCACCCCGGTGTAGGTTATTTTAAGTCTAGGGTTTGAACAATGTTATTTGTTTGATTTTGTGACAACTTGAATTGTATTTGAATTGATTGATAATTGTCTTGCATTGGAACTATATTTGTGAATTGTCGAATGAGTTATGAAATTTGACTTTGCGAAACAAGTTTGTGCAATTATGCCTTGTCATTCAAAAGGTTTCACTTGTCCGAAGTAACGAAGTGCATTGTGGTTTGTGATATGCGTTGATAGCAATTGGTACCTAAGCTTTGAAGATATAAATCCGTTTATAACATATTCGAGTGAATCAAACTTAAAACGTGTAAGAACCCTAGGATTGCAATTACTGAACCGAGTGTGAGCCTTGTTTTCTTTATCTTGTTTAAACAATCAATTACATTTCTTGCATTTACTAATTCCAAGTAGATAATCAATCCAATCAATTTAGTTAATTTTGTTCAACATCTTTTCAACAAACAAGAAAAAACCATAAAAACAATTTAGCAAGCTTCATAAAAGTGACAACTACTACAATTCATTCAAAGTCCATTCGCAAACAACATACTCTTCGTGGTTCGACCCCTTACTACCACTAGCTATTTGTTAAGGGTAATTAGGGTTTATAAATATTATCTTTGATCGGAGCACGACACTCCGATCAGTTGTGTGTGGTTTCTCATAATTTGCAAAAACACAAGTTAGCATCAAACCCTACACACACACACACACTCTCTCTCTCTCTCTCTCTCTCACTTGACGGCAGTTTCCCCATCATTCGAAGTCTTTGTATACCGATCGAATCAACACTCGCATGGCTAAAGCCTTAGCGGCACAGCAAGCTAGTACGATATGTACCAAACGCTCTTTATTCCTGCGTCGTGTACTCGACTCTTACTCGTGCGTTGTATTTTTTCTTATCTTTAGGTCAACATGCGAACCAGAACCAGAATAACCCACATGCTTGCACTTTTAAGACATTCATGGATTGTAAGCCACAGAATTTTAGTGGAACCGAAGGAGCGGTGGGGCTACTTCGTTGGTTTGAGAAAGCAGAGTCAGTTTTCGCTATGTGTAACTGTCCCGTGGGGGACCGGGTGAAGTATGCTACAGGCACACTGGAGAATGGTGCCTTAACTTGGTGGAATGCCCAGGTACAGATGTTGGGTTTCGAGATGGCAAATGCAACTACTTGGGATGATTTCAAAGAGTTGATGCGGGAGGAGTACTGTCCTCGTGACGAGATTCAGACACTGGAGAACGAATATGTCGCAACCCCCGATCCCTTATCTGTCCCGGGAATGGGCGGACGCGAACTCAGAGTTTCGGTGGTATCAGTTGGTTAATTTGGCAGCGGAAATTACATCAGGACCGTAGTTAGGAAATGTTTATCAGAGTAAAACCACCATATTTGATATTAATAATCACATGGGTAAAACCCAAGTTTCTTATTACAATACACTTATAGGGATAAACCCTATTTTATTAAATTTAAAACATCGTCTTTGTTGATACACTTTTTGTGTAGACGCGGCACGTTCGGTTCGACACTTTAACGGAATGAAGACCAAGTCGGATATCCTCCTATCCTACTTGGGTCCGACAACTTTATCTCATTTGTTTTGTAACGTTAAACGAACAATGCATGTTGCATTTAGATTATTAGTTGTCTATGTGTGTGTTTATATAGTTCACTGGGCAAAATCTTCATGTGGGCCAAAACCTCATCTTTGGGCTTTGACTTCACTTGGGCCAAAATCCTTCATGGGGAAACCCCTGCATGACGAAACCCTCATCCCATGATGAAACTCTAAGGTTTCACCATGACTACAAGACAAAACATGATGAAACCCTCCAAGTTTCTTCATGACGAAATCTTCCTGTATGGTGAAACCCCACATATGACGAAACTCTAGAGTTTCGTCACCATTAAGGTTTCATTAGGCCCAATTGAGGTTTCACCGGGTCCATGTTAGGTTTCGTCATCTCTGTGTCCAGTTGCCTATATAAACACCCCATAGTTTCTGTGTGAAACTATGAGAGCATACCATGTACTAAGAGTTTTACTTCAAACATTGTGTGTATTTGTTTGATACTTGTTCTCATCCACGTTAATCAATTGATTGTGTTTCATTGGTTATACCGTGTTGTTATTATGTGTGTTTGGTTTGGCATCATTACGGGGATTCCGCACCCGTGACCGTGTTTGTGATAAACAAGGATTCGGTTTTGTTATCGATCCTCCGATTTCGGGACCTACAAGTGGTATCAGAGCTTTGACTCTTTTCCTTGTTTAAAACCAAACATTGTCGTGTTTGAAACAAGTGTGTTATTGTGATCTTTCAGATTTCGTTCTTGAAAAATTTTTATATTTTCTGGAAAAAGGCGCTAAAATCAGTGTTTATCCTATTGTTTTGCTAAAAGTTTGTTCAAAAACCTTGTTTGTTTGAATGTTTACATGTTACATCTGATAAGTTGAGCTTATGTGGACAACAATACCGATAATTGTTATAGGATGCTTATCTAAATGTTAACTAATAGAACACCAAGAGCGTTTTGGCATGACCGTACACTGATATGATTCTCTTACCCTCGAAACTCGCAAAAAGAATGTCTGTGAATATTTATTTACTGTATTTCATTTCTGCATCTCTGTACATATTTATTTACTGCTTTCCGTCTTTACATTTGAAAAATGAAAAATACCAAAAAGATTTTAGGTGTGTTTTAATATAAACTTTATAAAATTCAAAAAGATTTTATTTCTATCTTATTTTCGATCGTACAATGTTGGAACTCGAGTCTATCCTACCCAAAATCCTGATCGAATCCCAAAATAATTGCATCTTCATAAATGTTCGAAGTTAACAGATTTTGAAAGTTAAAGCATTAAAATTGATCAATTTTCAAGCTTTCAAACTTTTGTCGGTCGGTAGTTGATTGAAAAATGGTCACATATGTGTCGTTTGTTTATGTTAACTATATTCCAAGCGTTTGTTCTCATTACATGTTTTGCTTTCTTGCATGTGCAGATGTTACATTCAATCGAGCTTTGGAATGAAGACACGACGTGGAGGCACTCAACGGATAAAGATAATCGAGTTGCCGCTGACCCTTCATCAACACCACAAGGATCTGAAGAATTAACGATCAAAAGATTCACGCATAACTCAATGGAGAGTTCATTCTAAGGGGGAGTTTATTAACGCACTTCCTAAATGAAATGGGGAGTTTGTTGATACACTTTCTACTTACGACGCGTGAAGACTTTGAAGATCCTCCGACATGAAAAACATGAAAGGCGAACCATCACAGCAGCGTCCAAGGGGGAGTTTGTTGATACACTTTTTGTGTGGACGCGGCACGTTCGGTTCGACACTTTAACGGAATGAAGACCAAGTCGGATATCCTCCTATCCTACTTGGGTCCGACAACTTTATCTCATTTGTTTTGTAACGTTAAACGAACAATGCATGTTGCATTTAGATTATTAGTTGTCTATGTGTGTGTTTATATAGTTCACTGGGCAAAATCTTCATGTGGGCCAAAACCTCATCTTTGGGCTTTGACTTCACTTGGGCCAAAATCCTTCATGGGGAAACCCCTGCATGACGAAACCCTCATCCCATGATGAAACTCTAAGGTTTCACCATGACTACAAGACAAAACATGATGAAACCCTCCAAGTTTCTTCATGACGAAATCTTCCTGTATGGTGAAACCCCACATATGACGAAACTCTAGAGTTTCGTCACCATTAAGGTTTCGTTAGGCCCAATTGAGGTTTCGTCGGGCCCATGTTAGGTTTCGTCATCTCTGTGTCCAGTTGCCTATATAAACACCCCATAGTTTCTGTGTGAAACTATGAGAGCATACCATGTACTGAGAGTTTTACTTCAAACATTGTGTGTATTTGTTTGATACTTGTTCTCATCCACGTTAATCAATTGATTGTGTTTCATTGGTTATACGGTGTTGTTATTATCTGTGTTTGGTTTGTACCGTCACGGGGATTCCGCACCCGTTACCGTGTTTGTGATAAACAAGGATAGGTTTTCGTATCGGATCCACCGGAAGAACGGACCTATAATTGGTATCAGAGCTTTGACTCTTTTCCTTGTTTAAAACCAAACATTGTCGTGTTTGAAACAAGTGTGTTATTGTGATCTTTCAGATTTCGTTCTTGAAAAATTTATATATTTTCTGGAAAAAGGCGCTAAAATCAGTGTTTATCCTATTGTTTTGCTAAAAGTTTGTTCAAAAACCTTGTTTGTTTGAATGTTTACATGTTACTAGTGGGTTTTTGTTGAAAGTTTATGCAAAATTTGGGTTTCGAAAATTTTATCCGGTGATAAATTTGGCCGGAATCATCAAGTTTGTTCATCGGTATTCAAGTTGTTCTTCATAATCTTCAACGTGTTCTTGATGTCTTCATAACTGATCTTGAATATTGATATTGTTTAATCTGAATTGAGTTTATTGTATTATTGTTGTTATTATTATATGATTGTTTGAAAATCAAGTCCTTCTTCGAAATGATGGCTGTTACTTGAAAATTGTGATCAACAGTAGTTTGGTTTGAAAATTGTGTCCATGTGTCAGAAGAGATAAGATTTCTCTTTGAAAAATCTCACCAAGCTCACCAACTCCTAGATCTTATCCCAAAATCACAGGGTTTAGTCGCCAAAATCATTAAAGTTTCGTCGATTTTTTTTAATCAGTTTCGTCGTGTATCAAAAAAAAAACAATAAAAGGTTTCGTCGATATTGTTTCACACATACAACAGGTTTCGTCATACATTATCATTATCAAAGTTTCGTCAAAGCTTTGTTTTTACATAGGTTTCGTCGCTGTCAGTCAATAAAAACATCACTTGAGTTTCGTCAACTAACAGGTTGTGTAATCACAAAGGTTTCGTCCAACACAAGAGAGTTTCGTCGTGCATGATTTCATTACAACAGGTTTCGTCGAACATCACATAAAGGTTTCGTCTAAAAGAGTTTTGCCAAAATCAAGTTTCGTCATCACTGAATTTCATCTCAACAAAGTTTCATTAATATAATCTCAAAGGTTTCGTCACTTGTTTCATTCAGCTTTCGTCTTCACATGTTACGTCGTCCACCATAATAATGAAAACCCGGTGCTATTTAATGTGAATTGTCAGATTCATCACGTGAGAAAGTGGCTGAATAAAACAAAAGATTTGTGTAACCAGGTTATCACTTTCACACATCGATCATGAGTTGTACTAGCCCTTCGGATTGGAGCATGGAACCGAGACCAGGTGAAGATCAAACTTCGGCAGCCGCGTGGGTAAGGAATGTTTTTCCTCAACAATCGATTAGTGCAAGTCAATGGGCGTTGGTGACGAATCAAAATCAAAGCATCCAAAATTTGTTGCTAAGTGAAAGCGAAACCGGTAGAAACAATCGCCCGCCAAAGTTAAATCACATGAACGAATATCCGACATGGAAAGGTCGTTTCTATACGTACGTTCTAGGGCAGAATACTGAATTATGGACGTGCTTCATTTCGCCGTATAATCAAACTCTTGAAGCAGCAGGATCAAATGCCACGACATTTATGAATATGCAAGAATCCGACAAGAAAGCATATGAT
Source organism: Helianthus tuberosus (assembly GCA_030545235.1). Classification (NCBI taxonomy): domain Eukaryota; kingdom Viridiplantae; phylum Streptophyta; class Magnoliopsida; order Asterales; family Asteraceae; genus Helianthus; species Helianthus tuberosus. The sequence goes on from CM060395.1 coordinate 31,931,393, forward strand.
CTTGAGAAGAAGGCGTTTGCAATTATCACACAAGCACTTCACAAAGACATCTATCATCAATTCGGCTATTGTACAAGCACGAAAGCGTTATGGGATGCCTTGGTAGCGAGAGGTGAAGGGAATGCAGCTACAAGAAAGACACGACATGATCTGTTGAAGAAGGAATTTGAATCATTTCATTTCTTGGACAATGAAACGCTAAATGATATGACAACTCGTTTTTATCATTTGATTAGTAAAATGTATTATTATGGTGTTCTTGCATCTCAACAGGAAATGGTAGCAAGGTTTGTTGATGTTTTACCTCCAAAGTGGAGCCCATTCATTGAGCTTTTAAAGCATACTGGCGTTCTAGATGGTGTCAATATCTATGAATTCATTCAGAAGCTGGAACACAAGAATGATGAAGAAATCCGGAAAGCTAAATGAATTCCTGTTCCTCAAAATACCGAAATGTATCTTGCAGGTTTTAACCAGTTAGCTAGTTCCAGTTCCAGTTCAGTTCAGCAACCGAAGTTACAAACGGCGTTTATGTCAAATACAAGCTCTTTTCCGTTTCCACAGTCAGCTCCTCCTCCGGTTTTCAATCCAAGTGCATATATTACGACACCGTCACAAGCCCAACCACAACCTCAACAAGGCAACCAAAATCCTTTCATAAATTAAACAAGTACATCCACGTCCAACTCAAATAAAGCCGATGAAGGGAGTGACTGGTCTGTACAATTTGGAGGTGGAGATCAAGGAGGAACTGTGTTTTATGCTGAAATTGTCAAGAATGTCAATGATGGTGAATCTTCAGGAAATGATGACAGTTCAGGATATAGTGACAATACTGATGAAGATGGCTCAGGTGTGAGTGATTACAGTTCAGAATCGAACGTGAAGGAGGGAGTGGATTCTGAAGCTGATAATTTGTCGAATGATGCTAACGAGAAATCTGACTTGATCAAGAAAGCTGATGCTACATCAGAAGAAATGGAGAAGATTCTCACTGAAGATGGATCTTTCTCTTCTCAGACTGCCTTTATGGCTAATGTCACAGCTTCTACAAGTCAGGTAAAATCTGAAACTCCTAGCATATGTAGTGTTTGTGCTGATATGAAACATGAATGTGCTGAATTGAAACATGAATCTGAAAAGGTTCATAGTCATAATCAAAGTTTGGTTAGTGAGCTGGCTAAGTGCAAAGAGGAAAATATGGCTTTAGCTAGAAGTGAAAAGGATTTTAAATCTGTAATTGAAACCTTAAAGAAAAGTGTTTCCGAACTGACCAAAACTGTTTATCATAAACAAATTAGTATTAACGATTACATTAACATCGTTGAGGAAACCAAAAAGGAGCTAGCCAGTGCCAAATGCGAGCATGATGCAATCAAGCTCAAATTGGAGAGTTATTCTAACTCCCGATTTGTGCTCGATCACATTATTGACGTTCAACAACTGAAGGGAAACAAGAAAGGTGTTGGGTATAGGAAGTGTCTGCCCCCTTTGAGACACAACTATACTCGAATGCCCGATGAAGAGGATATGCCACGTTTTGAACCCAGTGTACCTCTGGATTATGAGGAAGTTACTACTGGCATAGGGTTCAAACCGGACAGTCCCTCAAGTGACGCATCTGTAGAATCAGGAAATTCAACATCTGTGAATCAAAGTCCTCCAGCTGTTGAGGATTATGATTCATCCGATGATGAATCAGATGTGAGTGATCAGGATACATCACTTGATGAGACGAAAGGAGTAGAAATTCCAATTGAGAATCATATTCTTTGTGATCCTCCTACTCCTACAGTGCAACCTATTGCCAAGAAAGTGATAGATCCTATCAAAGATGTCAAGGATGACAAGAAATCTGTGTCTACCGTTAAGAGTAACAATGTGTTGTATACTTTGGTCGGTGATTCTAAAATTTATTCAGACAATGATTTTCCAATTAAAAATGTCAATCCATCGTCGATTGATAAAGTTTTTGAAGATAACACAAGCAAGTTTTTGGGAAAGACGATCCTGGGAGTTATTGTAACTCAATGTGATCCAATTCCAAAGGCTGAAATCAAAAAGCAATTTGGAAATCAAAAATCACCGACAAAGCAACAACCTGTTGCTTCTAAGGGTAAACAACACCAACAACGAACTCCAAAGCCCAAGGCTAAGGTTGAATCAAAAGGAGCTCGTTACAAGAAGAAAGCAAAAGACGTTAAGTTTGTGGCCTCCAAAGGTACTGATAAAGTGGAGACTTTTGAAAATAAGTCAAATACTGATTTTGTTCAAAAAGTCAACATTTTGAAACGTAATAGTGATAACAATTACACCCAACACATAAATGGGTGTGAAGCTAGTACCTCTGGGTCTACAACTTCAACGTCAGGCCATCGATCAGATTCTCCTAAGTTTGTAGAAAGGAGAACTTGTTTCAAATGTGGGGAGTTCGGTCACATTATCAAAAACTGCATAAACTCTCCAAAAGCAAATTTTGTAGAAAGACCCCCTTCTGAACAAGGTCACCAACAACGTCGTCCTGTTTCACCCAAAAATGACAAACGTAATATTAAAGAACAAGAAACAAAACAACGACGTAAAAAGGTGAAGGTGATCGAAAAAGCTGTAAAAACGGAGGTAAAATCTGTTAAAAGGAAACATAGTTTGTCACAACCATTAAAACCAGAAATTGTACATAATACACAATCTGGTAAACGGAAACAAGCTTGGAAACCTAGAACGGATAAAGTTTCAGGGGGAGCATCATCAGTTCTAGATTATCGAGAAGTTGAGATAACTTTCGTCGATGAACAAGGGCGACCTAAGTCAATGAAGGCTTGGGTCCCCCTCTCCAACTAATCTCTGAGTGAGTATGCAGGATGTTCCAGGAGGAACTATCGATATTCATAGGATTGTTGATAGTGGAGTGTCCATGCACAAGATAGGCGACTCAAAGCTCCAAGATATTATTATTTCTAGGAGTGGTTGTCTTAGATGGAGAGAAGAAAATGAAAAACATTCCAAAAGTGTGTCTGTTAAAAGAAATTGACAACTTCGACAAAATGAAAATCATTCCAAAAATGTGATTGTTCAAGGTTTTGATCGGGTCCCAGGGGTAGATTCAAATCAAAATGTACGCACCTGCAGCGCGTGTGAAGATTCAAAATCAACAAGATGAACGTGCAGTGTACATTTCTTCACGGTGTAATTGAAGAAAATGTGTTCGTTGAACAAACCAACCAGGAGTGCGGATGCCTTGGCGTGGATTGAACAACCGCACACTACTTCTGAAAGAGAAAGACAAAGACCTTCGCTGGTGCAATGTGGAAGACCAGCCGGACCCAGAGGTTTATGATCTTGTTGCTGTGAAGAGGTTTCTCAGTAGCTGCAAAATCGACTTTGAAATCCACACCGGGTGGATATCCAGTTTGGGAAAGCACTCAGATTCATTGCAATGCACGAAGCAGTTGCAGGATACGGTTTTAAATTTCTAATCTCTCCTATACTTGTCGATATTTAAGCTACTTTATAAATTGTTATCCTCTCGTACAGCACTCTTTGACCTGACACGTTGAACTCGAATATCACTTCACACGTGATTGTTTCACTATGAAACTCGTTAATGTTGTCATGGTCCGCACCGATTACCGACGTGCCAACTGATTTTTCCAAAATTTGATAAATCAATGCTGATTAAAATTAATTTTGGTAAACGGCATTGAAGTAAAACATGAGTTAACCGACATCGGGAAATCCTTTTTGTAAATACCTTTGTGTTTTAAAAATTTATCATAGTTTGTTGATTTTAGGGGGAGTAAATCCAAAATTTGAAAATTCAAAAACAGTGAAAATTTTCAAAACACAAAAACAATAGAAAAACAAAAATGAGTTTCCTGGCGAGAAAAAGAGCAAATGATATCAGTGGCCTGTCGAAACCTCTTCGAACTAAACTTAAAATGAAAAACGATAAGCAGCTCTATATAAGATGTATCGGTAGGCTCACAATAATTTTAAAGTGTGCAGGGTGATATAAACTTAAATCGACTGAAGACCATGTGGGAACCACACATTGGCATATGGTCTTAGTACCGAAATTTCGTTTGAGAGATTGCCGAGGTTCTGAGATATTCGGTTTTTATGCTGTCTTATCATCTGGGTATCATGGTTGTATCTTTTACCGAAAAATAACGGAGACGAAGTCTAAGATCTTCCATGATACTATACATATGTGTACATATTGCATACGACCTCAATAAGTGATCAACAATCACATGTCCAAACAAATAAGTGATAATATATCACATTTATCCGGGAGTCAAGTTCGTCTCTTTGTTGTACGTTGTACTGACCTGTTCACGGACTTGCTCCTGTGCCCTCATGCATATGAAAATCAAGTTCCTCTTCAATAAGTGATTCTATCACATAGGGCTTGTTTTCAAATCAAAATAAGTGAGTTTCTCACATCTTTTATACGGTCACACAGATGATAATCGGTATACTCACCGGTAAGATGAACTCTCGTGCATACCTTGATACGGGAATGTGTCGTGTGTGGATGAACACCGGTCGGTAAGTATAAATCATACCTTAACGTATCCCCTCGCCATGATTACATCTGATAAGTTGAGCTTATGTGGACAACAATACCGATAATTGTTATAGGATGCTTATCTAAATGTTAACTAATAGAACACCAAAAGCGTTTTGGCATGACCGTACACTGATATGATTCTCTTACCCTCGAAACTCGCAAAAAGAATGTATGTGAATATTTATTTACTGTATTTCGTTTCTACATCTCTGTACATATTTATTTACTGCTTTCCGTCTTTACATTTGAAAAATGAAAAATACCAAAAAGATTTTAGGTGTGTTTTAATATAAACTTTATAAAATTCAAAAAGATTTTATTTCTATCTTATTTTCGATCGTACAATGTTGGAACTCGAGTCTATCCTACCCAAAATCCTGATCGAATCCCAAAACAATTGCATCTTCATAAATGTTCGAAGTTAACAGATTTTGAAAGTTAAAGCATTAAAATTGATCAATTTTCAAACTTTTAAACTTTTGTCGGTCGGTAGTTGATTGAAAAATGGTCACATATGTGTCGTTTGTTTATGTTAACTATATTCCAAGCGTTTGTTCTCATTACGCGTTTAGCTTTCTTGCATGTGCAGATGTTACATTCAATCGAGCTTTGGAATGAAGACACGACGTGGAGGCACTCAACGGATAAAGATAATCGAGTTACCGCTGACCCTTATCAACACCACAAGGATCTGAAGAATTAACGATCAAAAGATTCACGAGCATAACTCAATGGAGAGTTCATTCTAAGGGGGAGTTTATTAACACACTTCCTAAATGAAATGGGGAGTTTGTTGATACACTTTCTACTTACGACGCGTGAAGGCTTTGAAGATCCTCCGACATGAAAAACATGAAAGGCGAACCATCACAGCAGCGTCCAAGGGGGAGTTTGTTGATACACTTTTTGTGTGGACGCGGCACGTTCGGTTCGACACTTTAACGGAATGAAGACCAAGTCGGATATCCTCCTATCCTACTTGGGTCCGACAACTTTATCTCATTTGTTTTGTAACGTTAAACGAACAATGCATGTTGCATTTAGATTATTAGTTGTCTATGTGTGTGTTTATATAGTTCACTGGGCAAAATCTTCATGTGGGCCAAAACCTCATCTTTGGGCTTTGACTTCACTTGGGCCAAAATCCTTCATGGGGAAACCCCTGCATGACGAAACCCTCATCCCATGATGAAACTCTAAGGTTTCACCATGACTACAAGATAAAACATGATGAAACCCTCCAAGTTTCTTCATGACGAAATCTTCCTGTATGGTGAAACCCCACATATGACGAAACTCTAGAGTTTCGTCACCATTAAGGTTTCGTTAGGCCCAATTGAGGTTTCGTCGGGCCCATGTTAGGTTTAGTCATCTCTGTGTCCAGTTGCCTATATAAACACCCCATAGTTTCTGTGTGAAACTATGAGAGCATACCCTGTACTGAGAGTTTTACTTCAAACATTGTGTGTATTTGTTTGATACTTGTTCTCATCCCCGTTAATCAATTGATTGTGTTTCATTGGTTATACCGTGTTGTTATTATCTGTGTTTGGTTTGGCATCGTTACGGGGATTCCGCACCCGTAACCGTGTTTGTGATAAACAAGGATTCGGTTTTGTTATCGATCCTCCAATTTCGGGACCTACAGTCTTTTAGGTAACTTTTATAGCCACATTTTTTCCAAGCCTTCAGTGCTCTTCAGCTGGCTTTTTACTAATTGGCTGTCACATTGTGTTACCTGAAACGCGTTTTAAAAACATTTGTCAGTGGGAAATACTGGTGAGTGAATCCCAGTTTAATCAAGAAACATTTTATTAATTAAAACAGTATTGAGAGCGATCACATTGTTTATTTCTACACAATTACTCATTCAGTACTGTCAATCCTGACTTGCGGGTCATATTACACATTGGCTAACTCGTTGTCCAATGGTAACGTACTATCATCCCGACTTACTACTCGCAGTAGTAAATTTTGTATACAAAACCCCAACATGCCGGCAGTAATTGAAGAACTACAAAGACTCAATCACCGCTTAATCATATTGTAAAGCATTTAAGGTTTTGTAAAATAGTTACTAAAAGATTTACAAAAAGAGGATAAACTCACATTGCTATCTTAGACTTCGCGTAAGGGTTTCCTGGGAATACTCTATAATTTATACAAATGTACATAGGTTAGTATCATAACCCTTTGAAGATATTAATGATACCCTCCCCGAGACGGTATTCCAACAACTACGTCGGGCAGAACCACGACAGTTGTTACGGAACCCTAAATCAATCAGGCAGCGTATCTATTACGAAACTGGGGTTATAATACTTACAACGGAGCAGAACCTCGCTAATTAGGGGGTATTATACTTGAATATTATGCCTATATCTTCAGAAATTCGCTTAAGAAAGAAAAGAAATGAACGAGGAATACTGAAACTCGATGCCTACTTATATAGTTGCTGAAACTGGGTCTCACGCGGCCCGCGTAAAAGATAAGCGGGGCTTACGCGGCCCGCGTCGTAGCCCGGGTAGGGTTTAGGTGATCCGGGTCATCGCCTAGACTCGCCACGATGTCGACACGTGTCGGCCTCTGGTGTCTCTGCGTTGTTGATCTCTCGCGGCCCTCGTTAGCTTAAACGGGGTCTTACGCGGCCTGTTTTAACTTAAGATTCACTGAAATTAAGTTTCAGCCTTGATACCACCCGCGTGAGTATTGGGGTGGGTCCTACGTGGCCCGCCTCAGCTTAAAAATCAGGTTTATTTATTTTAAACGCTATACTGTATTTCGAGCTCGGTTTTCACATACAGGGTGTATTTAAAGACATATTGGGACATTTTAAAATATACTACGGTGTCGAAAAAAATTATTCGAGAGTGTCGGTTTATTTAGGATTGTTACATCCTCCCCACCTTGTTTTAGAGCTCGTCCTCGAGATCTACTGGAACAAGTGCGGATATTTCCTTTGCTTCTCTGATTCAAGCTCCCATGTGTACTCAGGTCCTCTTTTGGAGTCCCATTTTACTTTGACCAGAACTAATCTCTTATGTTTGAGATTCTTGACTTTCCTGTCTTCAATTTGTAGAGGTCTTTCTACAAACTTGAGTTGTTCATTTACCTCTATATCCTTAAGAGGTACGATCATTGATTCATCAGCTAAACACTTTTTGAGATTAGATACATGAAATACATCATGTATCCCTGTCATTTCCTCTGGCAGTTGTAGCTGATAGGCTACAGGTCCTATTCTTTTAATAATTTCAAAAGGTCCAACATACCTGGGACTTAGCTTTCCCCTTTTTATGAATCTTACCACTCCTTTCCAAGCAGAGACTTTCAACAATACTTTATCTCCTACTTGAAATTCCAACGGCTTGCGTCGGTTATCAGCATAACTTTTCTGTCGATCACGTGCTGCTTTTAATCGTTCCTTGACTTGAATAATCTTGTCGGTTGTTTCTTGTACTATCTCAGGTCCAGATAGTTGCTTTTCCCTAATTTCCGCCCAACAGACTGGGGTTCGGCACCTTCGTCCATAAAGTGCTTCGAACGGTGCAGCATTGATACTTGTGTGATAACTATTATTATAAGAAAATTCTATTAAAGGTAAGTGATCGTCCCAATTACCTCCAAAATCAATTACACAAGCTCTAAGCATGCCATCCATTGTCTGAATTGTTCTTTCGCTTTGTCCGTCCGTTTGAGGATGATAAGTTGTGCTTAGATTTAACTTAGTTCCCATTGCCTTTTGGAAACTTGACCAAAAATGAGAAGTAAATCGGCTATCCCTATCAGAAACAATTGATAAAGGTATTCCATGTAATGAAACAATTTCATTTACATACAATTTAGCTAGCTGTTCCATACTGAAAGTTTCCTTCATTGGTAGGAAATGAGCTGACTTAGTTAGCCTATCTACAATCACCCAGATTGTATCATTTCCTTTCTTTGTTTTAGGTAATTTAGTAACAAAATTCATTGTTATTAATTCCCATTTCCACACTGGCATTTCTAATTGCTGTAACAAACCTGAGGGTTTCTGGTGTTCAGCTTTAACTTGTGAACAAGTTAAACATTTAGAAAAATAGGCTGCTATGTCCTTTTTCATTCCTATCCACCAAAAAATTTTCCTTAAATCCTGGTACATCTTATCACTTCCTGGTTGCATCGTATATTTAGATTTATGGGCTTCTTCTAATATACAATGACGTAGGTTTCCTAATTTAGGTGTCCATATTCTCTTTGTATGGAATCTCCAAATTCCATCTGTTCCTTGTTCTAATTCCTTTAACATACCTTTTAGCTTTTCAGTATCTTCCTTGATTACTGATTCTTGTGCTTCTCTTATTTGTTCATTTAAATCTACTTGTAGATTTAATTTAAGAGAACGTATCCTTTTTGGCTTTTCATGATACTTTCGGCTTAAAGCATCTGCTACTACATTTGCTTTTCCTTCATGATACTGGATATCACAATCATAATCACTAAGCATTTCCATCCAGCGTCTTTGTCTCATATTCAACTCCTTTTGCTTGAAAATATACCTTAAACTCTTATGATCTGTGAATATGGTAAACTTACTACCATACAGGTAATGTCTCCAAATCTTAAGAGCAAAAATTATAGCTCCTAATTCCAAGTCATGGGTTGAATAATTTTCTTCATGATTCTTAAGTTGTCTAGATGCGTAAGCTATAACCTTTTGGCGTTGCATTAATACACATCCATAACCTAGTTTGGAAGCATCACAATAGACTACAAAGTCTTCTGCTCCTTCTGGTAACGCTAGTATGGGTGTATGGGTTAATCTATGCTTAAGAATTCTAAATGCTTCTTCTTGTTTTAATCCCCATTCAAACTTAACAGATTTACAGGTTAACTTAGTTAAAGGGATGGCTATTCTAGAAAAATCTTGAATAAATCTTCTATAATAACCGGCTAATCCTAAGAAACTTCTAACCTCGGTTGGTGATTCAGGGGTTTTCCATTTAGTAATTGCCTCGATCTTTGTGGGATCTACATGAATTCCTTCATGATTGACTAGGTGTCCAAGAAACTGTACCTATTCTAACCAAAACTCGCACTTGGAAAATTTAGCATAAAGTTTTTACTTTCTTAATAAACTTAAAAGTGCGTGCAAATACTTTGCATGATCCTCTTTATTCTTAGAATAAATGAGAATATCATCTATGAAAACAATTTTGAATTTATCCAAATATGGCTTACATATTCGGTTCATCATGTCCATAAATGCGGCTGGGGCATTGGTTAAACCAAAGGGCATGACAATAAATTCATAATGACCATACCTTGTTCTGAATGCGGTCTTAGGAATGTCCTCTTCCTGTACCTTTAATTGATGATATCCTGACCTTAAATCGATTTTAGAGAAAAATCGAGCTCCCTGTAGTTGATCAAACAGATCATCCATTCTCGGTAATGGGTACCGATTCTTAATCGTAACCTTGTTTAATTCACGGTAGTCAATGCACATACGCATTGATCCGTCCTTCTTTTTAACAAACAGTATCGGCGCTCCCCACGGTGACGAACTTGGTTGTATGAATCCTTTTTCCAACAATTCATCCAATTGTTTCTTTAATTCTTGCATTTCTGCAGGTGCCAAACGGTAAGGTGCTTTGGCAATCGGTGCTGTTCCTGGTATTAAATGGATTCTGAATTCAACTTCTCTATCTGGAGGTTGTCCTGGCAATTCTTCTGGAAATACATCTGAAAACTGAGATACTACTGGAATATCTTTTAGTTCCTTTCCTTTAGTGTTAGTGATTATGGAAATCAAATACACTATAGAACCTTTTCTTATATAACTTGCAGTTTTCATCACAGAGATGAATTTTGTAGTTCTAGATGGTTTATTTCCTTTAATTGTGATCGTTTTACCTTTTGGTGAATTTACTTGTATCGACTTTTGATCACATAAAATATTAGCTTTATTGGCTATTAACCAATCCATTCCTAAAATAACATCGAATCCTGTCAGATTCATTGGATAGAGGTTTGCAATAAATTTCTGATTTAAAATTTCTATTCTTGCTCCCTACAAGATTTCAGAAATCCTAACGATTTCTCCATAGCTGTCTCTACTAAGCATTCTTGTGGTAGTTTAGTTAATGATTGATTTAGAAATTTGCAAAACGAAGTATTAATAAAACTTTGGTTTGCACCAGAGTCAAATAATACTTTAGCAAAAACATCATTAACTAAAAACGTACCAGCTATCACGTCTGGAATCATCTTGGCTTCATCTGCAGTTAGAACAAATGCTCTAGCATTTTGAGTATTCTTGTTGTTTGTAGCTGGAGCTAATTTCGGGCAATTAGGCTTGATATGACCTTGTTCTCCGCAGTTATAACATATCCTGTTGTTAGCTTTCTTCCTGCAATTTTCTTCCTTGTGTCCCGATATTTTGCAAAAGTTACAGTATATGGAGCATCTTCCTGAATGCTTTCTTTTGCAATTTTTACAGTAAGGTGTAGAGGTAGAACCTATATTTTTCCCACGATTAAAATTTCCAGAACGAAATTCTTGTGTGAGCTTCTGAGTTAGGTTCCTCCTTTGATCTTCTTCTCGGGTACGGACTAATTCATCAGTCAAGGTATTTGCTAGTTCTACAGCTTCTTCTATGGTTTGAGGTCTAGCTGCCTTGACTACGTGTCTAATCTCTCCGATTAATCCCTAGATGTAACGGGAGATTAATACCGGTTCTGGTGATGCAAGGGTTGGTACTATTCTAGCATATTCAAAGAATAACTTAGTGTACCCCTTACTATCCACTCCATTCATCCTAAGGTTTAGGAATTTGTTTGCTATTTGTTCCTTTTCATTAGGAGGGCAGAATTTCCTTTCTACCATATTTCTAAATTCTTCCCATTCCATATTGTAAACCTTATCACTTCCTCTTGATTGGAGGATAGTGTTCCACCATTCTAGTGCTACATTTTTAAACAGATTAGAAGCAAACAATATCTTATCCTCTTCAGCACACTTGCTTATCCTTAAGACTGCCTCGGTCTTCTCTATCCAGCGTAGGGTTGCAATGGCCCCTTCATTGCCTGAGAATTCCATTGGTTTACAAGACCAGAATTCTTTATAAGAACAACCGTAAGACACTGTTCTTCTTCTTTTGGGAATAGGCATTTGAAGTACAGGTCCATTGTTCACACTGTTTTCTGGTTCAGTTAGTCGCTTACTGCTATGCTTACGTTTATTATTCGCATCTTGAATCGTTTGAATAATAAATGGCATTGCATCTATGATTCCTTGTGCTACTATGTGTTGAACGACACTATTATCCATTTGGTTTCCATTGTTATTGATGCTCGGATTCTCATTAACCACGCTAATGTTACTCTGGTTATCGTTATTCAGATTTCCTTGATTTTCTTCGTCGGCCATCTGAATTTTAAACATTTACCCCGTATTAATATCACAAAAGAATATTTCATATAGTCAATCACATGATACGCATTTTTGCCAAAAGCGTCGATCATTGCGACTTTTACTCTATTCATATACTATTATGCATCTATTACATACCAGTACTGAAATAAAAATTACAATACCAACAAAAATAGAATCACACTAATAGTAATATGCATCCGTACCCACATATTTTATTTTATTATATTTTATTATTATTACTATTATGGTTTCCTCCATCACATCACGGATATGGATTTATCCAAAAATCCATATTGCGCTCATCGTATTTCCATACGAGACGTTCTCCTACCTGTCGCATTCTCTCACTGCTTTCTAGAATTTCCTCCCCAAAAGTCCTAAGTTCTTGGACGTTTTCTGCACGCATTGGGGGTGCAGGTTCTAGGACTGGGTTCGGAATCTGGGGTGCGGGTTCCTGATATGGGGGTGAAAGTGCTGAAATCGGTAAGGATCTTCTAAGATCTCCCTAATATATTCATCATGGTAATAGGGATCTAAAGGGTCCATACCTGGGTAGGCTCCTATGTTCTGTATGGGTGTGTCTTCATGTATCGGGTAACGTTGCACAAAGTCCCTATTATCGTCCCACCAGGGGTCGTAATTTGGGTCTAGGGGGTTTGGTGCAGGTACCCTAGGGATTTATTCTGGGTTAAAGTCATGCATCTCCACTTGGTTTTCACGGTTTTCTATCTCCATGGGTTGATCTGGAATTGGTGGTTGTGGGGCTACTAGTTGTTCCAGACTTGGGTCAGAAGCAGTTGTAGCTAGGATATGGAAATTGGCTAGGCTTCTATTAAGCATATCATGTGTATGGGCATCTATCTTTCGCTTAACGACTGCTAAGGCTCTTTGCTGTTGCAACTTTCGCATTCTTTTCCTACGTGCAAAGGCTTCCTTACTGAACCATCCTCGTTTCTTATGAGTGAATGGCTCTTTAGACTGAGCTTTAAAGGCAAACATCCATTCTTCCTGATCAGCAGAATACCCAGAAAGGGCAGGCTGTGAAGAGGTACCTTCACTCCTAGGTGAATCAGACAACTGACGACACATGTCTGAGGGTCCTTGATCATTCATACTGTAAACTAACAAATAGTCAAATAACACATAACAAATAAATACAGTTATGCATGTATTCCCATAATTTATTTCCTAACACAAAATTTAGAATTTAAGTGTCAGCAGAACACTTCTTTGGCTCAGACCAGTGGCTAGGCTCTGATACCACCTTCTGTCGCAACCCCTGATCCCTTATCTGTCCCGGGAATGGGCGGACGCGAACTCAGAGTTTCGGTGGTATCAGTTGGTTAATTTGGCAGCGGAAATTACATCAGGACCGTAGTTAGGAAATGTTTATCAGAGTAAAACCACCATATTTGATATTAATAATCACATGGGTTAAACCCAAGTTTCTTATTACAATACACTTATAGGGATAGACCCTATTTTATTAAATTTAAAACATCGTCTTTTAGGTAACTTTTATAGCCACATTTTTCCCAAGCCTTCAGTGCTCTTCAGCTGGCTTTTTACTAATTGGCTGTCACATTGTGTTACCTGAAACGCGTTTTAAAAACATTTGTCAGTGGGAAATACTGGTGAGTGAATCCCAGTTTAATCAAGAAACATTTTATTAATTAAAACAGTATTGAGAGCGATCACATTGTTTATTTCTACACAATTACTCATTCAGTACTGTCAATCCTGACTTGCGGGTCATATTACACATTGGCTAACTCGTTGTCCAATGGTAACGTACTGTCATCCCGACTTACTACTCGCAGTAGTAAATTTTGTATACAAAACCCCAACATGCCGGCAGTAATTGAAGAACTACAAAGACTCAATCACCGCTTAATCATATTGTAAAGTATTTAAGGTTTTGTAAAATAGTTACTAAAAGATTTACAAAAAGAGGATAAACTCACATTGCTATCTTAGACTTCGCGTAAGGGTTTCCTGGGAATAATTTATAATTTATACAAATGTACATAGGTTAGTATCATAACCCTTTGAAGATATTAATGATACCCTCCCCGAGACGGTATTCCAACAACTACGTTGGGCAGAACCACGACAGTTGTTACGGAACCCTAAATCAATCGGGCAGCGTATCTATTACGAAACTGGGGTTATAATACTTACAACGGAGCAGAACCTCGCTAATTAGGGGGTATTATACTTGAATATTATGCCTATATCTTCATAAATTCGCTTAAGAAAGAAAAGAAATGAACGAGGAATACGGAAACCCGATGCCTGCTTATATAGTTGCTGAAACTGGGTCTCACGCGGCCCGCGTAAAAGATAAGCGGGGCTTACGCGGCCCACGTCATAGCCCGGGTAGGGTTTAGGTGATCCGGATCATCGCCTAGACTCGCCACGATGTCGACACGTGTCGGCCTCTGGTGTCTCTGCGTTGTTGATCTCTCGCGGCCCGCGTTAGCTTAAACGGGGTCTTACGCGGCCCGTTTTAACTTAAGATTCACTGAAATTAAGTTTCAGCCTTGATACCGCCCGCGTGAGTATTGGGGTGGGTCCTACGTGGCCCGCCTCAGCTTAAAAATCAGGTTTTATTTATTTTAAACGCTATACTGTATTTCGAGCTCGGTTTTCACATACAGGGTGTATTTAAAGACATATTGGGACATTTTAAAATATACTACGGTGTCGAAAAAAATTATTCGAGAGTGTCGGTTTATTTAGGATTGTTACAGAATACTACAATTTGAAGATGGTGGGGTCCGAGATTGAGGCTTACACGAAACGATCTCACGAACTGGCGAACATGTGTCCTTACTTATTACGACCACCACATCGAAGAATTGAACTGTACTTCAACGGCTTAGCGCCGCAAGTCAACGGTTTAGTCACTGTTGCAAACCTTGACAACCTGCCCCGAATCATTCGTTTAGCACACAAGATTACAGACCAAGAGGTCGAGCGTGGTTCGCTACCCCCGCATGTTACTACTTCTGCTACTGCCACTACTACTCCTGCTAGTGATAACAAGCGCAAGTAGAATGATGCGGACAAGGTGTCCAAATCGAACCAGTCGCAGAAGAAACCAGACAACAGCAACATTCGTAGTTCCAGTCAGTCATCCTCCATTAATCAGGGTCAGAGTAGCAATCCGAACCAAGGCTCCTACGTAGGAGGGCAGCCAAAGTGTAACAAGTGTAACTATCATCATCGTGGACCGTGTGTCCAAGCCTGCCATAGGTGCGATAAGGTGGGCCACATGGCAAAAGACTACAGAGCTCTGTTTCCAAAGCAATAGCAACAGCAGAATCAGCAGCAACAACAGCAGCCGCAACAACAGCAAAGGCAGCAGCCCCATCAGAACCAAGGCAATAGGAAAGGATATTTCCAGTGCGGGGATGAGGGTCACATTAAAAGGGATTGTCCCCAGTTGAATTAGAACACTAACGGAAACAACAACCGTCAGAACGACTACAACGCGAGAAACAACAATAACAATGCTGGGAACAACAACAACAATGGGAATAATGGTGGTAATGGTGCACGTGGAAGGGTATTTATGATCGGAGCTGGTTATGCTAGGAACGATGGCAATGTCGTGACTGGTACATTTTTTGTGAACAACCTCTTTGCTTCTGTGTTATTTGACTTTGGTGCCAATTGGAGTTATGTGTCCTTGGAGTTCAGCCGATGGTTAAGGTTAACTCCAACACCTCTTGAAACCAAACATGTAGTCGAATTGGATGTTGGCAAGTTAATTGAAGCCTCACACATTCTTCTGGGGTGCAAACTCGAACTTGTGGGTCAAGTGATCGACATTGACCTTCTTCCTATTACTCTTGGTAGTTTTGACGTAGTGGTTGGCATGGACTGGTTGTCCAAGCACCGCGCTGACATACTTTGTAAGGAGAAAATCGTACGTATACCACTCCCTGGTGGAGAATCACTGTTTGTTCAAGGTCATCAAAGTGGTGCAATGGTTGGCATTACTTCGGCTATGAAAGCCCAGAAGTGTTTACAGAAGGGCTATCCAGCTATTCTAGCACTTGTCACTGACTCTCAGCTTGAGGAAAAGAGAATCGAAGATTTACCCATTGTCCGTGAATTCCCTGATGTATTTCCCGAAGAACTTCCAGGTTTACCTCCACACCGTCAAGTGGAATTTCAGATTGATCTTACGCCTGGGGCAGCCCCGATTGCTCATGCTCCTTATCGTTTTGCACCAGGGGAGTTGCAAGAATTGTCTAATCAACTCCAAGAACTGTTGGATAGGGGCTTTATCCGACCTAGTACTTCGCCTTGTGGAGCCCCAGTCCTATTCGTGAAGAAGAAAGACGGGTCCTTTCGTATGTGTAACGACTACCGTGAACTCAGCAAGGTGACAATCAAGAACCGTTATCCCTTACCACGTATCGATGATCCATTTGACCAGTTGCAAGGGTCAAGTTTCTATTTGAAGATCGACTTAAGATCGGGCTATCATCAGATGAGAGTCCGAGAGGAGGATGTTCCTAAAACAGCTTTTCGGATGCGGTATGGCCATTACGAGTTCTTGGTTATGCCATTCGGATTAACTAACGCTCCCGCGGTTTTCATGGACCTCATGAACCGTGTGTGCAAGCCGTATCTCGATGATTTCGTCATCGTGTTTATTGATGACATCCTGATCTATTCTAAGAGCAAGGAGGTCCACGAGCGGCACTTGCGTCTTATCATAGAGCTCCTGCAAAAGGAGCAACTTTACACGAAATTCTCTAAGTGCGACTTCTGGATTCGAGTACACTTCCTTGGCCACATTGTTAATGAAATGGGGATACACGTGGATCCTGCTAGCTAAGATTGTTGCTATCAGAAATTGGGCGGCACCAAAGAATCCATCGGAGGTGCGACAATTTCTTGGTCTCGCTGGATACTACCACATGTTTATTAAAGACTTCTCAAAGATTGTAAGGACCTGCAAAAATGCCCCAAAACGACCCGTAAGTGAAAACCCGGACCCCTGAAACCCTAATACTCATGAAAAACCAAGAAATTAAGAAATTTGGTTTTCACGCGGGCCGCGTAAACCATAAGGTAAGGTTACGCGGGCCGCGACAGGACAGCTGGTGACCGGATAAGCGAACAGGCCACGTGTCGTACACGTGGCGGACCTACCTGTGACACGGTAGCCCTAGTTGTAGACTAGGTGGCCCTCGCGGGCCGCGTAAGAGTCTTGAGTGGGTTTACTCGGGCCGCGTAAAACCCAAAAATCTGCTATAAATTGCCTGGACCTGGGACTTGAATCTGTGTTCGAAAATTTAGATAAAAAAACGTTTCTTTCTGCTTAAAAACGAGTTTTACGGTGTCAAGACGCTGCTACGATACAGGGTATTAACTCGATCACTGCTACGATACAATGTCCGATCGATTGAAACCAATCCGATGGATGTTTAAGTGCTGCCCAAATCAGGGCTATACTTTGTCATTCGTCGTGATGGTTTTGATTTCGTGAAGTTTATCGTAAATGTTGTATTAAGTTACTGACCTAGTTTCATATGCATTTTCATTTAAACTAGGTTACAAGGCTAAATCAGTAGGCTAAACTCTGCCCGTCTAAACTTGCAATGTGAGTCATTCTCTTTTTATCAACAATGTTTTACAATACTCAATTTATTTTCAAAAGTTATAATGACAGGGATTAAGTCGTGGTTATCTTGAATCACTGGCAAGTGGGGTATTGTGCACATTACTAATCTCTCACGGTTAGGTTCACCAACCTAACAGTGATAATCATCACTACTTGGGTGAAAGGACCCAATAGTGGTATGACCATCGTCACCAGGGTGTGACACGGCGCCAGATAAAAATAAGATAATAGCCATTGTAATCGCTCTTATGCTGTAATTTATAACTAGGAGTCGTTTTATCAAAATTGAGTGACTCGCCAGTATTTCCCCGCTGATAAAATATTTTTAAACATGTTTCAGGTGACTTACTGTGAACCAAGGAAAACGTGCTACGGAGCACTAACAAGCTTGAAGTGGTGGCTCAGTAAAATAAATAAACATGTTTTGGAAAACAGGGAATTTCCTAGTAAAATTCCTCTATTGTAAATTACGGGGTTTGTCCCAAATTATGAAATAAAATAATTGGGCAGTTTCAAGTCTTAAAAGATCCTGTTAAACTTCCGCTTTCAACTCAAATAATAAATACCACGGGTTTCTGTCCCGCGGCTCCTGGACCGGGTCACACCGGGACGGGGGCCGTGACAAAGATCGCTCAGCCCCTCACCGCGTTAACACAGAAAAGCGTGGTATACTCTTGGGGAGCAAAGCAGGAAGACGCATTGTAACTTTTGAAACAAAAACTCTGCAGTGCACCAATCTTGTCTTTTCCTGAGGGCACTGGTGATTTTGTGGTATACTGTGATGCTTCTATCCAGGGTCTCAGTTGCGTGCTAATGCAACGCGAGAAGGTGATAGCTTACGCTTCTCGACAGTTGAAGATTCATGAGAAGAACTACACGACTCACGACTTGGAGTTGGGGGCCGTGGTGTTTGCGCTGAAAATCTGGAGGCACTAATTGTACGGTACTAAATGCACTATTTATATCGACCACAAAAGTCTTCAGCACATTTTTTAACAGAAGGAATTGAACATGCGACAGCGTCGCTGGGTGGAACTCCTAAACGATTATGATTGTGCAATCAAGTATCATCCAGGTAAAGCTAACGTTGTAGCTGATGCCCTCAGTCGCAAGGAAACGAAGCCTAAACAAGTTCGAGCTTTGCAGCTCACCATCCATTCGAATCTACCCAGCCAGATTCGTTCTGCCCAGGCTGAAGCATTGAAGGACGAGAACCTTAAGGCCGAAGCCATGCGAGGCTTGGAGAAACAACTCGTGGAAAGATCTGATGGTATTCTCTATTTCATGGAGTGAATATGGGTTCCATTGTACGGAAACCTTAGAGAGCTTGTGATGGAAGAAGCACACAAGTCTCGATACTCTGTTCACCCAGGTTCTAATAAGATGTATCAGGATCTAAAAGTCTTATACTGGTGGCCAAAGATGAAAGCTCACATAGCGATGTATGTGAGTAAATGCTTGACTTGTGCGAAGATCAAGGTGGAATACCAAAAACCGACTGGATTGCTTCAACAACCAGAAATACCTATGTGGAAATGGGAACAAATTGCTATGGACTTCGTCACCGGATTGCCAAGAACTCAAAACGGAAACGATACCATTTGGGTTATCATTGACCGTCTCACGAAATCTGCGCACTTCCTTGCGATCAAGGAAATTGATAAGTTCTCACAACTCGCAAGTGTTTATCTGAAAGAGGTGGTTTCTAGACACGGGGTGCCAACCTCTATCATCTCTGATCATGACCCGCGTTTCATCTCTGATTTGTGGCAGGCGATGCACAAATCATTCGGCTCACGTCTCGACATGAGCACTGCTTATCACCCTCAGACGGATGGTCAAAGCGAACGAACCATTCAGACACTTGAAGACACGTTGCGTGCATGTGTAATCGACTTTGGTAAAGGTTGGGAGAAACACTTACCTCTGGTAGAATTTTCTTATAACAACAGTTACCATTCCAGTATCCAGGCAGCTCCATTCGAGGCATTGTACCGACGGAAATGCCGATCTCCTCTTTGTTCGGCTAAGGTAGGTGATAGTCAGATCACAGGTCCGGAAATTGTACTTAAAACTTCTGAGAAGATCGTTCAGATCAGGAACCGTATGGCGGCAGCGCTTGATCGCCAGAAAAGCTACGCTGATAAGCGTAGGAAACCCTTAGAGTTCGTTGTAGGCGACCGTGTTATGTTAAAAGTCTCACCCTGGAAGGGTGTAGTGCGCTTTGGGAAGCGTGGTAAGCTTAACCCACGCTATGTTAGGCCATTCAAAATCCTGGAACGAATTGGCAAGGTGGCTTACAAACTGGAACTACCTGAGGAATTGGGTAATGTTCACGATGTCTTCGATGTTTCAAACCTAAAGAAGTGTTTGTCTGATGAAACACTTGTGGTACCGCTTCAAGAACTGAAGATCGACGATCAGCTGCAGTTTGCTGAAGAACCCATCGAAATTATGGACCGAGAGGTCAAGGTTCATAAACACAGTCGAATTCCAATCGTGAGAGTTCGTTGGAACTCAAGACGTGGACCGGAGTTCACGTGGGAACGCGAGGATCAGTTGAAGCTCAAGTACTCTCAACTGTTCCAGACAGCTGATGCAAACCCTGATGAGAATGGCGAATTTCGGGACGAAATTCCCTTTCAAGTTGGGGATGATGTGGTACCTGAGGAAAATCCACAGTCATCTTGACTCGCTTACCTTGATATAACTCCGCTACCGCTTCACTCCGCTGAGACTGCTTTTCAAATTTCGGGACGAAATTTCTTTCAAGTTGGGGATGATGTGACAACTCGTAGTTTCAAGGATCTTTTACTAATTCTTTACACGCCTTGTTTTACGTTGTATTGCATGTCGTATTCGGAATGAATTAATTTATTTGAATGAATGTGTGAATTATGCTAAACATTAAGTGTTGATTGGTCTTATAAGAACTTGTTCACATGATACCTTTCGGGCCGCACACTTTGCTCTCGACACACATACCCCATCCCATGTATGATTGTCCTCGGCCCAAACAAGTGAGCCTAGCCCGTCCCCTTGTGCGCATACACACATGAGTTGTGTGTGGTTTCTCATAATTTGTAAAATACAAGTTAGCATCAAACCCTGCACTCTCTCTCTCTCTCACTCGACGGAAGTTCCCCATCATCTGAAGCCTTTGTATCCTGATCGAATCAACCTATTCGGCATTCCGGTTAGTGTGTTATCAATGTTAGTTGCTATGATTTAGATGTTGTGATTGTTATGATCTTGCGTGATAACTTAGGGTCTCATGTTAGTAGAATTATTGATGGAAATTATGCTCATGAATTTGAAATAGGTCTCGATTTATGATGTTAATATGTAGAATGATGAAACAAGGTATGATGTCATACAAACCGATTTACATGTATGATGCAACAGATTGAGTTAGGGTTTTGATAATCCGATTTACATATAAGGAAATTGTATGCAATTTGGTTGATAAATGGTTGCATGTCCATGATTGAAATAAATGTTCTAATGATCCAAATAAGTAATAAGAATGATTGATAGATTGTGTTCATGGTTAGATTGTATGAACAAGTGAAACCGTTGTCAAATATTGTTGTTTGATCCATTGGAATATTGCTATGATGATTGATGGGTTGTTTGCAATGAATTCGGAAAGTGTGTAACGGATATAATGATGGTAACTGATTGCCATAATTTAAGGAATAAACAACTGTAAAAGGGAGTAGACCCGACTCGAGACCTTGATGGTCTCAACTCACTCGAAACCATGTAAACGGCAGGACTCGAGAACAGAGGTTTCAAGCCGAGACCTCATGGTTCCGACTCGAGACCAAACATCATCAACACAAGAGGACTCGAGACCAGCGGTTGCGACTCGAGACCTTACTCGAGACCTCATGGTCTCGACAATTGAATTCATCACTCGAGACTGTCGGTTGCGACTCGAGACCTCAGGGGTTGCGAGTCGAGACCATGACTTGAAACAAAATTTGAACTGGTATCTTGGGCCACGGATGAACAGTGGGCCGCAAACTTGTAACCGGCTGAGCATTATTTAGGCTTTGTGTTCCTTTTACTGCACCAGACCTTTCGAACTGATGTGCTATGTGTTTAAGTGATAGTAAATTGTATGCGATGTTGAATTACTATGCAATACGTGTTACGTGACAACAATGTGTGTGTATTACTTGAGTACGAAACTGATTGTTATTGATAATCACACTAGGACTTTATTGACCAACTTGAAACAAGTAAATAATCAACCGAGCAATCAAAGGTGAGTTCACTGCTCTTTTTCAAGCATGCGTCTCGGGGAGGGACATCTGGTAATTATTCCGGGGAGGAATATTGGGTTAATGGGTTTAACTGGAATGTTAAACTGGGATGTTGGATAATACACTCATTTTCTATCACTTAAGTCCCATCTACTACCGAATTAGTTGCCGGGGAGGCAACGGGGTTATTAGTTGATAGCGCTATTAGGTTTGGCACCCTCACACCGTACCGGGGAGGACGGGCGTGAACTAATTACCTTAACCACTCGACCAATGTTTGATAGAGCATTGGGGAAGGGCAAACAAACTGACGCCATCTTGCGGTATCGAGTTATTATCAACATGCTTTTTAAACTAATATTTGGTAACTAAACGTATAGACAAACTTTGAACTCGCCGTTATGCTGATACACTTGTCTACATGCTTGCAGGTCGTTAGATTCTTGGACATGGAACTTGCTATCTAGGATTGCTGGAGTAGACACGGGTCGTGCCTCTTGGAAACACGTGACATGTTTATTGACTTCATACATTGGTTTTGAAACATTTGAATAACGATTTACTTTATGCTTCTGCTGAACGTATTGGTTTAAGTTATGTTTTGGAAATACAATAACGTAATAAATGGAAAATTTTCTGTTTAATATCTTGTTATAGTTCAATGTGATTGGTGGCTGGATCCTGGTACGTCACACGTCCCGAGGGGTTCCCGTATGTGGTATTTTGGGGGTGTGACATATTTTCTCCCCTTCATTTGGGGCTCCTTCTTCCCTTAACTCTCTATTTTCTTACAACATACACTTGCTTACATTCATGTAATATTATCATGGTTGATATGATACTAACTTGAGCGTCGGAGTGCCTTCGGGGCAATCCCCCGGGCCCTCTAACAAGATTTTCATGTGGTCGCAGCCCGAGACTCGCTAACCCGCAAAAGGAACCGTCACCACAACTACGAGGTGAGGAATCTGAACTGGATCTCGTCGAGTCTAAGGTTTGTAACGCCAAGTCGTTTCAATCTTGGATTCGACATTAGCGCCATCCGTGGGACCGAGTACAAGCGTGTCTAGGTCTCTTCATACTAACGGTCAGATCTGTGATTCTTGCGTGCCCAACATGCTTCCCAGATCTACATCTCAACTCCGATCACGAGGTTCTAATCTCATCCTCTTGAATATGATTGAAATATGTCCGTACACATATCAAGCAAGCATATAGTCTACTTGCTAAACTAAAAACACATATCGATTAGAAAAGGAAATAAACATAAACGAAGTCCTGCAACATGGTTCTCTTTTGAAAATTGAAATTGCAAACACTTATGTATAAGATATAAATGTATGTTTTTTTTTTTTTTGAAAAGTAAACTTCATTAACAGAAAACTCCGACCCAAACCGGGCCAGAAAACTAACAACAAAACCCCGCTACATATTTACAAAGGAGCACCACTCCCCCAATCTATATCTTTATATCTCGACCTATTCGAAAACCAAAGAAAACTCAACGCCTTAACCTCGCTCAAAATACAGTCAATCTTTATCGGGTTATTTGAAAACTTATAACTGTTCCGGGCTCTCCAAATACTCCAGCAAACAGTCATGATAATACCTTGCACCGCTTCCTTTTTCTTCTCTGACGCTCTAAGGTTTGAGTGAAACCCAAGGAGATCCTTGAGCGAGAAAGCGAAAATACTCGGAATCCTACACCAAGTACTAACCGCATTCCAAATGACTGAAGCGACGTAGCACGAGATAAAAAGATGATATGCAGTCTCTTCACTCGAGTTACACAGCGGACAATTAGTGTCTTCGATGTTGTCCACTAAAAAGAAAAAGTGTACACACAGATACAGATGTAAAAAATTATGCAATTTTGTTTTTGGGGAAACTTCATGAGCTTGTACCCTTCATTTTCTATGGACATGTGAGGTCTAGCTTTCCTCATATAAAAAAAGGAAATTCCAAAATCTTGTAGAAAATAGATTTTACTCATGAAATATTACCCCCAAAGAAACTGGGGGTTGATTTATTTTTCGGGTAATATTGTGTCTTGACCATTGTAAAAGATCAAAAAAGTATGCATAACTTTTTTTTATAAGTATGTGACTTCTCACAAAAGCTACTGACATACTTTTATACCCTCATACACACTAGAGATAATAAAAAAAAGTGGGGGAAAGATAATAGAAAATCGGTTCAAATAGAACTAGATAAGATATGGTCTAAGTACTCCCATGTATCCCTAAGATACAAGTACACTTCAATCTTTCTAAACATAAGTTTATTATAAAATATATGTATGTATCTATACACATGTCATGTGAAAAATGCACATTGAAAGCATTACATCTCAAGTTAAAGGTACTTTCGTACTTTCACACAAGAGACTAATACCACGTCGGCGCATTACCTAACCTAATGGTTAAACAGGAAAGACATAACGGTGTCGCAAGAGTAAGGTATTTTGCTACCCTACTTCAGGTGTCACCTTACTATAGATAAGTTTGGCATAACATGGCTTAGACTATATTTACCCGACAAATAGGGGAGACAGTTAAAAGGCGGAAAACGACCCGCCTAGACTTTTGAGGACCAGAATAAGTCCTAGGCCCATCCATAAATGAATGGGCTTGGACTAGGGATGACTTGTCGACGAGGGTCCCCGTCTGGGCTCCTCGCCTAGACTTAATCCATTTGAATGATGACTAGGCCTGAGCCCATTTGGTCTTTCTCAGCATGCTTAGTTGGTTCCAGTAGACCTAGTCCTGATAAGTCCATTCTTAGGCCAGCCCATTAGAGTTATGACCCAACCCAAGAATCTTGCTATATAAAGAAAGTTCCTTCTTCTAAACGAATCAAGTTATTTTATCCCCTCCATTTGGGGCTCCTTCTTCCCTTAACTCTCTATTTTCTTACAACATACACTTGCTTACATTCATGTAATATTATCATGGTTGATATGATACTGACTTGAGCGTCGGAGTGCCTTCGGGGAGATCCCCCGGGGCCCTCTAATGAGATTTTCATGTGGTCGCAGCCCGAGACTCGCTAACCCGCAAGAGGAACCGTCACCACAACGACGAGGAGAGGAATCTGAATTGGATCACGACGAGTCTAAGGTTAGTAACACCAAGCCGTTTCAATCTTGGATTCTACAGGGACCACTAATTCTTCTTTGCTAAATTTTCTTGGGTGTCGAAAACTTTTTTATATATTGTGCAGAGTATTCTTTTCTCCATTGGACTAAAATTCTTCAAGTGATTTAGCCATTGCCCGATAATTATCACAATAGTTTAAGTAGGGATAAAAATGAAAGGCTAAGGCTCAAATTGGGTTTTATAAGGGTATGCTATTTTTGGGGGAGAAAGTCTTAATTGTCTTGATCATTTTCATGCAATTACTAGAAACTGGTACTCCCTTTTTCGCCTTAGACCGCCGATGTACTCAAGCAGTTAACCACACTTTAGACAAATTAATTCAAAACAAGATAAAAGAGACAATAGAAAATGGTACTCCTATGTTCCCCCTAGATCGCCATGTATGTGGTCGGTACCCACAGTCTCTAAAACGCGATCCCTTAGTTGTGAAGATGCTCCAATATGACATGACATGTGCTAAGTGATGCAAACACACTAATATAACTAAACGTCATGTGTCCATGGTGGGTTAAGTCTTGGGACGTGCATGGATCAGCCAATGCATGACTCGGTCAAAAGTATCCAACTATCAAATGTATCAAACATAACCACAACAACAACCAGATGTAGCAAACAACCACAAATAACTAGCCAGAAAAGGAGGTGGGCGATGTCCGTGGTACGAAGTTATGGGCCACCTAAGAATTGGTGTGTAAAAAATTGTTGTGAAGAGACATGGTTATTACGAAAAAGAAGTTTAGGGATAAAACTACGAATTTTTTACTCAAAAATTCTTAAATTTTCTGAAATAAAAACACTAATAATTGCACCATACAGAATTTGAACTCACCTTTTAATTGTAAACCATCACTTAACCATCAAAATTTCATGTAATAATCTCATATTTCTATAACGAAAATAATCAATTTAAACCCAATGTAAATGAATGCAAGAGGAGTATTTTATTAATTACATCACATGTATATCCTATATCCTTCTGCTTGTAGTAGAAATCACATCACATGCCATAAATGCAAACAAATGTCAAATGTAAAAACAAAATAAAAAAAATATTCGTTAGATATATATGGATTAAATATTTAAAACATCCACATCTACCTTATATAACATTGACATTATGTTCACATTAAAATTTATTACCATGTTTGTGTGTAATTGTGTGTATATATATACATGTATTATAGAGAGAAAATCATAGCAGAAGCAAAATGGGGATTACACAACAAGCTTTGACTAGGTTTATGGTGTTTGTCTTCATTCTATTTGGTATTT
This sequence comes from Helianthus tuberosus, assembly GCA_030545235.1. Lineage (NCBI taxonomy): Eukaryota > Viridiplantae > Streptophyta > Magnoliopsida > Asterales > Asteraceae > Helianthus > Helianthus tuberosus. Next base: position 31,957,727 of record CM060395.1, read on the forward strand.
AGAACCTCTTGTGCATGCTCCCCTATGCTTATATATATACATGTTATCTTTTCAACTTGTTGATATTATATTATCTAATATATGGGTTATTCAAATTATGTGTGAAGGGATGTGGCAGGGGACAATCGCGGTTCGACGTAGTATACCACGCTGCAAAACTGTTGCTGATTGTGAACCCTTATGTGGAAATTGTTTGTTTTGTCGGTGTGTAGGCGGAGAGTGTGTCAATGATAGATGTCCTCACCCCAAGAGTCAAGAACTCGCAAAAGATAGTGGTTTTCAAAGAGAATCGGGTGTGATGAACCATCTATAAGTCTTTTATTTGTTATTACACGTAAAGAGGTTTATGATCGAAACTGTCAGATTTATTTGTATGTGCAAAAGAAAATTGCAGTTCTAAATAAGTGCAACTTTTTTCATTAAATGCTTTAACACCTACAACAAATATAAGTATATGCTAGCTAATCAATTAAGAAATTTATTAATGTATTTAAATGTGTAAATAAGCACAAAATTAGTTAAATTAAGTTGCTAGTTAAAATAAAAGTTATTAATGTATCATCAAGTGCGAATGCAAAGTGCACCATCAAAACATAAGATTGTGCTCCCATGTGGGAGTTAGAATGCGTCATAGACACGGTTATGGATGTTGCAACTATTGAGAAGATCGTTCCATACATGCCGTGGAAATACTATCTTTGGTGGTACATGAGGCAAAAATTGATTCTATAGGACAATGAGGAGCAGGCTTTTAAAGAAACTACCAACACACTTATAAAAAGAGTTACAAAAGCGAGTTTATCGGTCAGATGATAGAAATAACTTTGCATAAGCAACTGAAAAGGATGATGATATATCTTACTTTTGCATGTGGTGTCATCAAAAACAGAAGCAAATCGAACTTTGTTGATGGTGGCAGCCAAAAAAGGGAGGTTTTAGTTGGAATTTTGACACAATTTGTAGACACGATAACTTAGTGACGACGCTGAAGCAACTTACGGGGTGGGCACTGTTTTGTCTCGAGTGTCATGACCAATTATTCTCTCACCTTATGGTTAATTGGTTAGTTATGAACGTTACACATTCAGTGGCGAAGCTTGACCCGAATGATGGGGGGTCGAAAACGTATATACCCAAAAATTTCTATAGAACCGGGGGTCGACAACGTATATACCCAAAAATTTCTATACGAAAACTACATATATATAACACTACTGAGCGAAAAGTTCAGGGGTTTGGGCGCCCCCCTCCCCCCCGGCCCCTTCTATACTTCGCCCCTGTACACATCACTTGAATGAGTAGTTGGTCCATCAAACGGTTAATTGATTAGTTATGAACGTTACACAGGTCCATCAAATGGTTAATTGGTTGGTTATGAACGTTATACACATCACTTGAATGAGTACATTCTAAAATGCTAAGGCCATGTGTAGTCATAAAGCCCTTTGTGGAGTGTTATGCGACAAATGGCAAAACGTGTAAGAAGGTGTCTTTATGGGGCTTTATATCATAATATAAGAGGGTGTAGTGGTAAGGGGGTAATATAACCCTTCAATTATACATACATATGTATGTATATATATATATATATATATGTAGAGAAAGTATAATGTACAAAATGGCTTAACCTACATTAACATACGCGACAGAATTTATAACGTGCGTAATTATTTTTTTCACCATTATAACGTGCTTGATTATCACCTCCATGCGTGATTATCACCTCCCATGCGTGATTATCACCCAAAAACTGCTCCCATGCGTTATTAGGGCTCCCATGCGTGAATATTGCCCAGATCTGATTGTTGAGCGCGTCGCGTACGTGAAGTAGGATAAGAACTTTTGTATGTTAACCTTTCCCTATATATGTATATAGGGAGAAGATCATGCGAGAACCACCTCTTATTGCGATTACCGCGAGAACCAATGTGAACACAACCAAAAATGCCTAAAAATAGCTAAAAATCACACAAATTTTTTTTTTATATAAAAATCGCTACTTTTCGAAGCCAAAAAAAAATTAAAAAAAAAATCTTTTTTTTTTTTTAAAAAAAAAAATTTTTTTGCCACTAAAAGTAGCGATTTGAGCATAAAAAATATTAAAAAAAAATTTAGATTTTTTTTTTTATTTTTTTAGGTTTTTTGGGGGTTTAGTTTTTTGCATTTTAGCTTAGGGGGGGTGTTTAGGTTTTTTTTTGGGGGGAGGGGGGGGGTTTAGGTTTTTTTTTTGGGGGGGGGGGGGGTTAGGTTTTTTTAGCTATTTTAGTTTGTGTTCACATTGGTTCTCGCGGTTCTCGCAATAAATGGAGTTCTCGCATGAGCCCCTCCCTATGTATATATATATATATGTATATATGTGTGTGTGTGTGAGTAACCCTTCAATTGTGCAAAGGATTAACGCTGCTATGCTCATCACGGGGACTCCAAAATTCTACCTCATAGCACCCCCTGTTTCGGTGTAGGCCGATGCTATGGGGCACTCTAATATGTTTGGATTACTATCACTATTAAAAAAACACTCATGCATAACAATCATCTCTTTTTGAAAAGTAAACTTCATTAACAGAAAACTCCGACCCAAACCGGGCCAGAAAACTAACAACAAAACCCCGCTACATATTTACAAAGGAGCACCACTCCCCCAATCTATATCTTTATATCTCGACCTATTCGAAAACCAAAGAAAACTCAACGCCTTAACCTCACTCAAAATACAGTCAATCTTTATCGGGTTATTTGAAAACTTATAACTGTTCCGGGCTCTCCAAATACTCCAGCAAACAGTCATGATAATACCTTGCACCGCTTCCTTTTTCTTCTCTGACGCTCTAAGGTTTGAGTGAAACCCAAGGAGATCCTTGAGCGAGAAAGCGAAAATACTCGGAATCCTACACCAAGTACTAACCGCATTCCAAATGACTGAAGCGACGTAGCACGAGATAAAAAGATGATATGCAGTCTCTTCACTCGAGTTACACAGCGGACAATTAGTGTCTTCGATGTTGTCCACTAAAAAGAAAAAGTGTACACACAGATACAGATGTAAAAAATTATGCAATTTTGTTTTTGGGGAAACTTCATGAGCTTGTACCCTTCATTTTCTATGGACATGTGAGGTCTAGCTTTCCTCATATAAAAAAAGGAAATTCCAAAATCTTGTAGAAAATAGATTTTACTCATGAAATATTACCCCCAAAGAAACTGGGGGTTGATTTATTTTTCGGGTAATATTGTGTCTTGACCATTGTAAAAGATCAAAAAAGTATGCATAACTTTTTTTTATAAGTATGTGACTTCTCACAAAAGCTACTGACATACTTTTATACCCTCATACACACTAGAGATAATAAAAAAAAGTGGGGGAAAGATAATAGAAAATCGGTTCAAATAGAACTAGATAAGATATGGTCTAAGTACTCCCATGTATCCCTAAGATACAAGTACACTTCAATCTTTCTAAACATAAGTTTATTATAAAATATATGTATGTATCTATACACATGTCATGTGAAAAATGCACATTGAAAGCATTACATCTCAAGTTAAAGGTACTTTCGTACTTTCACACAAGAGACTAATACCACGTCGGCGCATTACCTAACCTAATGGTTAAACAGGAAAGACATAACGGTGTCGCAAGAGTAAGGTATTTTGCTACCCTACTTCAGGTGTCACCTTACTATAGATAAGTTTGGCATAACATGGCTTAGACTATATTTACCCGACAAATAGGGGAGACAGTTAAAAGGCGGAAAACGACCCGCCTAGACTTTTGAGGACCAGAATAAGTCCTAGGCCCATCCATAAATGAATGGGCTTGGACTAGGGATGACTTGTCGACGAGGGTCCCCGTCTGGGCTCCTCGCCTAGACTTAATCCATTTGAATGATGACTAGGCCTGAGCCCATTTGGTCTTTCTCAGCATGCTTAGTTGGTTCCAGTAGACCTAGTCCTGATAAGTCCATTCTTAGGCCAGCCCATTAGAGTTATGACCCAACCCAAGAATCTTGCTATATAAAGAAAGTTCCTTCTTCTAAACGAATCAAGTTATTTTATCCCCTCCATTTGGGGCTCCTTCTTCCCTTAACTCTCTATTTTCTTACAACATACACTTGCTTACATTCATGTAATATTATCATGGTTGATATGATACTGACTTGAGCGTCGGAGTGCCTTCGGGGAGATCCCCCGGGGCCCTCTAACGAGATTTTCATGTGGTCGCAGCCCGAGACTCGCTAACCCGCAAGAGGAACCGTCACCACAACGACGAGGAGAGGAATCTGAATTGGATCACGACGAGTCTAAGGTTAGTAACACCAAGCCGTTTCAATCTTGGATTCTACAGGGACCACTAATTCTTCTTTGCTAAATTTTCTTGGGTGTCGAAAACTTTTTTATATATTGTGCAGAGTATTCTTTTCTCCATTGGACTAAAATTCTTCAAGTGATTTAGCCATTGCCCGATAATTATCACAATAGTTTAAGTAGGGATAAAAATGAAAGGCTAAGGCTCATATTGGGTTTTATAAGGGTATGCTATTTTTGGGGGAGAAAGTCTTTATTGTCTTGATCGTTTTCATGCAATTACTAGAAACTGGTACTCCCTTTTTCGCCTTAGACCGCCGATGTACTCAAGCAGTTAACCACACTTTAGACAAATTAATTCAAAACAAGATAAAAGAGACAATAGAAAATGGTACTCCTATGTTCCCCCTAGATCGCCATGTATGTGGTCGGTACCCACAGTCTCTAAAACGCGATCCCTTAGTTGTGAAGATGCTCCAATATGACATGACATGTGCTAAGTGATGCAAACACACTAATATAACTAAACGTCATGTGTCCATGGTGGGTTAAGTCTTGGGACGTGCATGGATCAGCCAATGCATGACTCGGTCAAAAGTATCCAACTATCAAATGTATCAAACATAACCACAACAACAACCAGATGTAGCAAACAACCACAAATAACTAGCCAGAAAAGGAGGTGGGCGATGTCCGTGGTACGAAGTTATGGGCCACCTAAGAATTGGTGTGTAAAAAATTGTTGTGAAGAGACATGGTTATTACGAAAAAGAAGTTTAGGGATAAAACTACGAATTTTTTACTCAAAAATTCTTAAATTTTCTGAAATAAAAACACTAATAATTGCACCATACAGAATTTGAACTCACCTTTTAATTGTAAACCATCACTTAACCATCAAAATTTCATGTAATAATCTCATATTTCTATAACGAAAATAATCAATTTAAACCCAATGTAAATGAATGCAAGAGGAGTATTTTATTAATTACATCACATGTATATCCTATATCCTTCTACTTGTAGTAGAAATCACATCACATGCCATAAATGCAAACAAATGTCAAATGTAAAAACAAAATAAAAAAAATATTCGTTAGATATATATGGATTAAATATTTAAAACATCCACATCTACCTTATATAACATTGACATTATGTTCACATTAAAATTTATTACCATGTTTGTGTGTAATTGTGTGTATATATATACATGTATTATAGAGAGAAAATCATAGCAGAAGCAAAATGGGGATTACACAACAAGCTTTGACTAGGTTTATGGTGTTTGTCTTCATTCTATTTGGTATTTAGAACCTCTTGTGCATGCTCCCCTATGCTTATATATATACATGTTATCTTTTCAACTTGTTGATATTATATTATCTAATATATGGGTTATTCAAATTATGTGTGAAGGGATGTGGCAGGGGACAATCGCGGTTCGACGTAGTATACCACGCTGCAAAACTGTTGCTGATTGTGAACCCTTATGTGGAAATTGTTTGTTTTGTCGGTGTGTAGGCGGAGAGTGTGTCAATGATAGATGTCCTCACCCCAAGAGTCAAGAACTCGCAAAAGATAGTGGTTTTCAAAGAGAATCGGGTGTGATGAACCATCTATAAGTCTTTTATTTGTTATTACACGTAAAGAGGTTTATGATCGAAACTGTCAGATTTATTTGTATGCGCAAAAGAAAATTGCATTTCTAAATAAGTGCAACTTTTTTCATTAAATGCTTTAACACCTACAACAAATATAAGTATATGCTAGCTAATCAATTAAGAAATTTATTAATGTATTTAAATGTGTAAATAAGCACAAAATTAGTTAAATTAAGTTGCTAGTTAAAATAAAAGTTATTAATGTATCATCAAGTGCGAATGCAAAGTGCACCATCAAAACATAAGATTGTGCTCCCATGTGGGAGTTAGAATGCGTCATAGACACGGTTATGGATGTTGCAACTATTGAGAAGATCGTTCCATACATGCCGTGGAAATACTATCTTTGGTGGTACATGAGGCAAAAATTGATTCTATAGGACAATGAGGAGCAGGCTTTTAAAGAAACTACCAACACACTTATAAAAAGAGTTACAAAAGCGAGTTTATCGGTCAGATGATAGAAATAACTTTGCATAAGCAACTGAAAAGGATGATGATATATCTTACTTTTGCATGTGGTGTCATCAAAAACAGAAGCAAATCGAACTTTGTTGATGGTGGCAGCCAAAAAAGGGAGGTTTTAGTTGGAATTTTGACACAATTTGTAGACACGATAACTTAGTGACGACGCTGAAGCAACTTACGGGGTGGGCACTGTTTTGTCTCGAGTGTCATGACCAATTATTCTCTCACCTTATGGTTAATTGGTTAGTTATGAACGTTACACATTCAGTGGCGAAGCTTGACCCGAATGATGGGGGGTCGAAAACGTATATACCCAAAAATTTCTATAGAACCGGGGGTCGACAACGTATATACCCAAAAATTTCTATACGAAAACTACATATATATAACACTACTGAGCGAAAAGTTCAGGGGTTTGGGCGCCCCCCTCCCCCCCGGCCCCTTCTATACTTCGCCCCTGTACACATCACTTGAATGAGTAGTTGGTCCATCAAACGGTTAATTGGTTAGTTATGAACGTTACACAGGTCCATCAAATGGTTAATTGGTTGGTTATGAACGTTATACACATCACTTGAATGAGTACATTCTAAAATGCTAAGGCCATGTGTAGTCATAAAGCCCTTTGTGGAGTGTTATGCGACAAATGGCAAAACGTGTAAGAAGGTGTCTTTATGGGGCTTTATATCATAATATAAGAGGGTGTAGTGGTAAGGGGGTAATATAACCCTTCAATTATACATACATATGTATGTATATATATATATATATATATATATATATATGTAGAGAAAGTATAATGTACAAAATGGCTTAACCTACATTAACATACGCGACAGAATTTATAACGTGCGTAATTATTTTTTTCACCGTTATAACGTGCTTGATTATCACCTCCATGCGTGATTATCACCTCCCATGCGTGATTATCACCCAAAAACTGCTCCCATGCGTTATTAGGGCTCCCATGCGTGATTATTGCCCAGATCTGATTGTTGAGCGCGTCGCGTACGTGAAGTAGGATAAGGACTTTTGTATGTTAACATTTCCCTATATATGTATATAGGGAGAAGATCATGCGAGAACCACCTCTTATTGCGATAACCGCGAGAACCAATGTGAACACAACCAAAAATGCCTAAAAATAGCTAAAAATCACACAAATTTTTTTTTTTATATAAAAATCGCTACTTTTCGAAGCCAAAAAAAAATTTAAAAAAAATCTTTTTTTTTTTAAAAAAAAAAAAAAAATTGTGCCACTAAAAGTAGCGATTTGAGCATAAAAAATATTAAAAAAAAAAATTTAGATTTTTTTTTTATTTTTTTAGGTTTTTTGGGGGTTTAGTTTTTTGCATTTTAGCTTAGGGGGGGGGGGGGGTGTTTAGGTTTTTAGGGGGTGGGGGAGGGGGGTTTAGGTTTTTTTTTGGGGGGAGGGGGGGGGGGGGGGGTTTAGGTTTTTTTTTTTGGGGGGGGGGGGTGGTGGGGGTTAGGTTTTTTTAGCTATTTTAGGTTGTTTTCACATTGGTTCTCGCGGTTCTCGCAATAAATGGAGTTCTCGCATGAGCCCCTCCCTATGTATATATATATATATATATGTATATATGTGTGTGTGTGAGTAACCCTTCAATTGTGCAAAGGATTAACGCTGCTATGCTCATCACGGGGACTCCAAAATTCTACCTCATAGCACCCCCTGTTTCGGTGTAGGCCGATGCTATGGGGCACTCTAATATGTTTGGATTACTATCACTATTAAAAAAACACTCATGCATAACAATCATCTCTTTTTGTATGTTCTTATTTTTTTTTTTAAATTAATTTATGAAATAGCGATGCACATAGTCCAAACTTGGTGGCTTTGATAGCAAACCCAAAATATTGTATTTACTTCCACCTCATACACATGAAAAAAAAAACATATACAACACGAGTTCATTTCACGTATATATTGAAAGTGTCAGTTGAATGTACGTTTTGTGATGGTACGAGAACGAAAAAAATGAATACGTGGGTGTGATTTTTCTCGTATGTTATTATATCTAACATGCATTAATTAATGTGACTGAAATCGTACACACTAACAGGTAAATACGTGACCAATAATTCGTTTATCATATGGCAATAAATATCAAAATCCTCTAACATTGATAATACTAAAAAATACTAGGGTCATGATTTCCATAAAACAACATATTGTATTGTAAACAACAAATTGTATCTCAATTTTTATTTTTATCTGTTATATTTTATTGTTATAATTACATTTAATTATTTGTCTTATAACTTTCAATCTCTAACTATGCCGTTACAACTCGCTAATTTTTATCTACGTCTAAATATAAATTTTGTTCAGAACTGAGTTTTGCAGTGCACAAACATATAATCAAAGCTGTTGGATATATGTATGTCCGACCGTAATTAAAGTCAACGTAACTAACTTGGTACGATTCGAAGAGTTACACGTTGGTACACGAATCATATATGTTCACGAGTAGGTAGATTATTATTTTTGAAATAATAATAGTTTAAACCCGAGGGACTTAATATTAATTAGATTATTATTAAGAGGATTATAATTGTATAATCTTAAAGGGCCTTAATGTAAGATTGGGTTTTATAAAAGGATGATTAAGGTGGAAACCCAAACACACTTTTATAAAAACACAAACCCTAGCCACCTTCCTAAGCTTGGCTGCCACCCACTTGCCGTCGACCAAGCATCGCCGCCGCCTTCTTCTTGGCCGGTTCAACTCTCGAGTATCTTGTGCCCGGTTGTGAACTTCCTACTAGCGAGGATTCGTTGTAACCCGCGTGTTACAATTCTGGTGTAGTTGTCACAGGTTGATTACTAAAACCCTCTATGGTTGTTTATTCCTTTTATTTGTTTATACGCGTATAACCTTGATCCTGATTGGGAAAATTTATTAATCGGATTAATAAATCAAATTTATATAATCGGCTTTTGGTAAATTATATAAACCGCTTCCGCTATTATTTTGATACACTGATTCCCATCAGTGGTATCAGAGCCACGGTTACACGCGTATAGATGGTAAAGTCATAATATTAAACTAGGTTTTATTTGTCAAAAAAAATATTTGTTTTGACAAAAGATCAAAAGCTTTTGGTTGTCTATGGATTGTGATGTGAATCGAGCCCTAGGTTATGACTTTTGTCATGGTTGTGTTGGTTATGGTTTTATTTTGATTTGTATATTTTTTCGGATATTGGATCCGATCTAATAGTATCTTTTATTTGTATTTTATTGCGGATATTGGATCCGATGTAATAGATAGGATTAGAATAGATTTGGTTTTATTATATTTTCAAATTTACTATTGTAATCCTTTGAGTACAAGATCAAGATCAGGTACCATGAAGATAGAGATCGCGGGTCAAGCGGGAGCTTTCAAAAATTAGCTTTTGAAACCCTTTTGACTAGTTCGCGTCGTTTCTGGCTAAAATGAAACGGCCAACCTATTAGGGGCTCGATTCGATTTTTATTATTGTGTTTTGTGGTTGTGTTTTATTTATTGTAAATAATCTAGATAACCCAAAATAAATAAAATTTTCACAATCAAGACAACGGTTTTATTAAAACAAGTTTTATAAAACTGAAAAGTATACTTAATAAAGATTTTTATTAATATTTAAAACAAGATCATTCGCGATAAAATGACCGACATAGTTTAATAGGGTATTTAAAACTATATCGTGCGAGCGTGGAAAGGAGTTTCTATTATCACGAATTATATAAAATCGGATTTTATAAACTATTGTGTAACTTGCCTCATGCTACGAGTTATTCAAAATATTTTTGGTAAATATTAAAATAAATCCCAAATTTTAAATTGATGTTTTATGCCAGCCTTAACGAGTTAACACTTCATTCAAAATCGAACCCAAATGTTAGTGCTATACCCTGCATCTGGGCGTCCATCATGAAAGAAAGTAATCATCGCGTTTCCTGTGTAACATAGGCCGGTGTTACAGTTAATAGTAAAGGACAAAACATCGCTTGTTCATCAAGTGGGCATAGTTGGGGTCAAACATACATCGTTTTAAGCGAAAACCCCAAATGGAGAGTTGTGTAGTGGACACAATTAACAATCGTTTTTTACCTACATAATCATACCAGTGGATAGTGCTTAAGCCAACTCACTGTCATATGATGAATCGGGATCTCATCTTAATTAAAATTTTGTTTTTGGGCCATAAAATTAAATTAAGATATTAAAAACATAAACTACTAATTAATTAATTTTGAATTTTGTAGATGTCAACTGAAAACAATTCCTCCCAATTCTCTCTCAAGTCCATCTTAGAGAAGGACAAACTGAACCACTCCAACTTCATGGACTGGCACCGCAACTTGAAAAATGTTCTCAAGGCGGAGAACAAACTGTATGTTCTTGAAACGCCAGTCCCTGATGAACCTATCAATCAGCAAACTTTTGCATATAAAAACTATGCAAAGCACTTTGATGACTCTATGAAAGTCTCATGTTTAATGTTAGCATCCATGATTCCTGAACTTCAAAGGACCATGGATGATAAGATGGCATATGAGATGAATGAGCACCTGGCTGAAATGTTCCAACAGAAGGCTCGTCATGAGAGGTTTGATGTGATGAGATCACTCATAACCTGTCGCAACCCCCGTCCCCTAATCACCCGGGAACGGGCGGCCGCGGCCAGTTTTAGTGGTATCGGTGTTTATCATTTTGGCAGCGGAAATTACATCAGGACCGTAGTTAGGAAATATTTTATCAGAGTAAAACACCATATTTTATATAAATAAACACATTGGGATAAAACCCAAGTTTTCATTACAAACGGAATTATAGGGGTAAACCCTATTTTATTGAAATAAAACATCTTCTTTATTTAGGTAACTTTTATAGCCACTTTTCCAAGCCTTCAGTGCTGTCCAGCTGGCTTCTAATTGGCTTTCACATTTTGTTACTTGAAACGCGTTTAAAAATATTTTGTCAGTGAAAAATACTGGTGAGTGAATCCCAGGTTAATCAAGAAGAGTTTTATCCTTTAACAGTATTGAGAGCGATTACAATGTTTATATCTACACAATTACTCATTCAGTATTGTCAATCCTGACTGGTGGGTCCTATTACACATTGGCTATCTCGTTGTCCAATGGTAACGTGTTCCACATTTTGTTTACAAACCCCCAACATACCGGCAGTAATTGAAGAATTACAAAGACTCAATCACTGCTAATCACATTGTAAAATATTTGGTTTTATAAGAACAGTTTGCAAAAAGGTTTACAAAAAGGAGATTACTCACATTGTTGTCTTAAGGTTTTCCTTAAGGATTTTCTGGTGATTATCTATTAATTACACAAATGCACACGCGTTAGTATAATAACCCAATATTTACATTAGTAATACCCTCCCCGAGACGGCATTCCAACGACTACGTCGGGCAGAACCACGACAGCCGTTACGGAACCCTAGATCAATCGGGTAGCGTATCTAATACGTAACTGGGGGTTATGATACTTACAACGAGGCAGAACTTCATTATTTAGGGGGGTATAATGCCCGGGTATAGTGTATACTATATAGAAAATTGATAGAGAAAGAAAGTTGTGAATGATTGGAAATGAAAGCTGATGGCTTCTATTTATAGTTGTGATCCGCCAGTCTCTCGCACCCCGCGTAGACCTAGGGGTGGTCTTACGCGGCCCGCGACATAGGGTCTGTAGGGCCTAGCTTGGTCCGATCACCGTTCTAGCTTCGCCACGTGTTGATACGTGGCGGCTTCCGGGGCGTGCCTCTTGTCCTCTCGCTCGCGGCCCGCGTAGGATGAAGAACAAGTCTTCGCGGCCCGCGAGAGACTAATAAAATAGATTTTTATTTTATTTTTAATTATATAAAGGTATTTAGGGCCAAATATCGTATACGGGATGTATTTTAAGACGTGTAGGGATACTTTAAATATAATAGGGGTGTTGGAAATATTTTGGAGAGTTGTTATATCCTCCCCACCTTGTTTTAGAACTCGTCCTCGAGGTCTACTAGAACAGGTGCGAGTACTTCCTTTGCATTTCTGATTCAAGCTCCCAAGTGTATTCTGGTCCTCTCTTGGAATCCCATTTCACCTTGACCAGAACTAATCTTTTGTGTTTGAGGTCTTTCTACAAATTTTAACTACTCATTTACCTCTATATCTTTAAGAGATACTATCAGCGATTTATCGGCTAAGCACTTTTTGAGATTAGATACATGAAATACATCATGTATTCCTGCCATTTCCTCTGGCAGTCGTAGCTGATAGGCTACAGGTCCTATTCTTCTAATAATCTCAAAAGGTCCAACATACCTGGGGCTTAGCTTTCCCCTTTTGATGAATCTTACCACTCTTTTCCAAGGAGAAACTTTCAATAACACCTTGTCACCTACCTGAAATTCCAATGGTTTTCTGTAAGGACCTGCAAAATGCCCCAAAACGACCCGTAAGTGAAAACCCGGACCCCTGAAACCCTAATGTGCATGAAAAACCAAGAAAACAATAAAATTTGGTTTCACGCGGGCCGCGTAAAACGTAAGCTTATGCTTACGCGGGCCGCGTCAACTTAAAGTTGACCGGATAAGTGTTCCGGGCCATGTATCGCACACGTGGCAGACCTACATGTGACACACCAGCCCTACACGTAGACTAGGGGCTCTCGCGGGCCGCGTAAGACCTATGTTAAGGTTTACGCGGGCCGCGTAAAACTTAAAAACTTGCTATAAGTAGCCTGTGCATGGGACTTGCTTCTGTGCTCAAAATCTCACTCTCAAAACGTCCCTATTCTGCTAAAAACGAGTTTTTCAGTAGTGAAACGCTGCTACGATCAAGGGTAATAACTCGATCACTGCTACGATATAATGTCCGATCGATTGAAACCAATCCGATGGATGTTTAAGTGCTGCCCGTATTTGGGCTATACTTTGTCATTCGTCGTGAGGGTTTTGATCTCGTGAGTTATCGTAAATGTTATATTAAGTTACTGACCTAGTTTCGTATGCATTGCTGTTTAAATTAGGTTATGAGGCTTATCAGTATGCTAAACTCTGCCCGTCTAAACTTGCAATGTGAGTCATTCTCTTTTTATCAACAATGTTTTACAATACTCCAATTATTTTCAAAAGTTATAGTTACAGGGATTAAGTCATGGTTATCTTGAATCACTGGCAAGTGGGGTATTGTTCACATTACTAATTTCTCACGGTTAGGTTCATCAATCTAACAGTGATAATCATCACTACTTGGGTGAAAGGACCCAATAGTGGTATGATTATCGTCACCAGGGTGTGACACGGTGCCAGATAAAAATAAGATAGTAGCCATTGTAATCGCTCTTATGCTGTAATTTATAACTAATGTGTCGTTTTGTTTAACTTGAATGACTCGCCAGTATTTCCCCGCTGATAAAATATTTTTAAACATGTTTCAGGCGACCTACTGTGAATCAAGGAAAAGTGCTACAGAGCACTAACAAGCTTGAAGAGGTGGCTCAATAAAATGAATAAACATGTTTTGTAAAACAGGGAATTTCCTTGTGAAATTCCTCTATTGTAAATTACGGGGTTTATCCCAAATTATGAAATGAAATAATTGGGCAGTTTCAAGTTTTAAAAGATCCTGTTAAACTTCCGCTGTCAACTCAAATAATAAATACCACGGGTTTCTGTCCCGCGGCTCCTGGACCGGGTAAAATCGGGACAGGGGCCGTGATAGAAAAAGGTGGTATCAGAGCCACTGATTTAAGCCAATTAAGTATTTAGAAATACTTAATTTCTCAAATTTGCCACTCTGTGATTCTGTGAAATTTAATTTGCAATATATAACTTTCTAATTAGGATTTTGTGTTTCCTCTCTATATCTTCTAAACAACATGAATGAGTTGTCTGAAACTCTTCAGAATCTCACTATCTATCCTGCTGACGTAGAAGTTTCCAGAGACTTTTCCGATTATCTGGCCGACTCTGAAGAACCTATGGAGTTCCAGGCTCAAGCCCAGGAGAAACCCAAGACGAAGAAAAGAAGGAGGATCGAAGTCTGGAGACGCAGCCGGAGGAAGAAGCCAGCCGCATAGAGGGTTAAAAAGACTGAGGATCCCAGGGATAAAGGCAAAGGAAAGGAGATCGGGGAAAGTTCAGGGCAAGCCCAGAAAATGCCACCATGGGAAGAGTTGGATCGTAAACTGGCAAATTGTGACCTCATTGGACCTGCCAATGAAGACCTTTTCAGTTACCCAATTGAATCACAACTTCCAGTTAATCTGGAACCTGCTATCCCAGATCCCATAGTCAACCACCAACTTCTACCCGGAGAGCTGGAGGAATGGTGGACAAGTGATTGGCAATTTCAGAACCTCTTGAATAACCCTAATACCTTTTTCCCACAGTTTGACCCAGAGCTTGCACCAAACCCACCTATGAGCACTGAAAACCTGGCTGAACTCCGCCATTATGGCGAGGAGCTGGTGGACGCAGGAAACAGAATCCGGGAAGTGGGGGAGAGGATATCATAGAAATACGACGAGAGGGAACGTCGCTTCTGAAGTGCCAGCTGACGGGGATCGTATGTGGTTGTGTGCTTAATAATAATAAAATAATAATAAATATTAATCAAAATATAATCATGTAAAATAACTCAAAATAAAACTTTTGTAATATAACGGGTGTGTAATGATGCATACTAATATATAAAAATATCAACGTCGCAAGGTCGACAATTTTGGCTATACGTGTTGACATGCTTATGTGTGATTATTTTATGGTGACTGGTTATTAATTTTGCCAATAATTTATATATTTATATATTGATAATTACCAGATGGAACACGCTGTCAATGAACCAGTTAATGAAGTTAACCAATCTGAACAAAACAACGGAGATCAATTTCTTAATAGGCAAGATATAGAAAACATCGTTTCCCAGGGAATAGCAAATGCTATTCCAGCAATCCTTGCTGCTGCCCGAAATCCAGTTGAACCTCAACCAATTATTCCCAGCAAACGTCCTCGCGATGACAATTTCAGTAATAGTGTAAATGGAGGCGGCAACAATAATAATAATGATAATGATGGGATGCAAGCCCCATTCCTTAAGAGAATGAAAGTTGCAACGCCTGGTTGCGCTTACAAGGAATTTCTTGCCTGTAAACTTGTTGAATTTGCAGGCAATGAAGGGTCAACTGCTGCACTGCGTTGGTTGGAGAAAACTGAGGCGGTGATTAAAATAAATGTGCCGAGGAAGACAAGGTCATGTACGCGTCGCATCTTTTTAAAGAAGGGGCACTCGAATGGTGGAATACGGTACTACAAGCCAAAGGAAGTGATGTGGCGTATGCCATGAATTGGGCAGAATTTAAGAGTCTAGTAGAAAGAAAATTCTGTCCCGAATATGAAAAGGAACAAATGACAAATAAGTTCCTGAACCACCGGATGGTGGATGTAGACTGTCGAGGATATACTTCGACATTCTTCGAGTATGCTAGAGTTGTACCAACCCTGGCTTCGCCAGAACCGGTACTTATTTCTCGCTATATTTGGGGTTTGATTGGCGAAATCCGTGATATCGTTAAAGCTGCGAGACCTCGCACAATTGACGATGTAGTGGAATTAGCCAACACTTTGACAGATGGACTGGTGCGTACGCGAGAAGAAAACCGGAAGAAGGAAGTGGCCCAAAAGATTACCCAAGGATTCCGTGTGGGTAATAGTAGTAATTTCAAGAAAAAGGGAACTGGGCAATATTCCACTGCTCCAATTTGCAGTACCTGTAAAAGAAAGCATTTTCGAAGATGCAAAGGGTATTGCAATTTCTGCAAAATTCCAGGACATCAAGAAGAAGATTGCAGGAGGAAGAAATCAACAATCTGCTTCAACTGTGGAGAAGCTGGACATTTTAGACCAGACTGCCCTAAATTGATCAAACCAGCTGATAACAAAGCCAAACCTGCAGAAGGAACTACCAAGAAAAACGCAAGAGCCTTCCAGTTGACTACCCAAGAAACAGAGCTAATTCAAGATGTAATAGCTGGTACATTCCTAGTTCACGACGTTTATGCAAAAGTATTATTTGACTCTGGTGCAAACCAAAGTTTTATAAATACTTCCTTTTATCAAGCTCTTAACTTACCCTTAACTAACCTTAGACAAATTTTTACGGTAGAAACGGCAGATGGGAATTCTGTCAACATATATAAGGTTTTGCAAGAAGGAAAGATAGAACTCGTAGGCCATAAATTTTCTGTAAACCTGTTACCTATGAATTTAGCCGGATTCGATGTTGTATTAGGAATGGATTGGTTAGTAGCCAACCATGCTCGAATCCTCTGTGATAAGAATTCCATAGAAATTCATACACCTACAGGAGAAATAGTGGTGATTACAGGAGACAAGCCACGTAAGCCAATGAAATTCATTTCAGTAATGAAAATGGCCAGTTATTCAAGAAAACAAGGAATAGTGTATATGATTTCGGTAATCATTAACACTAAGGGTAAGGAACTTAAGGAAATTCCAGTAGTATCAGAATACCCGGAAGTATTCCCAAAAGAACTACCTGGATTACCACCCGATAGGGAAGTAGAATTTAGAATTCATTTAATTCCTGAAACTACACCGATAGCCAAGGCACCTTATCGGTTAGCACCCACTGAAATGTTAGAACTGAAAAAGCAGTTAGATGAATTATTAGTCAAAGGATTTATACAACCTAGTTCATCCCCGTGGGGAGCACCAGTACTGTTTGTGAAAAAGAAAGATGGTTCGATGCGAATGTGTATCGATTATAGGGAATTGAATAAGGTTACAGTTAAGAATCGATACCCATTACCTAGGATTGATGATCTTTTTTATCAACTTCAAGGAGCTAGATACTTTTCTAAGATAGATTTACGCTCCGGATACCATCAGTTGAAAGTACAAGAAGAAGACATACCTAAAACTGCTTTCAGAACTAGGTATGGTCATTACGATTTTACAGTCATGCCCTTTGGGTTAACCAATGCTCCTGCAGCATTCATGGACATGATGAATAGAATCTGTAAACCGTATTTAGATAAATTTGTAATTGTCTTTATCGACGATATACTTATTTATTCCAAAAGACAGGAGGAACTTTGTGAACACCTACGAGCACTCCTAACTTTGTTAAGAAAAGAGAAGCTTTATGCCAAATTCTCGAAGTGTGAATTTTGGCTACAAGAGGTACAATTTTTAGGACACATGGTGAATCACGAAGGTATTCACGTAGATCCCTCTAAAATAGAAGCAATCACCAAATGGAAGGTCCCGCAATCTTGTAACACCCCAAAACCCGAATGTTTACATTCGTTAAATGTTATGATATGGCACATCAAGAAATAAATAACTAGGTTATTTATCCTAGTTAAATATATGGTAGAAACAATGAGAGAATAAGAGTTGTGCAAATTATAAATAAGAAAGAGAACATGAGGGACTAGGATTGCCAAACTTGAAACATGATTTTATAAAACAAAATTAAAACACCACACACACACACATAGTGTGTGTGTGTGTGTATCGATGATCAGGAAGAAGCATGAGGGTTCAAACCCTAGTTTCTTAAAAATCTTCAAATTGAAGGGCAAGATGAAGCTTAAACTCATAACCGAGCATAGATTAACGATCACCTTCACAAGGGGATCACAAGGTATGTCTTAAAAGCTAGCTTGGTGATTATGCACGAAGTGGGTTATGTTGTAAATCGCGAATATGTATGAAATTGAGTATGAGCATGTGTTAGATTCATCATTTGGAACATGGATTATGCATGAATTAGGTTAATTTGATGTTTAAGGGTGAAACCCATTTGTTAAGGTGAAGATGATGACATGGGTAAATCACCTATTTCTAAGTTCTTGCTTAATATTGATGTATTTTGAGTTGTATGATGTATTCTTGTTAGAAGAATTGAAAGAAATGTGATACTAGTATGTTTGATGTTTATGCATGTATGAATCATGTTGATAAGGAGGAAGAAATTGATGAATTGTGTATGAGATTAGAATGATATGCATGAACTAGTTGTACACTATGCTTACAAGGTAGTACATATATCAAAAGTATGATGAATTATGAAGAACTTAAGATTAGATCACTTGTGAGTGATTAACAAGTAGTTATGAAGTGGGTTTTAGATGATGTAATGTAATTTGATAATTCACATATGTTAATAATGTTTGGAATAATATATGTATGTGAATGTTTAAAGAAATGGGATAAGAGATGATAAATTGTTGTTAGATGAAGTGAATAGAATGTGATGATAACATGTTTGATGTTTAATTTAAATACCTCATGTTGGATTGTAGAAGCATTTGATGAACTATGTATGAATTTAGAAGATTGTGTATGAATTGGTTGTACGTTATGCTTAAAAGGTGGTACGCACACCAAGTGAATGATTAAATGTATATAATGTCGTCCGTATAGTCGATTATGATGTTACGGGTATACGTTGATAAGTCGATAGATATGTATGGTTAATAGTTGACTTTTGAAAGTCAACTAAGTATAAGCAACATGAGTTGACTCGTTGTCATAAATATAGGTTAATGAGAAGTCGTATGGTACTTGTAATGTCAATCCGTGTTAAATGTAATGACATGATGAGTTACATGAGTTAAACGTATGCGAACATGATTATATGAGTTATGTTTGTTAGGAATGATTGATGAAAGTTAAGTGTGAAATATGGGATTGATACGATTGTTATCATATACAAATGAGTATGCTAATGATAGCGTGATTTCTATGACATGAAAGTATAGGAATCATGTGGAGACGGACTCAAGCGCGAAAGGCTAACGGGTCAAGAAGAGGCGTGGAAACGGATGTGGACACGGATGCATGAGGTAAGTGATTTCCGTAATCACTTCTTAGTTCTAGTAAGTAATAAAGTGTTGTAATGAATTAAACAAGACGTTTGAGGTCAAATACGTGTTAAAGTCCTTCGTTGTAAATGATGGGTTTAAGGTTGACCAAAATGCCCTTGATGGGTATTTTGGGGTAAACGAGCTTAAAAGTAATTTTGAAGCAAGTTATTTGATTAGAGTAATGTGTTGGTCATGTGTAAAAGCGAAGAGTATGGTTTTGTTATGACATAGACTATTTAATGCACAAATACCCATAACGGGTCAAATATGAGCTTTTAAGCGAAAATGGGTCAAGAGGATGCTAGGCATCCGAGAATTTAATCTTTCATGATAGGCGTCAATGAAATTATAAAGATTATACGAGTTTGAGGTCAAATGAACAGATTATGTTGATAAATGCACATACGGGTCAAATAACTTGAATATGATAATAAACCGAATGCAAGTAAGTTAAGAATTTCCTTAATCCGGAGGTGGGATTATAAGTTTAGATGATAGAATGTGAATTTACAAGCGTGTAGGAAGAAACGGGAGGTTAAACGGGTAAACGGTTCAAAAGTTACGCGCGTTTTAGTGCGTTCGGACGACGAAACGAATCTGCAGAAAATGAGGCTTTGGAGGGGGCGTCGCCGACGGGTATAGAGCCCGTCGCCGACGGGTTCGTATGATCAGATCTTGTCCGACGCCTTAAGTTTCTGCCGACGGACTGATGTGCGAGACGGGTGTTTCCCGAGCCCGTCGCCGACGGGTATAGAGCCCGTCGCCGACGGGTTATGTTGATTGTTTTCTCTGTTTTTCGCGTCATGCATACCCGGTTAACTTGTAACGCTCCCGAAAGGCTCTTTAACTTTGTTTGAGCTAATATGTGGGTTTGTAGGAATGTATTTAGGAAAAACTACGTAAGTATATGTACGTGTGAGTGAGAGCATGTATATGTATAGCTACATTAATTTATCGAATGTAAGTAAGCGTATAGTTATGAATGCATGTATGTTTATATGTAGGATTGATATGTACGTATGTAGTTGTGTATGTAAGTACGCATGAAGGTATGTATGAGTATATGCGCGTATGTAAAGTTGTAGGGAAGGTATGTTTGTACGTAGATGTGTATGCATGTATGCTTAATGGTATGTACGATTGAATACATGAATGTAATGATGTAAGATAGGTATGTTCGTATGTGGATGTGTATGTAGGTATGTATAAGGATATGTACAAGCTTATGTCTGTATGTAAAGATGTAGGAATGGTACGTACATATGTAGTTGTGTATGCAAGTACGTATGGAGGTATGTATGAGAGTTTGCACGTATGTAAAGTTGTAGGAAAGGTATGGATGTATGCAAATGTGTATGTATGTTTGTATGTAAGTACGTATGCACGCATGATCTAGACACATTGAGTGTTAATGGTACTAATGGTGTACCTTGAGAATGAGAAGTAATGCAGGTACATTATTGAAGCCTCACCAGGAAATGGATATGCAGATGAAATGCTTAAAGCTTAAAAGATGACGAAGTGTGAAGTGTATGCGAATGAACTTTGTTCCTTTAATATGTACTAATGTTATGAATGTATGTGGTGAATGCAGGTTGTACGGATGATAAACGGTTATCACAAGGATTAGGAATCGAAGACCGAGTCACTTGAGAGATTGTACGGGGACGTTGAATGTAAAATGTAATAAGCTAAAGCTATGTTTCTAGTTAACGAATAAGAGGATGACAGATTTTTGATTAAGAATCAAGTTAAAGTTAAAAGTTTAAATAAGTTGAGATATTTTTAATGCAAGAAATTTTATGGTTAGTGTTTCCGCTGCGACTTTTTGTCAAATATGATTTAGGGTGTAACAAGTTGGTATCAGAGCCCTGGTTTGAGAGAATCAAGTGTAAGAAGGTAAGTGCTTGAACTCAAACCTGTGTGCTCTTGTGTTAAGAAACCCGTACAATCCAAGACTCGGTCAAGATCCAAAGGTAAAAGAGAATGTAAGTATGTACTTGTGTATACGCAAAAAGAAACTGACTGTTTTGTATATGCAAGGTAAGTATAAGCGTTTGAAGAGGATGATACGCGAGTGCGGTCAAGTACCGACACCAAGGCATGAAATAAGATAAAGTTGAACCCAGGTACGTAAATTTAATATGTCAGTATATGAAATGGTAAAATGCATTAAGGGAAGAAAAATGTTAAATGAAGGACCATGATGGTATAGTAAACATGTTTTGAAAAATGATACACGTGCCGAAACCAAATTCTACGGACATAAGGTGACAATTACACGAAGACACGAAACTAGTATGTGGATTGTGTACCTGGCCAGTACACGTGAAGCATATGACGTTCGTGAGACCGTGATAATTGATACAGGTATGTCCGCTAGGAGTAAGTAGTAGGTGGACGTGAGGGTGAAGAGATATGTAAGACTCTCAAGAATGAGAGTATGAAATGCTATGCTAGAATCCGCGAGACGGATTCGGAATATGATATGCTATACTAGAATCCGCGAGACGGATTCGAAGTATGATATGCTATGCTAGAATCCGCGAGACGGATTCGGAATATGATATGCTATACTAGAATCCGCGAGACGGATTCGAAGTATGATATGCTATGCTAGAATCCGCGAGACGGATTCGGAATATGATATGCTATACTAGAATCCGCGAGACGGATTCGAAGTATGATATGCTATGCTAGAATCCGCGAGACGGATTCGGAATATGATATGCTATACTAGAATCCGCGAGACGGATTCGAAGTATGATATGCTATGCTAGAATCCGCGAGACGGATTCGGAATATGATATGCTATACTAGAATCCGCAGGACGGATTCGAAGTATGATATGCTATGCTAGAATCCGCGAGACGGATTCGAAACATGAAAGAGGTTAAAGTATGAATGCAATGCTTGAATCCGCTAGACGGATTCAAGGGATGAAAAGCGTATATGCAATGTTTGAATCCGCAAGACGGATTCAAGGAATGAAAGATATGAATGATGCAAATTTCTTGCGGATTTGGTTATGATAAGCGAAAGCTGTAATAAGCTAGGCACGTCGACCGGTTCAAGTTGAACAAGTCGAGTGAGGATAAGGTACCGTCCGTTTAGAACGAGTGGTCGCGAATGCAATAACGAATGTATGAAGTTCAATCCGTTATATGGATAGAACGGAAGATTTATGTTGAAGGTAATTAACCCGATGTTACCGGGTCGTAAGTGGTATGCTTAAATCTCATTATGAGAATATATGCTGTTACCCAATTATGTGGATAATAGAATGCGTGAAAGAAATGAAAGTATATAAACGGATCATATGAGTGTAAGTAGTATTGTAAGTATGAGTAAGTATGTATATTGACCTGTTATTAACGGGTCAAAAAGGAAATAAAAATGATATGTGAAAGTATGCTATGGAAAGTATAGACTTGTTAAGAAGAAGAAGCTAATTGTATGAATAATTATGAAATGAGAATAGGATGATTGCTTATGATTATGATGCGACTATGAAGTCAAACATAGATGTGTGTGTGTAATATAAATGAGCAAGGTTTCGGGGACGAAACCTTCTTTAAGGGGGGTAGACTTGTAACACCCCAAAACCCGAATGTTTACATTCGTTAAATGTTATGATATGGCACATCAAGAAATAAATAACTAGGTTATTTATCCTAGTTAAATATATGGTAGAAACAATGAGAGAATAAGAGTTGTGCAAATTATAAATAAGAAAGAGAACATGAGGGACTAGGATTGCCAAACTTGAAACATGATTTTATAAAACAAAATTAAAACACCACACACACACACATAGTGTGTGTGTGTGTATCGATGATCAGGAAGAAGCATGAGGGTTCAAACC
Source organism: Helianthus tuberosus (assembly GCA_030545235.1). Taxonomy (NCBI): domain Eukaryota; kingdom Viridiplantae; phylum Streptophyta; class Magnoliopsida; order Asterales; family Asteraceae; genus Helianthus; species Helianthus tuberosus. The sequence continues at coordinate 31,980,948 of CM060395.1, forward strand.
CTAGTTTCTTAAAAATCTTCAAATTGAAGGGCAAGATGAAGCTTAAACTCATAACCGAGCATAGATTAACGATCACCTTCACAAGGGGATCACAAGGTATGTCTTAAAAGCTAGCTTGGTGATTATGCACGAAGTGGGTTATGTTGTAAATCGCGAATATGTATGAAATTGAGTATGAGCATGTGTTAGATTCATCATTTGGAACATGGATTATGCATGAATTAGGTTAATTTGATGTTTAAGGGTGAAACCCATTTGTTAAGGTGAAGATGATGACATGGGTAAATCACCTATGTCTAAGTTCTTGCTTAATATTGATGTATTTTGAGTTGTATGATGTATTCTTGTTAGAAGAATTGAAAGAAATGTGATACTAGTATGTTTGATGTTTATGCATGTATGAATCATGTTGATAAGGAGGAAGAAATTGATGAATTGTGTATGAGATTAGAATGATATGCATGAACTAGTTGTACACTATGCTTACAAGGTAGTACATATATCAAAAGTATGATGAATTATGAAGAACTTAAGATTAGATCACTTGTGAGTGATTAACAAGTAGTTATGAAGTGGGTTTTAGATGATGTAATGTAATTTGATAATTCACATATGTTAATAATGTTTGGAATAATATATGTGTGTGAATGTTTAAAGAAATGGGATAAGAGATGATAAATTGTTGTTAGATGAAGTGAATAGAATGTGATGATAACATGTTTGATGTTTAATTTAAATACCTCATGTTGGATTGTAGAAGCATTTGATGAACTATGTATGAATTTAGAAGATTGTGTATGAATTGGTTGTACGTTATGCTTAAAAGGTGGTACGCACACCAAGTGAATGATTAAATGTATATAATGTCGTCCGTATAGTCGATTATGATGTTACGGGTATACGTTGATAAGTCGATAGATATGTATGGTTAATAGTTGACTTTTGAAAGTCAACTAAGTATAAGCAACATGAGTTGACTCGTTGTCATAAATATAGGTTAATGAGAAGTCGTATGGTACTTGTAATGTCAATCCGTGTTAAATGTAATGACATGATGAGTTACATGAGTTAAACGTATGCGAACATGATTATATGAGTTATGTTTGTTAGGAATGATTGATGAAAGTTAAGTGTGAAATATGGGATTGATACGATTGTTATCATATACAAATGAGTATGCTAATGATAGCGTGATTTCTATGACATGAAAGTATAGGAATCATGTGGAGACGGACTCAAGCGCGAAAGGCTAACGGGTCAAGAAGAGGCGTGGAAACGGATGTGGACACGGATGCATGAGGTAAGTGATTTCCGTAATCACTTCTTAGTTCTAGTAAGTAATAAAGTGTTGTAATGAATTAAACAAGACGTTTGAGGTCAAATACGTGTTAAAGTCCTTCGTCGTAAATGATGGGTTTAAGGTTGACCAAAATACCCTTGATGGGTATTTTGGGGTAAACGAGCTTAAAAGTAATTTTGAAGCAAGTTATTTGATTAGAGTAATGTGTTGGTCATGTGTAAAAGCGAAGAGTATGGTTTTGTTATGACATAGACTATTTAATGCACAAATACCCATAACGGGTCAAATATGAGCTTTTAAGCGAAAATGGGTCAAGAGGATGCTAGGCATCCGAGAATTTAATCTTTCATGATAGGCGTCAATGAAATTATAAAGATTATACGAGTTTGAGGTCAAATGAACAGATTATGTTGATAAATGCACATACGGGTCAAATAACTTGAATATGATAATAAACCGAATGCAAGTAAGTTAAGAATTTCCTTAATCCGGAGGTGGGATTATAAGTTTAGATGATAGAATGTGAATTTACAAGCGTGTAGGAAGAAACGGGAGGTTAAACGGGTAAACGGTTCAAAAGTTACGCGCGTTTTAGTGCGTTCGGACGACGAAACGAATCTGCAGAAAATGAGGCTTTGGAGGGGGTGTCGCCGACGGGTATAGAGCCCGTCGCCGACGGGTTCGTATGATCAGATCTTGTCCGACGCCTTAAGTTTCTGCCGACGGACTGATGTGCGAGACGGGTGTTTCCCGAGCCCGTCGCCGACGGGTATAGAGCCCGTCGCCGACGGGTTATGTTGATTGTTTTCTCTGTTTTTCGCGTCATGCATACCCGGTTAACTTGTAACGCTCCCGAAAGGCTCTTTAACTTTGTTTGAGCTAATATGTGGGTTTGTAGGAATGTATTTAGGAAAAACTACGTAAGTATATGTACGTGTGAGTGAGAGCATGTATATGTATAGCTACATTAATTTATCGAATGTAAGTAAGCGTATAGTTATGAATGCATGTATGTTTATATGTAGGATTGATATGTACGTATGTAGTTGTGTATGTAAGTACGCATGAAGGTATGTATGAGTATATGCGCGTATGTAAAGTTGTAGGGAAGGTATGTTTGTACGTAGATGTGTATGCATGTATGCTTAATGGTATGTACGATTGAATACATGAATGTAATGATGTAAGATAGGTATGTTCGTATGTGGATGTGTATGTAGGTATGTATAAGGATATGTACAAGCTTATGTCTGTATGTAAAGATGTAGGAACGGTACGTACATATGTAGTTGTGTATGCAAGTACGTATGGAGGTATGTATGAGAGTTTGCACGTATGTAAAGTTGTAGGAAAGGTATGGATGTATGCAAATGTGTATGTATGTTTGTATGTAAGTACGTATGCACGCATGATCTAGACACATTGAGTGTTAATGGTACTAATGGTGTACCTTGAGAATGAGAAGTAATGCAGGTACATTATTGAAGCCTCACCAGGAAATGGATATGCAGATGAAATGCTTAAAGCTTAAAAGATGACGAAGTGTGAAGTGTATGCGAATGAACTTTGTTCCTTTAATATGTACTAATGTTATGAATGTATGTGGTGAATGCAGGTTGTACGGATGATAAACGGTTATCACAAGGATTAGGAATCGAAGACCGAGTCACTTGAGAGATTGTACGGGGACGTTGAATGTAAAATGTAATAAGCTAAAGCTATGTTTCTAGTTAACGAATAAGAGGATGACAGATTTTTTATTAAGAATCAAGTTAAAGTTAAAAGTTTAAATAAGTTGAGATATTTTTAATGCAAGAAATTTTATGGTTAGTGTTTCCGCTGCGACTTTTTGTCAAATATGATTTAGGGTGTAACAAATCAGCTATGGAAGTTAGAAGTTTTCTAGGGTTAGCCGGATACTATAGACGGTTTATTAAGGATTTTCCAAAATAGTTGTACCATTAACTAAGCTAACCTGTAAAGCAGTGAAGTTTGAATGGGGATCTAAGCAATAAGAGGCTTTTAGGATTTTAAAGCAAAGATTAACAAACGCCCTAATTCTTGCCTTACCAGAAGGGACAGAAAATTTTGAAGTTTATTGTGATGCTTCTAAGCTAGGATTAGGATGTGTGTTAATGCAACGCCAGAAGGTAATTGCGTATGCCTCAAGGCAACTGAAAAAGCACGAGGAAAATTATACAACTCATGACATAGAATTAGGAGCCATAATTTTTGCCCTTAAAATTTGGAGATACTATTTGTATGGCAGTAAGTTTACAGTTTATACAGATCATAAGAGTTTAAAATCTATATTTGGGCAAAAAGAATTAAACATGAGGCAAAGAAGATGGATGGAAATTTTAAGTGATTACGACTGTGATATTCAATATCACGAAGGAAAGGCCAATGTAGTAGCAGATGCCTTAAGTCGTAAGTATCATGAGAAACAACGCCGAGTTCGTGCTCTTAGATTAAGTTTACAATTAGATCTAATGGAACAACTGGAGAATGTTCAAGAAACCGCAATCAAGGATGATGCTGAAGGAATGAAGGGAAGAATAAAGGAATTAGTGCAAGGGAGTGATGGAATTTGGAGATTCCACAAGAAAAGAATTTGGGTACCTAAGCAAGGAGATTTAAGAAATAAAATTTTAGAGGAGGCCCATAAATCTAGGTATACCATGCATCCTGGTAATAATAAGATGTACCAAGATTTAAGAAATAACTTCTGGTGGATAGGAATGAAAAATGATATAGCTAAATATGTATCTAAGTGCTTAACTTGCTCACAAGTTAAAGCAGAACACCAGAAACCTTCAGGGTTACTCCAGCAATTAGAAATGCATGTATGGAAATGGGAGCTCATAACAATGGACTTTGTTACTAAGTTACCCAAAACCAGAAAAGGTAACGATGCGATTTGGGTAATTGTGGATCGATTAACCAAATCAGCTCATTTCCTACATATGAAAGAAACCTTTAGCATGGAAAGGTTAGCAAAATTGTACGTAGATGAAGTAGTATCACTACATGGAGTCCCACTCTCCATTGTATCGGATAGGGATAGTCGCTTCACTTCACATTTCTGGACTAGTTTCCAAGAAGCCATGGGGACACGATTAAATTTAAGTACAGCCTACCATCCCCAAACAGACGGACAAAGTGAAAGGACGATCCAAACCTTGGAAGACATGCTGAGGGCATGTGTTATAGATTTTGGTGGAAACTGGGATAATCACCTACCTTTAATTGAATTCTCCTATAACAATAGTTATCATTCAAGCATTGAAGCTGCGCCGTTCGAAGCACTATACGGACGTAAGTGTAGGACTCCAGTCTGTTGGGAAGAAATAGGAGAAAATCAATTATCAGGTCCTGAAATTGTGCAAGAAACCACCGACAAAATCACTCAAATCAAGGAAACATTGAAGACGGCTCGAGATCGCCAGAAGAGTTATGCAGACAATCGACGCAAGCCACTAGAATTTCAAGTTGGAGACAAGGTACTCTTAAAAGTTTCTCCTTGGAAAGGAGTAGTTCGATTCGGAAAGAAAGGAAAGCTAAGTCCAAGATACATAGGACCATTCCCAATAATCCAGCGCATAGGACCAGTCGCCTATCGCTTACAACTACCAGAAGAGTTAGCCGGTGTACATGACGTATTTCATGTATCTAACCTCAAGAAAGGTCTATCGGACGAATTACTGGTAGTCCCTCTTCAAGACATACAGGTAAATGACAAGTTGAAGTTCGTAGAGAAACCACTCCAAATAGAAGATAGAAAGGTCAAGTTTCTCAAACACAAAAGATTGGTACTTGTCAAAGTCAAGTGGGATTCGAAAAGAGGACCGAAATACACTTGGGAACTGGAATCGGAGATGAAGCGAAAGTATCCTCACTTATTTCAATAAATCTCGAGGACGAGATTTTAAATAAGATAGGGAGGATGTAAGGACCTGCAAAAATGCCCCAAAACGACCCGTAAGTGAAAACCTGGACCCCTGAAACCCTAATGTGCATGAAAAACCATGAAAACAAGAAAATTTGGTTTCACGCGGGCCGCGTAAAACGTAAGCTTATGCTTACGCGGGCCGCGTCAACTTAAAGTTGACCGGATAAGTGTTCCGGGCCACGTGTCACACACGTGGCAGACCTACATGTGACACACCAGCCCTACACGTAGACTAGGGGCTCTCGCGGGCCTCGTAAGACCTATGTTAAGGTTTACGCGGGCCGCGTAAAACTTAAAAACTTGCTATAAGTAGCCTGTGCATGGGACTTGCTTCTGTGCTCAAAATCTCACTCTCAAAACGTCCCTATTCTGCTAAAAACGAGTTTTTCAGTAGTGAAACGCTGCTACGATCAAGGGTAATAACTCGATCACAGCTACGATATAATGTCCGATTGATTGAAACCAATCCGATGGATGTTTAAGTGTTGCCCGTATTTGGGCTATACTTTGTCATTCGCCGTGAGGGTTTTGATCTCGTGAGTTATCGTAAATGTTGTATTAAGTTACTGACCTAGTTTCATATGCATTGCTGTTTAAATTAGGTTATGAGGCTTATCAGTAGGCTAAACTCTGCCCGTCTAAACTTGCAATGTGAGTCATTCTCTTTTTATCAACAATGTTTTACAATACTCCAATTATTTTCAAAAGTTATAGTTACAGGGATTAAGTCGTGGTTATCTTGAATCACTGGGAAGTGGGGTATTGTGCACATTACTAATTTCTCACGGTTAGGTTCATCAATCTAACAGTGATAATCATCACTACTTGGGTGAAAGGACCCAATAGTGGTATGACCATCGTCACCAGGGTGTGACACGGCGCCAGATAAAAATAAGATAGTACCCATTGTAATCGCTCTTATGCTGTAATTTATAACTAATGTGTCGTTTTGTTTAACTTGAATGACTCGCTAGTATTTCCCCGCTGATAAAATATTTTTAAACATGTTTCAGGCGACCTACTGTGAATCAAGGAAAAGTGCTACAAAGCACTAACAAGCTTGAAGAGGTGGCTCAATAAAATGAATAAACATGTTTTGTAAAACAGGGAATTTCCTTGTGAAATTCCTCTATTGTAAATTACGGAGTTTATCCCAAATTATGAAATAAAATAATTGGGCAGTTTCAAGTTTTAAAAGATCCTGTTAAACTTCCGCTGTCAACTCAAATAATAAATACCACGGGTTTCTGTCCCGCGGCTCCTAGACCGGGTAAAATCGGGACGGGGGCCGTGACATTTTCGTCTGTTATCAGCATAACTCTTTTGTCGATCACGTGCTGCTTTCAGTCGTTCCTTGACTTGAATGATCTTGTCGGTTGTTTCTTGCACTATCTCAGGTCCGGATAGTTGCTTTTCTCCAATTTCTGCCCAACAAACTAGGGTTCGGCACTTTCGTCTATAAAGTGCTTCAAATGGTGCAGCATTGATACTTGTATGATAGCTGTTATTATAAGAAAATCCTATTAATGGTAAGTGATTGTTATGGCTCATTTTCTAAGCATACATATCTTGAACTATATTCTGCTTTTTATTGTTTATCTATGATCAGGATACTGGACGGGGATATTGCTAACATCCTGGGTGATATCCTGAGGTATATCGAATTAATCACGTGCAGGTTAAAGACTGGGACTTGCCAACGGTCAAGTGGACTCCATCTCCTCAAGACTCAGGCGTATTTGTTAAAGGAGAGACGTTGAGCCCGAAAGACCAGGTCTCCAACGTTCAACTAAGGAATATTCGTTGGATCCCGGTTATGTAGGATAGTTAGTTACATTTGTTTTACTATAAATAGATGGGGGCGGATCAGATTAAGGCACTCAACTTACACATTTTCAAACACTTTCTCTCTAGTTCATCGCAAACACTACACACAACACTTGTACTCGAATTACATTGTAACACATAGTTGATCCGCACCACATCCTGCACTGTATCCTGATATTTGAAGCAATAGAAGAACAAGGCAGCTGCGATTGTCAGCTCCCGAGGTTTTATGCCGGCGATCTAGATTGATCAAGGGCTTTCCTCGTACATCACGTATCAACCTTTACTTTTTTGCTCATTGTTTGATCATAGATACAGCTCTATATCCTGAGCCGTATCCTGAAACTATTTTCATATCAAATTCGGTTAACACATTTTATACACATAATTTTAGCACACTACCTCACTTAACTAATTTGATCACTAAATTGCTTAGGTAATTTTTGACCAAAACAATTTGGCGCCCACCGTGGGGCAAGTGGTGCTACTTTTACTAAAAATCTTTGTGAAATCGTTAATCGGTTTTCTATTTTCAAAACTTTTCGCCACATTGTTTACAATGGCCTCAAGATCAAACATGAGCTCCTCTACTATGTCTGCTGCAACCTCTGCTACTACCGGTTCGGTGCTTCCACCGCCTCCTCCAAGGATGCCATTTTCTTCACAATCTCAAGATGTTATCCCTACTCGGAGTGTTCAGGGATCTGCTCCCGTTTTAGCCTCTAATGATGAAATTCTGACTTTATTTGGAAGTGTGCAGGAACAAATGAGGCAGCAACAGGAGACTAACCAAATGCTGTTAAGAGAAATACAACTCTTAAAAGCTAGCTCGAGCAGACCTGCTGAAGAAACTGTCACTCCTATACATCCCAGGGCTTTGAATTTCAGTTCCGCAGTTTACACTGAGGATAACAGGGGGAATATCGTCCCAAGCCATTCTCAGAATCACACTCCTGAGATACCCTCTTCGGTCAGGATGTCGACTGTGAGGAGTTCAGGATATGCTTCAGGATATGGCCAAAATCCTCAGACCGGTAATGTGTCAAATAATAACATTCTTGCTACTAACAACAATGGCTCTTTGCAGGATGCAGGTATGACGTCAACATTTACCCGGGAGCTCCAAAAATTGAAGGACATGATATCCAGTGTACCTGGAGTGGTCCAGCCAATTCCGGAAGTATCCCAAGATAGCCACAGGATATCTCGCTTTGCATATCCTATCTGTGATGCTGAAATACCAAAAAGATTCCAGACTCCCAACATGAAACTGTATGACGGGACTACGGATCCTGAGGAACATATTGCCCAGTATAGGGAACGGATGGAAATCAATCCTATCCCTACAGATCTCAAGGAAGCATGCTTATGCAAGGGATTTGGTTCTACCCTGACAGGATCGGCCTTAAAATGGCTGTTAAACGTCCCTCCTCACTCAATTACTTCGTTTGCTCATTTGGTTAATTTATTTAACAGTCAATTTTCTTGTAGTCGGAGTTTTGAGAAACTAACCAGTGATCTTTTCAGGATAACTCAAGGGCCTCAGGAATCCTTGAGGGATTATGTGAACAAATTCAGTCGAGAATCCTTGGATATCCCACATCTTGATGTTGCAACAGCTGTGCAAGCTTTTAAGATGGGGTTACAAAAGGATTCTCAGTTTTATCAGGATCTTGTAATGAATCCCTGCAGGAATCTCGACGAAGCTCGTAACAGGGCTTTGAGATATATCCGTTTGGAAGATGACAAGAAGATGCAGGAGAGGATGAATTCTACCTTAACCTATGAATCAACTAACAGGAAGTCAGAAACCTCATATAAGCCATATCGCTCCAAGCCATATGGCAGAAATGATAACAAGAAAGTGAATGCTGTTGAAGACGAGGATCCTGAAGAATATCCTGACTTATCTGAATACTGCTTTTCTGTTAATATACCTGAGTTAATGTATGCTATGCAGGGTTTAGGGGACAAAGCTAGGTGGCCTCGAAAGAACCAGCAGAAAGCTTATTGGAAGGATAAATCCAAATGGTGTGCCTTCCACGAAGACTTCGGACATATGACCGAGGATTGCATTGCTTTAAGGAAAGAAATAAGTTACCTGTTAAGCAAAGGGTATCTGAAGGACTTGCTGGGAAAAAAGAAGAATAAAGGTCAGGATCCCGAGAAGGATCCTGAACGAGCAGCATCACCCCCAGCAGATGCCAAGATAATTAACTTTATTTCAGGAGGATCCGATATTTGTGGAACTTCGTATTCGGCGGCCAAGAGACATGCAAAGGAAGCTAAGAGTGAGAGGGGAGACAGACCAGTCAGGATGACTACCCTCACAACTGATAAAGTGATCACTTTCGATAGTGATGACAGGGATATTGTTCAGGATCCTCACCATGATGCTTTGGTAATAACATTATATGTGGCTAACCATTTTGTACGCAGGATACTGGTAGACAACGGTAGTTATGTTAATATAATTCAGCTGGAAACATTGAAGAGGATGAATGTATCTCCGATGGACATTACTTCGAAGTCCACTGTGCTCGTTGGTTTCAGTGGAGAAGTTAGGAATACCGTAGGGGAGATAAAGTTACCAGTATATGTTGAAGGGGTCAACTCGATACAACGCTTCTGCGTGATGAACTCCTTATCCTGCTATAACATCATACTGGGAAGACCATGGATTCACGATATGAAGGCTATGCCATCAACATATCACCAATGCATCAAGATCCCTACCCCTTGGGGAGTTGTCAAGGTTGAAAGTGATCAGCAGGAAGCGAAAGAATGCTACTCATCCTCAATGAAATCCTCAACCAAGCCTAGTACAGCATAGCAATTAAAGATGTGGGCCCAGGATATCGTGAAGGATTCGGAGCAGGATGTGAAGAAAATTATCCTGGATCAGGATAATCCCGATATCTCGGTGCTCGTAGGAACCAATATCCCTCAGGATATTGAAGAACAGTTAACTAACTTTTTGAAATGCAGGATGTCAACGTTTGCATGGAAGCATGAGGATATGACAGGCATATCCAAAGACATTATCACTCACAAGCTTGGAATTGATAAATCATTCAAGCCTGTTCAGCAAAAAAGAAGAAAATTTGCTCCTGAGCGGAATGCGATTATCCAAGAGGAAGTTGAAAGATTGTTGAAGTCCAGGATGATCAGAGAAGTCAAGTTTCCAAGATGGCTAGCAAACGTAGTTCTAAAGACCCATTTCCTCTCCCTCATATCGATGCAATGGTGGATGCTACTGCTGGACATGAAATGTTAACGTTCATGGACGCATCCTCAGGATTTCAGCAGATTCAAATGGAGCCTTCGGACCAGGAGGATACTGCTTTCATGACACCAACAGGAATATATTGCTATACTGCTATGCCTTTCGGTTTGAAAAATGCAGGTGCAACATACCAGAGATTAGTAAACATGATGTTCAAAGATAAGCTGGGGGACACCATGGAGGTATATATTGACGATATGGTGGTGAAATCTAAAAAGGCTGAGGATCACCTCCAGGATATCAAGGGAGCATTTGATATCCTGGATCAGTATAACATGAAGCTGAATCCTGCTAAGTGCCATTTCGGAGTAGGGGCAGGAAAGTTTCTTGGATATATGGTAACGAAAAGGGGAATAGAGGCGAGCCCGGAGCAGATTAAAGCCATCCTGGATATTAAATCACCCTCAAATATGAAGGATGTTCAACGATTAACAGGGCGAGTAGCGGCGTTGAACAGATTTATTTCAAGATCCTCGGAAAAATGCAAGGAATTCTATGATATCCTCAAGAAGAATAAGAAATTTGAATGGGGAGCAAAGCATGAAGCAGCCTTGCAGGATTTGAAGCGATATCTCTCAACTGCACCTCTATTGATGAAGCCTGAAAATGGTGAACCACTATCCCTATACCTCGCTGTATCAGGGAATGCTGTAAGTGCCGTTCTTATAAAAGACCATGAAGGTCAGCAATATCCTGTTTATTATGTTAGTAAAAGTTTGTTAGATGCTGAAACTAGGTATTCTCATTTAGAAAAATTGATATTAGCTCTAGTCATGGCATCGACAAAGCTTAGATATTATTTTGAGACACATAGGATCCATGTTAAAACGAATTATCCTGTCAAAAATGTACTTAGGAAACCAGAGATGTCAGGCAGGATGGCCAAGTGGTCAGTAAAGTTAAGTGCTTATGATTTAGTATATGAACCTAGAAATGCCATAAAGTCTCAGGCTTTAGCTGACTTTATGGCTGATTTCAGTAGTGACATTCAGGACGAGGTAGACCTAGAAGTTCAACAGTTAGGAGAATCTTCAGGATCCTGGACATTATATACTGATGGTGCATCCAATATAAGAGGTGTAGGTTTAGGTATACTACTAAAATCGCCACAGGGGGACATATTACCCCAGGCTATTAGGTGTGAATTTCCTGCTACTAATAATGAGGCAGAATATGAAGCTTTAATTACAGGATTAGAATTGGCTAAGAATATGAGTATCAAGAATTTGCAAGTATATGTTGACTCCTTGTTAATTGCTAACCATTTTAATGGATCCTATGCAGTTAAGGGTGAGAAATTAATCGAATACCTCGATATTCTCAAAAAATTAGCCGGATATTTCGATGTTTTTACACTTGAACAGGTACCAAGGGAGGATAATGCTGAAGCAGATGCCTTAGCAAATCTGGGATCATCGATCAGGATACCAGAAGGAACCAAAATACCAATATTACATGTCTTGTATCCTGCAATGAATCCTCAGGATAAAGAAGTAGCAGGTATTCAGGATCCTGGAGCAGCATATCCTGAAGAGGATCCTAAGTCCTGGACAGCTCCAATCATGAGATATCTCAGAGAAGGACACATCCCCGGAGATGAAAATCCTAAGGCATTTAGGATGAAGGTATCACGATTCACTATTATAAATAATGTTTTATACAAAAAATCTCTTGCAGGACCGTATTTGAGGTGCTTGGAGGATCCGGAAGCCAAAGAAGTACTTCAGGATATACATGAAGGGGATTGTGGTAACCATACTGGGGGCAGGTCATTATTCTCAAAAGTATTAAGGACAGGATATTATTGGCCGACAATGAGAAAAGACGCCGCAGAATATGCTCGAAGATGTGATGCATGTCAAAGACATAGTAACATATTACATCAGCCTGCTGAACCGCTGTATCCTATTGTTTCCCCTTGGCCGTTTATGAAGTGGGGTATGGATATAGTGGGAAAGCTTCCAAAGGCTCCAGGAGGAAAGGTTTTCATGTTGGCAATGACGGATTATTTCTCCAAGTGGGTTGAAGCAGAAGCATTTGTTCAAGTTAGAGATCAGGAAGTAGTATCCTTCATAAAGAGAAATATCCTGACCAGATTCGGAGTACCAGCCGAGATAATCTGTGACAATGGTTTTCAGTTTATAAGCAAGAGAACTACTGACTTTTGCAAGAGTTGGGGAATCAAAATGATAACATCTACTCCGGTACATCCTCAAGCGAATGGATAAGCAGAATCCTCAAACAAGATAATTGTCAATAACTTAAAGAAGAGACTTGGAGCCAAAAAAGGAAGATGGGCGGAAGAATTACCCTTTGTTTTGTGGGCTGATAGGACAACGGTAAAGAATGCAACCGGCCAAACCCCATTTTCCTTGGTATTTGGAGCAGAAGCAATGATTCCAACGGAAATGGCAATACCTACTGCAAGATCTACCCTACGGGATCCTGAACAGAATCCTGAAGCCTTGTGTCAGGATTTGGATACTATAGATGAAAAGAGGGATGCAGCAAGGCTAAGGATGGCAGCATATCAACAAAGAATATCCAGAGCATATAACAAGAATATTAGGACCAGAAGATTTAAGGTTGGATATTGGGTGTTAAGAAAGGCTTTTCAGAATACCACTAATCCTGCCGATGGCAAGCTAGCTCCAAAATGGGAAGGACCATATGAAGTTGAATCAGAAGCAGGGAAAGGAGCATATAGACTCAAGAATATGGAAGGGGATATGTTACCGAGATCCTGGAATGCTATACATTTGAAGCTCTATTTCAAGTGAGTTAGGAATTTAATTTCTAACTCAGGATGGTATGAATATTATCTCTTTTAATATGTTTAATATTATTTATTGCTTTGAACCCAATACTAACTTAAGCATCGGAGGGGTGTTAGCCAAGCTAACACCCACCTTAGTTTAAGGATGTTTTGCAGTATATGCTCCAGGATATAGCTCCAGGATGTTCACTCAGGATACTTCGGAAGATTAGAGGATTGGCCCCCTCTCTCACGTATAAGGGATCCTGATCCCTTCACAGGTTTAAAGGTATTCACCTTTCTTCCGAATTGGGTTTAAACACCCCGCCTGGAGCGCAAGTTATTCGGGAATAGTTCAAGGTGGCGGGACCAGTCCATGTAAAAGTGGCTGACAATTTTGTTACTGTTGGCTATATCCTGAATCCTAAAGGTATATGAGGATTGATCGCCCTCTCTCACGAAAGGGTATTTTCATACTCTCTAAGGTTTAAAGGTTTTCACCTTTCTAAGTCTTGGAGTTTATACACTCCCGCCTGTAGCGCACGAAAATTTGGGATTTTCCCCAGGATACAAGGAGTTTATTTCCAGAACATTCTTGGGTTTTACCCCTGTAACATGAAAAATTGTCTATACAACGGGAATTGATATCCTGAGGATTTCTAAGTATTTGAAGACATTGTACACAGGGGACATCTTCATTGGAAGGGTTTCAAAGGGATTGAAGTTTGGTAATAAGTTTACACCCTATTCCTGGTATGATCTTTCCTTTGTAAATAATGTTTAAGTTTTTGACAATACTATGTTTGGTGAAAGGTTAAATATCCTGATATATTCTCAAAATATATTTTCAAAATACTTCACAGAATATTTGATTAAAATATTTGAAATTAATACTGGTTTGGAACTTTGATCATTTAGGTATTATCAAAACAGGTTTTGGAAAAGTGGACTGTTTTGCACTCTTTAAAAAGCTTTCTACAAAGTTGAAGGAATGTTTAGAAGTTCTACCTAATAAAAAGTTTTTATTATATATCATTGAGCATATTGATCAGGATATTTTTGAAAGATAATATCAAGAAATATGAAAGATGAAATTATTTGAAACAATCAATACTAGTTGATAACCAAAGGTTTCATCCTGAAACCCAGGACCCATCCACCTTCGGCTATCGAATTGTTTTGATGCAGAAATAAAAATTGTTCATAAGACATAAAATTGTTCAAACAATTTAAAGGAAATAAGCTTTAGGGGGCAGTGCCTTCTTCGTCCATAATGATTTCAGCAGCATCCGTCTTGGCATCCGCCTCAGCATCCTTCTCAGCATCGGTTGCTTTTTCAACTGATTTGGAAGATTCTTCGGCAGCTGGTTTGGAAGAAGTGCCGCCGAGGTTCTTTAGCCTGGTTTCCCAGGCACCAACGTCCCAAGAAGGGCATTCAAAACCTAATGTTTTGGCTTCATGGGCCATCTTCAACCTGGCTTGGAGGAGAGAAATGACGACGGAACTCTTAAGGCTTTCCCGGTAACTGACCATATCCCGTTCATATTGCACATGGGCAGCTTCAAGATCGGCTTGGGCTTGAAGAGTAGCTTTGTTGAGAGCAGTCTGGTGTTCTTGAATCATAGCTTTGAACTTCTGTTCGTAATGACGAGATTTGGCTGCTGCAATCATGCCTTGATCGGAGATTGTGACTTCTGCTTCCTTTAGCTTGGATTCAAGCGTCTTGTTAAGCCCGCAGGATTCTTGATATAGGTGAACCAGACGCTCAAGACCCTACGAAGGTAAGAGGACAGGTATTAATATTGATAAATCTTTGTAAATGATGTAAGCCACAGGATGTAATATGAGAATACTAACCTGGTTAAGAAAGGAATTCATAAACCCGCTAGCTTCAATGAACCCGTGCTTCTCATAAGGAAATGTGTCAGAAATGACAGGGGAATCAGGCTCTTTCCTTTTGCGGGAACTTGAACTCCGGGGCTTGGTAGTCGGTGAAGGTTTGGGAATAATGATGGCTTTGGAACTGCTGGGTTTGGATGAGGCTGTGGCCTTGGGACTAGGTTCCTTCTTGACCAGAACCTGATCAGAATAACTGTCCAACTCGTCGAGGTCAAAGACTTCAGGGATCTTGGCCGGTGCTGCATAAAGGGAAAAGTTTCACATCGTTATTACTCTTTATTTTATTATTATACTGTGTTAGCTAATTATTCCTTACCAGACATTTCAGATGACGAGTATTGACTGGAACTCGGGACGTGTGTGGTGAAAGTCCTGTCTATTGCAGGTAATTGGTAAACAGTGTTGATTCTTTCTTCTGATTCAGCGGTAGGGGGAGCTACTTCCTTGAAGTTCACTGCATAAGGATCAAAAAGAAGGATATTAGTAGGAGATAAAACCAAACGGTCCATGAGAATATTTATGATCCTACCGGTGGTTAACCACTCCACCGGAAGGTTGGCACCCTCAGCAATGGAGTCTCGTTTGACAAAGAAAAACTTGCGTTGCCATCCGTCTTCGTTTTTGGTGGCTTTAAGAATAAGGGGTTTGCTAGAGGTCGAGAAAAGCAAGAACCGGCTAGAGCCATGGGATCGGAGGCGATAAGCAATAGGCAAATCCTCGATGCAGAGATCGGGGCAATGAAGGTTTTTGATTTGGTTAAGTACAATTAATACTCTCCAAACCATGGGCATGGTTTGAGCAAAAGAGATGCCGGTGGTTCGGAAGAATTGCATCATGAATTCGGGAAAAGGGTATCGAAGACCTAGCGAAAAAGGATATGCTGGAAAGCAAACCCAATCAGTGGAAGAAACATCCGATCGAATTGACCGATCGAACGGTCTAAAGACCGTGTTATCAGGGAAAGCGCCGGAAGCTCTCAAAGCCGCAATGTCTGCGTTGTCAAAAGCACAGACCTCCTTTTCGGGATTTTTGAGGAGATTCTGCTGGGTGAAGGTCTCGGCATCCATTACGAATGAGGCAAGGAAAATTGATAGAAAGTAAATGAGAAATGGAGAATTACCTGAAGGCTCTGTTGAAGATATATGCTTTTCAAACAAGAAGAGAGAAGATATAGGGGCATTATGGATCTCCATTGAGCAAAAAGCGTGTTGGAGGTTACGATGTGATCTCGACCGTCACTTCGTTTTAAATGCCTTGAATTATGGGATAAGACTTTTGAAATATATCCGTTGGATTGGTATACCAACCGATATATTTGGGGACAATTGTTATGGCTCATTTTCTAAGCATACATATCTTGAACTATATTCTGCTTTTTATTGTTTATCTATGATCAGGATACTGGACGGGGATATTGCTAACATCCTGGGTGATATCCTGAGGTATATCGAATTAATCACGTGCAGGTTAAAGACTGGGACTTGCCAACGGTCAAGTGGACTCCATCTCCTCAAGACTCGGGCGTATTTGTTAAAGGAGAGACGTTGAGCCCGAAAGACCAGGTCTCCAACGTTCAACTAAGGAATATTCGTTGGATCCCGGTTATGTAGGATAGTTAGTTACATTTGTTTTACTATAAATAGATGGGGGCGGATCAGATTAAGGCACTCAACTTACACATTTTCAAACACTTTCTCTCTAGTTCATCGCAAACACTACACACAACACTTGTACTCGAATTACATTGTAACACATAGTTGATCCGCACCACATCCTGCACTGTATCCTGATATTTGAAGCAATAGAAGAACAAGGCAGCTGCGATTGTCAGCTCCCGAGGTTTTATGCCGGCGATCTAGATTGATCAAGGGCTTTCCTCGTACATCACGTGTCAACCTTTACTTTTTTGCTCATTGTTTGATCATAGATACAGCTCTATATCCTGAGCCGTATCCTGAAACTATTTTCATATCAAATTCGGTTAACACATTTTATACACATAATTTTAGCACACTACCTCACTTAACTAATTTGATCACTAAATTGCTTAGGTAATTTTTGACCAAAACAGTGATCGTCCCAATTACCTTCGAAATCAATTACACAAGCTCTAAGCATATCCTCGATTGTCTAAATTGTCCTTTCGCTTTGTCCGTCCGTTTAAGGATGATAAGTTGTGCTTAGATTCAACTTGGTTCCCATTGCTTTTTGGAAGCTTGTCCAAAAATGAGAGGTAAAACGGCTATCTCTATAAAAAAACAATTGATAAAGGAATTCCATGTAATGAAACTATTTCATTTACATATAACTTAGCTAATTGTATCATTACATTTCCTTGTTTTGGGTGATTTGGTAACAAAATCCATTGTTATCAATTCCCATTTCCAAACTGGCATTTCTAATTGCTGCAACAAGCATGAGGGTTTCTGATGTTCAGCTTTGACTTTTGAACAGGTTAAACATTTAGAAACATAAGCTGCTATATCCTTTTTCATTCCTATCCACCAGAAATTCTTTCTTAAGTCCTGATACATCTTATCATTTCCAGGATGCATCGCATACTTAGACTTATGGGCTTCTTCTAATATACGGTGACGTAGGTTTCCTAATTTGGGTATCCACATTCTTTTCTTATGAAATCTCCAAATTCCACCTGTCCCTTGTTCTAGTTCCTTAATCATTCCTTTCAGCTTCTCAGTATCATCCTTGATTACTAATTATTGTGCTTTTCTAATCTGTTCATTTAAATCTACTTGTAGATTTAATTTAAGAGAACGTACTCTTTTTGGCTTTTCGTGATACTTTCGACTTAAAGCATCGGCTACTACATTTTCCTTACCTGCATGATACTGGATATTACAATCATAATCACTAAGTATCTCCATCCATCGTCTTTGTCTCATATTCAACTCCTTTTGTCCGAAAACATACCTTAAACTCTTATGATCGGTAAAAATGGTAAACTTACTACCATAAAGGTAATGTCTCCAAATCTTAAAGGCAAAAATTATGGCTCCTAATTCCAAATAATGGGTTGAATAATTCTCTTCATGATTCGTAAGTTGTCTAGAGGCGTAAACTATAACCTTTTGATGTTGCATCAACACACATCCATAACCTAATTTGGAAACGTCACAATAGACTACAAAATCTTCAGTTCCTTCTGGTAACGCTAGTATGGGTGCATTGGTTAATCTTTGCTTAAGAATTCTAAAGGCTTCTTCTTGTTTTGGTCCCCATTTAAACTTAACAGATTTACAGGTTAGCTTAGTTAAGGGAATGGCTATTCTAGAAAAATCTCGAATAAATCTCCTATAATAACCGGCAAGTCCTAAGAAACTTCTAACCTCGGTTGGTGACTCAGGGGTTTTCCATTTGGTAATCGCCTCGATCTTGGTGGGATCCACATGAATTCCTTCATGATTAACTAAATGCCCAAGAAACTGTACCTGTTCTAACCAAAACTCGCACTTCGAAAACTTTGCATAAAGCTTTTCTTTTCTCAATAAACTTAGAAGTGCATGCAAATGCTCTGCATGTTCCTCTTTACTCTTAGAGTAAATAAGAATATCATCTATAAAGACAATTATGAATTTATCCAAATATGGCTTACATATTCGGTTCATCATATCCATAAATGCGGCTGGGGCATTGGTTAAACCAAATGGCATGACAGTAAATTCATAATGGCCATACCTTGTTCTAAAAGTGGTCTTAGGAATGTCCTCTTCCTGTACCTTTAATTGATGATATCCTGACCGTAAATTGATCTTTGAGAAAAATCGGGCTCCTTGCAATTGATCGAACAGATCATCGATTCTCGGTAACGGGTATCGATTTTTAATCATGACCTTGTTCAATTCGCGGTAGTCAATGCACATACGCATTGATCCATCTTTCTTTTTAACGAATAAGATTGGTGCTCCCCATGGTGATGAACTTGGCTGTATGAATCCTTTCTCCAACAATTCGTCTAACTGTTTCTTCAGTTCCTACATTTCTGCGGGTGCTAAACGATAAGGGGCTTTGGCAATTGGTGTTGTTCCTGGTAGTAGATGAATCCTGAATTCAACTTCCCGGTCCGGTGGTAGTCCTGGTAATTCTTCTGGAAACACATTTGGAAACTGAGATACTACTGAAATATCTTTTAATTCTTTTCCTTTAGTGTTAATGATTATAGAAATCAAATACACTAATGATCCTTTTCTTATATAACTAGTTGTTTTCATCACAGAGATGAATTTCATGGATCTAGATGGCTTATCTCCTATAATCGTGATCTTTTCACCCTTTGGTGAATTTACTTGAATCGAATTTTGATCACATAAAATACTGGCTTTATTGGCTATTAACCAATCCATTCCTAATACAACATCAAATCCTGCCAGATTCATTGGGTAAAGGTTTGAAATAAACTTTTGATTTGAAAATTCTATTCTTGCTCCCTGCAAGATTTCAGAAATCTTAATGGTTTCCCCATTTGATGTCTCTACTAAACATTCTTGTGAGAGTTTAGTTAATGGTTGGTTGAGAAGTTTGCAAAACGAAGTATTAATAAAACTTTGGTTTGCACCAGAGTCAAATAATACTTTAGCAAGAACATCATTAACTAAAAACCTACCGGCGATCACATCCGGAATCATCTTGGCTTCTTCTGCAGTCAGAATAAATGCCCTAGCATTTTTAGTATTCTTGTTGTTTGCGGCTGGAGCTAGCTTTAGACAGTTCGGCTTGATATGACCTTGTTCTCCACAGTTGTAGCATATCCTCTTGTTAGGTTTCTTCCTTCAGTCTTCTTCCTTGTGTCCAGATATTTTGCAAAAATTGCAATATATAGAGCATCTTCCAGAAGGCTTCCTTTTGCAATACTTGCAGTAGGGTGCAGCAGTAAAACATACATTTTTCCCACGGTTGGAATTTCCATAACGAAATTCTTGGGTAAGTTTCTGAGCTAGTTCTTTTTCTGGTCCTCTTCTCGTGTACGCACTAATTCATCAGTCAAGGTGTTTGCTAATTCTACAGCTTCTTCTATAGTTTGAGGTTTAGCCGCCTTGACTACATGCCTAATCTCACTGATTAATCCCCAGATGTAACGGGAGATTAATACTGGTTCAGGTGATGCAAGGGTTGGTACTATTCTAGCATATTCAAAGAATAACCTAGTGTAACCCTTACTATCCACTCCAGTCATTCTAAGGTTTAAGAACTTATTTGCTATTTGTTCCTTTTCGTTGGGGGGACAAAATTTCCTTTCTACCATGTTCTTAAATTCTTCCCATTCCATATTGTAAATCCTGTCACTTCCTCTAGATTGGAGGATAGTGTTCCACCATTCTAGTGCTGAGTTCTTAAACAGATTGGAAGCAAACATTATCTTATCCTCTTCCGCACACTTGCTTATTTTTAAGACTGTCTCAGTCTTTTCTATCCAGCGTAGTAGAGCTGCAACAGCCCCTTCATTGCCCGAGAATTCCATTGGTTTACAAGACCAGAATTCTTTATAAGAACAACCATAAGACATGGTTCTTCTTCTTTTGGGAATGGGCACTTGAAGTATGGGTCCATTGTTCACGCTGTGTTCGGGTTCAGTAGGTCGTTTACTGCCATTATTACTTTTATTATCAGCTTCCCTAACCATTTGGATAATATATGGCATCGCGTCTATAATCCCTTGTGCCACTATGTGTTGGATGGCACTGTTATCCACTTGGTTTCCATTATTATTGTTATTCTGGTTATCGTTATTCTGGTTTTCCTGGTTCACTTCGTTGTCCATCTGAATTTTAAACATTTACCACATATTAATATTACAAGATAATATTTAATACCAACGATCACACAACACGCATATTGGTCAAAATCGTCGAACATTGCGACTTACTCTATTTTATACTATGCATCCATATATGTTACAATACAACTGAAATTGAAATTACAATACTATTAGGCATCCGTAGCTATTGTCTAGATTTTTTTTTCAAACATACACACCTATTATATATTATTATTATTACGGTCATTGGTATGGGTTCATCCAGAACTCCATATTACGCTCGTCATACTTCCAGACGAGTCGTTCTCCTATCTGCCTCATTCTCTCACTACCTTCCAAAATCTCCTCACCAAAGGTTCGGAGTTCTTGCACATTCTCTGAACTCATTGGGGGTGCAGGGGCTGGTACTGGGTTTGGGAACTGGGCATGGGTTCTTGGTAAGGATAAGGATTCTCTAGAATTTCTCTGATATATTGGCCGTTATCATAGTAGGGATCTAGAGGGTCCAAGTCTGGGTAGGCTGCTAGGTTTGGCATAGGTTCATCTTCTGGTATTGGGTAACGTTGTTGGTAATCCCTATGGTCGTCAAACCACGGATCATAGTCTGGCTCTAAGGGATTGGGTACTGGTACTCTAGGTATCTCTGCTGGGTCAAGGTCAGGCATTGGGATTTGGTTTTCTGAGATGACTTCAATTTCCATTGGCTGTGTGGGAAACAGTGGTAAGGGCTGGGGTGCTATGAGTTGCTCTAAATTAGGGTCTGCAGCTGTAGTTGCTAAAATATGAAAATTTGCTAGACTCCTATTGAGCATATCCTAAGTGTGAGCATCTGTTTCTCTCTTAACGGCTGCTAAAGCACGCTGTTGTTGTAACTTTTTCATTCTTTTCCTACGTTCATGCGCTCCTCTACTGAACCATCCTCTCTTCTTAGGAGGGAATGGCTCTTCAGACTGAGCCTTAAACACGAATATACCATCTTCATTGTCAGCTGAATACCTTGAGAGGGTAGGTTGTGAAGAGGTGCCTTCACTCCTAGGTGAGCTGGACAACTGACGGTAGGCGTCAGAAGGTCCTTGGTCGCTCATACTGTAAACTAACAAATAGTCAAATAACACGCAACGATAATATACAGATATGCACGTAGTTCCGTAATTAATTTCCTAACATATTGAATAAATTTTGGTGTCAGCAGAACACTTCTGTGGCTGAATCAGTGGCTTAGCTCTGATACCACCTTCTGTCGCAACCCCCGTCCCCTAATCACCCGGGAACGGGCGGCCGCAGCCAGTTTTAGTGGTATTGGTGTTTATCATTTTGGCAGCGGAAATTACATCAGGACCGTAGTTAGAAAATATTTTATCAGAGTAAAACACCATATTTTATATAAATAAACACATTGGGATAAAACCCAAGTTTTCATTACAAACGGAATTATAGGGGTAAACCCTATTTTATTGAAATAAAACATCTTCTTTATTTAGGTAACTTTTATAGCCACTTTTCCAAGCCTTCAGTGCTGTCCAGCTGGCTTCTAATTGGCTTTCACATTTTGTTACCTGAAACGCATTTAAAAACATTTTGTCAGTGGGAAATACTGGTGAGTGAATCCCAGGTTAATCAAAAAGAGTTTTATCCTTTAACAGTATTGAGAGCGATTACAATGTTTATATCTACACAATTACTCATTCAGTACTGTCAATCCTGACTGGTGGGTCATATTACACATTGGCTATCTCGTTGTCCAATGGTAACGTGTTCCACATTTTGTATACAAAACCCGAACATACCGGCAGTAATTGAAGAATTACAAAGACTCAATCACTGCTAATCACATTGTAAAATATTTGGTTTTATAAGAACAGTTTGCAAAAAGGTTTACAAAAAGGAGATTACTCGCATTGTTGTCTTAGGGTTTTCCTTAAGGATTTCCGGGTGATTATCTATTAATTACACAAATGCACACGCGTTAGTATAATAACCCAATATTTACATTAGTAATACCCTCCCCGAGACGGCATTCCAACGACTACGTCGGGCAGAACCACGACAACCGTTACAGAACCCTAGATCAATCGGGCAGCGTATCTAATACGTAACCGGGGGTTATGATACTTACAAAGAGGCAGAACTTCGTTATTTAGGAGGGTATAATTCCCGGGTATAGTGTATACTATATAGAAAATTGAGAGAGAGAAAGTTGTGAACGATTGGAAATGAAAGCTGATGGCCTCTATTTATAGTTGTGATCCGCTAGTCTCTTGCGCCCCACGTAGACCTAGGGGTGGTCTTACGCGGCCCGCGACATAGGGTCCGTAGGGCCTAGCTTGGTCCGATCACCATTCTAGCTTCGCCACGTGTTGACAGGTGGCGGCTTCCGGGGCGTGTGCGGCCCGCGTAGGATGAAGAACAAGTCTCCGCGGCCCGCGAGAGACTAATAAAATTGATTTTTATTTTATTTTTAATTATATAAAGGTATTTAGGGCCAAATATCGTATACGGGATGTATTTTAAGACGTGTAGGGATACTTTAGATATATTAGGGGTGTTGAAAATATTTTGGAAAGTTGTTATATAACCACTCGTATGCAAGAGGGTACATCAGTTAGCGCTTATGTGCTAAAAATGAAGGCATATGTTGATCACTTGGCTCTCCTGGAATCCCCCTTGAGTTATGAATTAGCTGGGGATATCATCCTTAACTCATTGCCTAAGTCATATGATCAGTTCACTATGAACTACAATATGAATGGGATGGAGAAGACACTTACAGAGCTGTATCAGATGCTCAAAACTGCTGAGGTGAATATACCCAGCAAGACTGCACCAGTGTTGATGATCAAGGAGGGTCATGTTAAGAAACCTAACACCAAGAAAAGGGGCAATCAGGGCAAAGGCAAATTAGTTGCAAACAAGAAGCCTCAGAAGGATGCCAAGTGTTTTCATTGTAATAAAATTAGGCACTGGAAGAGGAACTGTGTTAAGTATTTAGCTGAACTGAAGCAAGCCAAGGCTTCAGGAGGAGAGTCCTCAGGTATAGATGTTATTGAAATCTTTTCTTTTTCTGGAAAAACATGGGTGTTTGACATAGGATGTGGTTTTCACATTTGTAATGCTTTGCAGGGACTAAGAAAGATTAAGAAGCTGAAACAAGGCGACTTGGAGGTCCATGTTGGCAATGGACAAAGAGTTACTGTGAAGGCGATTGGAGAATATGTTCTTTTACTTCCTTCTGGTTTAGAACTTGTTTTGAACAATGTTTATTTTATTCCTAGTGTTACTAGAAATATTGTTTCGGTTTCTGCTTTGCATAGACAAGGTTTCAATTATCGTTTTAATGGTGAATTTATTTCTGGTTATTTTAATGATGTATTTTAATTTGATGCAAAACCAAACAATGGAATCTATGAGATAGAAATCCAAAACAATAACATATTATGCAACATCTCCAATAAACGTAATAAGTTGGACTTTAACGATACGTATATGTGGCATTGTAGACTTGGTCACATAAGCGAGAACCGTGTTAAACAACTTAAAATCACAGGAATCTTAGATTCTAAGGGTTCGGAAACGTTTGGCAAATGCGAATCATGCTTAAGTGGAAAGTTAACAAAAGCACCTTTTTCAAATGTTGGAGAAAGAGCTAATGATCTGTTGGGACTTGTACATACAGATGTATGTGGTCCATTCAGAACAATGTCAACACATGGAGAAAGATACTTTGTTACATTCACTGATGATTTCAGTAGATATGGTTATGTTTATCTTATGAAGCATAAACATGAGACATTTGAAAAGTTCAATGAGTACCAAAACGAAAGAGAATCAGCTAAATAGAACTATTAAGATGCTTCAATCAGATCGAGACGGTGAATATCTTAGTCAAGAGTTCATCGACCATCTAAAGGATTGTGGAATAGTTTCACAGCTCACTCCACTTGGAACGCCACAACATAGTGGTGTGTCTGAACGGAGAAATCAAACTATATTAGATATGGTTCGATCAATGATGTGTCGAACAACCCTCCCACAACTCCTTTTGGAGTTGTGCTCTGGAAACTGCCGCAAAACTTGTGAATATAGCTCCAACGAAGAAGGTTGACAAAACGCCTTATGAGATATGGCATGGTGTAACACCTCGAAAATTCACGTCCTATAAAGTGTTTACACGTGTCATATGTTTAAACGTGTGAAAGAATATTATGAAAGGACTAAAGTTGACAAACATGAGAAGTATGTGAATATACATATTCTAAATGTCAACAGTGAATAAATATATTATATAATAACCCTACATGATGCTCGTACCTTCAAACGAATAAATCATGGATCATACGAAGCTAAAAGTGAGAGATTACAAACTACAGGGGCTAAATGTGTCAACATGTTTAAGTTATACCTCTGAGTGACCTTTTGACAAACCTGAAGCTTTGTAACGGTTAATTATGCTCACTAGAATGCACGATATAAATTTCATAAAGTTTCGTTATCGTATGAGAAAGTTATGATCAAATTCGTGTGCGAAGGGTTAAAGCGTCAACGTTGAAAGTTAGGACTTTTCGGGTAACAATAAAGTTAACCGGGGACTTAACAAAGTGGGTATATGTCTTGAAGCCCTTATACGTCAATTACAAGGGCTCAAAATGCAAGAAAATGAGGTCTAAACAAAGTTTGAAGAGCCAAGGACCAAAACTGCAATTAATAAAAATTTTGTTGGAGGACACCATAGGCTCGCGTAGCGCGAGCCCTCACCATCATGCCGTCGTGCTACGCGACGGCCTCATCTGGACAGCTTGTTGATTTTGTTTGATCTCTTGTCTGCTATAGCCTTGCAACTGCCTTTAAATCGATTTGCCTCTTCATGCTTGGCCCCTAAACAACCCCTAAACATCTAGGGACACTTGTTAGTGAGTTGTGGATGGTTGTAGACTTGTGTGTCAACATTTTGTGGTGATTAAACCCCTATATAAAGGCCTTGAGTTGCAACCAATGCTTCACACTTTCATTCTTGCAATCTGATCATTTGTGGAGCACAAGAGCACCTTCCAAGCCTTCCTAGTCGACCATTAGGACTTCAGTAAGTTTGCTAATCCTTTCTAAATTAAGTTTAGCTTAGTTATTTAGCTAAAAGTCAAACCATCGTAATTACGGTTTGACTTCGAGATTAATTAATAATGGCTCAGTCAAATCTCGAATCAAAAGTAGTTATAAGTTGGTAATTATGTGGGTAATAAACCCTCAAAAGGGTTCCCCCTGATTCCCACTCTAACCAGGTCAAAAGTCGGGTCAAACTTGCTAAGAAAAAGTCAACAGGATACTTAAATTTCAATTTATGCATAATTAGCAATGTAGAACATATACAACCTGTTTGATCATTAATATAACTTGGTAATTAGTGTAAGAACATGTCTAAACATGTTCAACCCGACAATTTCCTGTTTAGACCTGGTTCGGAACCGAAAGTCGCATAGTTTGACTTATACTTTGACTTTCAGTTCTGACCCGTTTAGGCATGATTTAGAAATGCCTTAGAGCTTAATTTGGACCAGGTAACATGCTAGTATAACCCTCTGTGATTATACACCATGGTTCGATAGTTAACCAATTAATTCGCATGATTCCGTTAATTGCTCATATGTTGACCATTATGCCCTTTTCACCTTAAAATGTGATTTGTGAAAATGTAAAAATGTAGAAACCTTAGTTACTGATATATAAACTTGTATGCAAAGTTTGACATCAGTATGAGGTGTAGATTAAGAGTTATGCTCGTTAGCGTAAAATGAAAGTTTTATGTTAATAAAACGGCGTAATTAGCGTATAGCCTAGTTAAGCCTACTTTTTGTTATCAAACTCTTTACCCACTGATGTAATATATTATTTTGGGATTTTTGAAGATTTTTAATTAATTTTAGGCTGAGCATAACTTATAGTCGTAGGCTTAATCCGGTAATTGTCGGTTTTGCCCTTACGGGCCATAAAATGAGTTTTACATATCTAAACGACTCCAAACCGTTTGCTACTGATTACATATGGTAAATAAATTATTTTAAACCTCTTGGAATAATAAAAATATCAGATTTCTATATAGAACCCGGAACGGCTTCTAATCGCCTAATTAAGCGTTTTTAAAGCCTAGTATGTACTATTTTAAACATACTTAGGGTGATACCTACTGATATTTGAGATAAATAATAATATTTTAACAGTAAGCAAAGGTTATTAAACTCAGACTTCGGTTTTGAGCTCTTCGGCTTATGTGAAATTACCAAAATACCCCTACGGGGCATATTTTGGTTATAATTGATAAATTTCACATATATACTTTACTCTACTGTTATAACATGGTAAAATAAGTATTTTTTCTGATTACATCAGTCCTGTAACTCAGGTAAATACTTAAACTCTTTTATAACCTTTTAAATGACCAAACTACCCCTACGGGGCATAGTTTGTGTTTAAATTCATTCGGGCATAATAAATGATATCTTACTGATGTCACAACATATTTGGAGCATATTAACTTAGGAAACCTGTAAATGGCTCTCATTATTACCCGTTACGCTTATTACGCGTGCGGTTCGGTTTATGTAACAAGTTTACATAAATTAGCCGAAACGGGTCAAACCTTATCGGTTTTATCTCAAAATCCAGAGTGTGTATGAAATACCCATATTAAGCAAGTCTCCGAACTTGCCGGGTCTAAATCACATTCTATCCGGTCTTCGCTTAATAGTGCGTACGAACCGTATCATTGAAACTAACCGGTCTAAGCTAAGGCTTAATTAAGGACCCGTTAGAAGTCTAATAGGTTATTATAAACCTTCGTTCCAGATTAGGAGCCCAGTAAAAGTACTTGCATTTGCTGTATTTGATTGATACTTTGCTCAGGTAAATACTTTTAACTTATTTTCCCTATACGGGCTTGGGGTACGGTACTATAAAAGTATCGCTTGGTCGGGTATGTAGTCATTTAAATCGGATTGTGATTAATGTATTTACATAACCCGCTTTGTTCTGTATTATTTGATGTATGGCCCTTGGGGGTTAAATGACCATGTCCCGGATATCCTTGGCATCATTTTACGAAATGGCCACGACCTAAGCACGGGGTGTAGGCGTACACCTGACAGATGCATTATGTAAAAACTGGTAATCCACTAAAGGAATCAACCTTGTGGGCACTATACCTGTGGCGTGTCAGTTAACTTAAACCGGCTCTTCTAACCGGTGCTAATGGACGGCAAATGAGTAAATCTGTATACAAGATTATATACAAATAATTGTCCCAAGTTATAAAGATATTTTGTGCCGAAGTGCATTCAAATCAATTTACAAACTCTTTTTTTCAAAACGAGTCAGTTGAGTTGTATTTACCAGTGTAAACTGACGTATTTTCCAAAAAGGTTAAGTGCAGGTGCTAGACGAAATAGGCTGGCTACT
Organism: Helianthus tuberosus; assembly: GCA_030545235.1. Classification (NCBI taxonomy): domain Eukaryota; kingdom Viridiplantae; phylum Streptophyta; class Magnoliopsida; order Asterales; family Asteraceae; genus Helianthus; species Helianthus tuberosus. Next base: position 32,009,183 of record CM060395.1, read on the forward strand.
CCAGGCATCATTACTCAAGTCTCGCAAGCTCTAGATGTCAAAGTCTGTTGAACTATTGTTTCTATTTTATTTTCGATCCGTCTGTGGATAAACAATCGACTATTGTGATACTTGATATTACAACAGTATATTCGGTTGAATTATATCTTACAATTTGCTTCCACTGTGCATATTAAATATTGTGTTGTTTGACTATTATGTTGCCAACCACATCACGATACTCTCCACCGGGCCCACCGGTGACACGTGGAAATCGGGGTGTGACAGGTTGGTATCAGAGCCAACACTGAGTTAATTAAACACTAGTCTTTGTGTTTAATCTCAGTTACACAATTGCACATTCTTGAGTCTAGACAAGAACATAGGACTAATCCAAATTCGTTTCATTGTCTTTTAATTACTTCCTTGTTATTTTTCTGATTAGCCCTTGCATGGGCAAGTCATTTTTTTAAGAAGTCCCGTTTAGGGCAACCATATACTTGTTTAAATTTAAAGGAACGATTATGTTTAAAATATCATTCCTATATTATAAGATCTACCATTATAATAAAAATGGCAAAATCTAAAAAGGACAAGACCTAGCCATATGACACATTAAGACAGGGCCAAGATGGTAGATCCACAATTAGATTCAGATCCTTGTTAACAGTTCAATTTAGGATTGTTCTGCGTTAATTATTAAAAAGAATCTTAAAGGTAAAACCTAGCCTAAATGTCAATGCTGACATGGCCAAGATGGTAAAACCTAGCCTAAATGTCAATGCATACATGGCCAAGACGGTAAAACCTAGCCTAAATGTCATTGCAGACATGGCCAAGACGGTAAAACCTATCCAAAAGATTCCTAACCCAACTAAATGATCTCTGAATCATGGGTTAAATCATCAATTAAGATGAGCATATTTTGACCATACGTGGTAATATAACGCCTACGGGCCTTGCTCATTTCTACATGAGCCAAAAGACGGTGGTAGCGATGACTCCCTGTCTGACGAAGGTAATGAACTATGATTTAAACCTTCATGCCTCGATTCTCTGAAATCCTGGCTAATAATTTAAAATTTTGTCCTTGTGACTAGGCCTTATGTGCTAATATATATTGTTATTGTTTATAATTAGGATAAATTATAATAGAAATCCTAAATAAATGTGAGTAATAAATTAACCGAATATGGTCTCTGTTTACCATGGTTAATGAATTACCCTGCGGGGAAATTCCATAATAAACATCCCTTAGAAGGGAAGTGCCTACGGGCTATAATTAATGTCCTCTAAGACTAAAGACAGTGGTAGCCTACAACTCCCTGTCAAGAAAAGGTAAAGAACTTTGATTCAAACCTTAATGCCTCGATTCTCTGAAATCATGGCTTATAAATTAAACTTGTCTACGCGACTAGGCCTTTTGTGCTATTATTAACTTATAATTTAGGATTATGATAAAAATCCTGAAAATTTTTTATATTTAACAAATTAACTAAAATGTGTATTAAAAGCATGGTTAATAAATCGTTTAAGAACGATAGTACTGTAAGGGCTTCTAAATAAACCTTGCCCTTATTTTCTTTTTGTAGCAACTAAGACTACATGGCTGACTCTGACGAGATAAACAGCCATCCTTTGGAAAACCGCGATGATAATGATAGGATTAATATAACCAAAGGAGAACTTTGTTCACTGATTGATACAGCTGTATCTAAAGCTGTAGAGGAACAGTTCAAGGAGTATAGTGGGACTAATAGTAAAGCCTCATCTGTACCCCACTCTAAGTCTGTCCCTAAAACTCATTCAGAGCCTCATAACAAGCCGCCCTCTAAGAAAGAGGAGCCAAAGAAGGATGAGGATCGGCATTCATCAAATGAACACAGTGTTCCATCCAAGAAGATAGCGTTCGATAATGAACCACGTACCAAGTCTTGTACCTATAAGTACTTTGTTTCCTGTAAACCCCGAGATTTCACTGGGGAGAAAGGAGCAGTAGATTGTATGACCTGGTTGGATGAAATGGACACGGTGGTGGACATCAGCGGTTGTGCTGAAAGGGATGTAGTAAAGTATGTATCCCAATCATTCAAAGGAGAGGCACTGGCATGGTGGAGGTCTCTCATTCAAGCTGCTGGGAAAATCCCGCTCTACAACATGTCATGGGAGCAGTTTGTTACTCTCATTATGGAAAACTACTGCCCTCAACATGAGGTCGAAAGAATTGAATCTGATTTCTTATCATTGGTGATGACAAACTTAGATTGTCAAGCTTACCTCACCAGTTTTAATACCCTGTCCAGGCTGGTTCCTTACCTTGTAACACCAGAGCCCAAGCGAATTGCTCGCTTCATTGGGGGTTTAGCCCCAGAAATCAAAGCCAGTGTTAAGGCTTCAAGACCTGCTACATTCAGGTCAGCAGCTGATCTCTCTTTGTCCCTTACTTTAGATGCGGTCAGGTTGAGATCGCTAAAGAAATCTGAAGAAAGTAAGAGGAAGCGTGAGGATGATAACTCACGAGGGTCAGAGAAGAAGCACAAGGGAAACACTGATTCTAAGAAGTTTGGGTCTGGAAGGAATAGTCAGCGAACAGAGGAAAAGCCAAAGTGCACGACTTGCCAGAAACGCCACTTTGGAAAGTGCAGACTTGAGTCCAATACTAAGTCAGGAGCACCTGCATGTGGGATTTGCAAATCTAAAGAGCACAAGACGATAGAGTGCAAGAAGATAAGAGATGCCACATGCTACAACTGCAATGAGAAAGGGCATATTAAGACCAACTGCCCTAAGTATGCCAAGAAGCCTGAAGAGACCAAGAAGACTAATGCTGGAGTCTTCAGAATGGATGCAAAGGAAGCGGTTCTAGACGACAATGTGATTACAGGTACTTTCCTTGTAAATGATGTCTATGCAAGAGTACTCTTTGATTCAGGCGCTGATAAGTCTTTCGTAGATCATAAATTTTGCAAATTGTTGAATTTACCAGTCAAAACCTTGAGTATAAATTATGAGGTAGAGTTAGCAGATGGCACCATAGAAACCGTCTCAACTGTGATAGATGGATGTGTTATATCCATTAAGAACCACTCTTTTCCTCTGTCTCTACTTCCTTTTAAGTTGGCCGGTTTTGACATAGTGTTGGGTATGGACTGGTTATCTCATAACCAGGCCCAAATTGCCTGCAACAGAAAACAAGTAGTGATCAAGACTCCGTCTAGTGAGCCACTTACCATTCAGGGAGATACCCAATGTGGGCTGCCTGAGCAAATGACTATGCTCAAGGCTTCCAAGTGTTTAAAGAAGGGTTGTGTCATCTACATGGCACAAGTAATTTTTGATGAGCCAAAACCGAAGATCGAAGACATCCCCATTATTTCTGAATACCCTGAAGTGTTTCCTGAAGATCTACCTGGGTTGCCACCAGATAGACAAGTCGAATTCAGAATTGATATCATCCCTGGAGCAGCACCAGTTGCAAGAGCACCTTATAGGTTAGCGCCCACAGAGATGAAAGAATTGAGGACACAGCTAGACGAATTGTTAGCCAAAGGTTTCATTAAACCTAGTTCGTCTCCTTGGGGAGCGCCAGTCCTGTTTGTCAAGAAGAAGGATGGATCGATGCGTCTGTGCATCGATTATCGTGAGCTTAATAAGGTCACGATCAAGAATAGATATCCTTTGCCCAGGATCGACGATTTGTTCGATCAGTTACAAGGGGCAAGTTATTTCTTGAAGATTGACGTGAGGTCAGGCTACCATCAACTGAAGGTTAGAGATGAAGACGTGCACAAAACAGCATTTAGGACTCGTTATGGTCATTACGAGTTCCTAGTGATGCCTTTTGGGCTCACTAATGCACCGGCCGCGTTCATGAATCTCATGAATCGCGTTTGCAAGCCGTACTTAGATAAATTCGTCATCGTTTTCATCGACGACATTCTCATTTATTCTAAGAATCGAGCTGACCATGAGAAACACCTTCGTTGTATTCTCAAACTCCTACATCAGGAGAAGCTCTATGCCAAATTCTCCAAGTGTGAATTTTGGCTTCGAAAAGTCCAGTTTCTTGGACATATGGTAAGTGAGCGTGGTATCCAAGTGGATCCCGCTAAGGTTGAAGCAGTAATGAACTGGCAAGAGCCAAAGACGCCTAAAGATTCGTAGCTTCCTGGGATTGGCAGGATATTACAGGCGTTTCATCGAAAAATTTTCAAGGATTGCTGCACCCTTAACGTCCTTGACTAAGAAGAAGGTAAAGTTCATTTGGGGCCCTAAGCAGCAAGAGTCCTTTGATATTCTGAAGCAAAAGTTGAGCAATGCCCCAGTTCTGACATTGCCAGATGGAATAGAAGAGTTCGTGGTTTACTGCGATGCATCACACACTGGCATGGGGTGTGTGCTTATGCAGAAAGGCAAGGTTATTGCCTATGCTTCAAGACAGTTAAAGGTTCATGAAAAGAACTACACCACCCACGACTTGGAGTTGGGTGCCGTTGTATTCGCACTAAAACTGTGGAGGCATTATTTATATGGAATCAAGTGTGTGATCTATTCAGATCACAAGAGCCTTCAACATCTGTTTAATCAGAAGGATCTAAACATGAGGCAACGCCGTTGGATGGAAACTTTAAATGATTATGATTGTGAAATCAGATATCATCCCGGCAAGGCGAATGTAGTCGCTGATGCCTTGAGTCGAAAGGAGAGGGTGAAACCCATCCGAATCAATGCCAAGCGCATGGAGATAAAGAACAGTTTGACTGAAAGGTTGTTAGCTGCACAGAGGGAAGCTGTGTTGGAAGCTAACTATCCTAATGAAAAGCTAGGGGTAACTGAGGAGCAGTTAACTCTTAGCAAGGACGGAATTCTAAGATTAAATGGACGAATATGGGTTCCAATTTATGGGGGACTTCGAGATGTCATTCTCCAGGAAGCCCATAGTTCCAAATACTTCGTTCATCCTGGAGCTGATAAAATGTACCAGGATCTAAGGGCAAATTATTGGTGGATAGGCTTGAAAAAGTCTATAGCTGCCTATGTAGCTAAGTGCTTGACTTGTGCGCAAGTCAAAGCAGAACATCAAAAGCCGTCAGGATTGCTACAATAGCCTGAACTTCTGGTAACCATGGATTTTATCACCAAGTTACCCAAGACAAGGAAGGGAAATGATACAATATGGGTTATAGTTGATAGACTGACTAAGTCAGCACATTTCTTACCCATCAAGGAGACTTATAGCTCCGACATGTTAGCCCAGTTATACGTGGATAAGATTGTAGCCTTACATGGCATACCTGTGTCTATTATCTCTGACAGAGATACTAGATACACGTCACATTTTTGGAAGAGTTTCCAGCAATCTTTGGGCACGCGTTTGAATTTTAGTACGGCTTACCATCCTCAGACAGACGGTCAGAGTGAGCGTACTATTCAAACTTTGGAAGACATGCTACGTGCATGTGTAATTGATTTAGGTGGTAGTTGGGATAACCACCTGCCTTTGATTGAATTCTCCTACAACAATAGCTACCACACCAGCATAAAGGCTACACCTTTTGAGGCCTTATACGGTAGAAAGTGTAGAACGCCCGTTTGTTGGGCGGAAGTGGGAGACGTCCAATTATCAGGACCAGAGATAGTCTTTGAAACGACGGACAAGATTGTCCAGATTCGTGACCGTCTTAAAGCTGCCCGTGATAGGCAGAAGAGTTATGCAGATCCAAAGCGTAAGGCTTTTCACTTCGAAGTAGGTGACAAAGTATTACTTAAGGTATCACCCTGGAAGGGGGTGATGCGATTTGGTAAGAAAGGCAAGCTAAGCCCGAGATACATAGGACCTTTCGAGGTTATCGAACGTGTCGGGTCAGTTGCCTATAAGTTAAACTTACCAGAAGAGCTCAGTGGAATTCACAATGTGTTCCACATCTGCAATCTGAAGAAGTGTTTCGCTGATGAATCACTGGTTATACCACATACAGATGTGCATATAGATGAGAGCTTAAAATTTGTGGAAAAACCATTGTCGATTGAGGATCGACAAGTTAAGAAGCTTCGAAGGAAGCATGTGCCTATTGTAAAGGTCAAATGGGATGCTCGTAGAGGCCCCGAATTCACGTGGGAGGTCGAATCCACGATGAAAGAAAAGTACCCTTATTTATTTCAGTAAATCTCGGGTCGAGATTTATTTTAAGTGGGTGAGGATGTAACACCTCGAAAATTCACGTCCTATAAAGTGTTTACACGTGTCATATGTTTAAACGTGTGAAAGAATATTATGAAAGGACTAAAGTTGACAAACATGAGAAGTATGTGAATATACGTATTCTAAATGTCAATAGTGAATAAATATATTATATAATAACCCTACATGATGCTCGTACCTTCAAACGAATAAATCATGGATCATACGAAGCTAAAAGTGAGAGATTACAAACTACAGGGGCTAAATGTGTCAACATGTTTAAGTTATACCTCTGAGTGACCTTTTGACAAACCCGAAGCTTTGTAACGGTTAATTATGCTCACTAGAATGCACGATATAAATTTCATAAAGTTTCGTTATCGTATGAGAAAGTTATGATCAAATTCGTGTGCGAAGGGTTAAAGCGTCAACATTGAAAGTTAGGACTTTTCGGGTAACAATAAAGTTAATCGGGGACTTAACAAAGTGGGTATATGTCTTGAAGCCCTTATACGTCAATTACGAGGGCTCAAAATGCAAGAAAATGAGGTCTAAACAAAGTTTGAAGAGCCAAGGACCAAAACTGCAATTAATAAAAATTTTGTTGGAGGACACCATAGGCTCGCGTAGCGCGAGCCCTCACCATCATGCCGTCGCGCTACGCGACGGCCTCATCTGGACAGCTTGTTGATTTTGTTTGATCTCTTGTCTGCTATAGCCTTGCAACTGCCTTTAAATCGATTTGCCTCTTCATGCTTGGCCCCTAAACAACCCCTAAACATCTAGGGACACTTGTTAGTGAGTTGTGGATGGTTGTAGACTTGTGTGTCAACATTTTGTGGTGATTAAACCACTATATAAAGGCCTTGAGTTGCAACCAATGCTTCACACTTTCATTCTTGCAATCTGATCATTTGTGGAGCACAAGAGCACCTTCCAAGCCTTCCTAGTCGACCATTAGGACTTCAGTAAGTTTGCTAATCCTTTCTAAATTAAGTTTAGCTTAGTTATTTAGCTAAAAGTCAAATCATCGTAATTACGGTTTGACTTCGAGATTAATTAATAATGGCTCAGTCAAATCTCGAATCAAAAGTAGTTATAAGTTGGTAATTATGTGGGTAATAAACCCTCAAAAGGGTTCCCCCTGATTCCCACTCTAACCAGGTCAAAAGTCGGGTCAAACTTGCTAAGAAAAAGGAAACAGGATACTTAAATTTCAATTTATGCATAATTAGCAATGTAGAACATATACAACCTGTTTGATCATTAATATAACTTGGTAATTAGTGTAAGAACATGTCTAAACATGTTCAACCCGACAATTTCCTGTTTAGACCCGGTTCGGAACCGAAAGTCGCATAGTTTGACTTATACTTTGACTTTCAGTTCTGACCCGTTTAGGCATGATTTAGAAATGCCTTAGAGCTTAATTTGGACCAGGTAACATGCTAGTATAACCCTCTGTGATTATACACCATGGTTCGATAGTTAACCAATTAATTCGCATGATTCCGTTAATTGCTCATATGTTGACCATTATGCCCTTTTCACCTTAAAACGTGATTTGTGAAAATGTAAAAATGTAGAAACCTTAGTTACTGATATATAAACTTGTATGCAAAGTTTGACATCAGTATGAGGTGTAGATTAAGAGTTATGCTCGTTAGCGTAAAATGAAAGCTTTATGTTAATAAAACGGCGTAATTAGCGTATAGCTTAGTTAAGCCTACTTTTTGTTATCAAACTCTTTACCCACTGATGTAATATATTATTTTGGGATTTTTGAAGATTTTTAATTAATTTTAGGCTGAGCATAACTTATAGTCGTAGGCTTAATCCGGTAATTGTCGGTTTTGCCCTTACGGGCCATAAAATGAGTTTTACATATCTAAACAACTCCAAACCTTTTGCTACTGATTACATATGGTAAATAAATTATTTTAAACCTCCTGGAATAATAAAAATATCAGATTTCTATATAGAACCCGGAACGGCTTCTAATCGCCTAATTAAGCGTTTTTAACGCCTAGTATGTACTAGAACTATTTTAAACATACTTAGGGTGATACCTACTGATATTTGAGGTAAATAATAATATTTTAACAGTAAGCAAAGGTTATTAAACTCAGACTTCAGTTTTGAGCTCTTCGGCTTATGTGAAATTACCAAAATACCCCTACGGGGCATAGTTTGGTTATAATTGATAAATTTCACATATATACTTTACTCTACTGTTATAACATGGTAAAATAAGTATTTTTGCTGATTACATCAGACCTGTAACTCAGGTAAATACTTAAACTCTTTTATAACCTTTTAAATGACCAAACTACCCCTACGGGGCATAGTTTGTGTTTAAATTCATTCGGGCATAATAAATGATATCTTACTGATGTCACAACATATTTGGAGCATATTAACTTAGGAAACCTGTAAATGGCTCTCATTATTACCCGTTACGCTTATTACGCGTGCGGTTCGGTTTATGTAACAAGTTTACATAAATTAGCCGAAACGGGTCAAACCTTATCGGTTTTATCTCAAAATCCAGAGTGTGTATGAAATACCCATATTAAGCAAGTCTCCGAACTTGCCGGGTCTAAATCACATTCTATCCGGTCTTCGCTTAATAGTGCGTATGAACCGTATCATTGAAACTAACCGGTCTAAGCTAAGGCTTAATTAAGGACCCGTTAGAAGTCTAATAAGTTATTATAAACCTTCGTTCCAGATTAGGAGCCCAGTAAAAGTACTTGCATTTGTTGTATTTGATTGATACTTTGCTCAGGTAAATACTCTTAACTTATTTTCCCTATACGGGCTTGGGGTACGGTACTATAAAAGTATCGCTTGGTCGGGTATGTAGTCATTTAAATCGGATTGTGATTAATGTATTTACATAACCCGCTTTGTTCTGTATTATTTGATGTATGGCCCTTGGGGGTTAAATGACCATGTCCCGGATATCCTTGGCATCATTTTACGAAATGGCCACGACCTAAGCACGGGGTGTAGGCGTACACCTGACAGATGCATTATGTAAAAACTGGTAATCCACTAAAGGAATCAACCTTGTGGGCACTATACCTGTGGCGTGTCAGTTAACTTAAACCGGCTCTTCTAACCGGTGCTAATGGACGGCAAATGAGTAAATCTGTATACAAGATTATATACAAATAATTGTCCCAAGTTATAAAGATATTTTGTGCCGAAGTGCATTCAAATCAATTTACAAACTCTTTTTTTCAAAACGAGTCAGTTGAGTTGTATTTACCAGTGTAAACTGACGTATTTTCCAAAAAGGTTAAGTGCAGGTGCTAGACGAAATAGGCTGGCTACTCCAGGCATCATTACTCAAGTCTCGCAAGCTCTAGATGTCAAAGTTTGTTGAACTATTGTTTCTATTTTATTTTCGATCCGTCTGTGGATAAACAATCGACTATTGTGATACTTGATATTACAACATTATATTCGGTTGAATTATATCTTACAATTTGCTTCCGCTGTGCATATTAAATATTGTGTTGTTTGACTATTATGTTGCCAACCACGTCACGATACTCCCCACCGGGCCCACCGGTGACACGTGGAAATCGGGGTGTGACACATGGAAAGAAACCAAAAGTATCCTATCTCAGGGTCTGGGGATGTAACGCTTATGTCACTCTAGAATCTTCGGATAAACTAGATCCCAGAGGCGAAAAAGTGGTTATCGTCGGATACGCTAAAAGGATCGGTTACCTTTTCTACCACCCCACTGAAAATAAGATTTTCACTAAACGCAGAGGCACTTTCTTGGAGGAAGAGATTCTGGCATGAGGATTGGAGAAAACCATGTGGATCTTGAAGAAATTTGAGAATCACAAGTGACTGAACTAGTTGTTCAGACAGAACCTGAAGTAACTGATCTAGTTGTTGAAGTTGAGCCTGAGAGGACTCAAGAAACAACAGAAACACCAAGTGTTCGAAGAAGTATTAGGGATCGTTGTGCATTTGAAAGGTATGCCGATATCTTCATGATTGATGAAGCTGAACCTACTACTTACAAAGCTGCAATGTTGGATTCAGAATCCAAGAAATGGCAAGAAGCCATGAATGCAGAGATGCAATCCATGTATGATAACCAAGTCTGGGATTTGGTTGATCTTCCTACCGAAGGTCAGACTGTAGGAAACAAATGGATCTTCAAGAAGAAGACCGACATGGATGGAATTGTGCAAACCTACAAAGCAAGGCTTGTAGCGAAAGGGTTCACTCAGACTCAAGGAATTGATTATGAGGAAACTTTCTCACCAGTAGCCATGCTTAAGTCTATTAGAATTCTACTTGCCATTGCTGCATATTATGACTATGAGATATGGCAAATGGATGTCAAGACCGCGTTCCTTAATTGGCACTTACTTGAAGATGTCTATATGATTCAACGTGAAGGTTTTGTCGATCCAAATAATTCTAATAAGGTGTGCAAGCTAAATAAATCCATCTATGGATTAAAGCAAGCATCTCGCAGCTGGAATCTCCGTTTTGATCAGAAAATTAAAGAGTTTAGCTTCATTAAAAACGAAGATGAACCGTGTGTTTACAAGAAATCTAGTGGAAGCTTTATCACTTTTCTAATTCTGTATGTAGATGACATACTAATCATTGGAAACAATATCCCTATGCTAAAAGATGTTAAGGCTTGGTTGGGAAAATGTTTCGCAATGGAAGATCTTGGTGAAGCCGCTTATATTCTACGAATAAAGATTTATAGAGATAGATCAAAGCGGTTATTAGGTTTAAGTCAAAGTACATATATTGATAAGGTCATACGACGCTTCTCAATGCAAGACTCAAAAAGGCATGGAACCATTCTCAGTAGCGAGTAGTGTGCTAAGACCGAAGAGGAAAAGAAGAAAATGGAAAGAGTTCCATATGCTTATGCTATCAGTTCCATCATGTACGCCATGTTATGTACTAGACCTAATGTCTCGTATGCTCTTAGCATGATGAGTAGATATCAACAGAATTCAAGAGAGAGTCACTGGGCTGCAGTGAAGAACATTCTTAATTACTTAAGAAGGACTAAGGACATGTTCTTAATATATGGAGGACTGGATGAGGAGTTGTCAGTTAAGTGTTATACTGATGCAAGTTTCCACACTGATCGTGACGATTCAAGATCACAGATAGGATATTTTTTCATTCTGAATGGTGGGGCTGTTACTTAGAAGAGCTCGAAGCAAAGTGTGGTTGCTCAATCCACCTGTGAATCAGAATACAATGCTGCATCGGATGCTGCTAAGGAGGATGCCTGGATGAAGAAGTTCATTACTGATCTCGACGTTATGCCTAGCATAAAGAAACCGATCGAGATGTTGTGTGACAATACTGGTGCCATTGCTCTTGTAAAGGAACCAAGGTCGCATCAAACCACAAGGCATATACTCAGAAAATTGCACTATATTAGAGAGATAGTAGAGTGTGGAGACATCGTAATAAGCAAAGTTCATACGGATCTAAATCTGGCTGACCCCTTTACTAAGCCTCTACCTCAAGCTAAACATGAGGAGCATGCTAGAAAAATATGGCTTAGATTTGCTAGATAGTGGGCATGATCTGTAGGTAGTATTGGTGTTTTAATTTTGAACTACAACAGTTACATTGAAACAGTTATTTGATTTATTGGTTAAATGCAAGTTTAATTATTTTGTAACTGTGTTCGTTATTTGTATGTTTATATCCTTGAATAAGCGTATTCTAAAATATCCGTAGTCGATCAAATTACATGGGAATGAATTTGAATGTAAGACTATTGTGAATTGAGATGATTGTATTCATGAGATGAATAACTAAAGAGTTTGAGAATCGAAATTCATAGATATCACTAGGGAATGATATTGGATGTGACTCGCTTCAAAACGATCTCCATGGATCTAAGTCATGAGATGTTTTGATATTGATATGTTCAATCTGTCCTTTTTCCTTAGGCACATATTAAACTACATTGATCAAGGACAATCTTTGATGCTATCTAACACTGTCCTGAAACATGGGTAGTAATCCAGGTAGCGTTTGGAGAAATCCAAGGTTAAGTGGGAGTTGTATGATGCTGATGGAATTCTGTACTTCTATAGGATTAGAAGTTTAGACATTCTGGCGCCCTCGTTAACTCAAACTGGAATAAATGCGTGGCCACGCTCGGACAAAAAGTAGTTCGTTAGACCACTTTGAATTAAAGACGAGAACAGAGAATGGTTGATCACTATATACGAATGAATGATCCATGTCTTATGATCAACGAATGTTCTATACAGAAGGGACTTATTGATAGAATTATCAGGGCTATAGTATTTGGTTAAGTAAAGTGTTACTTGAACTCAAAGAACTAGTTGACGACTGTAAAGTGTCATGTCGTGTTAAGAGCAGTGGGATGCAGCTAGGCGTCCAACTCTGCACATGTTGACTCATTTAATAAAAATCGTCCAAGTGGGATATTGTTGGATATATGTATGTCCGACCGTAATTAAAGTCAACGTAACTAACTCGGTGCGATCCGAAGAGTTACACGTTGGTACACGAATCGTATATGTTCATGAGTAGGTAGATTATTATTTGTGAAATAATAATAGTTTAAACACGAGAGACTTAATATTAATAAGATTATTATTAAGATGATTATAATTGTATAATCTTAAAGAGCCTTAATGTAAGATTGGGTTTTATAAAAGGATGATTAAGGTGGAAACCCTAGACACACTTTTATAAAAACACAAAACCCTAGCCACCCTCCTAAGCTTGACCGCCACCCACTTGCCGTCGACCAAGCATCGCCGCCGCCTTCTTCTTGGCCGGTTCTACTCTCGGGTATCTTGTGCTCGGTTGTGAACTTCCTACTAGCGAGGATTCGTTGTAACCCGCGTGTTACAATTCCGGTGTAGTCGTCAAAGGTTGATTACTAAAACCCTCTATGGTTGTTTATTCCTTTTATTTGTTTATACGCGTATAACCTTGATCCTGATTGGGAATATTTATTAATCGGATTAACAAATCAAATTTATATAATCGGCTTTTGGTAAATTATATAAACCGCTACCGCTATTATTTTGATACACTGATTCCCATCAAAAGCTACCTCATAGTTCAATTTTTTAATAAAGTGAGATTGTTTACCTTTTTTATTATTCTAATAATATAATGTAACGAGATACAAAATTCCGAATTTACCGTTTCAACATGTATTTTTATCTACGTTTCGATAGAAGTTTTGTTCAAATCCGAACATGTCAAATATAATTGATTTTTTTCTTTATCATGACGAATCAAAAGGATATCGGTATTTACTTTTTTAGTTTTATCGACGTTTGGGTATAAATTTTAATAGAAAAAAAAGTTGTATTCACATCAGAATATTTTTTCGGTATCATATAGATACATCGAATGTCGATATAATGAAGAACCAAAACGATACCGTCCAAACGTGAAACGACAATGGTACCGACACCGTTATTTGTTTTCTTTTTGTTTTTTATCAATGTAAAACACGAATCAATTACTCGACTGAGTGTCGGTATCATGTTGATATTATAACGAAGCTAATTGATACCGACTAAAAGCCCGCTCCGTAGCACGAGGAATCCTGCTGGTTATACATACAAGTTAGTAATATTAACCCACTCGATAAATTTGTCATATGTTTTTAAGGTTTCATTTTCACCCTTGTATAAAGAGCAATATACATGTTTGACCTATTTAATTTTTTTTAATAATATATTACGTATCAGTTGAGTTTATTTTATTTTGTCTAATAACTCTTCTTCGTTAACTTTTTGAAAAATGCTAAATACATAGCTATATTTAAACACGGTACTAAAATCAATACAGATTGATGTAAAACACATTTTTAATATCTTTTTTTACACATTGCCGTTTTAGGTTACACGAGGTTCTTTCTTTTTATACATATTTTTTATTTTGTAATTTATATATATTATGCGGAGGAAATTATTATTATATATATAATTTATGAAGTTGTTAGCACCGGTTATCTTTGACTTTTTTGTTTTGCCATCAAAATTGATGACTTTTAATATTTACCACTAAGCTTTTCTTTGTTGTACACCTTTACCCTTGATATTTTTACACACTTTCATGAACCAATATATTGTATTTGTAAATTTCATTATCTTTTATGAAATTTAAGAGAGTGTTAAATAAAAATTAAAAAGAGATATATAGCCAATGATGTTGTAGCCCAGTGGTTGTAATGGAGGTGGAAAGGTTTACCACCTTATGGGTTCCTGTCCGGGAGTGCTCAGGTTCGAATCCTACTTTGATCGAACTTTGGTCATGTATAGCCCTGACCGAAATGCATTTCAAAAAAAAAAAAAGAGATGTATAGATAAACTTATATTTTCTTTATACAATATCTAATCAAATAGAGTATTTGATATAAACGAACACCCGAACCATATTTTACTTTTCTTTTAATCTAGAATTTTAATTCTTTTATCATTTTCCTTTGTCCATATCTTTTTTATATCTTTTGGCTTAACTAAATAATTATCTACTATTCGATAAAAATTCTATTCGAACATGGCGAATATAGTAAACTTATATTTTATCGTTACAAACCGAACATATACCAACCAAACAACCTTGGTACCTGAAGAAACACTAACTAAATGGTCGGAACTGAGATAGTTAGAGGGTTTGAATCCGCATAAAAAGGTTAGCTCTCTCTCGGTTGATTCAGTTGCAGCTGAGCTTCTTCTCCGGTGATTCTGCAAAAAAGAACACCGTTAGTCTCGCCAAGGGGAGAAGAGGGTTCTCTCCTTGACCCGACTCCGGTGTGAGAATAAGTATTGGTAACGGAGAAGAGAAAGTATTTGATAAGTGAGTGTGATCTGAGTTTATACCTGAACAGTTCTCTTATTTATAACCGGGAGCTTTGGGAGGGAAAATCTGTTATTGAAAAGATCACGGAAGATGCTAACGCCGTAGCGGTTATATTTTCTTCCGTTAAGTTCTTTGATCCAATCGTCGAGTTGTCTCGATCCGATGTGAATGCACACGGATCGTGGTTTGATCTACGGCTAGGGGATTGCCACGTGGAAAGTTATTAAGTGGAGATTACTCTCCAATTGCATGCCTTCGTTGTGATTCCAGGGTTGCTTGTGGTGATGACACGTGTCCAGACGGTTATAACCGTCTGGGTGGTGCACGATTGTATTTTCCTTCTAGAAGACTACTGCTGTAATCTGGTGTGACACTTTGCTGTGTGGACACAGATGAATAAATCCCAAGTCTGGGTAAAATAATACCCAAGTCTGGATATTTAGGCGGAGGTATTGGTCAAAGGATTTTGATCCTTTGTTAAATGGGAGAAGGCGCAAGGATTTATGTTTTCCTTTGGGCGCGCGACTATAAATTACTGATTGCTTTCTTCCTTTTGTAGGACCAATGCGCAGCCGCGCAAGGTCAAAAGGCTAAAAAAGGTTGGTTTGTGGTATGGTCTCAAATCCTTTTTATGAGGTTTTTGGTAGCAGCTAGCTTGCTTAGTGCGTCAGCGTGTTTGTTCTCGCTTCTGTTTATGTGATTAACTTTGAATGTTTGAAATTGGCTGATTAACATCCGCGCTTGTTCAAGGTACAACGCCATAGCTTCTTTTGCATCGTAATTGCCATTAACTTGCTCGGCTACTAGTTTTGAATCAACGTTAGCTTGAAGATTTCTTGCCCCCATTTTTAGCGCTAAGCGAAAACCTGCCAAGAAGGCCTCATATTCAGCTTCGTTATTCGTGCTTTTGAAATCTAAGCGTATAGCATATGTGAGCTCGTGGTTGTCTGGGCTGATTAATCGGAGACCTGCTCCGGCTCCGTCATCATTGGACGCTCCATCTGTGTGCAAGGTCCAGACTCTATCGTCGAAAACGGGTGTAGGATTCTGGATTGCCTCGCACTCTTGAACTTTTTCGATGGGGACTTCAGTGGCGAAGTCTGCTAAAACTTGCCCTTTGATTGCTGGTCTTGGTCTGTAGAAAATGTTGTATCCTCCTAGTTCAATTGCCCATTTGGCCAGTCGTCCCGCCACGTCGGGTTTAGATAAGATCTGGCCTAAGTGGTAATTGGTAAGAACCGTGATGACGTGACCCGAGAAATACCTGCGTAGGCGTCGGGATGCATGTACTAGTGCTAGGACTAGCTTTTCTATCATTGAGTAACGAGTTTCCGGGCCAGTAAGCATTTTGCTGATGTAATAGATTGGAGTCTGGATGTTCTCACGTTCTACCATCAATACAGCACCAACCGCTACTTCCGCGGCAGATAGATATAAAATCAGTGGCTCTTTTTCTTTTGGTGCGGTCAGCGTTGGCAGCTGAATTAAACATTCTTTCATTTGTTTGAATGCGGTTTCCGCTTCAGATGTCCACTGAAAGTCAGTTTTTTTTGCGCAGTTTCGTAGCGTGCTGATGAATGGATAAGACTTTGCTGCGTGATTAGCCAAAAATCTGTTCAAAGCCGCTAGGCGTCCGGCGAGCCTTTGCATTTCTTTTACTGTTGCGGGTGACGGCATTAGCTGAATAGCCTGCACCTTTTCTGGATTTACTTTAAAGACATCTCTTGTGACGATGAATCCCAAAAATTTTCCTTCTTCCATGCCGAAGGAGCATTTAGTTGGGTTGAGTTTTAAATTCACGCTGCGCAAAGAGTCGAATGTGCGCTGAATATTGTCGAGCATTGTGCCTTCCTCATGGCTCATGATGATGAGGTCATCCATGTATACTTCGACAGTCTTGCCAATATCATCGTTGAAAATTGTGTCCATTAGGCGTTGATAAGTTGCGCCTGCGTTGCGCAGGCCGAACGGCATTTTGGTATAACAGAAAATGCCTTTATCTGTGCGGAACGCCGTTTTGTCTTCGTCTTCTTCTTTCATCTGGACCTGATGATAACCCTTGTAACAGTCAAGAAAGCATTTCCATCTGAATGATGCTAGAGAGTCGACTTTTTTGTCTATCTCTGGGAGCGCGTAGCAATCTTTGGGGCATGCTTTGTTCAGGTCCTTGAAGTCGACGCACATTCTCCACCCGCCGCTATGTTTTTGTACCATCACTGGGTTGGCTACCCACGTATGGTATTTTACTTCGCGCAAGATACCCGCATTAAGTAGCTCTGCTACCTGCTCGTCCATTGCTTTTGCTTTTTCTTCACTGAAGCTGCGCCTCCCCTGAGCAACAGGTTCTACCGATGGTTTGATGTTTAGACAATGTTGCGCGATGTCGCGCGGAACTCCAGTCATGTCTGCTGGGCACCAGGCAAATATATCTTTGTTGTTAGACAACAATTCTTTCAGTTGTATGCGTGTTGCTGGTGAAATAGCTTGTCCTAGCAGAATGGTCTGCTCTGGGTATTCGTTGTTCAGAACCCATTTCTCTGGTTCGTTTGGTGCCGAAGGTTTGACTACCTTTGCTGGTGGTTCGTCATCCACATACATGACTTCTTTGCTTGAATAGAGGATTGCAACTCCGGTTTCTGTCGGAAATCCGCAAGCAGCGTGTGGAATGGAAGTGATCATGCTGAATTCCCGTTGTGACCTTCTCCCGAGCAGGACATCATGACGTGATGTTGCTGGCATGACCATGAAATTAACTGTAACTGTTCGTGAATGTTCGCCATCTGATAAAGTTACCGGGAAAGCGATTTGCCCTAATGGAAATACAGCTTCATTACAGAATCCAGTGAGGGGAAAATCGACTGGTTCCAGACATGCTTTATCTTCTGAATCGAGCTGTTTAAAGCACTGTTCGTATATGATGTCCATCGAGCTTCCTGGATCTATGAACATGTAGTTGGTTCGGTAATGACCGAAAATACCAGTGATAATCACTGGTCGTTCTTCCTGAGGGCCCCCGGGAACAACAGGAAATACGACTTGCTGTTCTCTCCAATGTTGATCATAATTTCGTTTATTTGACCTCCGTGACGGACCTCCCTGAATCATGTGTATTTGTTTTTGATAACTGCTATATTGACTAGATTGGATGTCCCCCCTACGTGGTGTTGGTGGATCCAATACTGTGGTGTCAATTTCTTTTCCAGATCTGATGTTTGATAAATCAGATCTGGCGATTTGAATAACGATTGTGTTTAAAGCAGCTTGGCATCTGCTAAACCAATGTTCTGGAGATTCTTCTAGTTGTAAATTGTTTCCGACGTTTGGTCGAGGACCAGGTTGCCGGTGAGATGACGAATTTTCTGCCATGTGCAAAAACAGAAAACGGAATGAACTGAATCGAAACGAGGTAGAAACTAGAAAAACTGAGAAAACGGTGGGCGCCAATGAAGAAACACTAACTAAATGGTCGGAACCGAGATAGTTAGGGGGTTTGAATCCGCATAAAAAGGTTAGCTCTCTCTCGGTTGATTCAGTTGCAGCTGAGCTTCTTCTCCGGTGATTCTGCAAAAAAGAACACCGTTAGTCTCGCCAAGGGGAGAAGAGGGTTCTCTCCTTGACCCGACTCCGGTGTGAGAATAAGTATTGGTAACGGAGAAGAGAAAGTATTTGATAAGTGAGTGTGATCTGAGTTTATACCTGAACAGTTCTCTTATTTATAACCGGGAGCTTTGGGAGGGAAAATCTGTTATTGAAAAGATCACGGAAGATGCTAACGCCGTAGCGGTTATATTTTCTTCCGTTAAGTTCTTTGATCCAATCGTCGAGTTGTCTCGATCCGATGTGAATGCACACGGATCGTGGTTTGATCTACGGCTAGGGGATTGCCACGTGGAAAGTTATTAAGTGGAGATTACTCTCCAATTGCATGCCTTCGTTGTGATTCCAGGGTTGCTTGTGGTGATGACACGTGTCCAGACGGTTATAACCGTCTGGGTGGTGCACGATTGTATTTTCCTTCTAGAAGACTACTGCTGTAATCTGGTGTGACACTTTGCTGTGTGGACACAGATGAATAAATCCCAAGTCTGGGTAAAATAATACCCAAGTCTGGATATTTAGGCGGAGGTATTGGTCAAAGGATTTTGATCCTTTGTTAAATGGGAGAAGGCGCAAGGATTTATGTTTTCCTTTGGGCGCGCGACTATAAATTACTGATTGCTTTCTTCCTTTTGTAGGACCAATGCGCAGCCGCGCAAGGTCAAAAGGCTAAAAAAGGTTGGTTTGTGGTATGGTCTCAAATCCTTTTTATGAGGTTTTTGGGACCTTACCCCTTCAGTACCAATAGTTTATTTGTTTTCTTGGCGTGGCGGTATTAAATTAGTTGAACACATAATTGTATTCGCAATAAAGTATTCTTTAGCATTGTAAGTTATATCGAGTGTCGATACCATACCAGTACTATAACGAACATACGAATACTGTCTCAAAACCCATCACGAAGCGTGAGGGGATCCCACGAGTTACTGTATAAATCTTTCTTTTTCAAGAATTTTGATTAGCTTATTAATTAATACTTTATACTGTAAACATAATTGATTAGCTTATTAGTTAATACTTTTGGAAGGACCTTTAATTGTAAACGAGCTAGTGTCTTGTGTGAAGAAAACTAAAGGCAAGATGCTTTTGTTCAAAGTAGATTTTGAAAAAGCTTTCGACTCGCTAAGTTGGGAGTTTTTAGATTCTGTCCTCTTGCAAATGAGGTTTCCCATGTTATGGAGGAAGTGGGTCACGGGTTTACTGTCAACGGCAAGATCATCCATTCTCGTGAATGGATCTCCCACTGGTGAGTTTGCTCTGGAGCGAGGTGTTCGACAAGGTGACCCGCTATCCCCTCTTTTATTTATAATCGCCATGGAAGCGCTCCACGTCGCTACGGTGTGTGCCAATTCTCAAGGTATTTTCAAAGGTTTCACTACGCCAAATGGAGGACCAACCATTTCACACTTACTTTACGCGGATGATGTTTTGTTTGTGGGTGAGTGGTCCGAGTTGAACTTTCACAACCTATCTAGACTCCTGAGATGCTTCCATTTGTCCTCCGGACTTAAGGTAAATTTTACAAAAAGCCAATTATTTGGGGTGGGTGTTTCAAATGATGACATTGCACGTATGGCTTCCGTCCTTGGATGCAAAACGGGATCTTTGCCATTCAGCTATCTCGGACTCCCGGTTGGTGCTAACATGGGCTTAGTAAGGAGTTGGAAACCCGTGATTGAAAGGTTTGAGAAAAAAACTAACCTTTTGGAAGGCACGCACACTATCTTTTGGCGATAGAGCAACACTCATTGAGGCGGTTCTAGGTAACTGATGAAACAGTGGTTAACCAAGAGAGGTTAATTCACTGGCTGGTCTCGTCAAGTAGGGTTAATCCCTTATTTCCGAGGATCGGTGGCTGGATCGTCAGCTGGGCTGTCTCCTGCATAAGGAAAACACACTGTGACTCGTAACAAGGAGGAAGGGGTGGGGGTGCTCCTTGTTACCACTCTCCGGTGTGAGAATCAGTAATTTTCTTGTGAATCAAAGTGTGTGATAGTAGTAGTTGTGAGAGAGTTGAGAAACGATACCTCAAACCTGGTTTGGGATGGGTATTTATAGCCGAGGAAT
This sequence comes from Helianthus tuberosus, assembly GCA_030545235.1. Classification (NCBI taxonomy): domain Eukaryota; kingdom Viridiplantae; phylum Streptophyta; class Magnoliopsida; order Asterales; family Asteraceae; genus Helianthus; species Helianthus tuberosus. The sequence continues at coordinate 32,029,884 of CM060395.1, forward strand.
GAAGGAGGGTAATTGAATGGTCAGACTAACGACGCACCGCCCTTCTGTAGGTGTGTCAGGCTTGTCGGTTGTGGAGGTGAAGCCACGTCCTACTGCGGTGTCAGTCTGTTGCTTACGTATGGGCTGACAGGCGACTGTCATTGGTGCCACTTGATCTGTGGTGTCAGTCCCACTTGCCTCGTGGGCAGGATGCGGTGCCGTGCCGCATCGCTGCCTACGGTAACTGCTGTTGTTTCCGCGTTCCCACTCTGGCGGAGTCATGCGGGATGCGGTGCCAGGCCGCATCGCCACTCATGGTGATTGTTGCTGTTATCCAGATCCCTTGTCATGATGAAAATGTTCGTAGGATGCGGTGCCAGGCCGCATCGCTATGTGTACACCCATTTTCATACACAAGGTAAGTCTTCTCATCACTTGACCGATTGGATTCGGCTGCTGTGTTCGCGCGTGCCCGCACGGACACAGATAAGTTCTTGCTGGTGGGGGTTTTTGATAAGGGTAATGGTCACTCGCGGTCGTGCTGACGCGAGATCTGGGACCATAACCCTTCAAGTCCCCCAGTCTAGTGTTGTTTCCTCATGCAAGTTGCATGTGGGAGGAATACTGGACTATGGTGTCTAGAAGGTAGTTTGGAGTTTGGAGAAGATTATAGGCCATGCAGATGGCTCCTGCTTCAAGTAAATCAAGCTAGGGATCCGGTAGAGTCATGTGACGTCTCTTCCGTACCGGTGAGCAAGTTCCGTCTGATGCGGAATTCTCAGCCGAGGATTTTGATCTGGTAGCATGGTCTACCTTTTTCTGAGGTCAGCCACCTGTTAGTGTGTCGAACCAACCTTTGAGATGGTGACTGAAGATGTCAGTGGCCGCAACTCTAGTTGTAACCTCTGCGGGAGCGGATGCAATGCTGTAAGTGCCTTGCTCTCGCTTTATGTTTATCAACTGGACATGTAACGATGTGTCACGGCCCCCGTCCCGGTGTGACCCGATCCAGGAGCCGCGGGACAGAAACCCGTGGTATTTATTATTTGAGTTGACAGCGGAAGTTTAACAGGATCTTTTAAAACTTAAAACTGCCCAAGTATTTTATTTCATAATTTGGGACAAAACCCCGTAATTTACAATAGAGGAATTTCACGAGGAAATTCCCTGTTTTACAAAACATGTTTATTTATTTAACTGAGCCACCACTTCAAGCTTTATTAGTGCTCCGTAGCACTTTTCCTTGATTCACAGTAGGTCACCTGAAACATGTTTAAAAATATTTTATCAGTGGGGAAATACTGGCGAGTCACTCGATTTCAATAAAATGACACATAGTTATAAATTACAGCATAAGAGCGATTACAATGGCTACTATCTTATTTTTATTTGGCGTCGTGTCACACCCTGGTGACGATGGTCATACCACTATTGGGTCCTTTCACCCAAGTAGTGATGATTATCACTGTTAGGTTTGTTAACCTAACCGTGAGAGATTAGTAATGTGCACAATACCCCACTAGCCAGTGATTCAAGATAACCATGACTTAATCCCTGTAATTATAACTTTTGAAAACACTTTGAGATTTGATTAAAATAGTTGATAAAAAGAGAATGACTTACATTGCAAGTTTAGACGGGCAGAGTTTAGCCTACTGATTTAGCCGTGTAACCTAGTTAAAATGACATGCATACGAAACTAGGTCAGAAACTTAATACAAAATTTACGATAAACTTCACGAGATCAAAACCCTCACGACGAATGACAAAGTATAGCCCTGATTTGGGCAGCACTTAAACATCCATCGGATCGGTTTCAATCAATCGGACATTACATCGTAGTAGTGATCGAGTTAATACCCTGTATTCGTAGCAGCGCCTCGATACCGTAATACTCGTTTTCAGCAGAATTGGGACGTTTTGAAACTGAAATTTAGAATGCAGAAACAAGTCCCATGCACAGGCTACTTATAGCAACATTTCAAGTTTTACGAGGCCCGCGTAAGCCTTAACATGGCTATTACGCGGCCGGCGAGAACCCCTATCCTATGTGTAGGGCTGGTGTGTCACGAGTAGGGTTGCCACGTGTGTGACACGTGGCCCGGAACGCTTATCCGGTCAACTTTAAGTTGACGCGGCCCGCTTAAGCCTAAGCTTACGTTTTACGCGCCCCGCCTGAAACTCAGAATTCTTGTTTTCTTGGTTTTTCATGCACATTAGGGTTTCAGGGGTCCGGGTTTTCACTTACGGGTCATTTTGGGGCATTTTTGTAGGTCCTTACATCCTCCCCACCTTATTTAAAATCTCGTCCTCGAGATTTATTGAAATAAGTGAGGATACTTTCACTTCATCCCCGATTCCAGCTCCCAGGTGTATTCGGGTCCTCTTTTCGAATCCCACTTGACTTTGACCAGTACCAATCTTTTGTGTTTGAGAAACTTAATCTTTCTGTCTTCTATTTGAAGCGGTTTCTCCACAAACTTCAATTTTCATTTACCTCTATGTCTTGAAGCGGGACTACCAGTGATTCGTCAGATAAACATTTCTTGAGGTTAGATACATGAAATACATCATGTACTCCAGCTAGCTCTTCTGGTATTTGTAAGCGATAGGCAACCGGTCCTATTCGCTGGATTATTGGGAATGGTCCTACGTACCTTGGACTTAGCTTTCCTTTCTTACCGAACCGAACTACTCCTTTCCAAGGAGAGACTTTCAAGAGTACCTTGTCTCCAACTTGAAATTCTAGTGGCTTGCGTCGATTGTCTGCATAACTCTTCTGTCGATCTCGAGCCGTTTTCAGTCTTTCCTTGATTTGAGTGATCTTGTCGGTGGTTTCTTGCACAATCTCGGGACCTGATAATTGACTTTCTCCTATTTCCGCCCAACAAACGGGAGTGCTACACTTACGTCCGTATAGTGCTTCGAATGGGGCAGCCTCGATGCTTGCATGATAACTATTGTTACAGGAGAACTCGATTAAGGGTAAATGGTCGTCCCAATTTCCCCCAAAATCTATGACACATGCTCTAAGCATGTTTTCCAAGGTTTGGATTGTCCTTTCACTTTGTCCGTCTGTTTGGGGATGGTAGGCTGTACTTAAATTTAATCGTGTCCCCATGGCTTCTTGGAAACTTGTCCAGAAATGTGAAGTGAAGCAACTATCTCTATCCGATACAATGGAGAGTGGGACTCCATGTAGTGATACTACTTCGTCTACGTACAACTTTGCTAACCTTTCCATGCTAAAGGTTTCTTTCATGGGTAGGAAATGAGCTGATTTGGTTAATCGATCCACAATTACCCAAATTGCGTCGTTACCTTTTCTGGTCTTGGGTAACTTAGTAACAAAATCCATGGTTATTAGTTCCCATTTCCATACTGGCATTTCTAGTTGTTACAATAGACCTGAGGGTTTCTGGTGTTCTGCCTTAACTTGCGAGCAAGTTAGACACTTAGATACATATCTAGCTATGTCTTTCTTCATTCCTATCCACCAGAAGTTATTCCTTAAATCTTGGTACATCTTATTATTACCAGGATGCATGGTGTATCTAGATTTATGGGCCTCCTCTAAAATTTTATTTCTTATGTCTCCTTGCTTAGGTACCCAAATCCTTTTCTTGTGGAATCTCTAGATTCCATCAATCCCTAACTCTAATTCCTTTATTCTTCCCTTCATTCCTTCAGCATCATCCTTGACTGCTGTTTCTTGAACATTCTTCAGTTGTTCCATTAAGTCCAATTGTAAACTTAATCTAAGAGCACGAACTCGTCGTTGTTTCTCATGATACTTACGACTTAGGGCATCTGCTACTACATTTGCCTTTCCTTCGTGATATTGAATATCACAGTCGTAGTCACTTAGAATTTCCATCCATCTTCTTTGCCTCATGTTTAATTCCTTTTGCCCAAATATGTATTTTAAACTCTTATGATCTGTATAGATAGTAAACCTACTTCCGTACAGATAATGTCTCCAAATTTTAAGGGCAAAAATTATGGCTCCTAATTCCAAGTCATGAGTCGTATAATTTTCCTCGTGCTTTTTCAATTGCCTTGAGGCATACGCAATTACTTTCTTGCGTTGCATCAGCACACATCCTAATCCAAGTTTAGAAGCATCACAATAAACTTCAAAATCTTCTGTCCCTTCTGGTAAGGCAAGAATTGGGGCGTTTGTTAACCTTTGCTTTAAAATCTTAAAAGCCTCTTCTTGTCTAGATCCCCATTCAAGCTTCACCGCTTTACAGGTTAGCTTAGTTAATGGCACGGCTATTTTAGAAAAATCCTTAATGAATCGTCTATAGTATCCGGCTAACCCTAGAAAACTTCTAACTTTCATTGGCTTACGTGGCTTGTCTCCTGTAATCACCACTATTTCTCCTGTAGGTGTATGAATTTCTATGGAATTCTTATCACAGAGGATTCGAGCATGGTTGGCTACCAACCAATCCATTCCTAACACAACATCGAATCCGGCTAAATTCATAGGTAACAGGTTTGCAGAAAATTTATGGCCTACGAGTTCTATCTTTCCTTTTTGCAAAACCTTATCTATGTGAACAGAATTACCATCCGCGGTTTCTACCGTAAAAATTTGTCTAAGATTGGTTAAGGGTAGGTTAAGAGCTTGGCAGAATGAAGTATTTATAAAACTTTGGTTTGCACCAGAGTCAAATAATACTTTTGCATAAATGTCGTGAACTAGGAACGTACCAGCTATTACATCTGGGATTAGCTCTGCTTCCTGGGTAGTCAACTAGAAGGCTCTTGCGTTTTTCTTGGTAGTTCCTTCTGCAGGTTTGGCTTTGTTGTCAGCTGGTTTGACCAGTTTAGGGCAGTCTGGTCTAAAATGTCCAGCTTCTCCACAGTTAAAGCAAATTATGGATTTCTTCCTTCTGCAGTCTTCTTCTTGATGCCCTGGAATTTTGCAGAAATTGCAATACCCTTTGCATCTTCCAAAATACTTTCTTTTACAGGTACTGTAAAATGGAGCAGTGGAAGATTGCCCGGTTCCCCTTTTCTTGAAATTACTACTATTACCCACACGGAATCCTTGGGTAATCTTTTGGGCCACTTCCTTCTTTCTATTTTCTTCCCGCGTACGCACCAGTCCATCTGTCAAAGTGTTGGCTAATTCCACTGCATCGTCAATTGTGCGAGGTCTCGCAGCTTTAACGATATCACGGATTTCGCCAATCAAACCCTAAATATAGCAAGAAATAAGTACTGGTTCTGGCGAAGCCAGGGTTGGCACAACTCTAGCATACTCGAAGAATGTCGAAGTATACCCTCGACAGTCTACATCCACCATCCGGTGGTTCAGGAACTTATTTGTCATTTGTTCCTTTTCATATTTGGGACAGAATTTTCTTTCTACTAGACTCTTAAATTCTGCCCAATTCATGGCATACGCCACATCACTTCCCTTAGCTTGTAGTACGGTGTTCCACCATTCGAGTGCCCCTTCTTTAAAAAGATGTGACGCGTACATGACCTTGTCTTCCTCAGCACATTTACTTATTTTAATTACTGCTTCGGTTTTCTCTAACCAACGCAGTGCAGCAGTTTCCCCTTCATTGCCTGCAAATTCAACTGGCTTACAGGCAAGAAATTCCTTGTAAGTGCAACCAGGCGTTGCAGCTTTCATTTTCTTAAGGAATGGGGCTTGCATCCCATCATTATCATTATTATTGTTGTTGCCGCCTCCATTTACACTATTACTGAAATTGTCGTCACGAGTACGTTTGCTGGGAATAATTGGTTGAGGTTCAACTGGATTTCGGGCAGCAGCAAGGATTGCTGGAATAGCATTGGCTATTCCTTGAGCAACAATGTTTTCTATATCTTGCCTATTAAGAAAGTGATCCTCATTGTTTTGCTCAGATTGGTTAACTTCATTAACTGGCTCATTGACGGTTCCATCTGATAATTTTCAATATTTAAATGTATAGATTATTGGCACAAAAGAAAATAAATAATAATTAGTCACAATAAAACAATCACACATAATCATGTCAACACGTATAGCCAAAATTGTTGACTTTGCGACGTTGATCTTTTTATATATTAGTATGCATCCATACACACCAGTTATTTTACAAAAGTTTTATTTTAAGTTATTTTATAAGATTATATTTTTATTAATATTTATTATTATTTTATTTATTAAACACACAACCACATACGATCCCCATCAGCTGGCACTTCAGAAATGACGTTCCCTCTCGTCGTATTTCCATGATATCCTTTCTCCCACTTCCCGGATTCTATTTCCTGCGTCCACCAGCTCTTCGCCATAGTGGCGGAGTTCAGCCAAGTTCTCGGTGCTCATCGGCGGGTTTGATGCAGGCTCAGGGTCAAACTGGGGGAAAAAGGTGTTAGGGTTATTCAAGAGGTTCTGAAACTGCCAATCACTTGTCCACCATTCCTCCAGCTCTCCGGGTAGAAGTTGGTGGTTGATTATGGGATCTGGGATAGCAGGTGCTAAGTTAACTGGAAGTTGTGATTCAGCGGGGTAATTGAAGAGGTCTTCATTGGCAGGTCCAATGAGGTCACAATTTGCCAGTTTGCGATCAAGCTCTTCCCAGGGTGGTATTTCCTGGGCTTGCCCTGAACTTTCCCCGATCTCTTTTCCTTTGCCTTTGTCTTTTGGTTCCTCAGTCTTTTTAATCCGCTGGGCAGCTGGCTTCTTCCTCCGTGCGCGTCTCCAGCCTACAATTCTCCTTCTTTTCTTCGTCTTGGGTTTCTCCTGGGCTTGAGCCTGGAATTCCATAGGTTCTTCAGTGTCGGCCAGATAATCGAAAAAGTCTCTGGAAACTTCTACGTCAGCAGGATAGATAGTGAGATTATGAAGAACTTCAGACAACTCATTCATGTTGTTTAGCAGATATAGAGGAAACACAAAATCCTAATTAAAAAGTTATATATTGCAAATTAAATTTCAGGTAATCGCAGAGTGGCAAATTGAGAAATTAAGTATTTCTAAATACTTAATTGGCTTAAATCAGTGGCTCTGATACCACCTTTTTCTGTCACGGCCCCCGTCCCGGTGTGACCCGGTCCAGGAGCCGCGGGACAGAAACCCGTGGTATTTATTATTTGAGTTGACAGCGGAAGTTTAACAGGATCTTTTAAAACTTAAAACTGCCCAAGTATTTTATTTCATAATTTGGGACAAAACCCCGTAATTTACAATAGAGGAATTTCACGATGAAATTCCCTGTTTTACAAAACATGTTTATTTATTTAACTGAGCCACCACTTCAAGCTTTATTAGTGCTCCGTAGCACTTTTCATTGATTCACAGTAGGTCACCTGAAACATGTTTAAAAATATTTTATCAGCGGGGAAATACTGGCGAGTCACTCGATTTCAATAAAATGACACATGGTTATAAATTACAGCATAAGAGCGATTATAATGGCTACTATCTTATTTTTATCTGGCGCCGTGTCACACCCTGGTGACGATGGTCATACCACTATTGGGTCCTTTCACCCAAGTAGTGATGATTATCACTGTTAGGTTTGTTAATCTAACCGTGAGAGATTAGTAATATGCACAATACCCCACTAGCCAGTGATTCAAGATAACCACGACTTAATCCCTGTAATTATAACTTTTGAAAACACTTTGAGATTTGATTAAAATAGTTTATAAAAAGAGAATGACTCACATTGCAAGTTTAGACGGGCAGAGTTTAGCCTACTGATTTAGCCGTGTAACCTAGTTAAAATGACATGCATACGAAACTAGGTCAGAAACTTAATACAACATTTACGATAAACTTCACGAAATCAAAACCCTCACGACGAATGACAAAGTATAGCCCTGATTTGGCCAGCACTTAAACATCCATCGGATCGGTTTCAATCAATCGGACATTACATCGTAGCAGTGATCGAGTTAATACCCTGTATTCGTAGCAGCGCCTCGATACCGTAATACTCGTTTCCAGCAGAATTGGGACGTTTTGAAACTGAAATTTCGAATGCAGAAACAAGTACCATGCACAGGCTACTTATAGCAACATTTCAAGTTTTACGCGGCCCGCGTAAGCCTTAACATGGCTATTACGCGGCCCGCGAGAACCCCTATCCTACGTGTAGGGCTGGTGTGTCACGAGTAGGGTTGCCACGTGTGTGACACGTGGCCCAGAACGCTTATCCGGTCAACTTTAAGTTGACGCGGCCCGCGTAAGCCTAAGCTTACGTTTTACGCGGCCCGCCTGAAACTCAGAATTCTTGTTTTCCTGGTTTTTCATGCACATAAGGGTTTCATGGGTCCGGGTTTTCACTTACGGGTCATTTTGGGGCATTTTTGCAGGTCCTTACACGATGATCCCTATCTTGTGGGGTGTTCGTGTTCTTCCAGTTTAGCTCTCAAGTAACCGCACGTCCTTTACGGTTACCTCGTTGTCGAACGATGTGGGGAACTTGCGTCATTGTTGGCCGTGTTTGGTCGAACAATGTGAATCTGAACTATGGGCAAATAAACATGGTTATAGGCAGGGTTGTGCCCACCATTGTTTATTCTATGCGGCTCATAGGTGGGCAAACAAAGTCATAAGCAGACTTGTTACCACTGTTCCTTGGCTTGTTGCTCAAGGAGATCACCTTAGATACTTGGGAATCTGGGTGGGTGAAACTCGTCCGCATTCGTTCTGTAGCCACTTTCCTTCACGCTTAGTTGGAAAGCAGTTTTTCTGGAAGTAGCTTTGCTCATCTGTTTGAGGACTTAGTCATGGCTCTTCCGTAGCTACCCTTCGTGTAGTTACGTTTTGCCGCAGCTACTCATGAGTGTCTGCGGTTTGCAGCAGAATACTCGTTTTAAAAGAGGGATTCTCTTTGATGTGGCTCTTGAAGGATCAGGAGTCAGGGTTGCTGATGTGCGGTTGCTCATCATACTTATCTTTTTCCCTATGGAGAAGTTGTTTGCGTCCCCTCCGTGGTTGTAAACCGGACACGAGGGATTTGAAGCTTGAAGAACTTCAAGGTAATGCGGTTTTCGTTGTTCCTGAGAAGCGGTTTCGCAGTCCAAAGAACAACGCTGGTTCTGAGTATCTGACACACCTGTACAGGCTCGTGTGTGTCAGTTCCGCATATTCCACGTATGCTCGTGGGTATATGCGGATATAGGTTATTTCCCTTTACATAGTGTAAATATATTTTTTCTATTTTTTGAGGGGATGTAAAAAACGACATGCGGTCTAGGTTATAGGTTGAGAGACCATAAAAAACCGCATGCCGCGTACGTGAGAGTTATCTTCGTTTGTAGCTTTTGTAAACGTTATAGACCGCACGTGTGAGTTGGTGGAAGTTGGTGAGATTTGCCTGACATGTGCTGAAATGAAAGGACGTTTGCACTGCCCAAGGTAATCACTGCACTGTAGCATGAGTGTAAAAGTCTTTTTTGTCAGGCGCGTGGGCGGCTACTCGCGCGTGGTAACCGTCAGCGGAACCGTCGCTGTACACGTGGTGTTGCCTAATTCGCTTTTTCCATGTACGACGTTTCGGTTACTGTTCCGCATTTATTGCGATGAGTATAAAAGGGGAAACCGTTGTGGGGTTTCCCCTCACTTCTACGAAATTTCAAAAAATTCCGGTGAGAGAAAGAGAGATTCCTTCGTCCTCTCCGATCGATTTGTTTGATTTTTCGGTGAGGTTTCTGAGTTTCTGAACTCATCTTCCATTTTCTGTCTTCTACATTGTGATGGCTGAACCATCGAATCCCCATTCCGCTGTGGGTGAGAATCCTGAACCGTCATCGCCGGTGGCGGCAGAGGAGGAGGAAGGTGATGCTCCCGGTGGTGGTTTGCCGGTTCTGAGGTGGCCGAAGATGATGTTCGACAATCTATCGAGGGATACTCAGATGCCGCCGGAGTATGGGGCCATTTATCCACAGGAGGGTGAGACCGGTGCCGATGCTCCGGCGGGGCACGTCACCCTGTGGGCTGATTTCTTCGGGGTTTGCAATCTCCGGTTGCCATTGACGGTGTTTGTCGTTGAAGTTTTGGAGTGGTACAAACTTCATATTTCCCAATTGAGTCCGTTTGGGATGATCCGGATTCGTAATTTTGAGTATACGTTTCGTGCTTTCGGTATAGAGCCCACTGTCGGGGATTTCCGACGGTTCTATCAGATGACGGTGTTGATGGGGTTCTTCTCCTTCCGTCAACGAGAGGGTAGTCCCAAGTTGATGACCCCTCCCAAGGGTCTTACGAAGTGGAAAACCAAGTTTTTCTACGTTAAAGCTGCTGCCATTACCGCGAGGTTGCAGTTTAGAAACGTAACAGACACCATCATATCGGAGAACATCAATCTTCCTAAAGCGGATACGGTGGCACGCCTTATATTGTAGTTTGCGTGTCTCTGCTTTGCTCTCGGGGGTAACACCTGATTGTAAATATGCGATGATTGGTGTCATCCAAGACGTTGTCCCGTATTGGATGACGTTGACTTGGCGCAGGGGGACCGAGGGATTTTGCAGGATCTCGATACGTATCTCCTTTGCCAGATGTTGGAAGCTGGTGGATGCGAGTTTTGAAAGTGCATCCGCGGGTTTGTTTTCACTCCTGTTGATATGTCGGATATTGAAGGACGTGAACTTGGATTTTAGTTGCATGGCTTATTCGAGATAGAGGATCATGATCTCTCTTTCGCGGCGTAGTCACCGCGGATTTGCCCCGCAACTAGTAATGAGTCGACGTGTGCTTCCAAGTGTTGGACGCCGAGTTTGACTGCCAAGCGTAGCCCTGCTAGCAAAGCTTCGTATTCTGCCTCGTTATTTATACTTTTGAAATCGAGGCGGATGGCGTAGGTGAGCTCTTGACCATCAGGGCTTACGAGTCGCAGACCTGCACCCGTGCCATCTTCGTTGGACGCACCATCAGTATATAGTGCCCAGATGTCGGATGAGGACGGTGGAGGTGTAGGGGTTTGTTCATCTTCACATTCTTGGATGCGATTCACCGGTACTTCCACGGCGAAGTCAGCTAAGACTTGGCCTTTGATTGCTGGGCGTGGTTTGTAAACCAATGTGTGTACGCCCAGTTCAATGGCCCATTTTGCTAATCTTCCAGAGATTTCAGGCTTGGAGAGGATTTGCCCGATCCTGTAGTTGGTGAGCACGGTGATGACGTGGTTTGCAAAGTAACGGCGCAACTGTCTGGACGCATGCACCAGTGCGAGTACCAACATCTCCATGATGGAGTATCTTGTCTCTGGATCATTCAGCATTTTGCTGACGTAATAGATTGGTGTTTGTACTCCTTCTCTTTCCACGATGAGCACCGCCCCTACCGCGTTATCTGCGGCTGATAGGTAGAGGATGAGCGGTTCTTTCTTGCGTGGTGCAGTGAGAGTTGGGAGTTAGATTAAACACTCTTTCATCTCCCGGAAGGCGCTTTCTGCCTCTGCGGTCCACTGGAACTGTTCCTTTTTTAAGCAGTTCCGCAGGGTGCTGATAAAGGGGTAAGATTTAGCTGCGTGGTTAGCTAGGAATCTGTTCAAAGCGGCTAGCCGGCCGGCTAGTCGTTGCATTTCCTTTATTGTAGAAGGTGATGGCATGCGCTCGATCGCCTGAACTTTTTCCGGGTTCACCTTGAATCCATCTTTTGTGACGATGAATCCAAGGAACTTGCCTTCTTCCATTCCAAACGAGCATTTCCCTGGATTGAGCTTCATGTTGACGCTTCGCAGAGTTTGGAATGTTCTTTCAATGTCTGTAAGCATGGTATCCTCCTCCATGCTCATGACGACTAGGTAGTCCATGTAGATTTTGACACTTTTGCTGATTTGATTGCCAAAAGTGTCGTTCATCAGTTTTTGATAGGTTACGCCCGCGTTACGCAACCCGAATGGCATTTTTGTGTAACAGTAGTTCCCCGTAGGGGTGCGGAATGCCGTTTTATCTTCATCCTCGATTGCCATATGTCGCAACCCCCGATCCCACATCCCCGGGAACGGGCGGCCGCGAGCCAGTTTCGGTGGTATCTCGTATTGTCTAATTTGCCAGCGGAAATTTTCATCAGGACCATAGTTAGGAAACATTTATCAGAGTAAAATACCACATTTTCATAACATTAAACAAATGGGTTAAAACCCAAGTTCGTAGTACACACATTTTCATAGGAATAAATCCTATTTTATTAATAAAAACATTTATTTTATCTTAGTTAACTTTATTGCCACTTTTCCAAGCCTTCAGTGTTGTCCAGCTGGCTTCTATTTGGCTTTCACAGTTTGTTACCTGAAACGCGTTTTAAAAACATTTGTCAGTGGGAAATACTGGTGAGTGAATCCTAGTTTAATCAAGTTTAAGTAAAACCCAGTGTACAGTATTGAGGGCGATCTCGCAATTACATTTGTTTCCAAGACATAACAATTAACATCCATGGTACTGTCAAACCCGACTTGTGTAAATGTTACTCCTTGACCAGGTGGTAACAAATTTTGTATACAAAACCCCAACATACTCATGATAATTGTATTCTTACAAATACTCAATAACTGTTATTCGCATGGAAAAGTATTTAAGGTTTTGTAAAACAGTTAACAAAAAGCGGATCAACTCACATTGTTGTCTTAGATTTTCCGTAAGGGTTTCCTGGTGACAATCTATAATTTACACAAATGCACACGTGTTAGTATAATAACCCATTTTAACATTAGTAATACCCTCCCCGAGACGGCATTCCAACGACTACGTCGGGCAGAACCACGACTGTCGTTACGGAACCCTAGATCAATCGGGCAGCGTATCTAATACGTATCCAGGGGTTATAATACTTACAACAGAGCAGAACTTCGCTATTTAGGGGGGTATTATACCCGAGTATAAAGCCTATAATCATAAATTGAGATTGAGAAAGAAACTTTGAACGAATTCGAATGAAATCCGATGGCCTGCTTATATAGTTGCTGAGTCTGGTTCTCTCGCGGCCCGCGTAACACAAGACCAGGGCTTACGCGGCCCGCGTCAAACCCGGGTCAACGTGTAGCCCATCCGGATCAGCAAATAGACTCGACATGTGTTGGGCCACTTGGCCGCACCGGGCTGTGCCACCTTTTGAGCCTCTCGCGGCCCGCGTAAGGGTTATGGGGTACCTTACGCGGCCCGCCTCAACTTAAATTTTTATGTTTTTCATTTATTTTTAATTCTATATTGTATTTCGGGCTCGGTTTTCACATACGGGGTGTATTTTGGGACATATTGGGATATTTTAAAATATATTAGGGTGTTGGAAATAATTATGAGGGTGTCGGTTTTATTGAGGATTGTTACATCCTCCCCACCTTGTTTTAGAGCTCGTCCTCGAGATCTACTGGAACAAGTGTGGATATTTCCTTTGCATCTCTGATTCAAGCTCCCATGTGTACTCAGGTCCTCTTTTGGAGTCCCACTTCACTTTGACCAGAACTAATCTCTTATGTTTGAGATTCTTAACTTTCATGTCTTCAATCTGTAGAGGCCTTTCTATAAACTTGAGTTGTTCATTTACCTCTATATCCTTAAGAGGTACTATCAGTGATTCATTGGCTAAGCATTTCTTGAGATTAGATACATGAAATACATCATGTATTCCTGCCATTTCCTCTGGCAGTTGTAGCTGATAGGCTACATGTCCTATTTTTCTAATAATCTCAAAAGGTCCAACATACCTGGGACTTAGCTTTCCTCTTTTGATGAATCTTACTACTCCTTTCCAAGGAGAGACCTTTAACAATACTTTATCTCCTACTTGAAATTCCAATGGTTTGCGTCGGTTATTAGCATAACTCTTCTGTCGATCACGTGCTGCTTTCAGTCGTTCCTTGACTTGAATAATCTTGTCAGTTGTTTCTTGCACTATTTCAGGTCCAGGTAGTTGCTTTTCCCCAATTTCTGCCCAACAGACTTGTGTGATAACTATTTCGGCACCTTCGTCCATAAAGTGCTTCGAATGGTGCAGCATTTATACTTGTGTGATAACTATTGTTATAAGATAATTCTATTAAAGGTAAGTGATCGTCCCAATTACCTCCGAAATCAATTACACAAGCTCTAAGCATGTCCGTCATTGTCTGAATTGTCCTTTGGCTTTGTACGTCTGTTTGAGGATGATAAGCTGTGCTCAGCTTTAACTTGGTTCCCATTGCCTTTTGGAAACTTGACCAAAAATGAGAGGTAAATAGGCTATCCCTATTAGAAACGATTGATAAAGGAATTCCATGTAATGAAACAATTTCATTTACATACAATTTGGCTAGCTGTTCCATACTGAAAGTTTCTTTCATTGGTAGGAAATGAGCTGACTTGGTTAGCCTGTCTACAATCACCCAGATTGTATCATTTCCTTTCTTTGTTTTGGGTAATTTAGTAACAAAATCCATTGTTATTAATTCCCATTTCCACACTGGCATTTCTAACTGTTGCAATAGACCTGAGGGTTTCTGGTGTTCAGCTTTAACTTGTGAACAAGTTAAACATTTAGAAACATAGGCTGCTATGTCCTTCTTCATTCCTATCCACCATAAATTTTTCCCTAAATCCTGGTACATTTTATCACTTCCTGGATGCATCGTATACTTAGACTTATGGGCTTCTTCTAATATACGATGACGTAGGTTTCCTAATTTAGGTATCCACATTCTCTTCATATGGAATCTCCAAATTCCATCTGTTCCTTGTTCTAATTCTTTTAGCATACCTTTTAATTTTTCAGTATCATCCTTGATTACTGATTCTTGTGCTTTTCTGATTTGTTCGTTTAAATCTACTTGCAGATTTAATTTAAGAGAACGTACCCTTTTTGCTTTTCATGATACTTTCGGCTTAAAGCATCTGCCACTACATTTGCTTTTCCTTCATGATACTGGATATCACAATCATAGTCACTAAGCATCTCCATCCAGTGTCTTTGTCTCATATTCAACTCCTTTTGCCCGAAAACATACCTTAAACTCTTATGATCAGTGAATATGGTAAACTTACTACCATAAAGGTAATGTCTCCAAATCTTAAGGGCAAAAATTATAGCTCCTAATTCCAAGTCATGGGTTGAATAATTTTCTTCATGATTCTTAAGTTGCCTAGATGCATAAGCTATAACATTTTGGCGTTGCATCAATACACATCCATAACCTAATTTAGAAGCGTCACAATAGACTACAAAGTCTTCAGTTCCTTCTGGTAACGCTAATATGGGTGTATGGGTTAATTTATGCTTAAGAATTCTAAATGCTTCTTCTTGTTTTGGTCCCCATTCAAACTTAATGGATTTACAGGTTAACTTAGTTAAAGGAATGGCTATTCTAGAAAAATCTCGAATAAATCTCCTATAATAACCGGCCAATCCTAAGAAACTTCTAACCTCAGTTGGTGACTCAGGGGTTTTCCATTTGATAATCGTCTCGATCTTTGTTGGATCTACATGAATTTCTTCATGGTTCACTAAGTGTCTAATAAATTGTACATGTTCTAGCCAAAACTCGCACTTTGAAAATTTAGCATAAAGCTTTTCCTTTCTTAATAGACTCAAAAGTGCGTGCAAATGCTTTGCATGATCTTCCTTATTTTTAGAATAAATGAGAATATCATCTATGAAGACTATTATGAATTTATCCAAATATGGCTTAAATATTCGGTTCATCATGTCCATAAATGCGGCTGGGGCATTGGTTAAACCAAATGGCATGACAGTAAATTCATAATGGCCATACCTTGTTCTGAATGCGGTCTTAGGAATGTCCTCTTCCTGTATCTTTAATTGATGATATCCTGACCTTAAATCGATTTTAGAGAAAAATCGAGCTCCTTGCAGTTGATCGAACAGGTCATCGATCCTTGGTAATGGGTACCGGTTCTTGATCGTGACCTTGTTTAATTCACGGTAGTCAATGCACATACGCATCGATCCGTCCTTCTTTTTTACGAATAAAATCGGTGCTCCCCAAGGCGACGAACTTGGTTGTATGAATCTTTTTTCTTATATAGCTTGCAGTTTTCATCACAGAGATGAATTTAGTGGACCTAGAGGGTTTATCTCCTTTTATTGTGATCTTTTCACCTTTTGGTGAATTTACTTGGATTGACTTTTGATCACATAGAATACTGGCTTTGTTAGCTATTAACCAATCCATTCCTAATACAACATCAAATCCTGCCAGATTCATAGGATAAAGGTTTGCCACAAACTTTTGGTTTAAAAACTCTATTCTTGCTCCCTGCAAGATTTCAGAAATCCTAACTGTTTCTCCATTAGCTGTCTCTACTAGACATTCTTGTGGTAGTTTAGTTAATGACTGATTTAGAAGTTTGCAAAACGAAGTATTAATGAAACTTTGGTTTTGTTAGGTCCAGAAGTTTTACGCTTATCTTTATTGTATTAATTTATGTATTAATTGGATTTAGATTAGGTTTTGGGCTTGGGCTAGGCCATGTGGGCCAATAGGGTAGAGGCTCCTATAAATAGTCTTATTAGATTATTAGTGGTAGAGCTCTCCCATAGTGTCACCATGTAATCCCCAAAGGAGAACCTTGTACCCGACAATCCTAGAGATTGTGTGCAAGGTTCTCGGAGATCGTACCAGACAGTCCTTGAGGCTGTGTGCGATCTAAGCAGCGGCACTGAGTTCTTTAATAAAATATTTCTTTTTGTTCTTGTCGGTTTGATCTTACTTTCCGCATTCGATCGAACCGTTGAGTGATGTCACGGGTTATTCGAGACTAACAAGTGGTATCAGAGCCATTGAAGTCTTTCAAAGGCTCGGTTTTTTATATCACTCGAAGAACAAGAAGAAACTTTGCACAAGTGTCGGGGAATGTGTGTTCGTAAATGGTAAGATCTCCGGTTTTTAAAATCTAATGTTCATTCACAGATCTGAAAAAATTCAAGATCTGGTGTTATTATTATCGGAAGCAAATTCTCCGGTTCACTTTGAGTTTCAGAGACATAAAACGGAGACCAGATCTGTGTGTTATGAGTTGTTTCAGATCTGAGAATTTGTTCTTCATTAGTTTGTCAAGAAAACACCTAGTTGTGTGTGTTTTTGTTGAGGTGAACGTGGAGCACCGGAGAAGATGATGTCGGTTCGTTGGTCGCCGGAGTAGGTGTGATGAAAGGTGAAGAAATGATGACAGAGGAGATCGAAGGTGGTGGTGAAGATGTAGTGGACGGAAAAGATGAACGGCGGTGGTTAGAAGCTGAATCACGGCGGAGATGTTAACGGAGATGATGATGGGATATGATGATGGTCTCGGACTATGATTTATGCCGAGAAGACGAGATGGTTAACGATGAGAAAGGTTGGCGATGCGAATGATACGGGATGTAATCTCGGATGATAGTGTTATGTGTTTCGGATTAGAAGAATTGGTTATCTCCGATGAATTATGTAATGATATTGGCGATATAAGATGGAACACGGATTGATTCAAGATGATCTCTGATGATTCTGATAGAAATATGTGAAGATGATGTTTATGAATGATGATGTCACAACAGCAAAGAATGTTGGGTAATGATTGATGGCGGCTGTGCACATGATGTTCATTCAGAATTATCAAAAACCCTAAAATATCTAAACCATTGGATGATGTTGATCTACGGCCAGGAAATGAAGGGCATTTTTGTATTCAGCACAACATTGTGTGGGGCATGATGTGTGGGATCTGATGTGGAGCAGAATGATGAATCAAAATGTACAGCCATAAAGTTGGAAGCTTCTAAGGGTGATCGGGGCGTATGCGGTGACCAAGAGCGGGGACCCTATCCACCGATCGGGAACACCACCGCCATCCAAGCGGGGACCCGAATCGGGGAGGGTGAGCGGTGGGGAGTCACCGAAGAGGGGGAGAGATGGTGGTGGGGCCAGCCTATGTTTCAACCAATCAAAAGCTTTTTTTTTTTTTTTTTTTAATAAAAAAACAATTCCCCTAAGAGGGGAGTGCCGCCATCAAATTGGGGTGCGAGGGGAGTTTAAGAGGGGAGTTGACGTGGCATAAACGGATTGGGTGTGCGTAAGAGAGGGGACTCCCCTCTTAGGGGAGTGCCCCGCTCACCCTAAGACTAATGGGTATGGGGTCGGCTAGCCCCGGCGCCGGTCCCCCACACCGCCCCCTTAGCCCCGGCTCGGCCCAAACGTCCCCCATGCGCCGAATGAGACGGACCCACCTTCACATATTTTCAAAATATGAACGTTATGAACGGCTATTTTTCAAAAAAAAAAAAAAAAATCTATTTTTCTATAAAAACACTCTCATTTTCACCATTTTTCCCCACTTTCAACCCACAACCTTCTCATTTTTATACCATTTTCTCTCCACTTTTATAAAAAAAATTACCTTTTCATCCACAATGCCATCTAATTCTTGGTGGTCCTCGTCTTCGGATGAGGAAGAGGAGATGTTTATCGCGAACGTTGTGCTACGGGCGGCGGAGATTCTTATCGAGGAGGAAGAGGAAGACGAAGAGGAAGACGTCTCGTCTGAAAGCGTTATTACCACACGAATACGGGTTAACAGAGACCGCCAAGGTTTATCATTAATAAATTTTATTATCCTTATTTCCTCGTATTTATATATTTTTTACGACAGGAGCGCACGAGAAATTGGTGAACGATTATTTTTCGGATGCACCCCTTTACAATGCCGATATATTCAGACGCAGATTCCGAATGAGTCGTTGGTTATTCACACGGATTGCTGATGATTTGGCGGGGCTAGACCCGTTTTTCACGCAACGACCCGATGCTCGCGGTTATGAAGGGTTCACCACGTTACAAAAGTGTACTGCGGCCATTCGCCAACTGGCGTACGGGACAGTGGCCGACGCTTTGGACGAATACTTACAAATGTCGGCAAGAACTACGCGGGAATGTTTGTATCGGTTTTGCCGTAATGTGGTGAAACTGTATAGCAAAAAATATTTGCGTAAACCAAACGTGTATGATGTTCAGCAGTTGTACCAAGCTCATGAAGCACGGCACGGGTTTCCGGGAATGCTTGGTAGTATTGATTGTATGCATTGGGCGTGGCATAGATGCCCGACTGCGTGGCGCGGCCAATATACTCGCGGTGATCACGGCTATCCAACCGTGATACTTGAAGCCGTGGCATCACAAGATTTGTGGATCTGGCATTCTTTCTTTGGTCTCCCTGGTTCACTCAACGACCTCAATGTGTTATACCAATCGGCGATCTTTACCGATGTCGTTAATGGAACCGGTCCGGACACCCGTTTTACAGTTTCTGGGGTTGAGTATAGACGTGGGTATTATCTTACTGACGGGATATATCCGTCTTGGTCTACAATTGTGAAGACTATTCCACATCCCGATGACGAAAAAAGAAAAAAATTTGCCAAGCGTCAAGAAGCTGCAAGAAAAGACATCGAACGTGCTTTTGGTGTCTTACGAAAAAATGGGCCATCCTTGAACAACCGGCACGTGCGTTCACACCGAAGAGGTTGCGCCTTTGTATGTACGCTTGCATTTTGCTCCATAACATGATAATTGAAGACGAAGGTCGGGCAATTTGTGAGTATGATGAGAATGCATCATACGGGAATACTGTCCCGGTAGATCCGCCACAACAGGATTTAAACTCGTTCTCGCTAACCAACGACTTCACGCATGCAAACCTTCAACAGGATTTGGTATAACATATTTGGAACAACTTTAACGTAGCGGACGGTGACGAGGACGAAGACGAAGACGAGTAGTTATTTTTAGGTTATGTAATTTTTTATTTTTATTTTTCGGTAATTTTTTTTTTTTTAGGAAATGTAATTTTTTTTTATGTTATGAAATGAAATTATTTATGTTGTTTTATGTTGTATTTTTTAATTTTTATAAAGTTTTTATTAAGTTAATAAATTAAAACTTAGAAAATTATAAAATAATGAGGTGGGGCCCCATCCCCCACGAGCCTCCATCCCCCTCAAATATGATGGAGGCTCATCCCCCACGAGCCGCCTGCGTAGCGCCTACGTGGAGGCTCATCCCCTCCAAGCCCATCCTAACCATACCCTTTAGTCTAAGGGTGATGACTTAGACTAAAGGGTATTGGGGCCGGCTAGGCCCGGCTAGGACCGGCGCCGGTCCCCCACACCGCCCCCCTGAGGGTCGGCTCGGCCCAAACAGCTCCCCACAGCCGAATGAGACGGGGCTCCTTTCTTCTCTCTCTCTCATCTTGGTCTCTCCTCTCTCTCTATCTCTCTCTAAAGTTTTATATTTTTTTATTGTTGTGGGGCCTCATCCTCCATCCCCCTCAAATATGAAGGAGGCCCATCCCACATGAGCCGGTGACGTGGCGCTGACGTGGCGGCTCATCCCCTCCAAGCCCATCCTCTCCATACCCTTTAGTCTTATTTTGAGCCCAATAGAGAAGAGCCCAGGTTAGTATAATAGTGGATCTAGTAATGAATGTCCAAATTGTAGTGGGAGTAGGCCGGACAGAAACCTTGTCTACGGCAACTACATCTGGACAAATTGGACTTGGGCCCTACAATGGTCTTAATTTTCTACAATATGTTTGATACTGGGCCACGCATGGAAATACTGTAAACATTCATCATTATATCATCACGGACAAGATTCTGTAATCCGAGATACATTTCAATTCGTCCGACATCACATTCATAATCTTTTCATCCGAGATACGTTGATGGACTTGTTCACTGCTGGGCCACTAAAGGAGAAGACCCAAGGTTGGAGATCGTCTAAACCGCAATAAAGATAGCATAAAACTAGGGGGAGATTGTTAGGTCCAGAAGTTTTACGCTTATCTTTATTGTATTAATTGGGTTTAGATTAGGTTTTGGGCTTGGGCTAGGCCATGTGGGCCAATAGGGTAGAGGCTCCTATAAATAGTCTTATTAGATTATTAGTGGTAGAGCTCTCCCATAGTGTCACCATGTAATCCCCAAAGGAGAACCTTGTACCCCACAATCCTAGAGATTGTGTGCAAGGTTCTCGGAGATCGTACCAGACAGTCCTTGAGGCTGTGTGCGATCTAAGCAGCGGCACTGAGTTCTTTAATAAAATATTTCTTTTTGTTCTTGTCGGTTTGATCTTACTTTCCGCATTCGATCGAACCGTTGAGTGATGTCACGGGTTATTCGAGACTAACACATGTATGGTTGTAAATTATGCTTAAATGGTTGTACCCTAATCAAATAATGGTTCCATTATCTTACCATATTCAATCAGTTTGATCCATTCAAAGTTGTGTTGTTTTATTTGTAAATTATAATTATTTATGATAGGGTAGGGTTCCAGCGTGAACAACCTCCCAAGAGTGAACTGCGTGAACAGATCTGGACCCTTGATATTTATGATCTTGAGATTATTGATGAGTGGCATGATTGTAATTATTTGGTTAATTGATACTATTTAATTAAAGAAATAAGGGTATATGGGTAATTAAACTATTAAATAATTCAAAACCAAAACCCTTAAAAGTTTCCATATTAACCATATCCGTTCAAATATACAGAGGAGCTTTCTCTCTCACCATTACCGCCGACAACAAAGAAAACTATCATTGGAGCTATCTAATCGACGGAATACACAGCCGGAAATCATTGTTCGAATACATAGAGGAGGTCGGTCGAAGGCTATGTCTCACCATCGCCGCCGTCATGGAGGAAAACCAGAGGAGGACCGTCGAAGATATCCAGTCGCCGGAATACTCATATGATTTTCAACAACAAAGGTACACAATGATAAAGTATAAATGTTTATATGATTCAGTAAATCGTTGCATGTTTTATAATTCTTCTAAGAACATCAAATCGGAAGTTAGGGTTTCTAAAAGCTGTTCTAAAAGTTGTTTAATCACGAGGTTTTGCTACAATGGTGTGTTTCTGATCAATTGTTGTTCGAGTATATGCTTAATTTTTTGAAGGATAGGGTTGATTTAACAAGATAGTGGATTATACATTGTTTTTATTCGATGTACACATGTGTATTTTGTGCGTATTTTTCTGAATGCCAATGTATAAGTGTGTACACATGTGTATGTTGATGTTAAGCTGATCTGAACTATATATGTTCTGCAGACTGTTTTTTTAACCATATGTTAGTTTTGTCCGGTGTACACATGTGTATATACATTTAATTCAAATAAGTACACCTGTGTACTCATATGTATACACATCATGTGTCACAACTGCTAGATGAACGTCTTCGCGCTATCTCTTGATTTAAAGGAACTGAAGATCTTTCTTATGATAAATTACCTACCAGTCCTTTTACGTATGATTATGTCAAAGTTAAAACGATATCATCAGCTTCGTCATATACTGTGCGGCGAAACGGTGGCTAGTGACGATAATTCAGTATCCAGCAGCCAGCAATGGTGTGAAGCGATTGAAAAATAATTGTCGTTAATGTTGTTTCATAGTTCATCGATGGTTAGTTATATTATTAGATTTCGTGTTTATAGATATAATTATATAAATATTGTAATCTTAATTCTTACATT
Organism: Helianthus tuberosus; assembly: GCA_030545235.1. Classification (NCBI taxonomy): domain Eukaryota; kingdom Viridiplantae; phylum Streptophyta; class Magnoliopsida; order Asterales; family Asteraceae; genus Helianthus; species Helianthus tuberosus. Next base: position 32,052,336 of record CM060395.1, read on the forward strand.
AACTTTCTTTTTGGAAGGTGAGGGCTGCAACGGTGACGTGTTTTGCAGGAATAACGTTTAGCGTTTTCTTTTCACTTCCAGAAGACAAACAGGATCAGATTATCAGTTATTCTGTAAGATATTCATATAGTTATCTTATTTTAAAAATCTTTAATATTACTATTTTCATTTTGTTGAAAACTTCTATAGATCAACGCCTCTTTTAACGATGAGGTCCCTCTTGTAAGATCTGTTGCTCGTCGTGCAATTGGCGTCATTCCGTGTTTTCCACAAGCTTTAAAGAGGTAATCGTTTTTCCAAGAAATTATCGTATTGTAGATTTGCATCTGAAGTTTAAAGTTTGAATATATATAATGATATAATATTGTCTGAATGTATAGTGTGGAGATTCTTGGCAAGTTTATAAATGCTGCTGAAATCAACAGTACATAAGGTGTAAAGGCTACTGTACACTTATGTAATGCACTGTTGTGCACATGTGTACAGACTGTTGTGCACATGTGTACAGACTGTTGTACACAGATGAACATACCAGTGTACACCGAAGTACCTGCTAACCCGACATGATTGACACCCCTAGTTATCGATCTATAGTCTATATATGGATGTAGGTTAATAAAAAAATTCAGCTAGTAAATTAGATGACTAAACTACAATGTTATATTTTGTTCTGAGTGTTTCTTGTTTGATATTTATGCAGGCTTTGGCCCGATTTCAAGAAGTTAGTAACAGATACACCCAGCAATACGCAAGCTAGTAGTAATAACGGTGGAAATGACAGAAAAAAATCCAGGTGGTGATGGTGAAAACAACCCCAGTCCGAGCGAAGAAGGAACTTCGGATCCCAAAAATGGTTCAATCTTAACCTCAAAGGCGATAGAAAAACTGGTTAATGACATACGTTATGGGTTTATTCGGTGTGAATCTTTTTTGTGTTTTGTTCATATTCGTAGTGGCTTGTTAGTAATCAAAATCAAGGATTGTTTTGTTCATATAAGCTTTACATCATTTGATGAACATTCTATACGTTCTTTATCTTCTTTAGCATTGTACATATGTGTAAATATCCAAGTACACCTGTGTACACAATGCACATGTAAATATCCGTATCATCAGTATGGGTATCAAATGTTTGATTAACTTTGTTTTCGCTGCGAGCTTTGAATTTGTCAGTTATCATTTTCGCGTCTCTATCACCAATAAAATCTCGAATGTCCGGTACCTAGTCCCATTGGGAGTTTCATAGACGTTACTCGCAACCGACTCTGCACAATTACATTACAAAAGGTTGGTTAAAAAAAAGGACAACAATGCTGAGGGTCTTCAAAGGCTCATTAACTAAAATTATGCTATTTACATGCAACGACAATTGTATCATACACATGTGTACTATCGTGTTGGATGTATAGAAGAAGCAGTACACATGTGTACCTCGGACCTAAATATTATACACAAACAAAAAATGACTAAAAACTCAAGTTTTACAAACCTGGTTTTACAGTGGACTGCTATTTACAAAGAACTGAACACTCTTGTATACATGAATTTAGCAAAAAGATAATTATAAAAGAAACATAATCAAATCACATTTAGTTACCAAAATATAATACAATAATATCAAACTATATGCTTCTAGATTGATTGATATTTGAATGAGAAAATAACCTGAATAGGTGTCCAACCACAAGGATCAGGATAAAGATCTGACCCATTCCACCAATTACCCACAAATCCTTGAATAGCAGAGTATATAGCATCTTGCTCTGTTTTCACCATTAGAGCTCCAACTGAATCTCCATTACTATCTCCATTAACACAAGTTCCAATCAACAAACCATCATCAAACCCACAACAACAAAATACCCATCAATTCTACACCTTAAATCCATCACAATTCCTCTGTTTCACAGTTTCACTCATCACTAAAGATCTTGACAATTAGAAATCAATACACAACAATTGTCCGACGGAATCTTAGTCCGAATCCGATTAATGTACACCGATTATTCTTCGCCGGAATCTTAGTCTGGCTCCGATTAATGTCCGACGGAACAAAACTACAACACCCAATCAAATACCGGCAACGATACAATTGACGGCGAGAAATAATCGATCTTCAGGCGAAATATGACGTGATGAACGACCAAATATGAACTTGAATTTTCTGGGTTTATGAACGTGATGAACGGCTGACGTGAAGATTGGATGAATCGCATGAAAATATGGATATTTGTTAGAGATTATCGATGATAATCTTGAAAAATAAAAAATATGTTAAAGATTTTGAAATAATATTCTTATTATGTAACTGATATTGGATTAATAATAAAATGATTTGAATTCAACTTTTTATAAAATTACAATCCTACCCTTGTCAACTATATAGAAATGAAGGGTCCAGATCAGTTCACGCAGTTCATGCTTGGGATTTTGTTCACGTTTGAACCTAATCCATTTATGATAATCTAATTAATTTAGCCAAAATCTTGTATAAATATAATTTACAACATATTGATGCAATGGTTGTTGTAATGTATGCATTATGGTTTGTATAGTGGTAATGATATATATTATATATAGATTACGATGAACCTGTCAAACGGGAAAAAATAGACGCGAGTTCATCGTAACGCTCGAGTCCTGGATCAACTTAGTTATTTTATGCTATGCTTTACGTTTCGGTTTAGTTTCTTCGCATTAATATGCCGCAACTTCAGTGTCGGTGGTCGCTGGCAATAGTGTGACATTAGTGCTCGCCCCCGCCGCAACGCGGGGGCTACTTAATACTAGTTAAAAAAAATAATTAATTAACAAAAATTGAAAAATAATTAATTGAGTAATGATGGTTAGGGGCTTTATGACTACGAGCTCTAGTGATATATCACCCCATAAAACCCCTGTGTAACGTGGCACGACACGTGTCGCATAACGCCCACAAGGGGCTTTATACACATGGCCTTATCTCGTTTCTGACTACCCTAGTAGCTAGTAATATTATTTCAGCATATGATAATTATTTTTATTCTTGTGGGGGTGGGTTTGATGGTGGTGTGATTTAATGGTGGCGGATTTGGTGGCAGTAGGGGTGGGTGTTGGAGAGAGAGAGATCTGGAGAGGGATAATAGACTTTATGTGTTTAAAAATTTTTAATTTTTTTTTGTTTTATTGCATTAGAATGAGAAAAGACAATAATTCTCTCATGTGACAGGCACATGCAATATTTAACTGAAAATTTTATCCAGGTTAGAGCTAAATGACGTAGGGTGTAATGAGTTTTCCAAATAAAGGATTATAATTGTAATTATTGAAGTTAAAGGCTATCCACTGCGATCGATACAAATATAAAGGACGAAAAGTGTAATTTACCCAACAAATTAATAATATATCTAGAGTAAACTTCCGTTTTGCTCCCTGTGGTTTGGTCACTTTAACGGTTTTGCCCCAAACCTTTAAAAACAACCATTTTCCTCCAATAGTTTGCTATGATTTTTCCATGGAAAAACAGACAACTTGGATGGAGTTAGAGGTGGGGAGCAAAATGGAAAAACCATCGCAAACTATTGGAGGAAAATGGTTATTTTTAAAGGTTTGGGGCAATACTGTTAAAGTAACCAAACCACAGGGAGCAAAACGGAAGTTTACTTATATATCTATTAACTAATAGTCAATGTGGAACAAAAACTAAGATAAGTGGGTGGGTGGGCCGGTGGGGTGGGCTTATCTGATTCGCAGGTTTATTTAATGGGCTTGCCTAAGTTATTAAACACTTCATATGGCCAACATAACAAACACACGCATATTTTTCTTATACTTATGATTAAACTAAGTTGTAATACTTTTCATAATTTATGACATATTTCTTATTAAAACTAGTCAAACATGTGAACCGGTAAGATGGTTGGGTCGAGTACTACTCCGATAATGAAAACATTCCACAATCCATTTCTCAGATGCTTTCTAACAAAGTTATGACTTGTTTAATTTGTTTTTAAATCTAAATTTTGTTTTCTTACTTTTTAATTTTTAACTAGGATTGCGACCCGCCGCAATGCGGCGAGACTTCTTTAGTTATAACTAAGTCGATCTAGGACTCGTACGCTATGTTAAACCTGTCAAACAGGGAAAAAATACACGATGTAAAAACGTTCACCCACACACGCACGTTGCGTCGTGTTAATTCGCAAAATTTAGAACGAAACGTAAAAATGTTAAACCAAAGACGCACGTTGCGATGTGTTAAGTCACAAAATTTAGAACCAAACATAAAGCGAAAAATTTGCGGAAAATGAAAACTATAAAGGACCAAAGTTGAAAGTAAAAAAAGTTATGAGGATAGATTGCAAAAGATAAAAAGTTTTGGGTTAAAAATAATTTATGAACTACCTTTGGGTGGAATGTAAAAAAAAATCAATTTTTTTTTGAAAACCCCCAAAGCCAAGGTTACAACAATCATATGCATAAACATTTTTTCTTTGAAAAACCCCCAAAGCACACCCTGCGTTGCGACGGGGTGTAAAACGGTGTCAAATAGTCCTAATGTCACACAACCGTCATCGACCACCAACACTGACTCGACCTAGGATCTGCGTCTTGCGACGAACTTGTCAAACATGAAAAAATAGAGGTAAAAACGTTCAACCACACATGCACGTTGCGCCGTGTTAACTTGCAAAATTTGAAAAAATAAAACATAAAAAAAGTTGAACCACACTCGTACGTTGCGTCATATTAACTCGAAAAATTTAGAACTATACGTAAAACGGAAATTTGCGAAAGATGAAAACTATAAGTGACAAAAGTTGTGAAGTTAAATTGCAAATAATGAAAAGTTTTGTGTTAAAGTTAAAAAAACAAATTATGTAGGGTTAAATTTGTAAAAGGTAAAAACCTTTGGATTAAAAGTAAAAAATCAAGTTTTTTTTTTTTGAAAAACTCATAAAGCACAATGTACAAGTTCTATTGCATTTTTTGTTGCTTATTTATAGTAACTAGGATAATACCCTGCGGGCGTTGCGCCGCGGACAACATGTGCGGACATCACGTTAAAGCGTGCGCAGACGTCATACTAAATCGAGCCGAGTCGTTGCGTCTCTCAGCTTTTATTTAGCGCGGCTTATAACAAATCCATTGTGTACACATATTAGTAAGAATAACTATTCGTGGCATAGTATTCTACATATCATCTAGAAGCCGAAAAATGTGATGCCAGTTGACAGCAAACATGCCAAACGACAACTATTTTGTCAAACCTGGTGCCAATGTGGTACCGATTATAACAAATCCATTGTGTACACACGTTATTTTGTCAAACCTTTAAAATAACCTTCAAACCATTTGTCAAATGACCATAAATCTCACCAATTTAACCAAAACCCTTTGAATCTTTCAACTTCAATAATCGTACACGAACTCATTAAATCGAATTTAAAAATAAACAAAAAAATTAGCATACTTTTGTACAATTATCATTAGAACCCCTCGCTCGAGCCACGATTGTCATACCGCAACCTAACCGTCTCCATTTTGCGAGTATTCGGCCCTTCACTACTTAACCAAGATGGGTGCAATATGTATTCACTCCTGGGCCGGCTGTACTCACTATTGGCCTAGTCTTGTGTGCCCAAAGCCATTTTTCTGAATTTGATCATGTCTTCGTTGTACTGGGTCGTGTCATAATGTGAGCTCCCATTGTAGAACGACCAGTGTCCTATTTTGATCCCATTATCAAGATCAGACAATGATGCGGAGGCGAGCAGAGTGGCAGACACACACAGCTCACAGTTGCACATGACAATGTCCTGCTCCTCCCATCTTGTATTTCTTTCGTGACACCGGGCGTTGTGGCCAAGGTGGACTACTCGACTGTCGCCAGTCCCTTGGCTCTCCCCAGATGTGCGGAAACCCGACCTCCACCCGCCCGAAGACACGACAATGGATTAATCGGTAAAACCTCACCTCCCATCCAAGTCGAACCGGCGCCACCCGTATTTGCTCTTCACTTGAATGCCGCAGAAAATAATAAGGAGAGTGGGAATCGAACCTGAGTCACAAAGAACATCAATTTTTTCTCCAACCACTCCACTCATTGGCAATATTTATTGGGTAATTAAAATTAAGTAGACATATTTATTTAATTATAATTACATAAATATTTTCTAAAACATAAAGTTATATGTTGAATTTTATAATTCTTTGTTTTACTTTTTATTTATTATTAATTACATATTTGGATCTAACAAATATTAGAGAAATCATAGATTATATATATTTTAGTTTATTAATAATGCACTTCATTTTCTAATTTATAAACATTTAAAACCACATAATTCAATTTTTTTTTTGAAAATCACCCAAAGCTAAGAGTACAACCAACTAAGCTCAAACTTGTTGTTTATTTATAATGGTTAAATAAAATAAAATTATTGACCTGGCCTCATTTTGACTGCCGCTAGATTCCTCATTTGATATTTTTTTACCTAACTTAATTTTTTTACTCCAATACAAAAAATCTGGCCTCATTTTGACTGCCGCTAGATTCCTCATTTGATATTTTTTTTACCTAACTTAATTTTTTTACTCCAATACAAAAAATTTTGGACCAGTCACCATTTGCCCTCTCTCACGTATTCGCACACGCACACACATATCATGAGTTTCACTATAGTAGCTACAACAGGTTTTTTGTTTATTGTAGCAATCATTCCATATATAAATTAGCAACTTTTTTATGCATTTGTACCTCAAGCTTGAGGAATTTTTCAAAAAAAAAAACTTTGATATTTCACTTTCAACCTAAAAGTTTTATCTTTTACATTTTAACCCATTTGAAATTTTTACTTTTAACTCAAAATTTTTCATCTTTTGTAATTTAACACAACACTTTATTTTTTACAACTTTGGTCCCCCGTACTTTTTATCTTTCGCAAGTTTTTCGTTTTACATTTCGTTCTAAATTTTGCGAGTTAACATGTCGTAGCGTACATGTGAGGTTCAACGTTTTTTGCTCTATTTTTTCATATTTGACAGACCCGTCGCAACACGTCCATTTTTCCCCTTTTGAAAAGTTCGCCGCAACGGGTGGGTCCTAGATCGACTAAGTTATTATTTTCTACGTTTTACGTTTCTGGTTAATTTTTCGCATTAACACACTATAACGGGTGTGCGTGGTTCAACGATTTTAGTCTGCTTTTCGTTTAGTGTAATTTTTACCATTTTATCTATTTTATTTTTACAATCTTGAGAGTCGATGTGGTTGTGTCATTGGTGCTACTTGGCACGGTTCTACGAACGTTTTTAACCAATTAAATTTTTTACTAATATTTTGTTTCGGTTTACCCCTATACTTCTTTTACTTAAAAACTATTTTTACGTACATATTTTATGTACGGGTATGTATAAATATGATTTGTTCTACATCCCGACGTAAACTTTTTTATAGACGAATCAGGTCAAATATAATACGTTTTTGTTTAAAGAAACCATTATTACGTGCATATTTTTATGTACGTTTTCGTATAAATTCAAGTTGTTCTACGTTTCGACATATATTTTTTTAGGAAATGATTCATGTTAAATGTTAAATGTAATATGTTTTCGACATAAACTATTTAGGTACTTTTGGCCATACGACTATCCATGATATGCTTATCCTTGTAATTATTGAAATATGCTTCTATTCTTTCTAACTTCTTTTTATTCCATAATCAATTGGTTTCTTTAGGACTTAGGTGGTTTCTGAATTTTGATTGAATTTTGTGTATACTAGACTCCCTCTCCCCACACACACGTGCACGCGCGTTGTGGCGCAGAATTCACATACGAACCAAACGGTAAAGACTAGTATGAAACTACCAAATATAAATGTGCAAAAAAACCAAAAAACGAAATAAAATGTAACAAATACAAGAAAAATGGTGACGTGGTACCTATGCGTGATGTTGCGACCCCGTGTGCAAAAGATTACCAACTCGCAACAACCACCATCGCCGCAACTCGCGGTTGTGGCCGCCAGAGTTCACAGAATGTGAAGTTATGTTTTAATATCAACTATTATAGTGGCAGGGGCAAACCCGATTTTTAATAAATTTTAAATGGAAACGTATATAGTTTTTGTAAAAAAAATTAAAATATTTTTTTTTCGGTAGATACCAAGTCGGTCCGTTTTCAAATAAGTTTATATCTCATATTTGGTTTTTGTAAACAAAACTAATGAATGAAAGTTATAAAAAAGAAAGTAAAACTATTTGGTTAAATGCATAAATTATTTATAGTGTAAGAGGTTAAATTAAAACTTTAAAAAGAACAACAATATCAACAAACGAACCTACTTAGAAAGAACTAGGGTTAAGACCCACCCGCGTTGCGGCGCGAGTACATCGTAAACAGAATGGATTAGTCCAAATGTTATATGGTGCATTAACCATATGAAAACACACATTTCGACGTATCCAGTTAAACTCAATGTAACATCATATACAGAGGGTACTTACACCATTCTCTCCAAATAATATTACAAAACTTGGACCTATTTTTTAACCAAAAAAAGCTAAGGGACTTAACTTCTCCCATAATTTCGCTATAATCTCCTCTACCGTTAGAAAATATTTTGATGTTCCTAGCTTTCCAAAGGCACCAACAAGTAACCGCTAGAACTCCTTGAACTATATCCTTGGTCTTCAGATTACCGTCAAAGCCCTTGTGATACTCCAATAGGTCTGAGAACGAAAAAGCGTAAATCGTGGGAAACTTGACCCACAAACTTATGTTGTTCCATACCCGAATCGATGTAGAGCAAGCCGTGAATAAATGGTCGACGGACTCAATTACCTCACCATAAAAAACACAATCCGTCGAACCAACCGATATGTTTCTTCTTTCCAGAGCCTGTTTAGTCGGGATACGATCAATAGCCGCCCTCCATATGAAAATATTAACATTGGCAAATAATCAAATTGTGATTATGAGCTATAACACTAGAGGGTGTAGATACAAGGCAGGTTATTCCATAGTTGTTAAAAGTCATCGCCTCTTGCGCCTAGGCCCATTTTTCAGGAGAGACGAGGCAGTTGTGCCTTAAATCGAGGAAATTGCGCTTTAATTCTCCAGCTGATGGTTCAGGTGCACATTCCGGTGAGATTCCTAGTTTCCGGAGAGTTTCCGGCCAAATTTTCTAAATTCCGGCAAGATTCTAGCCAGATCCGTACTTTTATCTAAGGAAAACTAATTTTCTACACCAATACACTAATATTTTAGAACTTTTGGTACTAAATAAATGATACAAAGTGTTATATAATAGATTTTGTTTATTTTATTTAAAGAATAATATTCTTTTTCTAATACATAATATATTTTTAATTTTTTTTTCATTATGCGCTTTATTTTTCTCAGGCCCTTGCTTTTTTTGCGCTTTGCGCCTAGGCCCCAGGCAAGGCCTATGCGCCTTGAGTGCGCCTAGCGCCTTTAATAACTATGGGTTATTCAATCTATAATATATAATTGGTGTAATAATCAAATTGTGATTCAATATATCCATTAAATTATAAAAGTTATATTTAGCTAATATTATTATTAGACGTAAAATGAGAAAATTGTGTTAGCGTGTTCTATAAAACCAACATAATTGTTTAGAATAATGAGCTATAACGCTAGAGGGTGTAGATACAAGGCAGGTTATGTGATTGTGCGATGCCGTTAAGAAACGCAACCCCATGGTGAATATTGAGCTATAACGCTAGAGGGTGTAGATACAAGGTAGGTTGTGTGACTGTGTGATGCGGTTAAGAAACGCAACCCCATGATGATGCGGTGCGGCTATGAATGAGAGGTTGTGGTGTCTTGAGTCTCGAGCGGTAACAAAAGATTTATGTGATTTGTGTATCATTTTTTCCGTTATTTGTTTTAACAGCCAATGTTGTTTTTTCTTAATAACTTGTAATATTTAATTTTTTTAATAAATCTAAGTACACCGTTTTGTTTTTAAAGAAATATGTCAACATTTTGATATAAAAATGTATTGAAAATCGAGTCGTTTTTAAACTAAAGTAATTTTTGGTATCGCAAGCGTATTTAGCACATGCTTGGACCTGGTCATATTTATGTAACTCGCCTACCCAATGATGTTTTGTGCGTCTACGTATTTTGGCTGGGTTGTTCTAATGAAATGTTATTTTAACTATTTTTTATTTATTTAAATGTTTTTTTTTTCACATTTACGAAGTTTTAGTGTTGTTTTTTTATTAATGAAATCTATTTTTTTATTAATCTAGTTTTAATTATTTTCTAATAGGTTTTGTTCATGACTAGGGTTGTCTACACTAGCTTAGGGATGATAAGAGATTAAACGTAGATGTATATAGTAAAGAGTTCAAATAAGAAAAATAATAATGCAAGGATAGAAATAATAATTTAAACTAATAAAAGTGTTATATTTTATTGTTGTATTTAGTGTTACTCTAAGGGTATTTGAGTAATTTTAATAAACCAATTAATTCAATGATATCCTATAATTTAACTAAATAAAGTAAACAATTAATTGTAGGTTACAATTTTTAAATTTTTAAGAGAAATGACAAAGGATTAATGATTATTTCATATGTGTAGAAAAATGCAATATGTGTAGGATAAGTTTGATATATGTATGATAATTTATTATATGTGTACGATAAATTTAAATACGTGTAAGACCAATTCCAACAAATTTTATAGACAAGTGAGAGATGATTAATGTTTGTTTCTATATGTAGGATAAATTTTGATATTTATAGGATAAACTGTTTTTTTACTAACTAACTAGAGATATAATATTAATGGTTACACTATTTACAAAATAACTAATGGTTACATCAAAGTGGCAAAATCTTTAAAATGCCTTTTTAATATTAAAAATAAAGTTAAAATGATCAATATTATTTACTTTATTGTCATCATTATTTATAACTAGTGATCTTATTAAGGTATATGATAAAAACTTTTTTTTTCTCTTCTAGTATTATTGAAAAGTTTATTTAAAAAAAAAATCCCCCATTATATATGTTACACCATCCATTTTTTCTTCTTCTTCTAGATTCGTATGAATGTATAGGAATAGGATCAAATACAACCACATTTTGTATACAAACTATAAAAATCATTTAAAAGTGTCATTTGGCATCCAACAAATTATAGAGAAATTGTAAAATAATATCAATTATATTGAATTCTCTATAATTATGCTAACAAGCAATTAATTCTTTATTTTGATATTCCTTTGGTTTTCAATGCGCTAATATAACTTTTCATGAAAAAAGTGCTGATATCATATTCACATATGTGTTAAAATCAATTATCTTGATTAATTTTCATGTCCTAATATAATTCAAAAGTGTTACTTTTATGTATGCATTGTTTTAGTATGTGCTAATTTAACATTTTTTTAAGTGACAGAATATGTTCTTACGATTTGTAGGATAAATATAATTTGTACCAGAACCAACCCTATATATGTGCATACATATGTATATGTCTAGACTCTAGAGAGAGAGTCAAATGCATAGAAGATTTGAAGTGGTTAGTTTAAGTTTTCCCATAAAAGGGAGGCCAAATTGCCAAAATGACAACCCATCATCAAAGTATCCGTACACTTGATTTAAGTTGTTTAATTCTTCCCTTTCATGGTCTTGCTTATTTTAATCCTTAAAAGATAAGCACTTATTTTATTTGTTTTCATATTATCTTAAACATATTTTGTATCATATTTTATATTTAAGTTGTGATTAATAGGTAATACAACAAAAATAGTAAACCATATAGTTGGTTATTTTAATTTCACTTTAAAGGATCTTGACATATAGTTTTTTTTTTTAATCCAGCAAAATTTAATAACGTTCTCATATTCATTATAGAATTTAAATGTTTGAAATATTGAACAATAAGGTTGTCAATTATGTCATAAAACTAAAATTGCAATAAATTTGGATTTATGAAAGCAATGTTTGACCAAGATAAAGAACCAACAAATAAATAATTATCACACTGAATTATGATCTGTATCACAAATGTTTTGGGTGCCGCGTATGGCCTCGAAAGAATATTCATAAACATGACAGCACCAAGTAAAGGCATATCACATATGAAGGGCATATTTGGTAATTCAAGTTTTAAACATCATCATTGAAGGCAATGGAATAACATAACAATCTTACGTCTTCTACTTGAGATGTATATATACATGAAAGTAAAGATTGTGTATTTTTATATACTTGAAAGTAAAGATGTCATGATATTTTATTTTTATATATACACCATCATATATACATAATAAAAGGATTCATTATGTAAAACGTTTCAGCTTTGCATCCACTCCAACTACAGTGCATAGCGGCGGGGGTTACGACTTATGGTCGTAGAAGATGATTCAAAGAGTATTACGATGGCAAAGTTGAACCATCATCTAAGTATGTCTACGTACGTTCACCTATACGTTTACGTTGGCAAAGTTGTTACCTTATTTGTTTTTTTTATGTCCCATTAATTTTTATATGTTGATGTTGTCTATGAAAGTTTGGTTTTTAATTTTTGTGATCTTTTGGGGTTTTTGAACAATTTTGTGAACTACTAGAGTTTTTTTTAAGATATTTATTATACCTCCATGTTCGTTTAAATTAGTGTTGCTCATGAACGTTTGTTTTAAACATATGTGACGATGTAGTGTTTTTGAACTATTTTGAACTATTTTACGGCTTTGAAACATTCTTTTACTTGTAGTCTTGACCTCCAATGAATTAAGTATTTTTAGCTTGATTTTATTATATTATTATTATTATTATTATTATTATTATTATTATTATTATTTGTTGATTCATAAATCTCAATGTGGTATTGCATTTTATTGCCTTAACTTAAAATACTAGTGGAAGTTGATAGTTTAGTATAATAACCACTTGTAGTATCTAGAAAGAACGCCTTGTGATGACAATATATTTGTTTTCTTTAAAATAAATATATGAGTTAATTACATAGTTAGTCCCTGTGGTTTGCACAAAATAACATACTTAGGTACTAATAGTTTAAAATCACCTTCTGGGGTATTAACTTTTCATTTTGTAACGTTTTGAGGTATTAACTTCTAGGATAGTAACATAGGTAGTCCCTGTGGTTTGTACTAATAGAATGTGATTTTAAGCCTACAAATAGCTTTAATACCCCCAAATGTTACAAAATGAAAAGTTAATACCCTAGAATGTGATTTTAAACTATTAGTACCTAAGTATGTTACTTTATGCAAACCACAGGGACTAACTATGTAATTAACTCTAAATATATTATGATGGTACATTGACAATTATATGTTGGTAGCTATGACCAAAGTCATTTAAAATTTCAAGTCAAGTAGATAGCTAACCAAGATTACCTATTTATTTGTATATGTTACACATTTGCACAATGGACGTGTGTCCAAAACACATCTCACATTATACCTCCAAGGGGGCTCAGAAACTCTTCTAATATTCCATATATCATACTTGAACATTTAAGGGTGAGTTTCAAATAATAATCTAACTCAACAAGTGAAGATAGTCTTTAGCACATTGATTGAATATTAGAGGGAATTTCAAATATAAGCTTGCAAAATTATGAATTTCCTTAAAACACTATTTTTAAGGCATAATATTAAAAAACAATGCTCTTCAAGAATATTTTGGAAAATATGTAATTTGTAAGTTTTGAGGAGGATATATTGTACCTTGATATTATGGCGCATAGTAGATAAACATAAAAGATTTGACTACACTTAGTGCATTATTTAAAGAGTTAATTACTGTTTTCATCCCTGTGGTTTGTCAAAAATCACTATTTCAGTCCATTAGTTTAAAAATTACGACTTCAGTCCATGTGGTTTCACTTTCGTAACCATTTCAGTCCATGTACTTAACAGAATAATGGATTGGAATGGTTACGAAAGTGAAACCACAGGGACTGAAATGGTTATGAAAGTGAAACCACAGGGACTGAAATCGTAATTTTTAAACTAATGGACTGAAGTAGTGATTTTTGACAAACCATATGGACGAAAACGGTAATTAACTCTTATTTAAATGACATCCATATTCAATTCTTGGTGATTCTAGACATCAAATTGATATGTTTAAATACAATCTTATTTAAATGACATCCATATTCAATTCTTGGTGATTCTAGACATCAAATTGATATGTTTAAATACAAGATAAAACAACTTCGGCAGAGCTATTTTTTTTAAACATCAAACTAACATTCTCCTAAATATTCTTATGAGTAAATTACGTTTTTGGCCCCTGTGGTTATATCACTTTTACTATATTGGCCCAAAATAAGAATTTTTAACAGATTTGCCCCTGTGGTCCCTATAACTAACCGTTTTGGCCCCTGAATCTAACCAAACCCTAACCCTGGTTAATTATTAGGCACATGATGGGCACATGATGGGTAATATGGTAATTTCCTCTCCCCCACATTAAAAACAAATTAAATGAAGATCTGTGTTTATCTTTTGTTTATACAAAAGCCCTAAATTCCCATCAACCTTCTCCACTTTTTACCCAGATCTCATCATCTTCAACCATCATCATCATCATCATCATCCCCTCATCCTCCACTTTTTGCACTGCAAATCCAGATGAAGAACCATCATCATCATCATCATCATCATCATCATCATCATCCCCTCATCCGCAGCCCACCTCATCCGCAGCCCATGATCTTCGATTTCCCCCAATATTCAATAGCCCTTACATCTGGGATTGAACTCATATCATCTGATCTTCCGATTGCTTGGACTGCTCTGTTTCTTCTGTTATATGAGTGAATCGACTGATTTGGTTTAGTTGCCTAATATGCTCGATTAGAAATCATAAGTCAGTCATCTATGATTTGGTTTAGTTGCCTAATATGCTCCGATTGCTTGTGCTTGTTGACTGTACTGCTTCTGATGCTCGTTCTTGTTGACCGTACTGCTCTGTTTCTTATGTTATATGAGCGAATCGACTGATTTGGTTTAGTTGCCTAATATGCTCGATTAGAAATCACAAGTCAGTCATTTATGATTTGGTTTAGTTGCCTAATATGCTCTGATTGCTTGTGCTTGTTGACTGTACTGTTATATGAGCGAATCGACTGATTTGGTTTAGTTGCCTAATTTTATGAAGGCTTTTGATCTGTGTTTGAAGTTTATGTGGGGATGATGATGATGGTTGAAGATAATGATTTTCGTTAAAGATCTGGGTTAGATTTAATTGAAGATATGGGGATGATGATGATGATGGTTGAAGATGATGAGATCTGGGTTAGATTTAAATAAGATCTGGGGATGATGATGGTTGAAGATGATGATGTTCTTGGAAAATCTGGGTTGAAGATGATGATGTTCTTGGAAAATCTGGATTGAAGATGATGATGTTCTTGAAAAATCTGGGTTGAAGATGATGATGTTCTTGAAAAATCTGGGTTAGATGATGATGGGAGGGAAAATTACCAATTTACCCATCATGTGCCCATCATGTGCCTAATAATTAACCAGAGTTAGGGTTTGGTTAGATTTAGGGGCCAAAACGGTTAGTTATAGGGACCACAGGGGCAAATCTGTTAAAAATTCTTATTTTGGGCCAATATAGTAAAAGTGATATAACCACAGGGGCCAAAAACGTAATTTACTCTATTCTTATTAACCACTTATATATGCGCTTTGCCGGATTTGAAGTTTTCACCTCCTGAATAAAGAAGAGACACTATACCATTAGACTACTAGGTAGGACTGTAAACAAACCAAACGAACACGAACAAGATCATGTTCGTATTCGTTCGTTAAGGAAATTAACATATTCGCGAACTGTTCACGAACGCATACCGAACATAAGTTTATATTCTTGTTCGTTCGTTAAGGAAATTAAGCTGTTCACGAACAGTTCGTGAACACTGGTCTCGAACACAAACGAATGCAAACAAACAAAAACGAACATTTAGCTTGAAAATAAAAAATAAAAACGTTGTTATCCTTAAACATTGGACATGAGTAGTTAAATATAACATCAAATGATAAATTAAAACACAAGAAATCTACTACAACCACCAAACGATGAATCAATTTTTAACTAACTTAGACATAATTATCGAAAGTTTAACTAACTTAGACATACTTATCCCAAAAAAAAATGTTTTGGAATGTCCAAGTTTCAGTTACCTTAGAAAAAATAGTGTTTCAAGTTTTCAAAAATGTTTAGATAAAAGGTTTCTTATTTATTATTTTTAATATAATCAAACGAACACGAACAAACGTAACCGCGCATATTACCGAACGTTCACAAACGCAATCGAACGAACGAGACCTGTGTTCGTGTTCATTCGCTAAGCTAACCGAACGAAAGTTTTTGTTCGTGTTCGTTCGTTAAGCTAATCGAACGAACATAAATGAACTTCCTGCCGAACAGTTCACGAACTGTTCGCTGAACGTTCGATTCGTTTACAGCCCTACTAGTAGGTAATAGAAATATTTTAAACATACCTATTCATCTTTAATCAAAGTTTTAGTCAATATTTGACCCAAAAAGTTGAATATGATAATCTGACCTTTAAATCCACTTTTTTTTTTTTTTGAAAGGAGAATTTCATTAAAAACAAACACCAACCTAAAACCGAGGAGGCCCCAACACAAAAGAAACACCAAATTACATATTTACAAAACTACACCAATCTTCCCAACTAACTATACTACCTTTCGATCTAGTGTTATACCAAAAGCCTTAATCTCCCGAATGATCCCCTCTACTTTAATATCCTTATTATTGAATTTATGATTGTTCCTTGCCTTCCAAATACACCAACACCCGATCCTGATAATGCCTTGAATCACCACTTTTTTCCTACCGTTAACTCCAATATCATCGTGATATTCAAGGAGATCCTTGATCGAGAAGGCGTATAAATTCGGGATTTTACACCACAAGCTAATTATGGCCCAAATTGTTAACGTAAACCCGCATGAGGTGAATAAGTGTTCCACAGTCTCATCCGCCTCTCCACAAAGCACACAAGAGCAATCTTCCACAGCGATATTTCTTTTTCTAAGAGCGTCCATAGAAGCCAACTTATTCAACCCGAGTCTCCAAATAAACACATTACATTTCCAAGGGATCCACTTACATTTAGACGGCCAATAATCTACAGTAGTCTCAATTTTACGGATCAAAGCGGACTTCACCGACCCAACACTGAACTGAGAATCCGCAGAACCTGACCAGAGCCATCTATCTTTAACATCCTTTAACTCCAAGCTGTGAAGGAAACTACAAAGATCGATCATCTATTTCCTGACCAACCAACAGCGGCCGCTTCCAACTCCAAGAATATCTGGATATACTGTTGCCAATAACAATTCTTTCATAAATGAAGCAGTCTTTCTTCTCCTCAAGCTCGAAAAGACCTGGGAACCGGAGCCTCAAGGGACCAATAGACGACCAGGGGTCTATCCAGAACAGCAGCGACTTCCCGTTCCCCACCTCCCCTGAAAAAAAGCTTTTTAACGGTTTATTATCTAACACGGTGTTCTCTACCAGCTTGATAATGTTACACCACACCCCTCCCAATGTTTTTCTCACCGGAAAACAGTCCCATCTATTCTTTGTTTTATGCACCGCTTCGATAACTTTGACCCATAATTTCTGTTTATCTTCAAGATACCTCCAACCCCATTTAGAGAGTAAAGAAGTATTTATCGTCTTAAGTTTACACATCCCCAAACCACCTTTATCCAACGGAAGCGCCACCCGATCCCATGCCGCCCAATGCACCTTGTTGCTCGAGATATCTCCTCCCCACAAAAAATTCCTAATTTTCGATTCCAAATCTTTGATCACTTGCACCGGGGCTTTATATAACGAGAAGTAGTAATTTGGCAAACTTTCTAATACCGACTTAATTAAGGTAATTCTCCCTCCCATCGAAAGCGACACCGCCTTCCATTTTGCAAGTCTCACATCAAATATATCATATACCGGTTTCCAATTGACAACCCTATTCATGTTAGCTCCAACGGCCAAGCCAAGATACCGGAACTAGAACTCCTCCGCTTGACACCCAATAACGTTCGCCATTTCATTTAACTCCCCGTTGTTGACTCCAATACCGAGCAAATTAGACTTTGCTAAATTTATCTTTAGCCCTGAACAAAGATGAAAAACCCGAAGGATGCGAACCACATTGATAATATTAGACCTCGACCATTCCCCCATAATTATAGCATCGTCCGCGTAAAACAAGTGGGACACCATCGGGCCATTCAAAGGAGTTTGAATTCCGACCAACTGTCCTTCATTTTTCGCCTTATCGATCATATACGATAGAGCTTCCATCACCAAAATAAACAGGAACGGGGAGATCGGATCACCCTGCCTTATCCCTTTAGAACACTTGAATTCAAACGTTGGCGATCCATTAACGAGAACGGCCGACCTAGCCGATTCCACACAACCTTTAATCCAATTGCACCATCTCAACGGAAAGCCCTTTTGCTCCATTATCGATATCAAAAACTTCCAATTAACGTTATCGTATGCCTTTTCAAAATCAATTTTTAAAAAGAACGCTTTCTTTTTAAACTTTTTGCTCCAATTATACAACTCGTTAACAATCAGAGGGCCATCCAGAATGTATCCTTTCAAAAACGCCGACTGTGATTCCGAGATCACCGACCCAATAACACATTTCAGTCTGTTCGCAAGAACCTTGGAGACCAACTTGCTAACAATCCCAATAAGATTAATAGGTCTATAACTTTTTAGATCCACCGGATCTTTAATCTTGGGAATAAGCGTGATAAACGACGAGCTACAACCCTTACTAAAGATCCCATCTTCAAAAAAACGGTCAAAAACTTGCACAAAATCCATCTCGAACAGGTGCCAAAATACCTTAATAAACTTGAAATTAACACCATCCGGCCCGGGCGCCTTATCATCACCACACTCCTTTAAGGCGCATTTAATCTCCGATAATGAGAAAGGCATCACTAGACTCTCCTTTTCAACTTCCGATAATTGGCGGACACCATGACAAACTAAAACCGGTCTATTAGGAACTTCTTCCGTAAATCTGCTCCTGAAGAACTTCAAGACTTCCAGTTTCACCAGGGTCGGTTTGTATACCCATCTCGACCCTATAATTAAACCCGGAATACCATTCACAGCTTTCCTAGCATTAATATGAGCATGAAAAAACTTAGAGTTTTCATCTCCATCCAATGCCCACTTCGATCTAGATCTTTGTCTCAAATCCAACATCTTACCCCTCTCAATTTCCAACAATAATTTTTTGTTCTCCATATAGGCCCATTCTTCCTCTTCAGAAATCTCTCTAGACTCCATTATGCTTTCCAATTCCTCTAATTCTTCTACTGCCCTATTAGCTGCTTCCCCTTCTTTCTTTTTCATCTCATCTCTCCATAGTTTAATACCCTTTCTAATGGCTGCTAATTTCTGAGTCAAAACTACATCTGGCGGACCGAACCCATTAAAACCCTCCAACGACTTTTCCACCGCTTCCTTATACCCTTCTTTCTCCAACCAAGAGTTAAAAACTCTAAAAGGTTTAGCTCCAAAATTGCATAATTGAGTGATTAGCATGATAGGACCATGATCAGAATGACTAGCCGAGAGAGCCCTAAACGTAGCATCCGGCCACCGGTTAAAAAACTCCGGGCAAACCAAGAACCTATCAATTTTGCTCAACTTTTTTCCGTTTCCTCTAATACAAGTGAACCTTCTTCCTTTCAGGACGTACTCAATAAGCCCCGAATTCTGAATAAAATTGTTAAAATTCGAGGCACACATGTTGTTAAACCTAGAATATCTCCTCTCACTAGGATCCCTGACCGCGTTGAAATCTCCTCCCACCACCCACATACCCGAAAGATCTACCACAGCTGCCAATAACTCGGTCCAAACCATTTGCTTAGCGCTAACCGATTGCGGAGCATATACGTTGGCCACATTTAACGCTAAACCACTTCCTTTAATCTTACCCACAACGATAAGAAAATGCCTATGCTTAACCACAGAAAGAGAATCGAACTTCCCAGAATCCCATATACATAAAATACCTCCCGACAGACCCACAGAACTGACAAAATCCATACCAAATTCCCCACTCCCCCAGAAATTGGCGATATTGACACTAGATAAGTCCTCCTTCTTCGTTTCTTGAATCAACAAAAAGTCAATATCATGGGTCTGCTTCAACCCCCTAATCCACCCATCCTTATACCCCCTCCAATACCACAAGCATTGATCGACAAAAAATTCATGGATTAACAACATTGTTACCTTCTAAGATGATCGCCTCCTCAACCAAAGAGCTATGGTTCCTCAGATTGACTCCAACACCATTACCAAGAAAAACCGTAGCGTCGATTTCTTTCAAAATCTCACTGCCTTCCTCCTCCAGAGCCACTGTAACCTCCTCTGTCTCATTACCATCAGGCTGCGAATCGGATCTTAAATCCGCTCCCCTGTACTCGCCCCCACCCAATTCGCTACCGCTTATATTTAGATCCAGCTGTCTTCTGTCGTTTTCTATCACAACCTTCTCCAATAGCTTATCCTCTTGACCTCTATCCATGGTGGGCCGGCCCAGAAAACCGTAACTCTCAAAAGAATCCTCCAATTCCAATCGAAATCTTTTTTTGGGCCTGGAGTGCAAATCTGGGCTGACGACTCTGGGCTTACCTTTATGCTTGTCTTTAGCAATATTAAAAGGTTTTTTCCTATTGTGTTTCCTCTCTCCAGAGCCCGAGGAGAAAGAAATACTTCCATCAGCATTATCTTGGGAATCAACTCTGCCAGCCGCATTTTCCACCTCGTGACACGAATTATTCTCCTCTGTACCAACAAACCTTAGATTCTGACACAATGGCTCCTCGACTTCAACCCCCGCTTTTTCTGACTTTTCATTATCCGACATAGGAATATCAACCGACTCATCATCTCCGCCACTATCCTCCGGCCAGTCCTCAACCGCTAAACAGTCCGGCACCCATTCGTCCCGTTCTTCTAGGATCCATATTTTGTATTTCTTATTTTTCCACTTCACCGTAACCAAATCCGAAATTCTATTACCGTGATCAACGAGGATACCCACGTAGTTTACTGATAGGTTGTTGTCCTCCAACGACAGCTGAGATTTTTGAATCACCTTTCCAAACAATCCCGCCACGTCGTCAAACACCTTATTTTCAGCCAAGTGGAGCGGCATCCCATGGAATTTAAGCCAAGCCACCCTTTCGTACTGCATGGATTGCCCAGCCCACATGTCAACCGACGAGAACCATTTCCTCCAAGCATTAACGTTCAACAAAAAGTCCGCAGCATCAATGTCGTCTACAAAAGAGATTAACAAACTAAGCCCTCCAAGGTAATGGATGTTGAATCCAGAAATACCTGCCTCTTTGAGAGACGTCTTCATCTTCGTAATAGCCTGAATGTCTAAAGCTCTACCAACCACGGCTCTCCCTTGAAGATTAAAAAATGCACTAGTTTCACTATGAACCTCCACCATTTTCTCCGAGGCCTCCCCACCATTGCTCCTGTCTTCCATTTTTAACATATCTTTAAAAGAAACTCCCTCTTTTACCCAACCACCGTTAACACTCTTCCTGCCATTCAAATATTCTTCTTCTCCAACAGATGGCTTATCGATACCCACTGGCTTTTTACCCTTCTTCAAACCTTGATCTTCCTCGCCCCACAACTCCGCATTCTCCACCGCGTATTTAGCAATGTTCACCCGAAGGTTACATCCCCCCATCTTCAACCCATTAAGAGCTCTTTCCGTTGCCTTGGCGTCTTTAACATTTCTGAGGCTCAAAAAGCCGAATTTTCTACCCTCTTTATCCTTCTTTCTCGCAATGTACATACCTGCCACTTCTCCGCAACCAGTCACGAAGTCAGCCACGTCCCACGGCCTACACCCCTCGGGAAGATTCGTGATATAGAACTTCGTAATATTCCCCTTAGAATCCATATGACTACGGATGTCTCTGTCTTTCTTACGACGATGATGGGGATCCAGCCAAGGCCCCTCCTCTTCCATCTGAAGGGACGAACACAACCCGGAAGCGAATGGAACGAGAGTAACCTCAAGATAGAAGAGCAGGTTAGGTTGGATTCAACACCCAATATGTGGATCCGATTGAACCTCCACCACTATCCCAAGACACCCTCCTTCGTCGAGCACCCGGCGAGGTGTTCTCCAAAGATACACCCAACCCAAGAACCGGCCCCGGATGGCGAATGGAAGGACTGGAAATATTGTTAGCAGGAAAGGTCAAGCCGGAAAGGAAAGGCGACCTGTCGCGCTAACCCTATAGCCACCACTTCGTCGAGCCGATCCGGCAGCCAGAGAATTGTAAGCTCAACAACAAAAATAAACTTAAAGAATGTTTTTAGTAAGTTTTAAATATAAAGACTAGAACCTGAAAAGTTACCTTTAAATCCACTTTTGATGCTAGTATTAGTTTCGAATGCATCCCATTAAGCTTTAATTCATTTATTCACTAAATTTTCTAGATATTTAATATAGTAAGGCCGTGGGGTATGGGGCGGGGGTTTGGGCGTGGGTTGGGGTAAAACGCCCAAGTCACCACCCCGGGTGGGCTTGGGTTGGGGCGTGGCCCCTTGGGGCTTGGCTTTCAAGCCGGGCGTGGGGCGGGGGAGCAAGGTGAGTTGGTGGTTTGTGATTGGCCCATTAAAAGTAGCCGTTGGGGTAGCCGTTGGTGGCTACTTTTTAAAATAAAAAACTTTTTTTTTCCTTTATAAATACTTACCACATTTAACATTTTTTTCACACAATATCAAAACATAAAACACATTATTGCCATGAGTTCTTCAAGTTATAGTGAATCGTCATCATCGTCTGACGATGGTGCGGAAATATTTCTACAAACGATAGCGGCGGTGGTGAAAGCTATCGTGGAAGACGAAGACGATGAGGAAGAGACTCAACAACCTAAACGGAGGAGAAGGTACATCGCTCGTGAACGGCACACCGCTAACGATTTGTTGGTAAGCGATTAAAGTTTAACAGGGTCCAGATGGCTGCACGTAAAGACGTCGAGCGAGCATTCGGTGTTTTGAAGAAAAGGTGGCGAATTTTGGCAATGCCTTGTCGACTATGGGACAAGGATCAGATTGGAAACGTGATGTACACATGTATCATTCTTCACAACATGATTTTGGAGGATGAAGGTAGAGCGGTCGTTACCTACTACGAGGACGATGACCCCCCCCCAACAAGGTAACGTAACAGACGAAGATAAAGAGGCAAATGAATTTTTAATAAAGTCAAGGGATATACATCAGAACCTTCGAGCTGATTTGGTGGAACATGTTTCAACGATTCCTGGGTTCGAAACCGACGAAGACGACGAAGAATGACTGTTTTTTATTTTGATAATTATTATGTATGTTTATGTATTTTAAAAAAAAATATGTTGTATGTTTATTTTTTTTAGTTATAAATAAAAATATATATAAAAAAAATGATGATGTGGCTAGGCCACGCCGCCCAGCCACGCCCAACCCAAGCCCCACCATACCGCTAAAACACTTGCCTTTGGGTTTTTAATATCTAAAATCCACGTGTCACCAAATGCCCAACCCAAGCCCCAACCCAAGCCCCACCATACCCCAAGGTCTAACATGGATAAATTGTTAAAATTATTATAATGAATCTGATTACAAGTGATTCTATTGGCCAATGCTGTTGCAAGTGTGAATTGGAGTTAAAAATTCATGACACACTTGCTAAGAGCTCTTACTTCAAGATTTAAAATTAAAAAATAATATGTTTTAACAGTTGGCAATGTAAATTCATCTAAACTTCAAAGCTGGCATTTCATATATTAAACCTTGATTATATTATTTTAATCCACTAAAATATTAGTGCCTACACAGTCATTAAACAAATCCCATATTTATATCTTTTTCCATTTATTTACCATCCATTCTTATTCTTATTCATATATCAAATAAAAAACTTAAAATCAAATGATGAATTTGGTCAAAGATAAGATGTGAACTTCAAAGAATCACACATAAAGCCACACAATATTCTTACATCACAGAAAGTGCTGTTACACATAAAGCCATATACATTAATTATACAACTGTAATTCTGGGTTGAAAAATCTGGTTTGTGATAAATTGTAATGAGTATACACTAGGGGTTTTACCATAGTAGACTTTCAGGCCGTAAGTTTCATCTGGAATTGATGATAGACCGGGTCACCAGCACTGTCTGCGATCACGAATATGAGTAATCTTTTACCAATGAATATATCCGAGTGACCGAGCTTTCTGCGACGTTAAAATAATAATAATAATAATAATAATAATAATAATAATAATAATAATAATACTGGGTTGGTCCCTTTATATATCAAACAAAGTCAGATTCAGTGGCAAGGTACAACTTGTAATGCACAAAGTACAACTAACTGTAATCACCTATCTGAATTAAATAAGGTTCTGGGGAAAAGATTTACCATATTATTTTAACAGCAGCAGTGGCGGTGGTTAACAAGCTTCTCCTTCAACCACCCATAAAAAACACACACATTTACACCTCAAAACACACACTGATCTTCAAAAAATTTGTGGGTTTTCTTTTAGTTTCTTGTGGGTATTGATTATTCTCATCAAAAACAGTAATTTAAACCCCAAGATTTGTGCTTTTTTCAAATTCTTGAAGTGGGTATTGCTAAAAGTTGGTCAGATTCTCTGAAATGAGTATCTTTTTCTCTATCTAGGGTTTGGTTTGGTCAGAAGCTCAGAATGAATGATGAAAGATGAAATGGATGATGGGTTATTTAATATTTTATGATACTGAATGAATTAACTGCTCAAAGAAGACACTTTTCAGAGGTCTTTAATGAGTTTTCTTGTCATTGATGATGCATCTCTTTCAGTGTAAATTAGGTATTTATTTTGATTTGATTTACTGATATTATCTGGAATCATCCTTTTTGGAACAGTCTTGTCAATCTTTAACATTAAATTTCCAACCTTTTGTTTGTTTGGATCATCTTTATTGCTTACAGTAGCTTAAATTTCTCATATTTAAGTTGTTGGTTCAGTTTGGGGCTTTAATTTTTCTGGGTTTTGTTGCTGCTTGAGGGTTTGTAAATTAGGGTTTTTTAGGGTTTTGATATGGCTGGTGAGGATGAAATTGAAAGGGGAAATAGAGATGAGGAACAAATACATTACAATTCAACCAATTTACCCTCAGATTGGCCTTTTAACAACAACCCTAATGATCTTGCAAACACATCAAGTAACCCCATTTGGGATCATCATCATCATCATCATCCCACAAATCCACAAAATTTAGCTGCTTTTTGTGATATGAATATGCAAAACAATGCAACCACTTCATCATCCTCACTAGGGTTTAGAAAAGGGAATCTTGACATGTGGGCACATACAAATTCTGCCATTAAAAGGGGTGGTAGTATGTTCTTGCCGCCCGGTTCCGCTATGCTTCCGCACACATTATCGCAGTTTCCGGCGGATTCGGGTTTTATCGAGAGGGCAGCTAGGTTATCATCATTTAGTGCTGGTAATTTTGAAGATATTATAAACCCTTTTGGCAATGCACCTGAAACATCTTTGAGCCCTTATTCTAGTAGACAACAAGTGCAACCACAAGAGGGTTTTGTTGGAAATGGGTTTAAATCGGGTTCCGGTGAAGCGGCTAAAGATTTGCCATTGCCGGTTGATGGTGGGACCAATGACGGAAGTCAGCCTAAACCGGGTGGGTCGGGTTTTTCGGGCAATAATTTGCCCGGTGAAACCGAATTTAGTGGTGGTGGTCAGGATGAGAATTCGAACTCGGGTCATGGCCCGAAGAAACGAAGAAGAAGTGATCAGGTATCTTTTAATTACTACTACATAATCTTGATCATTGATTTCATGTTCTTATATTTTTAGGCAATAGCTAATTGATCTTTTGACTTTTGTTGACTGTTGATAAATAACAGGATAGTGAGCACAATCAAGTCAAACGGTCCCCGCAAACGCCTGGTGAAGCCACAAAGAACAATAGTGAAGTTCAAGAAAAGGGTGATAATACTAACAACCCGAATTCGGTTGCTAATAAATCAGGTGGGAAACATGGTAAGCAGGTATCGCAATCATCCGATGCACCAAAGGAAGAATACATCCACGTACGCGCGCGAAGAGGTCAAGCTACTAATAGCCACAGTCTTGCAGAAAGAGTAAGACTTTTTTAACGTATTTTGCGATTATTATATTGGAGTCTTTATATCTATTTATGTTACTCCATCCCAAAATAAATGCAAGTTGTGGATGGGACAAATGGATTAAATGGATGTGTTTCACTTTGGTCAAATGATCGAATGTATCCCATACTTGTCATAAATAGAAATCTTATTGACCAGATTCATCATTTTGTAATGGTTGCATATACCTTTGGGGGTGTTTGGATGTTGTGCATTTTGTAAGTCATTATGTGGATATTGTACCATTTAATAGTTAACAAGTGAGTTACAAAGCGCGTATCCACCCCCACACCAATGCAAAAGCGATTTGTTTGAATTGAAAGGCACAAATGACAAGTAATAGATAATTCCTAATTATTTTGGTTATGAAGTGATTGATGATATACTGGATTATTGGTGTCGTTAATCAACTTAACGAGTTTTACATTCGTAATAGGTGAGGAGGGAAAAGATTAGTGAAAGAATGAAATTCCTTCAAGACCTTGTCCCCGGATGTAGCAAGGTTAGTTATTGAATTTGAATCGATTTGTGAGTTTGAATCCAATATCTTGAATTTGTACACGCAATACATGCGCGTCTCATATCTTTTGATTGTTTTTTAAGGTCACAGGCAAAGCGGTTATGTTGGATGAAATCATTAACTATGTACAGTCGTTACAACGACAAGTTGAGGTACGATGACCAAAAATAATATCTTTAGTTAGCTATTTAAAAAAAATATATATATGAAATAAAAGTTTGATTTGTGCAGTTTTTGTCGATGAAACTCGCTACTGTTAATCCGAGGATGGATTTTAACCTTGAAGGACTCCTAGCAAAAGATGTAAGGCATATTTTTTATATAATACTAAAAAATATTTTGTGGTGTTTCGCGTTTAAACACTCATCAATGATTTATTTTTATTCTAATGGGCGTGTATTTGAATTAGATACTTGAATCAAGATTGGGATCTTCCGGTTCACTTGGTTTTAGTGCTGACATGGCTATGCCGTATACTACTAACCAATCACAAATGGTGATAATGCAAGGCGGGATTCCTGGTGTCGGAAGCTCTTCCGATGCAGTCAGAAGAACCATCAGTTCCCATTTGATGGCCATCGGTGGAGGGTTTAAAGATCCTGCTTCCCAGGTAAATTGCCCTTTATTATTAATAAATAATAATATCAAGACTTATTTACTTAATTTTTTTATATTTAAAAAAGAATTTAACGTATTTCCAAAGACAGGTACCTAGTTCGTGGGACGACGAGCTTAACAACATCGTCCAAATGGGATTAAATCCTAATACTCCCGTCAGCAGCCAAAATTTAGGTACTTTAATGGTGTGTGTGTGTGTGTGTATATATAGGAATGTTTAAAATGAGAACTAGCTTGAGTTGTGAGAACTTGAGAACTTTTTGATTTAAAGGTTTTTGAAAAAATTGACAATTTTTTATGAAACCCTTTTTCAAAAAAAAAAAAAAAAAAAAATCGTATACGACTTCTTACGTCGGTGTAAAACAAATTTACACCACCATAACGTTCTGGAGCTGATGATGTCAGCAGCCATTTACACCAGTGTAAATCAAACTTGGATGTCGAATAAATGCCAGCCGGTCAATTTTTTTCCCACATATGTCTTAGTTAGATGTTACTCTACGTTTGTACAAAATTTGGTTTGAAAAACTCACACGGGAAGTAGGAGTTCTCACGGTTCTCATAACTCGGAGGAGTTCTCGTCTGAACTGATTCCATATATATGCATTTTTACTATTTTATTTATAGTATAACTTTACACAGGATCCCCACCTCCAGGCCATCTGAAAGCCGAACCTTAAAAACCGACGATTTAGGCTTCACAAAAAGATAATTAGAAGAATCCCGGGTCGAATCTTGTGGGGTCCAGACACCGGGAGATGTAATTAGTCTGTGGGTATTCTTTTTATATATAAACTGCAAGAGAAGGTGATAATACATAATTCACGAATGGGAGTCGAGTTGCTCGTTAAGAACATCAAATGATTTTGTTGACTCAAATTGTAAAGCAACCGATGAATCTGCATCCGGGTAATCTTTGTTAAGAATATTTGGAATTATGGGTTGTTTTATTTTGTTAAAAAAAATCTTTGTTTGTAATTTCTGATTGTTTTAGAACAGTTTGTTGGTTTCTTCATACTTAAACATGGTTTTAGTAAAATTGATTTGTGGACTCCATTGATTCATGTTTTTGTTGACTTTAGTCAAATTTTGTGACCTTAAAAAAGTGGAAAGGAAAATGGATTAGTTAGGGAGTAGGAAGTTCAATAAGTGCCTATGTGTTTGGATTCTTGCATATGAATTTTCTGCTTGCAGTATATATGCTTGGATGTTTGTAAACAGAATCTTTTTAACATCAAAACTTTTTATACCAACTAATTAAAATTAAAGGTGCTACAATAATCGTGTTCGCGGGTTGGTCCTGACATGAACCTGAAAATTTGACACAAAACTCGAACAATCGTGTCACAAACATGAAGCCAAATGCGAAACCAATATTTGTGTGTTGACATGAAAACGATCCTGTTTAACCAAATATTTGCAATCTTTTATTTTTGTTTTTTAATATTCAAGTTGTAAATTTGTAACTAAAATACAAAGATTTACAACTTAAGTTATATAACTTATCTGAATTTGTCTCTTAGTTTTACATTTTGGCATAAAATACTTGAGTGTTAACTATGTAACACAATTTAAAAGGAAACGGGTCAACTCATGAACACTTTTTGTTGGCGTAAACACAACCCATTTAGCTAAACCCGTCAATTTTGTTTTATGACGTGTAGATAAAGAACAAACAATTGAAACTATGTAACTAAATTTAACAATCAAAATCAACTCATTCTCACAATAACACGATTATTTGCGACTCAATCACAAGATCACGACTCTATATCATTAATATCAAAGACCACACGCAATACATAGACCATAACGCTCTATTTATACTAAAACAATAACTTGTTCCGTAAGCTATTATTCTCCTACTAACAAGGAAACAAATAAATAAACAAACAAATCTCTTACATTAGCTCTCATCTTTTCTTTCTTTGTGTATCTCCAATCTTTATCCCTTTCATTCAATCAATATTAACACCTTTAAACTCATTCATAATCGCGTGAAGCTATCGAATCCTCGATAGCAGCTTGTTGATTCTGCAAAAAAAAAAATAGTATTAAAAAATTTGTAAAACAATGATGTTACATACTAGAAAACATGAAAAGGGGGTAGCGGCGCAGCTTGTTGCCCGCTTACCGGCTATCTTGGTGTAATTTGTTTGACCTTATATGAAATATCAATCTTACTGAATTATACCTTCAATCTTGTACAGATGTCAATGATTTCCGAAAGAGGTGCCCAGTCACCAAAATTTCGTTCGATAAACTGGTATGCAACTCCAGTTCTTCCTCTGCCAAGTATAAAAAGTCCACCTTTGATCTCACCTTCCCCCTTGAAGTTTTGCTCGATACCCATGGCTTTCGCGCGCTTATAGTTGGCACGCGCTCGCGGATTGAATAAAAATCCGGATATGAATTTGTCCTTGAGTAATGTCCCTCCACCTAGAGCTTTGAAGAAGTCCATGTTCTTGTCAAGAAGTACAACACCACCCCAATATCTTGGCCAGAAATCTCTTACCTAGTATCATACATTAATTATATTAACTAACAAATTATATAAAACAGTATCATACATTAATTATATTAACTAACAAATTATATAAAACAGAAAATGTTCAAAGTTGGTTACTTTTTTTTGTTTTTGGTAACCGTGAGAATCTAGTTGGACTGGACCCCTCCGGTACCGTGTTGTGCAAACGAGCCGAGCCCGAGCTCGACCAGGCTCGTGCTCGAGCTCGATTAACTTATGAGAGCTCGGGCTCGAGCTCGGCTCGATTCGAGCTTTGTTTTCAAAGCTCGAGCTCGGCTCGTTGGTATTTTCTCAAGCTCGAGCTCGGCTCGGGCTCGGCTCGTTTATTATCTATTAATTAATATATTAATAAAAAAATATAAATAATAGACTTTTTAGGCTTGCAAGCTCGATAAGTGAAGCTCAGGCTCGGGCTCGTTTACTAAATAAGCTTATTTTTAGGTTCGAGGTCGGCTTGTAAACAAGTTCAAATAAGCTCGGCTCGGCTCGACTCGGCTCGTTTACATAAAGGCTCGATAAGGCTCGACGAGCCTAACGAGTGTCACATGCGAGGCTCGAGCTCGATCTCGATAAACAAACGAGCTTTATTTTAGGCTCAAGCTCGGCTCGGGCTTGATAAGGCTCGTCTCGTTTCGAGCTTTTTCTCGAGCCGATCTCGAGTAGCTCGCGAGCCGCTCGGCTCGTTTGCACCCCTACGTGTTACTATAGGGGGTGCAAACGAGCCACGCCGAGCCCGAGCTTGATATCGATTAACTTATAAGAGCTCGAGCTCGGTTTGTTGGTAGTTTCTAAAGCTCGAGAGCGACTCAGGCTCAGCTCGTTATTATCTATTAATTAATTTATTAAATATAAATAATAGACTCGTTTAGGCTCGCGATCTTGATAAGTGAAGCTCGGGCTCAGGCTCGTTTACTAAACAAGGTTATTTTTAGGTTCGGGCTCGGCTCGTAAACAAGTTTAAATAAGCTAGGCTCGGCTAGGCTCGTTTACTAAACAACTTTAAATAAGGGGTAAATGTTCTTAAATATTAATAAAAACTAATAGTACACTAAGGCTCGACAAGCCTGACGAGCTTCACATGCCAGGCTGGAGCTCGGGCTCGATAAATAAACGAGCTTTATTTTAGGCTCAAGCTTGGCTCAGGCTCGATAAGGCTCAGCTCGTTTCCAGCTTTTTCTCGAGCCGATCTAGAGCAACTCGCGAGCCGTTGGGCTCGTTTGCACCCCTACCTGTTAACCAATGTGATCAGGTAAAGGAAATTTAGGCCGGGCATTTGGTCCTCAGTGGTTAAAGATAGAAAAACAATAGAAGTTGGATTCGAACATGAGATCTCTTATCGTACTAATTCAAGAAAGTTAAATTCTTACCTCTGATTCTATATGTTCATGAAGAACAGCTAACAAATTGATCCCTAATGCATCAAATATGGGCTTCTTTGAATAAAGTTTGTGTGCTTCAGCTCTGCACATGATGCATCCTGGGCGACGGATACAAAGAAGTAGTGACGGTTTGTCACGCCACAAATCCGAAGCGCGCATAGGTGGCGCCTTTGACTTGACCAACCGCTCCATTCCTATCTTATACTCAGGAGTTAGTTTCTGAACAGAAATATTCTCGATACTAGAGTATGACGCCACGTCATCTACGATAGGCGGAGGTTGTACGCACCCACATGCCCGTGGCTCATCGGGCAAAGCTGCCACGATCCCTTTGTATACATACCCGTCTTTTATCTTGAAGTCCGCTATAGATTGCTCGATTGTGGCATCATAAGCTATAGCGCTTCGTGTTGACATGGTTTGTAGTTTTGGTCTTGTAATGGATTGGGTGGTCTTGGACATGGTTCGGGATGGTGGGACCGTTGGTTTTCTTGCGGAGAGTGAAAATGATTGTGGCATAGGATCAGCTTCACATTGGGAGGTGCGGTCCATGAACCGTGCAATGTGTCCTCTTTTCATGGCGAACTGAGCCGAAAGATCTGATGTTGCAAGGTTTAGAAGCTCGGCCAGACAGTTTCCGGAAGCTTCTAGCTTGTCGGCATATTGCATAAGTGCGCGATCATGGAGGTACGATCTGATCTCTAACGCATCCTTCATGGGTCATTCAAACATAGATTAGATTTTGAATATTATGATCAAGAATTAAACATATGATGATTATAGATTTATATATCTACCTTTTGTGCTTGAGTCATGTTAAGTGCAATCATATCTTCTGAATTCATTATCTTCAAAGTTGGAACATCGTCCCAACCGTCATCTAACAGTTTCGGAAGAAGTTTTTGCAGACATCCGGTTCCCACAAAATCATCCATTGAGAAAGAAGCCATCCTGATCTTTTGGAGCAAAAACCGTCGAAAAACTTGATTGATATAATGAACTTATAAGAATACCAACAGACACCAAACTTTATCATATAAAGCGCTTTGAAACATTAAAAAAACTCATGTTTTTTGTTGAAAATATCAATGATGAATTGGTTTATTATATATTAGATTAGATATAATAATAGACTTGGTATCTTAATAAACTACTTGTTTTCATCGATGAATTGGCTCAACGTCGCGTTATAAACATCCATGTGGACTTGATCTCTTAATGCTGCCGGCTAAATGTAATATATATCAGTTTTATAATTGGCCTGCACAAGACAGTATAATACTTCTTGCAATTGAAATAAAAATTTGGTTGCTTTAACAAATTGATTTGTGTTGTGCAGGCCAACCACCAGTCTATTTTTAAATTATAGTATACTCATGTTATTTAAAATTTATAAAATCAAAATTAGTAAGAATATTATACTTAAAAATAACTTGGGGTTAAAAGCATAAATTAAAATAAACAAAGCGAATAAATATGTTTAATTATATGGATAATATGATCATTTATATGAATCTCAAACATAATACTTTGTACAAAATATGAAGAAATACATGGTAAAACTAGCATTAAAACTGATCATTTTAATTCAAGTGCCTCAAGATTTTCTCAGCCATTAATCTAATATCCCCATTGCCATAATGCAAAACATTAATTAACGTCGCGCGCAAGAATCTGTCTTGTGATATTTCTGAAGTTGAGTTAACATCTCCTTCCCTTAACAGTTTCTCCAATATCCAGAATGCTTTTTGCCTCAAAGACTCGTTTTTATGCGCTTTTATCACATTCAATACATGTTGTATGGCTTTATTTTGGATCAAAATACTCACACTGGCGTCCAAATCAACCCGTTCGTCTAACAGCGTGCAGATAGCCGATAATGCAGCCTCCACAACTTGAATATTGGTATGGTCAAAGCAAGTCAACAGCTTTTCTACTGCGTGTGCTTCAACCAAACAGAAGGTTTCCTGTGAAGAACAAACTCCCTTGTGAACAGGGCATAGTGACGGTGGTAGGATTTCGAGATATCTTGAATCAAATGAGAAACACTTTTGTAAATAGAACTCTTTGAGCCTGTTGAACTTTTTGAACTTTTTGAGTTTCGGTTTCTTGATTTGTGGTGGCGGTTTTGATAACGTAACAGTCTTTGAAGACAGATTTTCTAACCCATTTGCCGACAGCTTCTGGATTTCGTCGCTAAACGTGTTCATAAGCAGTTCGGTGAACACAGTCGTGAAGCTGAAAGTTGTTGCTAGAACCAAGAACTGATGCTCATAAAGAGTTGATGTAAATCTTACAAGAATTCCCACAAGTCCTTCTAGATAAGCGCTTCCGTATTTGCTCATTCGCATGCCGGATCTCTGAACTTGATCTATCTTTCTTAAAATCAAAGGGACTGCGTTAAACAAAGCGAGGTTCAGCGACAGATTTTCATGGGGAAGTTTGGCTAGGAACTTGACCGAAACCGCTTGTTTTTCGGTGGGTGCGGTGGTTTCTGGCAAGTCTTTTAGCAGGGCTTGTGGCTGACCTCTAGTTTTGCATAATTTTTCAGCTAATATGTTGCCGAAAAAGGGCGAAAGAGCTATGGAAAACACAATTGAAACCACCTGCAGTTCCTCATTCGGGTTGTTCAAAAGCTCAACTAGATTTGTACAAGCATCACTCTCTTTTACCACCGACACGATAATCTCTTGGGTTTTTGGGAATTTCATGAGGCATAATAGGATTCTAACAAAGTTGATGTTAACATCGTCAGAGGTTGAGTTCCAGACCCTTTTGATCATGGTGTATATGACATAATTCAACGACATTTTGTGATCGGTTTGTAGATCACTTAGCTGTACAGATCCTGATTCAAGTATATTTGCAAGTATGGCTGCAGCTTCTGCCTTTGAATCCATTGGCTCGTTGTAAATCGTTCTTTTAAGCATTTCATCGAACATGTTACTTGCAATACCTGATTTCACAAGAATTGTTGCGTTTTCGGGGTGCGATGAGATCTGCTTCAGCGCTTTAAACGCAACATTTCGTGCTAAAGAGTTTCCATGAAATACCATTTGAATTAAAACCGGCGAAACCGTCTCCACGACATAACCTTTAATCTCATCATCCTGTCCGAGAAAAATTTCGCCAAGATAACTCCCCATCTCCATCTTCATCTCTTCATTACCTGTTTAGTTTCATATCTTTAAATAATTTACATATTTTACTAAAGATTAAAATGTCATTTTCGTCCCTGAATTGCGACTTTCGTCCAAAGGTTTGTTTTTCGCATCTGGATCCAAAAGGTTTGAAATCTTGCCATTTCCATCCAGCTCGTCAATTCCATCCATTTTTTTCCATTAAGTCAGGGTATTTCCGTCATTTTTGTTAACTTAAAGGGCAATTTGGTCTTTTTCACTTTATATAAAAAGACCGAATACCCCTGAAAATGGTTGAATTGCCCTTTAAGTTAATAAAAGAGACGGAAATACCCCTGACTTAACGGAGAAAAATGGATGGAGTTAACGAGCAGGATGAAAATGGCAAGATTTCAAACCTTTTGATTCCAGATGCAGAAAAACAAACATTTGGACAAAATTCGGAAAACTGGCCAAACCTCAGGGAGAAATGGCATTTTACTTTTTACTATCAAAATTTAAAATTTTGATCCTTTTTAAGTTAAGTTGTACCTTCAAGTAGGTGTGTGCAAAAAACCGAATTAATCGAACCATAACCGAATTAACCGATAAAACCGAACCGAAAAAACCGAACCAAATAAAAAACCGGTGGGTCGGTTAATGGTTTTTTTGAAAACCAAAAGTAGCGGGTCGGTTATGGTTATCATTTTTTCCATACCCACCATAACCGAACCGAACCGACATGTAATAAATCTTTGTAGGATTTAGGACTTTTCACCATATTTTTAATATTTGATGTTTTTGACTGAAGATTTTTAGTACTTACGGGTTTTTTCATATCATTTTGTGGTTTTGGTTGAATGTTTATTTGAATTTATGGAATGTATCACTTTATTTGAATATTCGATAATAATTGGTATTAATATTATAGATTATATGTATTTTTAATACTATGTAATATACTAATATATACAAATATGCAATAACAATTTATCATGTTAAAAAAAATTAAGCTATTTTTAGCTAAGCTAAATACACGGTTTACCACCTATAACCGACCCGCTATAACCATCAAAACCAAATAACCATAACCACCATAACCGATTGGTTATGGTTATGGTTATGGTTTTTTATCAAAACCGACCCAAACCAACCCATGCACACCCCTACCTTCAAGAAAATGATGCAAAAGAGGCTGCCAATGTCCATTTTCCGCCATGATCTTGATATTATTCGGTGATCTCTCCAAGTTTTTTAAGATTTCGTCGACTCTCTCTGATGCAAATGCGTCAACTGGTTGTCTGTACTTTAGAGTAATCAGCATCAAAATCCCGCCAGTAACCGAACCTATTTGATCACAAAAGTAACTACTTTTCGAAAGCTCAACTAGCAGCAGCAAAGCTGAATGCTTAATATGTTCAACTTCACTAGCTAAATTTTGTATTATTAGCGATAAATCCACCGCTATAGCAATCATTTTCTACAAAAAAAAAGATTAAAGAATGTCAGAATTTATACAAATAATACAATTATACAATATAAAGTCTGTTGGCAAGTTCAAATATTGAGAAATAGTGTACTTTTCCTTCATCTTCATCATCATTTTCGGTCAACTGTGTAAGTAATTCGAGTGTTCCAATGGTCAACTCTCTATCTTCATGGTTCAAGATTGTTGCAAGAAGCGGTATGATGCCAACGCTGCGTATCTCCACCACGTTGTAAGGTTTTGTTCTGCATAAAGTCTGCAAATTGTGTATCACTTCAAGAATCTTGGGCTTAGAACTGGCTAACGATAGAACCGCTTTTGCTGCCTTTATGTTTGCTTGTTCATTTCTTACCTCCCATTGCTTAATCGTTTCCAGTAACGCGATATTTCGGTTCAAAATCGTACTGTTTATCTTCACACCTGTTTTTGGGCAGATAATATCAGCAGGATTGCCAAACTTTTCAAACCATTCGGTTATCGCAGTCCTCTCGTATGTGACACCTGTTTCTATAGTGACCGGATCATTCATTATCTTATTTGTCAATGGACAAAAGAAAGTTTCGTATAACGGTTCTATATTATATATCAGATGTGTCGTTTCAGGTTCAGGTTCAGGTTCATTGTCTGTGGAGCTTTCAATTTCGTTAATGGCGTATAGATCATATTCCTTCTGAACATTGGTTTCAAAAGAATCAAAACTAAAACTGTCGACGTCTTTTACTAAAGACTGAACTGCATAGTGAAAATGTTCTTCTGATGATGGTTTTATCGAGTTTAGTACTTCGCCCATGTGCTTGATCACACTCTCAAGCTGTTTCATGATGGTTTTGACTTGTGAATCTGGAATGGTTATGCTTGAGATAAGATCTTTTGCTATGTGTATGCAGTCTGATAGTGATAGTAAGATCTCTGAGGATTCTAACTCCATAATGACCAAAGAAACGCGATAAAAATAGCATCCTATTGTGATGAAATCGTCGTTTTGTGTCACAGTTGATAGTTCTATGATTTCTGAAATAACAACCAGCAAAGACTTGACATCACTTGCAGTTGAGATGTTGTTCACCTTCAGAAAATAATTACATTTGAGATATCAAAATGCGATCGAGTTTTGAGCTTTTTTGGGATTGTAAGTAGTGCTGTAAACGAACCAAACATTCAATGGACCGTTCGTGAGGCGGGAAGTTCATTTACGTTCATTCGTTTAATAAATGAACGAACATTAACAAGAAAATTCATTCGATTAGTTAAATGAACGAACACGAACAGAGGTCTTGTTCGTTCAATTTTGTTCTTGAACGTTTTGTAATGTGTTTGTGAACGTTTGTTCATGTTCGTTTATTTATGTTCTTCATTAACGATTTTTTTTACATCATTTATTTTATCTAAATTTTTCATATTCTTTAACTCTTATTTATTTTATTACCCTAACATATAGAAATGGAAACCCTATTCCCACCTTGTTTATGCACCATTCCCTTTTCTTTGTCATTATTCACATCGATGAATACTATCAACCTCCTTTCCACGATTAGGGCTTCAAGTTCCAGCACTTCTATCTCCGCCATCCACCTCTAGCCTCTGTCAATTTAATTTGTGTTCGTTTGTGTTCGTGAACCATTTGTGAACACGTTCATTTCCTTAATGAATGAACACGAACAGGATGTCTCGTTCAATAAGTGTTCATGAACCATTCACGAACACATTATTTCCTTAGCGAACGAACACGGACAGGCATTGTTCTTGTTCGTTTGGTTCGTTTACATCCCTAATTGTAACTGAAACAAGATTATAGAGAGATCCTTGTCTGTGTTCGTTCGGTTCGTTTACAGCCCTAACTTAATTGTCAGTGAAACAAGATTACAGAGAGGAACTTGTCCGTGTTCGTTCGGTTCGTTTACAGTCCTAACTGTAAGTAAAACAAGATTATAGAGAGAAACAATATTACCGTACCGAAGAAAACCAATCAGAGCTGATGCTACTGCTTGACATATTGTTTTCTTGTTTCATATGCAAGAACTCCTGATCATATGCAAGAAATTTCAAGAACTCCTGGAGATTGGTAACTTCTATGAAACATTGATCATGTGTCCATATGGAGTAGATATGGTTGTGCTTACCATAGATTGCATTTAGTCACAAGTTTTATGTTTATTAAGTCTTGACCATACCTCTATGCTTGGAATGGATCTTCACTTTAATAAAATATTGAAATTTCTGATGTCATGTGAGTGTGATCCTTCACTAAGTTTTGGATATAATGAACAAGTAAAACTTCCTGCAAGTTGACCAGGTCACCTTGTGATTCTTAATTTAGTTATTTCCATAATTGTTTCATGCAAGAGGTTGACTTTTTTATGTTGACTCTGGGAGCACAGGTGATATCTATATATATTTATTTTGAGAGTGATAGTGTGGCTACAAATTTGGTAAGAGTTTGGTGTTGAATGGTTCCAAAGTGAAAACCATGTAAAAAAATTGGCTATTTTTACTGTTTAGTATACCATTCATAACAAGTTACTATTTTCTTTATCATTAATACGATTATAACCGGTTGTATCACTAATACAATTATAAGTTTATAACAATCTCAAACACGTACAGGGAACCAAGAACGGCAAGGTCTTTTAGCGCAGTAGCGCATGCGTTCTATCACTTGTA
This sequence comes from Helianthus tuberosus, assembly GCA_030545235.1. Classification (NCBI taxonomy): domain Eukaryota; kingdom Viridiplantae; phylum Streptophyta; class Magnoliopsida; order Asterales; family Asteraceae; genus Helianthus; species Helianthus tuberosus. Next base: position 32,090,945 of record CM060395.1, read on the forward strand.
TACTTGGTGGTGATTTTATACCAAGTGCTCAAAATTTGTAATCTTACATTGTACTATTATGTCTTGTCATTTGATTTGTTAGTGTTTAGAGAGCAAAATAAAGTATTGTGTTATTAAATCAGTCTCTTACAGTACAACCAATCATATGCTTCAAGAATCAGTTTTTCTATATCCTCCTATCTCCTTATTAGATCATACCACTTTAACAATGTGACCATGACCAAAAAAAACCTAAAACTAGAGTCCCCAATAACTAAAAAGCGCTTATAAATTAGTTAACATCAACAAACACCAAAATAACCTTTCAATTTACTCATCAGTCGCACTTTATCTTCAGCGAGTACGGGGCAGCAGTTGGGAAGCATAACCTTCATTTGTTCCGCTTAAAACGCACATCATGTCAGCAAATTTACAAAGGTGTGCATGGATATGCTTCAGACCGATGGCTCCAAAAGGTCACGCAATTGTGAGCTTTCCTGTTGCACCCCACAAGCTGCCACAAAGCCCATCGTAAAACCAATTGGCAGCCACGAAGAGTGTGGTTAGTCTTAGTTGAAGAAATACGGGGACTTCAAAACCTCTTTTAGGTCAAAATCACCCCTCTCCGGCAACGGAGGAAATTCTAAATTCGGGAATGACTTCTGAAAACTCTCCAACAACTGCCGTAAAACACATCGTCAAAACATGCAACTAGAAGATAAAGGACAAGAAGGTAAATTTAACCGTAAGTACTTACATTTTCTAGGATTGGTGCTTCGTAAAGTTCAACAAACTTTTCTCTAAGGATATGGTTCATCTGGTCAACATCACACGCGTGTGTCCAAAATGAATCATGCACCCCTGCACGCAATATTTTGACATAAGCAAAAAAGATATAGCTTTTTACTGAATATGTGGCATGTAGGGCCGCAAACGAACCGAACGTTCAACGAACAGTTCACGAACCAGTTTGTAACTTTTCATTTGTGTTCACGAACGTTCATTACCTAAAATTAACAAACGAACATTACCTAAAATTAACAAACGAACATGAACACTTTCATTTCCTTAATGAACGAGCACGAACAGAAAATCTCGTTCTGTAAGTGTTCATGAACACATATATTTCCTTAACAAACGAACACTAACAAGGTGTTGTTCATGGTTGTCTGCGGCCCTAGTGGCATGTGCAAAAAAGATCAAAAACACTAGTCAACCTGCAAAACTTAAACCGGCTTCTTTACAAGCGATGGCTGTCATCATCATGTGGGACCCATCAAGAGAGTGGACAAAATTAGGCGGAAAAGCCGTTCTTTGCCGCTTAACCATCACCTTATCGGTTTCTCTTTGCAGCGTTAAAACTTGAAGCGACGTCTTTATCTAAAAGGCAGACGTTTTGGTTTATATTAGAAAAATGTGTGTGTGTGTGTATATCTCGAAAGTCAAGACGTGGAGGTTTGACTTTTAGGGACTCACAAGGTGCCTTCCTAATTTGCGGTACGGCTGTACAACAGGAAGTCCGAGAGGAGTCACCCATTGTACGGAATGATTTTTCATAGCTATAACCTATATAAATAAAATTCAGACTTGGTTAATAACTAAACTAGAATTAAAAAAAAAAGGAATAAAATGCCATTTTCGTCCCTGAGGTTTGGCTACTTTTGCGACTTTCATCCAAACGTTTTGTTTTTTGGCATCTGGATCCAAAAGGTTTGAAATCTTGTCATTTTCATCAGGCTCGTTAACTCCATCCATTTTTCTCCAATAAGTCGGGGTTATTTCCGTCTTTTTTGTTAACTTAAAAGTGCAATTTGGTCTTTTTCACATTATGTTAAATACATGTACGTTAAAAGTAAAAAAGACCGAGTTGCCCTTTAAGTTAACAACAAAGATGAAAATACCCCTGACTTAATGGAGAAAAATGGATGGAGTTAACGAGCCCGATGAAAATGGCAAGATTTCAAACCTTTTGGATCCAGATGCGAAAAAACAAACCTTTGGACAAAAGTCGCAAAACTGGCCAAACCTCAGGGATGCAAAATGGCATTTTACTCTAAAAAGAATAACGAAGTCATGAATATGAAAACATATACCCTTGCACAATCACCGAGCCAACTCATAATACTTCTTGCAGCTTCAAACATCTCACCCAAAGCAGTCAACGTGATCTGTAAAACGAGGTTTAACCAAGAGTCAACATTTCCATTGACTTTCTACAAAGTCAAACATAGCGTTTAATTCGGAAAATTTCCGTATGCACTTACTTTTGCAGCGTAACAAGCGGCGGCAAACAATTCTGCATCATCTTCAATGGCACAACGTTCTTTTAACCTCCTTTTAATCTGGTCGCGTGCACCGATATACGTGACACCGTACACTGACGTCATCACGGTTTGCTTAACTAACTTCCTGTCCACCTAAGCATCCCATTCATCAATGTATTACCAATTAAGACGTGATCTTTTTTATAAATTGTTGATAAAGAATCGCGTATGGAGAAACCGAGAAACAAACTACCTGGTCAACTAACAATCGTGCGTGCTTAGCGTTTTGATCGGTTGTGGGGTCTCCCTCTGCGTCTCTCCTCATGATCTCGATAACTCTGGTTAAACAAGTTTTCAGATTACTTGTACGTTTCAGATTATGTAAATATATCTAAATTTTTATATGAATCTGTAACCACTTTGACATGTAAAAACATCATTATATATATAATTATTATGAATATGCTATTTTGTCAACATCAAACACCTTTAGCCCCTCAACTTTAATAATAAACAATGTTAGCCTCTCAACTTTAGTAATGACATGTTTAACCCCTCAACTTCAATAATGACATGTTTAGACCCTTAACTAAAACAACTTTAGCCCCTCAACTTTAATAATAACATGTTACCCCTCAACTTTATTAATGACATGTTTAGCCCCTTAACTACATCAAACAACTTTAGCCCCTCAACTTTAATAATAAACAACTTCAACCCCTCAACTTTACTAATGACATGTTTAGCCCCTTAACTTTAATAATAAACAACTTTAGCCCCTCAATTTTAATAATGACATGTTATGCCCAGCATCAAACTTTAACTCTCGTGATTTGCTTATTTTTATCTACGTTTCGAACCCGTTGCGGAGCGCGGGTGGTAACCCACTAATTTTCCTAAAAAATATAAAAGAAAAATATATTTCCAAATATTGGTTGAAAGCACTAACCTAGAAGCAATCCCGGAGTACACATCAGCTGGCTTTTCTCCTTGAACGAGATTAACAGCTGCTGCTCCTAGCTGAATAGGTGTCAAAAATTCAACGGGTAAGCATGGAATAATAAATATATCTTAGGAATATATATTATTTTCCAAACATATAAAATCTTTTACATACAGAAGATTTAAATCACAAGATTACCTTGTCCCTTCCAAGTGCAGCATAATGTTGTAAGCCGTTACATGAACCGTCCTTCAAAATTGCAAATGAAAAAATTAATAATGAAATACTAATAAAAATGCATATCCAACTTAGATTAGGCAGACAATAATTATAAAAAAAGGTCTACATTTTTTAACTAATGTTTTGAAAATAAAAAAAATAGTTACAATAAGAGTATAGTACACAGATGGTCCCTACAGATTGCCAAAATTTTGGATTTGGTCCCTAGATTTCCAAAAGTACACGGATAGTCCTTGTGGTTTGCACTTAGTAACACATTTAGTCCTCAGCCAACAAATCTAAAGGTTTTACCAGGTCCAAGTTACGGACTAAATGCGTTACAAGGTGCAAACCACAAGAACCATTCGTGTACTTTTGGAAAGCTAGGGACCAAATCCATAATTTTCGTAAACCACAAGGACCATTCGTGTACTTCACCCTCACAATAATTTGCTTCAACTATTACCTGGTGAACAGGCATATGTGATATGGTCGTCTCGGGAGACGAGCTTCTTAACGCTTCAGAAAGATTAATGCAAGTGGCCAAACATTGAAATGGGTCCTCTGCTCGTAGCCACCATCGTTTTCCTTCAAGGGGCCGGTCTGAAGAATCAAATATATCATCCAAATGTTTTTCCGTAAATGACATTCGGCCCTCGTGTGATAATTTATCCACACCACCACCGTAAACATTTGCCAAATGTATTTTAAGCCATTTTAATCCCGACTCGCCAAGTGGTCGCCCCTCGGCAAACTCAAGAACACCCCGACATAAATCGGACCCTAAATGATTTAAATACGGGTGCATTGGGTATGCACGCCCACGGAAATCGAGATTGTGCGGGTAGTAAAAACCTTCCTCATTTTTCATTTTCCTAGCAACCTGTAATAAGAACAATGTAATTTGTTTCATATAAATATATGAGTAAAGTACACGGATGGTCCCTGTGGTTTACCAAAAATTTGGATTTGGTCCCTAGCTTTCCAAAAGTACACAGATGGTCCCTGTGATTTGCACTTGGTAACGTATTTACTCCCCAGCTTTTGCCAAAAGTACATGGATGGTCCCTGTGGTTTGCACTTTGTAACGAATTTAGTCCCTAACATGGACATGCTAAAACCTTAAGATTTGTTGGTTGGGACTAAATGCGTTACAAAGTGCAAACTACAGGGACCATCCGTGTACTTTTGGAAAGCTAGGGACCAAATCCAAAATTTTGGTAAACTACAAAGACCATCCGTGTGCTTTACTCTAAATATATATATATACACACACACAGTCACACACACACACACTGAATTTGATAAATCTAAACAAGGAAACCACTTACAGCGAGTTTTAGTTCAATATCACATCGTTGTGAATGTCTTTCTCGGTTTTCCTTCTTTATGGATTTAACTTTCCATTTCCATTTTTTCAATTCGGTTTCATCATCCGTATCCGGTTCTTCAGGTGTTGGAACCTGTGTAAACAGTTGAATAAAGTGCACGTAAATCAACCAAAAACATAAAGTTAATCAATTCAAGTGTGTCTTTATGAGAAAAAAACATGATCTTTATTCCCTAAACCAAATTTTAAATAGAACTTAAATGTATAATTTACATCATCACGGTCAACTAAATCAGCTATACGGCCTCCACTAGCCCAAATTCGGTCAACAACATCAAGGACTTTTCTATTCACCCTCCATTTTGTAGCACCAAGTGTATTAAGTGCCTGCAAAAAAAATGAGAAAAAAAGTATATGTGTGATACAAAAAAATATAGATTAAACTGCCATTTTCGTCCCTGAGGTTTGGCCAGTTTTGCGACTTTCGTCCAAAGGTTTGTTTTTTCGCATCTGGATCCAAAAGGTTTAAAATCTTGCCATTTTCATCCGGCTCGTTAACTCCATCCATTTTTCTCAGTTAAGTCAGGGCTATATCTGTCTTAACATATGGCAATTCGGTCTTTTTCACTTTATGTAAAAAGACCGAATTGCCCTTTAAGTTAACAAAAAAGACAGAAATCCACCTGACTTAACAGAGAAAGTTGGATCGAGTTAACGAGCCAGATGAAAATGCCAAGATTTTAAACCTTTTGGATCTAGATGCGAAAAAACAAACCTTTGGCCGAAAGTCGCAAAACTGGCCAAACCTTATGAAGAAAGATGGCATTTTACTCAAAAACATAATTCAAAAGGTACCCCACCTTAAAAACAGATTCTAGTTGCTTCTTTGGAGTGCGTTTAACAACATCACGTTGTTGTTTTGCTCCATGTGTGCGCATAATATACGATGGTAGAAATAAGTAGGCTCCTCTATTGTAACTGCCAATCGGAACAATACTAAATCAAGTATGATACAAAAAGTTTAAATAAAATATAATTAGAAAAATAACCCAAATGGCCTACCCGGTCCAGTTTACTGGAGGGAGCAGCATCGGCATGTACGGAATCACCATGTGCATAGCCTGATTTTAACACAAATTAGAAAAAAGATAATAATTAATGTTAGTGTTCAACAAATTCTGATTCTTCACTAAATAATTAGACGTACGCTTTTCTCGAGTCCTCGTCGAACAAGAGGATCACACTCGATAACTCCGTATCGTCTGCTACCTCTCCTATACATATATAATAAGATTTACTATGATCAACAAGATACGAAAACTAAGTTAATAGATGTTAATGAAGCATAAATGAGGCCATACTTACGGTGTTTCCACGGTTTTTAAAGTGTGTAAAAATGCAGGCCGAACATCAGGAGGACAATCTTCAAATTGGTCAACAGGAGGTTGTATATAAGCTGTCTCAATTAACAACTGGATCAAACGAGAACCAACCTGAAAATAACAGACAGTAATCGTATTTAAATCACGAAAATGAGAACGATTCTTGAAAATGATCCCGCTTTTGCAACTTGTCAATCGGGTACAAACCTTAACTTGCGCATCCTGTCCCCATGGCTTCAAATCATCTTGTTGTTTCACAATATGTCTTACTTGCTGCAGCTTATTCTTTTTCACCAAAACATTAACCTTTTTCCTTAATTTCTGCATCTGTTGCTCGTTATTCGCCGTTTCTGAATCGTCATCAGGGCTTTCGTTTAACGTAGTCTTTCTCTTAGATTTCTCCATAAATCTATGTATCCTTGCCTAATTATCAAAAAGTATTAACGAAAAAGTTCTAATTAATCATCTGAACATTAGTTTGTGTTCATGAACGTTCATTTGTGTTCATTTGTGTTCATGAACGTTCATTTGCGTCCGGGACCTATTATTTCGAGTTTCTTTTTGAATCAAGGTGGCTATGGGGGTATACTAAGACTCAAGACGATAGGAGTGGGATTTTCTATCAAGTGATCTATATTTGTCAAGTCCTTCTAATAGTCTACTCAGTGGGACTTTGTATTTTAGATCAAGTGATATGTATTTGTCAAATCTGCCTGGGAGACAATATTGTGGGACGTCTAAAATAAAGTAGGCGTTGGGTACGTTCATTTCCTTAAAAAGCGAACACGAACATAAAATCTTGTTCGGTAATGTTTACAGCCCTAGATGTATCTAAAAACTCCAAACAAACTATTATAAACAAAAAGATAAAAGTACAAACACACTAACCTCATGCTCGATGGCTTCACCGATATGGACAGCGGCCTGAACGACTCGGGCCCCACCTTGACCACCACCAGTCATCAACAGACCCATCAACTTATGCATAGTAATAATACTCATCATATCAGCAGGCAACTGATCAAACTGCGGCGCATACGCCCCTCTGTTCCTCCCTTCTCTACACAAATCCTGCTCGGCCGAAATCGCATTCTTCAACGGTTCAAACCAACCTAAAAACAATGACTTCACATAAGGCAAATTAGGTGCAAGTTTCTGCTCACACATATCCACTAAAAGCTCCTGATACTCTTTCGCTGCAGCCTCCCAAGCCTCGGTTTCGACCTTAGTCTGTCGTCTTCGCAGCGCAATGTACTTCCCCTGCCCCATTCCGTTAACCAGTTTCGGCTGTTTTCGGTGATCAATCGCCTTGATCTCCTTATCTAATTGACCAACCATTTCACGGATTTCATCACTGTCTTCTTCTTCTGTTGACACAATCTCCTCTGCTGCAGCTGAACTAGCAAAACCCTTAATAAACCCATGTGATGATAAATATGAGAAATTATAACAAACCCCTAAATTTTTCAAATTGGGATTATCAAGAACTCTGATTTGACGAATACCCTTTTCGAAATTTGAATAATTTCGGTTGTGGGTCAGCTCAAATTGTGTGGATTTTGCAAGATTTGAACGAAATTGGGTGTGTTTAAAACAAGATTTGTCAGCAAACCCTTTTAGGTTTTTGATTGAAGCTCGGTTAAAGACGCTTCTCCACATGATAAAGTGGAGATTTTTATGCAAGATTTGTGGATATACGAATGGGTTTGTATGTACAGAAGAGGATCTGAAAGAAAGTGGTGGTGTGAAGGAGGTGAGTGATGGAAGATTGAAGAGAGGGGCCGCCTTAAACCCTTGCTAAACCTATTTGGTTTTTGTCAATTCGTATACTTCAAGAAATAATTAATAAAGATATTTTAGTCATTTTATTTTTTTAATAACTAGGGTGTTACACCCGCGCTTCGCGGCGGAGCGACCCGATTTTTGATCTGATACAAAAGTATGTCGACACATGTCTTACATCAAATAGGAAACTCGATTAGAAAAGTATTTACAAAGTAAAAAGGTTGTCAGTGTGAATGCTAATCAACTTAAGTTTATAGCGACACGTAAATAAAAATAAAGACGTAAAAGTTGATTAAAAAGTATTTAGAAAGTTAGTAAGTTATAAGAGTCAATGCTGAAAATTAAAGGTTATAAGTAAAAAAACAAAACAACAAAAAAGAAAGAAAAAAACTTGTGCAAGGGTTAAAAGCGTAAAGTTTAAACGTTGACGAAAACTGTAAACTACAAAAGTACTTGGCATTTAAGAAACAACAAATAAAGCATAAGGGCCGAAAACGTACATTACAAGATATGGGAAAAAATACGTAAAAAAACATAACCAAAAAAAAAATAGTGTAAGGGGTAAAAACGTAAAGTTAAAAAGTTGATGAAAACTGTAAATTGCAAAAGAAGTTGGTATTTAAGAAACAACACACAAAGCATAAGGCCGAAAACGTAAATTAAAAAAAAAAAGAAAAAAAAGACAAATGTTGGTAGGAAAAGACAAAAAAAAATTATATAAAAAGGCCCCACCAACATAGCCTTTTTATAGTTATACTAATATGTTTACCACATAAAAGATTTTTTTAATAAATATGTTTACACAATCAAAAATAGGACTTTTAAAGGTATTTAATATATTCTAGAAAATGTAGAAATTGTTGTTTTAATCCCTTCCCCGTGGCCCAGTGGTATCCCCACTTGGGTTTGTTGGCCGGCTCCTCCTTTGGGAGGTCACCGGTTCGACTCCCACTGTGGTCTTAGGGGGGGGGGGGGACGTCCCAATGATGGATCGTATCCTACCGAGGCATGGTGCGGTCAGTATGGTTTTACCCAGCTGTTACCCCAGCGAGTCTCTCGTGTGGGGGCAGTATGGTTTCCGGGCGGAAGTCAGCTTGCGCGGCGGCCGGGGCCCGATCGAACATCGCGTCCGAGAGTGCGGGGCTGACGGGGGAATGTCTTCGACATGATCTCGGTGACCAATAGGTCCAGTACATAGAAAGTCACCTTCCAAAAAAAAAACTAAATTTAAATTTAAATATTTATGTTTCACAAAAGTAACTCTTTTTAATTTTACATGTTTAGTTTCTTTATTATGCATATGATGTTTACATTATAAGTTGTCATCATTGCATATTATCTTTTTTTAGTTGTTACTAACATTAGTCTACATCAGTCTCACTCATCTCCTTGTTATTTTGATTCAAATCGTATAAGTTATTTTTTTTCGCGCCCCAATCTCGCTAGCTGCCATTAGTTAACTATGCCTGATGTGTTGAGCATTCACTTGCATAGACCTAAATATGAGAAGTATTTATTCATATGGTGTATTACGTTTATTATGCGGCTTTCAATATGTACCAACTTCAATCTAGAAATTGTATTGCTACAACCCATGTTGTTAGGATTCCGAGTTTGAATTGTTGTGAATGTTTAAGATGAACAATAAATGGAGATAGATAAAAATGGAAATATGCAGCGGAAGAATAAACTTTAAATCACAACGATAGAAGATTTGCTTTCATCATCTTGCTTTTCATTGAAAGATTATAGTTACAATGATTCACGTATGCATGAGATTACAAACTCCCCCTCAGCCTAAGTCACTCCTATTTGTTCGTACAAAATGTCAAGAAGGAAAGTGATAACTAAAACAGTACATGCACTTGTTATTTATAGTACAATACAAACATCTGACGCGTCTTGGCTGACGTCACCTAGACAGTGACATCTAACAACCTCTAACATCTGCTAAGACTAAAAACTGTTATATTGAAAACTCTGGTGAGCAGCATCTGTTGAGTAATCCGTTGTTGAGCTTTAACCTCTGTTGAGCTTCAGCAGACCTTGCTTCTTCAGACCTTGTCTTCACAGCAATGGATGATCAGACCTTTGCTATCAACAGACTTTGTCTTCCAGCTGAGGTTCACTATGGCAAACCTTTGTTATCAGCAGACTTTAACTTCAACAAACTTTCTCTTTGGCAGACTTTAGCTTTAGCAGACTTTTGGTGTAGCAGATGTCGATGCCTTTGTCATTGGGAGGAGTAGTTCTCTTAAGCACCGTTTATTGTTAATCAAGTGTTATTAATTAATTTGATTTTTCAATCATCTGTTCTTTTGGCGGGGTCCACATGATCTAACACGTGTCAATGTGATCTCTAGTTACATTAAACTCGAAACTTAGATGCATGTTCCAGCTTGAAGTTCTTATCTTATTAAAATTATTACAAATGACATTTAACCATGAGATTCTTTTGTAATTGCATAATCCTTGAAGCTTAAATGCATGTGCTAGGTTAAAGTTCTTGAAATGATTAATTTCTTATTGCAAATGGCATTTAATCAAAAGGTTCTATAACTACATAGTCTTTGGATCTTAAATGCACGTGCTAGCTCAAATATCTTAACTAGTTGATCTTATAAAATTGGCATTTAATAGTGAGATTATTATACAAATGTAATCTAGTCCTTATACATGTAAAGTTAGGGAGTGAAACATTGATATTTATCTTTTGTTGAAATAGGACATACACACATAATTGATACGATCTAATTAACAATATTGATGCAAAAGGGTATTTGGTCCATATGTTGAATCAGAGAAACACAACTAGAACAAAATCTTCTCTTGTAGCGTTCATAAATATCAATAATGGCGTCATTAGTGCTAGAAAATCTTCTGTTATTGAATCAGAGAAACACATCTTCTCTTGCAGGTATTTAGAAGTACAATTAGATATCTATAACATATTTTAGGGTTGATTAGGATGCTAATGAAGTTTATATCATATTTCATTGGAATTCGAAACTTATTTCGTATTTGATAAAACTTGACTTTAGCTTGTAATATAGTAGATTGAACTTGTTTTGGATATGTCATTTTAAATTATTGAATGATATCTTAGACTATTGAATTTTGAAAGCTATGTATTGATATTTACTTTTTTTTTTAAATTCGAGCCAAACCGAATCAAGCCAAGCCAAGCTTGAGCTAAGATTTTCAGCTCGGTTTTAAATTCGAGCCGAGCCGGCTTGGTTTATAATCGAGCCGAGCCCGAGCTTGCCCTAACCCGGCTCGGGACGGCTCGTGAACAACCCTATATTAAGGTTGTATGAGTGAATCATATAAAAAAACTAAAATAAAACACGCCAAAATATAGTGACATAAATTAAAACACGTCATGTTGATCACAACTAACGAACTAAAATAAAACGTATTAAATGTTACATTAAAATGAAAAAGGTCAAACATGTCACAATCACTTAACTAAAATGAAACTGATTAAACATGTCATAATATGGTGCGTTAAAAATAACATGCTTTGCCTCCCGAATAAAACTGCAACTGATATGAAGAGCAAATAACCTAGTTTTTATAACAATCATTATAAACAACCTTTTATACATTTTTTGTTTTTAAATAGCTAACTCGCACACCCTCTAAACCAATGTCCATCATAGTACTAGAAGTCTAGAACCCTCAATGTACACACCTTGAACCGCCAGGCTACAAGCCCTTTGGTATATTAGAAATCCATAATTCTATATTAAGAAAGGAACTATAAGCGTAATTTTTCAACTTTTGTGCAGGGAGTTGATATCTTTACCAGTGAACCATCCCTCTTGCAGACATAAAGATGTCCTGGTAAATCGAGGGGTGTAAAGAGAGAATTAACGTATGGAATTCTTTTAAGTCTTTCCCAAAAGACTAAGAATAACATTCTCCAATTTTATTTTATTTTATTCCATATATAAATTTGCAAGATTTTTATGCATCATAAGTTGTACTTTATGCTTTGTGAGTTTTTCAAAAAAAACTTGATTTTTTACTTTTAATCCAAATGTTTTTACCTTTTTCAATTTTAACCCTACATAATTTGTTTTTTGAACTTTAACCCAAAACTTTTCATTATTTGCAATTTAACTTCGCAACTTTTGTCACGTATACTTTTCATCTTTTGCAAATTTTCGTTTTACATATATTTCTAAATTTTTCGAGTTAATACGACGCAACGTGCATGTGTGGTTCAACGTTTTTATCTCTATTTTTCCATGTTTGACAGGTTCGTCGCAACACGCATATCCTAGGTCGAGTCAGTGTTGGTGGTCGATGACGGTTGTGTGACATTAGTACTATTTGACACCGTTTTACGCCCCGCCGCAACGCGAGGTGTGCTTTGGGGGGTTTTCAAAGAAAAGATGGTTATGCATGCATATGTTTGTCGTAACGTTGGCTTTGGGGGTTTTCCAAAAAAAAAAAAAATTGATTTTTTTACTTTTCACCCAAAAGTATTTCATAAATTACTTTTAACTCAAAACTATTTGTTTTTTTTTACTTTTAACCCAAAACTTTTTATTTTTTTGCAATCTATCCTCATAACTTTTTTTTTTACTTTCAACTTTGGTCCTTTATAGTTTTCATTTTTCGTAAATTTTTCGCTTTATGCTTGGTTTTAAATTTTGTGACTTAACACATCGCAACGTGCGTATTTGGTTTAACGTTTTTATGTTTCGTTCTAAATTTTGCGAGTTAACACAACGCAACGTGCGTGTGTGGGTGAACGTTTTTACATCGTCAATTTTTCCCCGTTTGATAGGTTTAACATAACGTGCGGGTCCTAGATTGACTCAGTTATAACTAAAGAATCTCCGCCGCATTGCGGCGGGTCGTAATCCTAGTTACTATAAATAATCAACAAAAATATGCAATACAACTTGTATCTTGTGCTTTGGGACTTTTTCAAAAAAAAAAAAAAAAAAAAACTTGATTTTTTACTTTTAATCCAAAGGTTTTTACCTTTTGCAATTTTAACCCTACATAATTTGTTTTTTTAACTTTAACCAAAAACTTTTCATTATTTGCAATTTAACTTCACAACTTTTGTCACTTATACTTTCATTATTTGACAGGTTCGTCGGAACACGTAGATCCTAGGTCAAGTCAGTGTTGGTGGTCGATGACGGTTGTGTGGCATTAGTACTATTTGACACCGTTTTACGTCCCGCCACAACGCGGGGTGTGCTTTGGGGGCTTCTCAAAGAAAAAATTGTTATGCATATGGTTGTTGTAACCTTGGCTTTGGGGGTTTTCCAAAAAAAATTGATTTTTTTTTTTACATTTCATCCAAAAGTATTTCATAAATTACTTTTAACCCAAAACTATTTGTTTTTTTACTTTTAACCTAAAACATTTTATCTTTTGCAATCTATCCTCACAACTTTTTTTTACTTTCAACTTTGGTCCTTTATAGTTTTCATTTTCCACAAAATTTTCGCTTTATGCTTGGTTCTAAATTTTGTGACTTTGCAATGTGCGTCTTTGGTTTAACGTTTTTACGTTTGGTTCTAAATTTTGCGAGTTAACACGATGCAACGTGCGTGTGTGGGTGAACGTTTTTACATCGTCTATTTTATCCCGTTTGACAGGTTTAACATAACGTGCGGGTCCTAGATCGACTTAGTTATAACTAAATAATCCCCACCGCATTGCGGCAGGTCGCAATTCTAGTTAATAAAAAATCTTCAACAATGAGTTTGGAGAGAGGAAAAAAAGGAATAATGTATTTTAATAATCCCAATTATTCGTCATTGACCGGCAACGGTCTCACCTTCAGAAATTCTCACTGGCGGTCCCATCTTTTCACATATCGGTCTTCAATGGACCCTGACTAACAGAACCCTAACGATGTTAGTCGCCGGAAAAACATTTTTGGTCGGAAAAAGGTTCCTAAAGGTCCGATTTATGGTTACAAACAGGGTTGGACGAAAACTTTGAGTTTTCTGGCTAAAAAGTTGAGTTTTCCGGCCAAAAAGAAGTTTTCCGACGAAAAATGAGTTTTTCTGACGACCTTAATAAATGTGGCTTTTTACTAGAAAAGATTCCTAAAGGTGCATAATAAGGTTACAAAGCGGTTTGAGACGAAAATGTTGAGTTTTCCGGCCAAAAAGGAATTTTCCGACCAAAAACGTTTTTCCAGCGACCGGAGACTAACAGCGTTAGGGTTCTGTTAGTCACGGTCCATTGAAGGTCAATATGTGAAAAGATGGGACCGTCAATGGGAATTTTGAAGTCGGAACCATTGCCGATCAACGGGCAATAGTTGAGATTATTAAAATCAATTATTCCAAAAAAAAAAAAAAAAAGCATCAGTTCATACCTGAATGCCATTTCCAATCGCATTCGGAATGGAAAGCGCCCTTCCATGTGATGCCTCAAAAACGTAAAATATAAAATAATCAGCATTTCAAATAAAAAATATAGAATATAAAACAATTAGGATAGTCACTATTTCTTTAGCCATGCTGGAAGCTTCATCGAAAGAGTCTAGCAGAGGTAGATGATGTTGGCTTAGGTAGATGATGTTGACGAGGAGAAGACCGTAAGGAGCAGTTTGGTAGAATTATTGGTGAGACAAACTACTTCAAGTGTGAGTGATAAATGGAGGTGGAAAGATGAGAAAGACACCGAGTAAAAAGAGTTAGAATGGAAGAAACGGGTCAGTTAGATCTGGACAACTTCAACTGGAATAATATTGCGACACAAAAAACTAATATGTTCACTTAGAGAGCCGCATCTGGTAAGATCATAATAGCAACAACATTAGCAGCAAAGGGCGTGAATTTGCAGTCAATAATATGCAAATTATGCGACACTAGAAGTGAGACGGCGGAACACGCCCTTCTTCACTGCAGGACGACAAACCAGGTCTGGCGGCGGGTCTATAATTGGCTGAAAATCCCGACTAGTAGTGGGTATGACTCGGTTGGTGAAAGGCTCCTAAGTGTCAGCGGGATAGGTATGAATACCACTAATCAGGGGCATACCTACATTGAACGGGTCAGGGTTCCCGGACCCCAATGTTTTTTAAAAAATTAGTAGATCTGGTATATTAAATTTTATAAGGAACCCATAAATACAATTAGGTGGACACCATAGAAAGAAAAGGAAGTTGGAGTAGTGGTAAACTCTCCTCCTTACCAACAATAGGTCATGGTTTCAATCCTTGTATACTCTGTGTTTTCTGTTTTTTTTTAAACCTAATTCAAACCTAGCCCTGACCCGACCTAAAAGAGGACTGACTCGAAAATTTTAACATTTTGTTATGAAAATTTTGAAAACCGAAAAAATGGACCCCATTAAAAAAAAACTTGGGTCCACCGCTGCCACTAATACACGCAGTCTTTTTACAAACAATCAAGAGAAAGTGGTCAACCCGGAATGCAAGGGCAAAACAACACCAGCAAATAAAATGATTGAAGATATCCTACACAGGTCAAAACTCATGGGTGTAGCTTGGAACGACTAGCAAAGTTTTAATTTAGCATATTGATATTGTTTGTTTTTTTTGGGTGTAATTTAGGTGTTATTATTCGTTGTAACTTTTAGCATGTAATGTGATAATGTAAAGTTACTAATTAGAAGGAGAACTAGTAGAAGTACGCGTTGAGGCGGGGTACATACCAATTGTCGCCGGTAATAACTTCGAAAGACAAGGCAGGGTACATACTAATTGTCATCGGTGATAATTCAGAAAGTCATTATCAAACTGCAATATACAAGTATTTTGGAATTTTGTTTTATAGTGGACGACTTAGGATAATTACATTTTCGCGTATCACCAATAGGTATTTCTTATTTTCATGCACATACATCTATACTTTTTAAAATTCATCAAGAGGCGCTAGCTCAGCACAAATAAAGCATTGGCATAGAAGAGTATAGAAGAAAGGACCTATAACATTCCCCCTGGCAACTGCAATAGATGACATAATCATGAGAAAATCATTATTTAAATATAACACATGCAATCGCTTCCTAGAATAGACTTCACTTGCTCAATATTTGGATTACGAAAAATGTGTGTTGTTGACGTAGAGGTTAGCTTAACTGCACATGCTTAAAAATGCATGTTAATACGAATGTTATGAAGCCTGGTATTCTTCTAGTGTTGGTTTTGGGTCGCCTTGGTACTCAGTGACTTTCACTAATGTTAATGCTCACTAATGTTAATGCTGCTATAGCTAATAGAAAAAAAAAGCCATCAAATTATTATGGTATCCAGTATAAAAAACCATTAAATTCACCAAATTACCCAAGAACAATTCATATAAGTTTGAAAAAAGAGTTGCTTCCAAACCTAAGAAACCCACCAAAAAGTCTGCAACTCAAATCAAATGATGTCTCAAACCATTTTTAGTACCGTTTTCTTGCAATCCTCACTTCAGTCTTTTTCTCAATTGATGATCTTCTAAACTCACTTCAGTCTTTTTCTCAACTGATGGCCTTCTAAAGCTCATTTGTTTTCTTTGCAACTACTTGTTAATGAATATCTCTGTGTTGTTGACTTGTTGGTGCTACCAAATTGTTACTCTATAATAGTGTTTGCCTGGGGTCTTGTTCTCAATCTGAGATTCACCTATCCTTCTTTTCAACCTTTCATTTATTCTCGCTAACTATCCATCATAGAACCTGCCCCTTTGAAATGCAGGATTGTCATCATGAACGTCTGCAGCTTAATTTTTTGTTGCTGAGACAACAGCGCAATGAAGATCGACTTTAATTGAACATAACATCCAACATGTCTTGTTAAGTCATTTCACCTATTCATGTCTTTAAGTTAGTCTAAAGTATATACCCTATTTTAAAATGATATAATCGAATATAAAAGGCAAATTGTACATGGCCAAACTACTTCACATGTCATGTGATACAATATTTAAAGAAAACGGTACAAAAACACACATAAAGGCCTCTGATGTGTAAACTGGAAAGTTATCAATTATCTTACATAATGTTACAAGGTGTGTACAGACCACAAGGACTTATTCTAGTTTAATAAGTTATTAGGATTGTGGTCCCTAATTGTATGTAGATGAATATATGCAAGTAACATAGACTTTCTCAAAAGATGAAAATTTTCCAAACGTTTATTCATCAATCATCATCATGGACTCTTCTAAGCTTTTACTTTCACCTAAGAAAGGTATATAGCAAATGAATTTTTCTCTTACACTTGAAAATCCGTACATGCTCAATTTAAAAAAAAATCTAATTCCATGTGACATCCAAACTCAAAAGTATAATCCAGCAACCAAACAACATAACAAAATTAAAACAGATTCGATTAGACGCAGAACAACGCAACTGAACACTAATATAATAATATGTTATCCTACGTAAATTAGTAATCCAACAGGTATACATAGAAAAACCGCACGTCACAGTTGCATGATCAATAATTCATCAAATAAGAGCATAACAAAAACACTTAACTGAACAAAAGTGATTCAATTTGTAAGAAAACATACTTTGGTGGTATCGAGCTAAACCAAATCAAGAGGAGTCAAATCAACAAGAGGATGAGCCATCCAAAATAGACCATGCTCGAAGTTGAGTAGACGTAAAACCTGCATAACTTGGAGTAATCACAAAAAATGGTTACTCTACAGCCTAGATCAATTAAAGTTATTGTACCTGGAAGGATAAATTGAGATGGGATGTCACGGCCCCCCGGCCCGGTTTGACCCGGTCCAGGAGCTGCGGGACAGAAAACCCGTGGTATTTATTTAATTTGGCAGCGGAATAATTAACAGGATCATTTAAAACTTGAAAATGCCCAATTTATTTTATTTCACAAATTGGGATAATTCCCATAATTTACAATAAAGATGATTTCTCACGGAAATCCTCTGTTTTACAAAAACATGTTTATTCATTTTATTGAGCCACGTCCTCAAGCTTGTAGTGCTACACGGCACTTTTCCCTTGATCATAGCAGATCACCTGAAACATGTTTTAAAAAGGTTTTATCAGCAGGGAAATACTGGCGAGTCACTCAAGTTGCATAAAACGACACATTGTTATAATATACAGTATTAAGGGTGATTACATTGTTTATATCAGCCAATTACCCAACGGTATTTGTCACTCGACCTGTTTCTGTGACTATGGTCATATCACCCATTGGCTAACTCGTTGTCCAATGGTGACGGTTATCAAGTAATGTATACAAAACCCCACATACCGGCTGTAATTGAAGACTACAAAAACTTAATCCCTGTAATTATAACTTTGAAATAATAGGGTTTTGGAAAGTAATTTGATAAAAGAGAATGACTCACATTGCAGATTTAAACGGGCAGAGTTTAGCCTACTGATTAGCCTTGTAACCTAATTTAAATAACAATGCACACGAACTAGGTCAGTAACTAATACAGTATTTACGATAACTCACGAGATTAAAATCCTCACAACGAATGACAAAGTGCAATACTTAAACATCCATCGAATTTACGACGAATGACAAAGTATAGCCCTAATGTGGGCAGCACTTAAACATCCATTGGATTTATTTCAATTGATCGGACATTGAATCGTAGCAGCGATCGAGTTAATACCCTGTATCGTAGCAGCACCTTGGTACCTTAAAACTTCGATTTTATGCAGTATACTTCGTTTTTGTATGAAATTTTCGACACAGAATGAAAGCCCCAGGTCCAGGCTACTTATAGCTGAAATTTGAGTCTTACGCGGCCCGCGTAAGCTCTCTCTAAATCTTACGCGGCCCGCGAGGGCCAGCTAATCGTAGACTAGGGCTAGCGTGTCATCGGTAGGCCTGCCACGTGTGCGACACGTGGCCTGGAACGCTTATCCGGTCAAGTCTGCTTTGACGCGGCCCGCGTAAGCTTCTCTTATGGCTTACGCGGCCCGCCTGAAACCTAAAAACCTTGATTTCTTAGTTTTTTATGCACGTTAAGGTTTCAGGGGCCCGAGTTTTTACTTACGGGTCGTTTTGGGACATTTTTGAAGGTCCTTACATCCTCCCCACCTTATTTAGAATCTCGTCCTCGATATTTACTGAATAAGTGAGGATACTTTCGCTTCATCTCCGATTCCAGTTCCCAGGTATATTCGGGTCCTCTTTTTGAATCCCATTTGACTTTGACTAGTATTAGTCTTTTATGCTTGAGGAATTTAATCTTTCTTTCTTCTATTTGAAGTGGTTTATCCACGAACTTCAATTTCTCATTTACCTCTATGTCTTGGAGAGGTACTACCAATGATTCGTCAGATAAACACTTCTTGAGGTTGGATACATGAAATACGTCATGTACTCCAGCTAGCTCCTCTGGTAGTTGTAAGCGATAATTAACTGGTCCTATTCGCCGAATTACTGGGAATGGTCCTACGTACCTTGGACTTAGCTTTCCTTTCTTACCGAACCGAACTACTCCTTTCCAAGGAGAAACTTTTAAGAGTACCTTGTCTCCAACTTGAAATTCTAGTGGCTTGCGTCGATTATCGGCATAACTTTTCTGGCGATCTCGATCCATTTTCAGTCTTTCCTTGATTTGAGTGATCTTGTCAGTAGTTTCTTGTACGATTTCAGGACCTGATAACTGGCTTTCTCCTATTTCTGCCCAGCAAACTGGAGTTCTACATTTTCGTCCATACAGTGCTTCGAACGGGGCAGCTTCGATGCTTGAATGATAACTATTGTTATAGGAGAATTCAATTAAGGGTAGGTGGTCATCCCAATTTCCACCAAAATCTATCACACATGCCCTAAGCATGTCCTCCAGGGTTTGGATAGTCCTTTCACTTTGTCCGTCTGTCTGAGGATGGTATGCAGTACTTAGATTTAGTCGGGTTCCCATGGCTTCTTGGAAACTTGTCCAGAAATGGGAAGTGAAACGACTATCCCTATCCGATACAATGGAGAGTGGAACTCCATGTAAGGATACTACTTCATCTACATACAACTTAGCTAACCTTTCCATGCTGAAGGTTTCCTTCATGGTTAGAAAATGAGCTGATTTGGTTAATCGATCCACAATTACCCAAATCGCGTCATTACCTTTTCTAGTTTTGGGTAACTTAGTAACAAAGTCCATGGTTATAAGTTCCCATTTCCATACCGGCATTTCTAATTGTTGTAGTAGACCTGAGGGTTTCTGGTGTTCTGCCTTAACTTGTGAACAAGTAAGACATTTAGAAACATATCTAGCTATATCCTTTTTCATTCCTACCCACCATAAGTTATTTCTTAAATCTTGGTACATCTTATTGTTACCAGGATGCATGGTATACCTAGATTTATGGGCTTCTTCTAAAATCTTATTTCTTAACTCTCCTTGCTTAGGTACCCAAATCCTTTTCTTGTGGAATCTCCACATTCCATCACTTCCTTGTTCTAATTCCTTTATTCTTCCCTTCATTCCTTCAGCATCATCCTTGATTGCTGTTTCTTGAATGTTTTTCAGTTGTTCCATTAAGTCTAATTGTAAACTTAATCTAAGAGCACGAACTCGTCGTTGTTTTTCATGATACTTACGACTTAAAGCATCAGCAACTACGTTCGCTTTTCCTTTGTGATATTGAATATCATAGTCGTAGTCACTTAGGATTTCCATCCATCTCCTTTGCCTCATGTTCAATTCTTTTTGCCCAAATATGTATCTTAACCTCTTATGATCAGTATAGACTGTAAACTTACTTTCATACAAATAGTGTCTCCAAATCTTAAGGGCAAAAATTATGGCTCCTAATTCTAAGTCATGAGTCGCATAATTTTCTTTGTGCTTCTTCAATTGTTTTGAGGCATACGCAATTACCTTCTTGCGTTGCATTAGCACACATCCTAATCCTAGCTTAGAAGCATCACAGTAGACTTCAAAATCTTCTGTTCCTTCTGGTAAGGCAAGAATTTGGGCGTTTGTTAATTTATGCTTTAAGATTTTAAAAGCTTCCTCTTACCTAGGTCCCCATTCAAATTTCACTGCTTTACAGGTTAGCTTAGTTAAAGGTACGGTTATCTTGGAAAAATCCTTAATGAATCGTCTATAATATCCAGCTAACCCTAGAAAACTTCTAATTTCCATAGCTGACTACGGGACCTTCCATTTGGTGATCGCTTCTATCTTGGAGGGATCGACATGAATACCTTCATGATTTACCATGTGACCTAAAAATTGCACCTCCTGTAGCCAAAATTCACACTTTGAGAATTTTAAAGCTTTTCCTTTCTTAACAAAGTTAAGAGTGCATGCAGGTGCTGACAGTGCTCGTCCTGATTTTTGGAATAAATGAGTATATCGTCGATGAAGACAATTACAAATTTATCCAAATACTGTTTACAGATTCTATTCATCATGTCCATGAATGCTGCAGGAGCATTTGTTAGTCCGAAAGGCATGACTGTAAACTCGTAATGACCATACCTAGTTCTGAAAGCAATTTTAGGTATGTCTTCTTCTTGTACTTTCAATTGATGGTATCCGGAGCGTAAATCTATTTTAGAAAAGTATCTAGCTCCTTGAAGTTGATCGAAAAGATCATCGATCCTAGGTAATGGGTATCGATTCTTAATTGTAACCTTATTCAATTCCCTATAATCGATAAACATTCGCATTGACCCATCTTTCTTCTTTACGAACAACACAGGCGCTCCCCACGGGGATGAACTAGGTTGTATGAATCCTTTACTTAATAATTCATCTAACTGCTTTTTGAATTCTAGCATTTCGGTGGGTGCTAACCGATAAGGTGCCTTGGCTATCGGTGTAGTTTCAGGAATTAGAAGAATTCTAAATTCTACTTCCCTATTGGGTGGTAATCCCGGTAGTTCTTCTGGGAATACATCCGGGTATTCTGCTACTACAGGAATTTCTTTAAGTTCCTTACCTTTAGTGTTGATGATTACTGAAATCATATATACTATTTCTTGTTTTCTTGAATAACTGGCCAATTTCATTACTGAAATGAATTTCATTGGCTTACGTGGCTTATCTCCTGTAATCACCACTAATTCTCCTGTGTGTGTATGAATTTCTATGGAATTTTTGTCACAGAGAATTCGAGCATGGTTGGCTACTAACCAATCCATTCCTAACACAACATCGAATCCGGCTAAATTCATAGGTAATAGGTTTGCAGAAAATTTATGACCTAAGAGTTCTATCTTTCCTTCTTGCAAAACCTTATCTATGTTAACATAATTTCCATCTGCCGTTTCTACCGTAAAAGTTTGTCTAAGTTTGGTTAAAGGTAGGTTAAGAGCTTGGCAGAATGAAGTATTTATAAAACTTTGGTTTGAAACCAGAGTCAAATAATACTTTCGCATAAATGTTGTGAACTAAGAATGTACCAGCTATCACGTCAGGGATTAGCTCTGCTTCCTGAGTAGTCAACTGGAAGGCTCTTGCATTTTTCTTGGTAGTTCTTTCAGCAGGTTTAGCCTTGTTATATGCTGGTTTGACTAACTTAGGGCATTCTGGTTTGAAATGCCCAGCTTCTCCACAGTTATAGCAGACCCTTATTTTCTTTCTGCAATCTTCTTCACGATGTCCTACAGTTTTGCAGAAGTTGCAGGTTTCATTACATTTTCCAAAATGTTTCTTTCTACAGTTTCTGCAGAACGGCGGAGTGGAAGATTGCCCAGTTCCTCTTTTCTTGAAATTGTTATTATTACCCACACGAAATCCTTAGGTAATTTTCTGAGTCAATTCCTTCTTCCTATTTTCTTCTCGCGTACACACCAGTCCGTCTGTCAAAGTGTTGGCTAATTCTACCGCATCATCGATCGTGCGAGGTCTCGCAGCTTTGACAATATCACGGATCTCGCTAATTAAACCCCAGATATAGCGAGAAATAAGTACTGGCTCTGGCGAAGCCAGAGTAGGCACTATTCGAGCATATTCGAAAAACTTCGAAGTATACCCTCAGCAATTAACATCCACCATTCGGTGGCTCAGGAATTTGTTCGCCATCTGCTCTTTTTCATATTCTGGGCAGAATTTTCTTTCCACCAGACGCTTAAATTCCTCCCAACTCATGGCATAGGCCATATCACTTCCCTTGGCTTGTAATACCGTATTCCACCATTCTAATGCTTCTTCCTTAAAAAGGTGAGAAGCATACATGACTTTATCCTCCTCAGCACATTTACTTATTTTGATTACTGCCTCGGTTTTCTCCAACCAACGCAGCACAGCAGTCGCCCCTTCATTGCCTGCGAACTCAATAGGTTTACAGGCAAGGAATTCCTTGTAAGTGCGACCAAGCGTTGCAGCTTTCATTCTTTTAAGAATTGGGGCTTGCAGTACATCATTATCATTATTATTAATGTTACCGCCTCCATTTATGCTATTACTGAAGTTGTCTTCATGAGTACGTTTGCTAGGAATAATTTGAGGTTCAACTGGATTTCGAGCAGCAGCAAGGATTGCTGGAATAGCATTGGCTATTCCCTGAGCAACGATATTCTCGATATCTTGCCTATTCAGAAATTGATCTTCATGGTTTTGTTCAGATTGGTTAACTTCATTAACGGGTTCATTACTGATGCGTGGTTGAAAACCGATGTTTGTTATTGCATAACTTGATGTTTTTACATAAGTTTTAATTTCGGATAGCCTACTTTTAATCAAAAATGTGTTTTGCGGGTTTGATGGAGTTTAAGGAGCTTTTCGAGAGCTTTACGAGTCATCGGGTCGAAAACCGGAGCACCGGGATGCGTTACGGGTCAACCGGGAGTATAAGACGCGAAAAACGGAGATCTCACAAATGAGAGCCCGTCGCCGACGGGGCCCAGGCCGTCGGCGACGCCTTCTAAAAATGCCCGTCGGCCAGAAACCCTCGTATCCAGTCAACTAAGGCGTCGGACGGAGATGCATCATTCAGAGCCCGTCGCCGACAGGTTAAGGGCCGTCGGCGACGGCTTGTAAATTGCTGAAACGCGAAGTTTTGGCATTCGGTTGTTGGGAACGATTTTTATTGGTCGGGGAGCATTGAAAGTCGTAAGTTACACTCTTGGAGAGTTTGAATCTTGTATCTTGGAGCCACCTATCACCTAGCATTCATCTCTATTCCATGACTACTCACAACATCACCCGAATCACATCAAGATCATCATCAATCATCATTCACAATCAATTCATCCTAAACCCTAATTCTCCATACCATCAATCCTTCCACCATCATCCTTCACCAAACCTTCATCATCCACCAATTCTCCATTGTTCAAGCTTCGAGATGACTCCATTCAAATTCAAAGTATCCGGTGTTCAAGCTTCTTCAACCATGAGCGGCTAAACACCTTGGTTTCACCCCGGTGTAGGTAGTTGTTAAATTTAGGGTTTCGAATTGTTCTTGCTTCAACTTTGTGACAATTTGTGTTTGATTTTTGAAACCATTGACAATAGTTTACATTTGTTTCGTATTCGTAAATTGTCGAACGATGTTAAAAGTTATGACTTTACGAAATGGTTATGTGTAGTTATGCATTGTCGTGGTTAGGTTTTACTTGTGTTGATTACAAAGTGCATTCTTGTCCATTTTTCGAAACGTTGATAGTTATTGGCACCTAAGTCACGGTACACTAAATCCGCTAATCGTACGCAATTGAGTTGAATCTAAAAACTTGTAGAAACCCTAGGTTGGCAATTACCGAAACCGGGTGTGAACCCTTTTTCTTATTATTGTTTAGTAATCAATTTTCTTTCAATCATTAATCATTAGTTGTTAATTAATTAAATCTATTCCATTAGTTTAAATTCACATCTTCCAACAAAACAAAAAGAAAACAAATATCATAGCAAGCTTCATAATTATGACACTTCTTTATAATTCAATCGAATCCACTCGCAAACCACATACTCTTCGTGGTTAGACCCCTTGCTACCACTAACTATTTGTTAAGGGTAATTTGGGCATATATATATATATTATCTTTGACCGGAGCGCGACACTCCGATCAAATTTTGGCGCCGCTGCCAGGGAGTGCGTGCGCTTTGTGTTTGGATTATTGTTTGAATTTGTGTGATTATCTGTTTAAGTTGCATAGTTTCTTTTCTTGCACGTTGTCTTTTTCCTTGTTACGCGGGTGTGTTACTTGTGCAGGTTACAGGTAGTGTATGCATACGCGAAACTCCGGGAGGACTTCACCGTTAGTCTACGAACCGGAAATCGAAAGAGTAGCAAGAAGAAATCTAGCAAGCCGGTTGGAAGCAACTCTTGCTTCTAATCAAACCAATCAAACACCACAACTCACACCGACCATTGAAACCGATTCAATGGCAAACCAAAACTCCAATAACCCAAATCTCAACCAAAATCAATTCAAATCCCGAGGAACCTTTCACCCCGCTCAAAATTTTCAACCTATGCCTCAAGAGCGACCGGGTGGTAATAACAACACCGGACCACCCACACCACCTTTCCAAAACCAAAATCCCAAAAACACCCAAAGAACACCCCAGCAACAAAACCTTCATCGACAAACTTCTTTACCCATCAACCTTGATGACCGGAATGTCAATTCCGACCGTCGAGGTAATCGAGATCGTGGCAATCCCGCGAACGAAGACCCATTTTTCAACATAGACGATTTGAGGAACGCCATCCCCGATGACGAACCGTATAGTGTTCCCGGTTATCAATCGCCGGAGCATGTGAGTGTTCATACGGAAAATTCGGATGACGGGGGCTATTATGATGATCGGGTTAATGATGACGAAGATTGGGGGTATGTGAATCAAGGTAATATCTACAATGCAAGAGGGTTTGAAGATGAGGAGTTTGGCTATCAAAACGCCAACTATGTGGGGAATGGTGACTACGGGTATGGGAATAGGAGGAATGATGGTTACGAAAATAACCGCCAACCACGAAACAACAACCAAAGAAACCGAGATGATGGGTTTTACAACAACAACAACAATGTCAACCCTAATTGGATTCCTCGTTTTGTGGGAGGAGGAAATCAAAGAGGTAATCAAGTTAGGAATCAAGGTGGGGATAGAAGGGGTGATCGAAGGGACAACCGAAGGCCGGTCGATCAAGAGGTTAATGGTCCACAACGTCGTCAACAACCTTTACGGGGAGTGAATGACCGTTTTCGACCGGTAGTTACCGATAATGACTCTCCGATAGTGTGCGAACGGAGAATGTTTGATTGTAAACCTCATTACATTAATATACTTCCCCATTTCAATGGGAGGTCTAACGATGAGCCGTACACGCACTTGGCGGAGTTTTCGTCCATTTGTAACACTATCGGGGGGCACAACTTCGCATTAGAGGAGGTCAAACTTCGCTTGTTCCAATTTTCGTTGAAAGACAAGGCAAAGCAATGGTTTCTCACACTTCCGGCGAATAGCATCCGGACATGGGGTGAGATGCAACAAGTCTTTTTAGACGAATACTATTCGATGGCGAAGGCCGACGACACTAGGGATGAAATAAGGTCGTTTCGGCAACTATCGAGTGAACCGTTACATGAAGCGTTCACTCGATTCAAAGAATTGATGCGGAGATGCCCACATCACCAAATAGAAAAGTGGGAGTTAGTGAAGTGTTTTGTACGTGGGTTGGATGATGCGACATGGAATCGCCTCGAGTCAACAAGCAACGGGACTCTCTTGAGCAATCATGAAGATGACGATTGGGAATTTCTCGAGCGAATGAGCAAGCGGTCGAAGGAAACATCCCATCTCCCGGTCACTTCCCTATCTTGATTCTAAAGATCTAATTTCCACTTTAGAACGGGAAATGGCTCGTATGAAAAAGAAAGAGGTGAATGCGGTCCAATTCGCGGTGTGTGAAGATTGTGGGGATATTGGCCATAGGACCGATCAATGTCCAACGGGGCCGGGTGAGTACACCGAGGAAGTAAATCAAGTGTTCGAGGATAGAAAGAATAATGACATGAATTCGAACACTTACCATCCCGGATTGAGAAACCATCCCAACTTCCGATATGGGAATGTCGCGAATCAAATGAACCCAAACTTTCAACCGGGTAATCAAAGCGGGTCATTATATCAAAATCGCCAAGGTGGTAACCAAGGGGGTTATCAACGTAATTACAATCAAGGGTACCAAGGTCGGGACAACAATTACCAAGGTGGGTACCAAAAGAATTACAACAGTCAAGGCGGTAATGGAAGTGGGTCGAACAATCAAACCGGTGGTGATGACTTGAGTGCCAAAATGGATGCTTTGTTAAATATGCAAAAAGAATCTCACAATGACATTAAGGAGATAAAGAAGACAAACGAGATTCGAGACAAAGCACATGAGGCATTGGCAAAGCAAGTGGGCCAACTCGCGGAGGAGATGGCTCAAATGAGGGGAAGCATAGGAAAGCTTCCAAGTGACACCACGGTGAACCCTAAGTATCAAGGGTCAAGCTCAAGGAACACACGTGAGGTACCAATTAATAAAATTACTTTACGTAGTGGTCGAGTCGTGGATAATGGTGTCAAAACACCATCACCCCAGTTTGTTGAAGGGGTGGTGGAAGATGCTAGTGAGGATGAGAATGAGGATGGTCAAACGGGTCAAAACAAAAATGATTTAAAAAAGAATAACAATACTCCCGTTATGACCATCCCTGTCCCTAAGGCTAAGGAAAAGGGTGTGGAGGCTAATATCGCCCCTTATCCTGAAGCATTGAATGGACCCATTAAGAAAGTTGTAAACAAAGAGGTCCACAACAAGAAGAGTTGTTGGAAATTTTCAAACAAGTAAAAATCAATTTACCTCTTTTGGATGCAATCAAACAAGTACCGTCTTATGCTAAGTACTTGAAAGAATTGTGTACCCAGAAACGAACTCATAAATTTCCAAAAAAAATAGATTTAACCGAAAATGTGAGTTCGATTCTTTCGGGTGCACTTCCACCTAAGCTCCAAGATCCGGGTGCGCCTATCATTTCAATTCAAGTGGGCGATTTTAAAATCAACCGGGCACTTCTAGATCTTGGTGCTAGCATGAGCATTCTACCGGGTAGTTTGTATGACCAATACGAATTTGGTCCACTTCAGTCGTCAAACACCACCGTGGTGTTAGCCGATTTGACACCCAAATTACCCCGTGGAATTGTCTCGGATGTGATAGTAAAAATTGAGGATTTTTACTATCCGGTGGACTTTTTGGTACTTGATTATGTGGCCAAGGACCCAACCAAGCAACCTACGGTGATTTTGGGCCGACCGTTCTTAGCAACCGCAAATTCTCAAATTGATTGCAAAACAGGAACGGTTGACATGACATTTGGAAACCAAAGGTTGAGGTTGCATGTTTTTTCCGGACTTATGAACCCTCCAGTTGATGATGAATGCTATATGGCGGACATTGTTGACACGTGTATACCTCTTTGCGACACATTCGTGGATGGGGAAAACACCATGGAGGATTGTTATATGTTTGACAGGTTGCAGGTGGAGATGGAGATGGATAAGAGCATAGACGAGGAAGTGAAAAGTTTGGAGGTGCTTGCGGTTAGAGAGGGAAAACCGACATGGACACACCAAGTTGAGAGTTTACCGGAGAGCATTGATACCAAGTTGAAGCCGTCGTTAGTAGAGCCTTCGGAGGTTGAATTGAATGAGTTGCCTAAGCATCTCAAGTATGCTTATGTTGGTGAAGGCAACACACTCCCGGTTATCATTGCATCAAACTTAACCGAGGAGCAAGAGGAGAAATTGATGGGTGTTTTGGTCACCAATCGGGCGGCGATTGGATGGACCATTACTGATTTGAAGGGTATTAGTCCCTCGGTGGTGATACATAAAATCATCACGGAAGAAAGTGTGACTCCCGTTCGAGATGCACAATGGAGATTGAATCCGAATATGCGGGAGGTGGTGAAAAAGGAAGTATTGAAATGGCTGATGCGGGTATCATTTATCCGATTTCGGATAGCCAGTGGGTGAGCCCAACACAGATGGTTCCAAAGAAAGCGGGTATACAAGTCGTCAAAAATGACGCAGGTGAAGAGGTAGCCACTCGGCCGGTAACCGGGTGGCGAATTTGTATTGATTATAGGAAGTTGAATACCGCAACTTCCAAAGATCATTTTCCTTTACCGTTCATTGACCAAATTGTTGAGAAATTGTCGGGGCAATAATTCTATTGCTTCTTAGATGGCTATTCTGTTTATAACCAAATTGCCAACCATCCAGAAGATCAATCAAAGACAACATTTACTTGTCCCTACGGCACGTTCGCATTTAGGCGAATGCCGTTTGGACTATGTAACGCTCCCGCCACCTTCCAAAGGTGTATGATGAGTATCCTTTCAGATATGGTGGGGAAGTCTTTAGAAATCTTCATGGATGATTTCTCAATTTTTGGGTCGTCATTCGAGGCTTGTTTGGACCAATTGGATAAAGTACTAAAAAGGTGTGTCGAAACTAGTTTGGTCTTGAGTTGGGAAAAGAGCCATTTTATGGTTCAAGAGGGAATCGTGTTGGGACACGTAGTGTCGAGTCGTGGGATAGAGGTTGATCCTGCAAAGGTACAAGTTATATCCACTTTGCCGTATCCCACAAGTGTTAAAGGTGTTAGGTCATTTCTAGGTCATGATATAACCAAGCCTTTGTGTAACTTGTTGTTAAAAGATCAACCGTTTGATTTTAATAAAAATTGCCAAAACGCTTTTAACAAATTAAAAGAAAAGTTAGTTGAGGCCCCAATCTTGCAATCGCCAAATTGGTCTTTCCCTTTTGAAATTATGTGCGATGCGAGTGATTATGCGGTGGGGGTCGTGTTGGGACAACGGGTTGACAAGAAGCCCATTGCCATATACTACGCGAGTAAGACTCTTTCGGATGCACAATTGAATTACACCACCACCGAAAAAGAGCTACTCGCGGTGGTATATGCATTGGATAAATTTCGGTCATACATATGGGGTAGTAAAGTGATTATCTATTCTGATCACACTGCTGTTAGGTACCTCATGGAGAAAAAGGATGCAAAGCCGAGATTGATCCGATGGGTGTTGTTGCTCCAAGAGTTTGATTTGGAGATACGAGACAAAAAGGGTATCGAGAATGTGGTGGCGGACCACTTGTCCCGGTTGATAGTTGAAGAGGATCCTAAAGCTTTAGAGATCAATGAGTCGTTTCTCGATGAACATATTATGAAATTGGATAAGTTACCGTTGTATGCTAACATTGTGAATTATCAGTTACAGGTGACTTACCGGCACATTGGGATAGACGGAAGAGACAACATTTCATGTCTCAAATCAAGTATTACCGGTTGGAAGAACCGCACTTGTGGAAAGAGTGTGCGGATCAAGTGATTAGAAGATGCATAGATGATGAGGAAATTCCAAGCGTGTTGCAGCATCTACATTCGTTTGCATGTGGTGGCCATTTTAGTGGCCACAAAACGGGTCATAAAGTGTTGAATAGTGGTCTTTATTGGCCAACTATTTTTAAAGATGCAAATGAGTTTTCAAAGAATTGTATAGAGTGCCAAAAAATAGGGGGTATTTCAAAAAGGGATGAGATGCCCATGCAACCAATCCTTGTAGTCGACATTTTCGATGTATGGGGTATTGATTTCATGGGCCCATTCCCCAATTCTTATGGCAATTTGTATATCTTGGTGGCCGTTGACTATGTGTCAAAGTGGGTCGAAGCAATAGCCACCAAGACAAACGACCATTCCGTGGTTTGTAATTTTGTTCAAACCAATATTTTTTCAAGGTTTGGGATTCCTCGTGTCATCATAAGTGACGGAGGATCTCATTTTAAAAACTTTCGGTTTGGGAAACTTCTAAAACGGTTTGGTGTTGACCATAGAATTGCTACCCCCTATCACCCGCAAACAAGCGGGCAAGTTGAGGTGTCAAATAGGCAAATCAAAGAGATTTTGCAAAAGACCGTGCGGGCGGACCGTAAGGATTGGTCAATTAAATTGAACGATGCTTTATGGGCCTACCGTACGACACATAAGACACCCATTGGCACTACACCTTACCGGTTGGTTTATGGTAAAAATTGTCATTTACCGGTCGAACTCGTGCACAAATCATTATGGGCTATTAAAGAGGTTAATGTTCAATATGATGATGCAGGTAGGGAACGAAAAATCACGTTATGTGAGTTGGAGGAGCTAAGGGAAATGGCATATGAATGCGCGTCCAATTATAAGGATGGGATGAAAAAGGCGCATGATGCTAAGTTGAGGAAGAAAGAGTTCGAGATTGGGCAAAGAGTGTGGCTTTACAATTCGAAACACAAGTTTTTTCCCGGAAAGCTCCGAAGCAAATGGATGGGACCCTATGTGATTACCCGGGTTGGACAATTGGGTGATGTTACCATTGAGGACCCGAAGGATGGGTCACGGCAAACGGTTAATGGTCACCGGCTAAAACCGTTCCTCGACGGTAACGAAAATGTGGACGAAAACAATGAATTGGTGAGCTTTGTGGTAAGCACACCGATTTACGAGGTCGACTAACAAGGACCGGTAACATTTTGTGTAAAGTTATGTATAATTTTTAATTGTTTGAGTACTTTAAATATAATCGTTTTCGTTTCATACTAACCCCGTGTGATTGTGTGAAGTCCGGATATTCCGAACGAGTCTTGAAGACGTAAGGTATGTTTTTAGACTTTTTATGTGCATTGAGGACAATACACGGCTTTTTAGGGGGTGGTAAGGCCGTTAACGGTTTTCGTGTTTTAAAAATTTAACTTATAAAAATTTACAAAAAGAGTTTTAATAATTTTTAGGAATTTTTAATGTATATGGTGCTTTTATAAAAATCTCATAATTTTCCTCCTATTTAAAAAAAAAAAAAAAAACAATAAAATCAAAAAAAAAAATTAAAAAATGAAACAACCACTACCCGTCGACGACGGGGTATAACTCGTCCCGGATGGGTCCTCTAAAGTGCTGTAGGCACATCTTGCCCATATCCAGAAAGACAGGCCGTCGGCCATATTCGTCAAAACAGGAGGGCGTCGGCGACGGGAGTCAGGCCGTCGCCGACGGGTTATCTAGACTTGATCGCGGCTGACTCGTTTAAGGGTTATGAAACTCGAACCAAAACCCCTTTTAACCTCATGAAACATCATCCAAGCTCAATCTTCACCACATAATCTACCCCTATTCACCCTAAACCGATTTTAGACCATTCAAAACACTGAAACACTCTTTCATATCTCTCTCCTCATTCATCTCTCCATCATCTTCCTTACCTAGAACTCCAAAAACCCTAGATCTTCATACTTTCATAACTCCATCAAATCTCCACCAATCCAGCCGATTCTTGAGTCCATTCTGAGTAATTTTTCGAGAGGAACAAAACCCCCATCACGGTTTTCATCAATTCTTGCTCGTTTGCAAGATTTCTGGGCGTGAAATTTCGGGTTTTTGAAAGGGTGTTCATCAAGTTGTTTGCTTTACATCTTTTTCTTAGTTTTTCTTGTTCACAACACTAAAGGTATGGATTTTACTCAAAGTTATGCATGATTATCATATGTTAGTTGTTTTTCTTCTGAAATTTTAAACTTGTTAGTTTAAGAGTAGGTTGTTTAGACAATGTATGTTGTTTTAGCATGATTTTGAGTAAGATTAGTTGTTTTGGGTGGAATTTGAGCAAGTTATAACCATAGTGAAGTGATTACACTCGTTATCTACATAATTGAACATGAAGTTTATGTTGAACCTTGTTGAATTTATAAGAAATTGCGAGTTAACAAGTAAAATTGATAGGTATATGATAAAATGAGCGACTTTGGAAGTTTAAAGAGGCGATTTTACATTCACTTGTTAATTAAAATGTCAACATCACGCATCATGTTCAAAGTTTGAGAATTATTGAAGGTTGGGGCTTATATTGATGCTTTGTTGTTTTGTGTTTGTAGTTATGGCTGGAGGTAGAAAGAAGCAAAAGACTACAGGGCAAGACTCATCATCGGGAGTGAGATCTTCTTCCGGTTTAATACCGAAGAAGTGGGAGCAACTAAGCTCCGTAGAAGAGGGTGATGCAAGACTGTATAGGCAGGATTGGGCGTGGGAAAAGTTCTGGGATAGTAAAAGCGCCAAAATTTGGGATGAGGAGAAGAACAAACCTCTATCAACTTATCAAGATAGGAAGTTAGAGGCCAAACTTTGGAAATGGAAGATGGTCAACAATGTTAATACTTCAGTACCTGAAAGGATTATATGTGAATGGGTCGTGAATGTGGAAGAGTTTAAGCAAATAGGGATTGTGCAAATGTTCGAGCGTCAAGGATGGGAGAGAGTGCTCGATTGGTGTGAAGACAACACTTCGCGGGTATATTTGGCGGAAGTGTGCGAATGGTTGTCAACGTTGAGGTTCATGAATAAGGATGGTCCTCCCGCTCAGTGGAAATTGGTTGGTAAGACAAGCCGAGGGGCAATGACGATGTCCTTCGAAACGATTAATTGCATCGCGCGCTTTGATTCTTTGGGGGTGCAAGCATATGACTATCCAACCATGCAACAATTTTTGGATAATTATATGAACGATGGTGATCCGGAGCAGATGACAGCGGTTATTTTACCATACAGTGATGGGGGAGAGGCTAAAAGAACTCAAATGACGATCGAGGGGAAAATTCTTCAAGGAATTTCCCTAGAGAATGTGATGGTGAGATTCGGTGATCGAGGGGGAGTGAGAGCGAGCGATTGCAGGGTTGTCCATTCTTTGTTGTACGGGACCCCTACTTTGTCTTGGAGACATATCGTCATGATGAATACATGGATCACCCGGGAGGCATCTCAAAGGCGTTTTATTCCATATGCACGCCTCATCAGTGCTATGATTGTCCAACATAATTGTTTGCCTCCGGAATCACTTTGGGTATCCAAACCTCTGGAAGAATTCAACATAGCAACAATGAGGAAAAATTGGAAAATAGATGTGAATCTGTCGGGAAACAAGTATGTGGTGACCGACAAATTGGGTCACCGATATGACTTTGTTGATCCAGATGCACAACAAGGCGCTGGGGGAGATGAAGAGATGATTGATGAAGAAGACGAGGATGAGCCTTCTGGTCCACGGGGACCAAAACAGAGGTACATGAGGCTACACAGGGAGATTAATGCAGATGTGGCAGGTTTCGTGAAACAAAGACAAGGGCCGTCGTTCAGAAATTTTAACCACGGGCAAAAAGCGTGTTATGATAACATCTCGGCATGTATAGGCGAGGGCCGAGAATATAATAGGAGGAGAGAGAACTGGGAAGAGATGCACGGGACCTACTCGCAAGAACAGTGGGCTTCCCAAGCATCCTATCGTGAGCGGATGGAGAAACATATGGAAGAACAACAATTGCAACAAGCGCTTCAAAGATCTCACATGGAACGCTTGTTACAGTTGCAAGAAGAAGATATGGCCCGAAGACGGGCATGGGAAGAAAGGGAGGAAAAAGCGTGGCATGAGCGAAACACGTTGGAGGACAACCGTTGGAGTGCCTTATTTGTCTCACAGGAAACGGCTATTAATAATGCCAAAATCCTCCATGATCAGGAGAGACATTGAAGAGACTATGAGGCCGGCCTCCCTTATGTCGAGCACTCGGGGTGGACCGACTACCCCAATCTCCCCGTCCCACGAGGCCCATCCGGCCCATCTCCTCACTGGCCCAAGGCCGTAGGCTCCATTTTCATTCCGATTCCCTATCAGCCACCACCTCAAGGAGAGCCGAGCCCACTTGATAACTACAGGGAGATATTTGAGGCCCTCACTGGTTATCCATACCGGCCAAACCCGCCAGTTGATCCCAACGAGAGATATCAGCGGTAAAGGTAAGGTATGTTTTGTGTTGTTGTTGTTGTATATTTTAGCTTCCGTTAGTTTTATTTCGTTATTATTTACTTTTTGCCTAGTTAAATGAACGTTGTGGGTGTGTTCACTATATAACCCTCACGAGACCTCTCGTCCTCCCAAGCTATTGGGGGGTTTAAAAGGGCTTGTTGCATAAGCTAAATGCAACCGTGATTCCTACGAAAGTGAGTTAGGATTGTTATTGTTGTAAATTATCTTTTCCACAAAAAAAAAATCAAGGTAATTTAACGCATGACTTGGTAACACTTTTATAAAAATGGTAGAACTAACCACCTAACAAATTTCAATGGTTGTGAGAAGCATGCTTCTACACAAGGGTTAGAATTTGTAGGTATATGATGTTCGAGAGACAACCGTTTTTATGAAGAGAAGAAGAAGATATGGGCATCAAGCGACAACAATCAGGTGCATGCGTTTCCTTTTTACCTTGATTCTTAGTTTAGTAATAAGTGGATTGTATTTTTTATTTTATCTTTCCGGGGTGAAATTTTGGGTAGGGTAGTCGTGTCACATCCCTTGTGCGTTTTAAAAACTCTAGTTCTTACACATTGAGGACAATGTTTACCTCAAGTGTGGGGATGGGGGAGTAGTAAAAGTTTTCGATTTTGACCCGTTCATTTAAATACTACACATTGAGGACAATGTTTACCTCAAGTGTGGGGATGGGGGAAAATTTCAAAATTTTTTCAAAAATTTTCTTGTTTCAAAAGCGATCTTAAAAGCACAAGTAACTAAGTCAACGAGGGATGGCACAACCCATTTGGTCTTTTGTCATGGTCAAGTTCAAATTAATAACATGACGGGTATTTAGCGGGTGGTTATTTGGGAGTAATTCGCCTAAGGAACTAGCATTTGATGCATATCACATATCATACCCTATTACGTGAGGTTTTGAGCCACTTTTATATCATAGATTTACATTTACATGTTTCTTTGTTTGAGTGGACCATTAGTCGCGTATTGTAGAACTTGCAACTTTTGATACGTTTGAGACCATAGACCGAATACAAGCACGAGAATGATTAAGGCATTAGGTAAACCTTTTCCTTTTACACCATTTTTTATATCCTTACCCAAAAAAAAAATTTATCCCCTAGTAGCCAACTTTGAGCCTAATCCCTTCGTTTGATCACCCTTTAGCCAATAACCTTAAAACCTTTTTCTTTTAAACCCGTGTGATGGAAATTCGATTATAGTAGCAAAGTTTGTATAGTTGTATTTGTTTGTTTTGTAAAGAAAAAAAAATAGAAAATTACTGAGAAAAGAACAAAAATATTTGTTTCTAGTTGTTGAATAAAAGGCGAAAATCATTGCCTTATAGTTGATGTTTATAGTTTTCTTGAGTTTAGAATAATTGCGTGGTAATAAAAATCGAATTTTCATCACCTTAGCCACTTTAAAATATCCAATTTCCTACCTTTAGCCCAGCCCCGTTACAACCCTTACAAAGACCTTATGACTTGTGCTTAGTATTCGTGATCGGTGGTGGAGAATGATTGAGTTGCAAGCCTATGCGGGTAGGTGTTCTAATCGGTGTTCAGCGATTAATTGTTGAAGTGCTAATACATTATATACATTAGTCAATTTTTAAGCCGAGTGGAGAGAACATTGTGAGGGATATGCATGACTTGTTAGTTTTACGGGCGGGTTAATCTTGGATAACCATTATTATATGTGATTATTCACTTGACCGGTAAATATGTGAAAATTGTAAAGAATGTGAACTTTTGTATGACAATAGACCTTAACCTTTGTCTTGGGAATGGGAAGTGTGTTCGTTGTTCGACCCACGTGAAAGTGAAAAACAAATTTGCTTGAGGATAAGCAAAAGACAAGTGTGGGGATATGATGCGTGGTTGAAAACCGATGTTTGTTATTGCATAACTTGATGTTTTTACATAAGTTTTAATTTCGGATAACCTACTTTTAATCAAAAATGTGTTTTGCAGGTTTGATGGAGTTTAAGGAGCTTTTCGGGAGCTTTACGAGTCACCGGGTCGAAAACCGGAGCACTGGGATGCGTTACGGGTCAACCGGGAGTATAAGACGCGAAAAACGGAGATGTCACAAATGAGAGCCCGTCGCCGACGGGGCCCAGGCCGTCGGCGACGCCTTCTAAAAATGCTCGTCGGCCAGAAACCCTCGTATCCAGTCAACTAAGGCGTCGGACGGAGATGCATCATTCAGAGCCCGTCACCGACGGGTTAAGGGCCGTCGGCGACGACTTGTAAATTCCTGAAACGCGAACTTTTGGCATTCGGTTGTTGGGAACGATTTTTATTGGTCGGGGAGCATTGAAAGTCGTAAGTTACACTCTTGGAGAGTTTGAATCTTGTATCTTGGAGCCACTTATCACCTAGCATTCATCTATATTCCATGACTACTCACAACATCACCCGAATCACATCAAGATCATCATCAATCATCGTTCACAATCAATTCATCCTAAACCCTAATTCTCCATACCATCAATCCTTCCACCATCATCCTTCACCAAACCTTCATCATCCACCAATTCTCCATTGTTCAAGCTTTGAGATGACTCCATTCAAGTTCCAAGCATCCGGTGTTCAAGCTTCTTCAACCATGAGCGGCTAAACACCTTGGTTTCACCCCGGTGTAGGTAGTTGTTAAATTTAGGGTTTCGAATTGTTCTTGCTTCAACTTTGTGACAATTTGTGTTTGATTTTTGAAACCACTGACAATAGTTTACATTTGTTTCGTATTCGTAAATTGTCGAACGATGTTAAAAGTTATGACTTTATGAAATGGTTATGTGTAGTTATGCATTGTCGTGGTTAGGTTTTACTTGTGTTGATTACAAAGTGCATTCTTGTCCGTTTTTCGAAACGTTGATAGTTATTGGCACCTAAGTCACGGTACACTAAATCCGCTAATCGTACGCAATTGAGTTGAATCTAAAAACTTGTAGAAACCCTAGGTTGGCAATTACCGAAACCGGGTGTGAATCCTTTTTCTTATTATTGTTTAGTAATCAATTTTCTTTCAATCATTAATCATTAGTTGTTAGTTAATTAAATCTATTCCATTAGTTTAAATTCACATCTTCCAACAAAACAAAAAGAAAACAAATATCATAGCAAGCTTCATAATTATGACACTTCTTTATAATTCAATCGAATCCACTCGCAAACCACATACTCTTCGTGGTTCGACCCCTTGCTACCACTAACTATTTGTTAAGGGTAATTTGGGCATATAAATATTATCTTTGACCGGAGCGCGACACTCCGATCAATTACCAGCGTGTTCCATCCGGTAATTAATATATATAAGTGATTAGTAGAAAATAAGTAACAACCAAACATAACAAAAAAATCGCATATAATTACATCAACATGTATATCCAAAATTGTCGATTTTTGACGTTCGATATTTTATATATTATAATAGGCATCCGTACACACTGGTAATCTTACAAAAGTTTTATTTTTTTAGTTATTTCACCTGATTATGTTTTATTATTATATTATTATTAAACACATATTCCTACAACCACATAACCACAGTCACACCATTCCTGTCAGCTGGAATCTCAGAAACGAGGTTCCCTCTCGTCGTATTTCCAATATATTCTTTCCCCTACTTCCCTAATTCGGTTCCCTGCATCAATCAGCTCCTCACCATAATGACGGAGTTCTGCCAAGTTTTCTGCGCTCATAGGTGGATGTAGTTGAGGCTCTGGGTCAAACTGGGGGAAAAAGGTATTAGGGTTATTTAGAAGATTTTGAAACTGCCAGTCGGTGGTCCACCACTCTTCTAGTTCTGCTGGTAGAGGTTGGGAGTGGATAATGGGATTTGGGATATCAGGCTCTAGATCAACTGGAAGTTGTGCATCCGCTGGGTTATTAAAAAGGTTTTCACCGGCAGGTCCAATGAGGTCACTAAGTGCCAGTTTATGATCCAGCTCCTCCCAAGGTGGCATTTCCTGGTCTTGCCTGGAACTTTCCCCAATCTCTATTCCCTTGCCTTTATCTTTGGGATCTTCTGTCTTTATAACTTTCCGTGTCACTGGTTTCCTCCTACGCACACGCCTCCAGCCCACTAATCTTCTTCTCTTCTTTGGCTTTGGTTTCTCCGGAGGTTGGGCTTGAAATTCCATAGGTTCATCATTGTCGGCACAATAACCGGTAAAGTCTCTGGAAACTTCCACATTAACATAGTAGAGATTGAGATTCTGAAGAGCTTCAGACAACTCATTCATGCTGTTTAGCAGATATGAAGAAACACACAAAATTCTAGGTTAATAAGTTTGTAACTTGAATTTTCACATAATCACAGAATGGCAATTAAGTATATATGAAATATTGCGATTTATATATATATATATATATATATATATATATATTACAAATTACAACTGAAATTCGAAATATACTAGTGGTTATGCATCCGTAAATTATTTTAGTCTAGCTAGGTTATGGGAGTATTATGCTTAACATGCGTTTATTTTGTCTCTTCCTTCTACTAGGTTGTTATATAATGGATGAAGTTCTTTTAAAGTTTCTGGCTTGTAGGTGACATAGGTGCTGGTACTGGTTTGGCGATTCAACTATAAATTAGCATTTACTGCTATAGTGGCTAACATGTAGAGATTTGCCTATTGTTCATCTAACTCATCTTCCCATGGTGGGTTAGTGCCTATTTTCTGAGTTTCCTTATTAATCATAACTCCTTTTGGTTGCGACTTCTTTATTTTCTCTTTACTTTTTCTAATAATACAACTTCTTTTCTTAGGGGTAAGTGGTTTCTCAAACTGTGCCTTACGAACAAATATTCCTTCCTCAGTATCTGCTGAGTATCTTGAGGAATTTGATTGGAATGAGGTTTCCTTATCTTTTGGTGAACTATCTAATTGACGATAGATGTCCGAAATCCTTTGCTTACCCATACTGTAAACTAACAAATAATCAAATAACACAAAAATACATAATCACAAAATGATAGAAAAATTAAGTATTTCTAAATACTTAATTGGCTTAAATTAGTGGCTCTGATACCACCTTTTTCTGTCACGGCCCCCGGCCCGGTTTGACCCGGTCCAGGAGCCGCGGGACAGAAAACCCGTGGTATTTATTTAATTTGGCAGTGGAATAATTAACAGGATCGTTTAAAACTTGAAAATGCCCAATTTATTTTATTTCACAAATTGGGATAATTCCCATAATTTACAATAAAGGTGATTTCTCACGGAAATCCCCTGTTTTACAAAAACATGTTTATTCATTTTATTGAGCCACGTCCTCAAGCTTGTAGTGCTACACGGCACTTTTTCCTTGATCATAGCAGATCACCTGAAACATGTTTTAAAAAGGTTTTATCAGCAGGGAAATACTGGCGAGTCACTCAAGTTGCACAAAACGACACATTGTTATAATATACAGTATTAAGGGTGATTACATTGTTTATATCAACCAATTACCCAACGGTATTTGTCACTCGACCTGTTTCTGTGACTATGGTCATATCACCCATTGGCTAACTCGTTGTCCAATGGTGACGGTTATCAAGTAATGTATACAAAACCCCACATACCGGCTGTAATTGAAGACTACAAAAACTTAATCCCTGTAATTATAACTTTGAAGTAAATAGGGTTTTGGAAAGTAATTTGATAAAAGAGAATGACTCACATTGCAGATTTAAACGGGCAGAGTTTAGCCTACTGATTAGCCTTGTAACCTAATTTAAATAACAATGCACACGAACTAGGTCAGTAACTAATACAACATTTACGATAACTCACGAGATTAAAATCCTCACAACGAATGACAAAGTGCAATACTTAAACATCCATCGAATTTACGACGAATGACAAAGTATAGCCCTAATGTGGGCAGCACTTAAACATCCATTGGATTGATTTCAATCGACCGGACATTGAATCGTAGCAGCGATCGAGTTAATACCCTGTATCGTAGCAGCACCTTGGTACCTTAAAACTTCGATTTTATGCAGTATACTTCGTTTTTGTATGAAATTTTCGACACAGAATGAAAGCCCCAGGTCCAGGCTACTTATAGCTGAAATTTGAGTCTTACGCGGCCCGCGTAAGCTCTCTCTAAATCTTACGCGGCCCGTGAGGGCCAGCTAATCGTAGACTAGGGCTAGCGTGTCATCGGTATGCCTGCCACGTGTGCGACACGTGGCCCGGAACGCTTATCCGGTCAACTCTGCTTTGATGCGGCCCGCGTAAGCTTCTCTTATGGCTTACGCGGCCCGCCTGAAACCCAAAAACCTTGATTTCTTAGTTTTTTATGCACGTTAAGGTTTCAGGGGCCCGGGTTTTTACTTACGGGTCGTTTTGGGACATTTTTGAAGGTCCTTACATCCTCCCCACCTTATTTAGAATCTCGTCCTCGAGATTTACTGAATAAGTGAGGATACTTTCGCTTCATCTCCGAGATTTACTGAATAGAATCTCGGCCCGGGTTTTTACTTACGGGTTATTTTGGGACATTTTTGAAGGTCCTTACATGGGAGGAGGAGAGAGCAGCAGTCGATGCGACGATAATTGGTGCAACGATGGCAGAAGAAGACACCGGCCAAGAAGGAGGTAGCGATGGCTGTCTTTCCAGGCTGCAACTCCAACTCAAACCCCTGCTTTCAACCATCGCTTGTCGCACCACCGATGTTTCTTTGCTCGAACATCACCATTGTAACAGCTCTTACCAAAATTATTATTTCTTATTTTATTTTTT
The DNA here is from genome assembly GCA_030545235.1 of Helianthus tuberosus. Classification (NCBI taxonomy): domain Eukaryota; kingdom Viridiplantae; phylum Streptophyta; class Magnoliopsida; order Asterales; family Asteraceae; genus Helianthus; species Helianthus tuberosus. The sequence continues at coordinate 32,132,393 of CM060395.1, forward strand.
CCAATAGGAAACCCTAATTGAGACCCCCAAGTAATATTTCGTGACCCCTAGAATTTTCAGAACAATCAGAACTAGGATCAGGGCCCCCTAAAACTCAGGGGGGGGGTATTCCCTAATTGGTATTATCCTCACTGTTTGTTGTCGAATGCGAATTTTTTCGAACGGTTGACTCACCTAGGCTAGAAATACACAAGGCGACCCTATCCTAGAAGTGACCCGTCGCGCCACGCGAGAGCCTCTCGTGACACGCGACAAGGACAATTTTTCAGTATAAATGCAGGGCTTTGGCACTTGAATTTTGGCGTTGGTTCGACGTAAAAACTCGTTTCCTACACTGAGATATCGTCTGTTTAGTCCAAAAACACACACAAGCACGAAGCTCTGCTGCGAAAACAGGGTAATAACTCGATCACTGCTACGATACAATGTCCGATTGATTGAAACCAATCCGATGGATGTTTAAGTGCTGCCTAAACTCGGGCTATACTTTGTCATTCGTTGTGAATTCGATGGATGTTTAAGTGCTGCCCGAACTCGGGCTATACTTTGTCATTCGTCGTGAATCCGATGGATGTTTAAGTACTGCACTTTGTCATTCGTCGTGAGGGTTTTGATTTCGTGAGCTTATCGTAAATGTTGTATTAAGTTACTAACCTAGTTTCGTATGCATTTTCATTTAAATTAAGTTACAAGGCTAAATCAGTAGGCTAAACTCTGCCTGTCTAAACCTGCTAAGTGAGTCATTCTCTTTTTATCAACAATGTTTTACAATACTTCAATTATTTTCAAAAGTTATAATTACAGGGATTAAGTCGTGGTTATCTTGAATCACTGGCTAGTGGGGTATTGTGCACATTACTAATTTCTCACGGTTAGGTTCATCAACCTAACAGTGATAATCATCACTACTTGGGTGAAAGGACCCAATAGTGGTATGACAATCGTCACAAGGCTGTGACACGGTGCCAGATAAAAATAAGATAGAAGCCATTGTAATCGCTCTTATGCTGGAATTTATAACTATGTGTCGTTTTATCAAATTTGAGTGACTCGCCAGTATTTCCCTGCTGATAAAATATTTTTAAAACATGTTTCAGGTGACCTACTGTGAATCAAGGAAACGTGCTACAGAGCACTAATCAAGCTTGAAGTGGTGGCTCAGTAAAATAAATAAACATGTTTTGTAAAACAGGGAATTTCCTCGTGAAATTCCTCTATTGTAAATAACGGGGTTTGTCCCAATTTATGAAATGAAATAATTGGGCATTTTCTAGTTATAAAAGATCCTGTTAAAATTTCCGCTGCCAACATATTAATTACCACGGGTTTCTGTTCCGTGGCACCTGGACCGGGTAAAACCGGGACGAGGGCCGTGACAACCATCCTCTGTCATCTTCATCATTCGTCTAACTTTGTGACCCAAGTTCAGCCAAATCACAAACCATTTCTTTAGACGAATCATGACTAAAAAATTATAACTCTACACACAATCAAAACAATCAAATAGTAATAGACTACGCAAATTACACAAAACCTATTTGATTCCACAAATGTCCCAACTGAACTTATACAAACATAAATTTTCAAAAAGTGTAAATATATAGTCAACATCCAGCTAAACCAAATAACTAATTCATTCATAACTAAAACTCAGCAAGTTAAAGTTACTTTCACAGCTTAAAAAATACATAACTTTTGAAGATGACAAAATAAGTAGGGCAATGAAGGAGGAACCCTAATTCTGGTCATTTTAGGAGGTGGTGCAAGCAAGATTAACCACCACCACTGCCGTACCTACACCTCAACCCACCTTCGCTTTGCCATCCCCGGCGGCTGGAACTTCTCTGTTCCCTTTGTACAACCTCCATTAAATTAATTTTTTTGATGAAGTTTCTGTTTCAGGTTGAGAGATTGAGTGAGGAAAAGGTGTAACCGTTGTTGCCGCCATTGGAAGCCATCATCGGACCTCCAATCGTCCTCGTCGGTGCCCTTTAATTGGAAACCCTAACAACTCACCAAGCCACCACCGGAACCATGAATACCACTACTACAGCTTCGCTATCTCCGTAACTTCCATCATCAAATTAGGGTTTCAAACTTCTCTTGAAAGCCAAAAAACCTTGCTGAGAGAGATTTGTGAGGAAAAAAAAAGGGCAGAGAAAAGATGAAAACCCAGGAGTCTTTAGGTAGGTGGACACGTAGCAGGACAGTTGTCTTAGAAAAAGAAAGGTACAACAAAGAATCAAAACAATACAACTCACTAATGCAAAAAAAAAAACCTTTAATGCTGGAAGTACTACCACCTATTGCTCAAACTTGTTGCAAATTAGAAGTATATATAATATGAATATCAAATTGTTTGGGTAAATTACACTTTTCGTCCTTTATGTTTGTATCGGATTGCAATGGATGACCTTTAACTTCAATAATTACAGTCACGGTCCTTTATTTGTAAAACTCATTACACTTTACGTCATTTGGCCCTAACCAAGTTAAAATTTCTAGTTAAGTATGGCATTTGCCTTACACATGAGGGTACCTTAGTAATTTTACTCATTTATTTATTTATTTAAAATAAATTTAAACAATAATCAGATTTAAAACATTAATCATTCCCCTTTCTTTCTCTCAGCTCTCTCTCTCTCCCCTTCTCTTTTTTTCTGGTTCAAATAAAGATCCCTTCTTCTTGTTCTTTCTGGTGACACATCGGAATGTGGTTGTTCTATTCACATACCCAAATAAGTTATTGGCGATAAGGAACAGTTGAATCATGGCCTTTCAGTAACTATAGCTAGTAGGGGATAGGGTAAAGGAACTTGTGGAAGTTGTAAGCTGTTATCTCGCTTGGAGTAAAGATGGTAATTAAAGCCATGGTGATGAGAGGGGTTTAAATGTAAATTTCGCTTAGATAGGAGTTTTTTTTTTGTTGTGTTTTGCTGACAGATGGAGGCTAAAAGAGGTCAAATCTGGTTTATTGGTCAACAAAGAAGGTGGTTTTTAACAACTGATGTTGACTTGTAGGTGGAGGCAGACAGATCTGGGAATAGGGCAGTAGCAATCAGAGCAATGTAGATCTGGTGATCTGCACTTGCTTTGGAAGTAACAGATGTTGCAGAATTGTATCTCAGAACCTACCGGTGGTGGTGGTGAGAGTAGAGGGAGATAGTGGTGGTTTTGAACCAGAAAGAAAGAGAAGAAGGGGAGAGAGAGCTAAAGAAAGAGAGATGGTTTATGTTTTAAATCTGATTAGTGTTTAAAATTTATTTTAGATAAATAAATAAATGAGTAAAATTACTAAGGTACCCTCATGTGCAAAGCACATGCCATACTTAACTAGAAATTTTAACTTGGTTAGGGTCAAAGGACGTAAAGTGTAATGAGTTTTACAAATAAAGGACTGTGACTGTAATTATTGAAGTTAAAGGTCTGTAATCCGATACAAACATAATAAAGATAGGACGAAAAATATAATTTATCCAAATTGTTTTAACAAGCTGGGCCGGCCCATGTAACATGGGTATCTGACCTATTAAATTAAATATTATATATACACACATATACATGGAAGCTTAATCGTCCGGAACCACGACAACTGCACCTTTTGCGGTAACGTTTATTTCCTCTTCTTCCGGCTAACTTCACACAATCTGTTATTCCGGTAACAAGCCAGTCTCATGTTTTAAACTTTCTCTTCATATATATAAGGATGATTCGAATGGCGAAGCAGCTTATGCCTGATGATGTGGTTGAGCAGATACTGGTACGTTTGGATGTGAAAGATCTAGTTCGATGCAAGAGCGTGTGTCACTCATGGCAATATGTTATATCCAGTCCTTTTTTTGTTAAAGCTCACTTGAAGCATGCTTACATGACTGATCATAACAATCCTCAACTTGGACACAGAAGGGTCTGTCTTCGCACAGTTGTCAGCGAAGACATGTTGTATTCGTTGAACCTCGTTCATATTGTTGGTTCTTGTAATGGCCTGTTATTGTTATGCGTTTCTCCTAGAGGATTTAAGTTAGTAGTGACCAATCCTTCGACCAGGGAACATAAGAAACTACCAACGCCCCCCTATCGGCTTTGTGATATTGACTATATCTATTCTGTCAGGGAAGTAGTATCTTGGGGTTTTGGTTATGATTCATCTGCAGATGATTACAAGGTTATAGCCGGGTTCATGAAAAGAGAGTGGACGGGTAGTAAAGTGACAGTTTTTCATGTGTTAACATTGAAATCAAATACTTGGAAATTTATTGGACAAGTAAAGTATTGGAGATTTTGCGGCGATGTTTCTGGTATCTTATGTGGCAGGGCACTTCACTGGATCATGACCGATAAAAAGAAGAACCAGGAGAAGAAGACGATGAATGTAATAATTTCTTTGGATTTATCCACAGAGGAGTTTAAAGAAATCCCCCTACCAGATGCTAGTCTGTTATATGAATATGGTTACAATCATATACTACTAGGGGTTATAGAAGAATGTCTATGCATATATACAAGTTGTTCCCCTCCATCTGCTAAGAAATGGGTCATGAGAAACAACAAGTGGGAAGTGTTTATTGATGATCATTGTCAAAGCAAGTATGATATTGTACACTACTTACCATTTACGTCGGATGCGCAATTGAATAGTAGTGATTGTGTTGACGATGGTAACGTTTTGCCCGCCAATGAGGCCCATGTTCGTGCTAGTATATTTGTCAAGAGCCTCGTATTTCCCCATCCCCATGATGTTAGTTTTATATAACGGTAGTTTAGTTTTATATGAGTTCCCACAAAGTCAGTGGCGGATGCAGGATTTTATTCTAATGGGTTCCTTTTGGTAAATTATCTTTAATTCTCACTAATTTTTTCTAAATTCTACAAAGTTCTCACTAATTTTTTCCGTCTTTTCCAAATCCAAACGCACTGGGTTCTCGGGAACCCACAAATGTGGGCTGGATCCGCCCCTGCACAAAGTTCTGACGAAAAATATGAGCTTTCATTTTATCCTTCCCCAGATGTCCTAATTTTCTGTTTGTTTACACATGCTATCTATCCATCAGGGGCAAGAAGATACCAAGTGTGCTGAAAGAGGTACCAAGGAGCAAGTGGTCTTGTAAGCTTTTTAAGCCTCTTGTATGAACTATGAAGCCATATGGATGCCATGGGGACTTGTTAGTTTTAAACTAGTTTATTTAGTAGAGTACTTGCTGCTGGTGGTTATTCTATATTTTGTTACCCAATTCTAATAAACTGCACCAAGATGTTTTAATTTTATTAAGAAATAACTTTCATATTCATGCCCATATTATAAATTTGCTGGTCTGATACTTTTTAAGCTTTACCGATTGTGTAAGCATACGCTCTCGAGCTGAACTCAACAGAATTATGCGGGATTTCAACTAGTGAGGTGAGAAATTGTCAGTGGAGGATCCAAGATTTTTTCCCGGGGGATCCTTGTGGTATATTCTCGCTATTTTTTTTTCAAAATTATTCAAGGTTTCCACTAACTTTTTTCCATTTTTTTCCAAACCGAGGGGGTTCCTGGGTGGATCCGCCACTGGGAAATATCCGAAAATTTAATTTTTTTTTTTTTCGGATAACCGAATATCCGAAAATATATCCAAAGTATCTAAAAATATCCGAAATATCCGAAAAATATCCGAAAACTTATATTCGGATATTCGAAACTATCCGAAATATCCGGTTCCGAATATGAAAAAATAAAAAAAAAATAAAAATTAAATAAAAAGTTGGATTTTCGGATATTCGATTCACTATCAGATCGGATATCCGAAATTTCGGATACGGATTCGGATACTGAAATTTCATGTACATCTAAGTACGCTTCTTCATGTTTAGCGATAAAGTAGTAGGAAATTTAAGAAATATTTTTCATGTATATTTTATCATTACATGTACATCTAAATACGCTTCTTTTTTACAATTGCGAAACCAAAAAAAAAACCTAATGGGCATCACTATTTATATTTATAAAGAAAAAGAATTAAAAAAATTACAGAAAAGGTCGTTATTTATCGCTATTAACCCTACAGCGCCATATGGGTGCATCGCTACGCAGCGCGCTATAGCTGCTATTGACAACTATGGCTAACAAGGAAAGCTAACCAACTTGATTTGTGTTTGAAGAACCTGGAAACAAATAAAAGCATAAGCTAGTAGTGGCATCATAAGATACTGAACCTATTAACTTAACCATGATGGCTTGTTTAATTCTGAATTTGGCTCATTAAATATACAAGTTACGGTAAATTTACATACAGATGAACTTAAAGAAGCTATGTATTTACGTCAAGTAAAAACGTAAAATCTCAATAAAAAAATCGATACCTAGCTTGTAACCAATCGGTGAGATGATCTTGCTAATTACCTTGACAAAAATCAAGAATCAACAAACCCGCATTTGACCATATTAGCGAGTAATTCATGTACTGAACGATGGTCACCCACTAGACGTAAAGCATCCATCAACACTGTATAAACATAAACATCAGGAAGAACACCATTACGAAACATCATACTTAAAAAAACCTTCGCCTCATTCGTGAAACGTCTTTTGCACAATCTATTAACAACACAACTGTAATCTCTAACCGTTACGTCAAATCCCATCTTCACCATTTCCAAAAAACCCGTCATTGCTCGATTCACATCACCCTTTACGCAATGCGCCTTAACAAGTGTCATATACGCAGCTTTCTTTAACAAAAAATTACACTCCCGTAAATACAAAAACAACTTATCAGCATCATGTACATCACCATATACACATAAACCATTAATAAGAATATTATACGTAACCCCGTCAGGCTTCAAATCACGCGATACCATTTCATCGTGTAACTCAAACGCTTGTTTAATTTTGCGCGCTTTGCAAAACCGTTGAATCAGAATGTTGTATGAAACTTCATCGGGATATACACCGAGTGAGATCATATTATCGAGAACTAACATAGACTCTTCAAGCTTCCACTGTTTACAAAAACCTTTTATAATTACGGTATACGTGACGTGAGTCGGTTCTACGTCACTAGCTTCCATTTCCCGCATTAAATCAAACATTTCTTTTATGTTTCCGTTTTCACATAAAAAATTCATAAGTGTAGTGTACGTTATAGCAGTAGGTGCTAATCCATGATCCCTGACGTTATCAAACAACCGCATTGCCTTCGTTAATTGTCCCGCTATGCAGAAACCGTATATTAACGAATTAAATGTGACAATCGTTGAATCAATACCTTTCTCCACAATCCGATTGTACAGCCGCAGAGTCTCGTCGATCATACCGAGTTTTGCGTATTTGTCGATCATGATATTGTAAAGAATAATGTCCCGATTACCGTCGTTATCCGTTAGCATATCGAAGTACATCCTTGCCTCGGTTAACGAGCCTCTCCCGCATAAGCCCAACAAAATGGCCCGTTGAGCGAAAACATTAGGAAAAACGGTTTTTGTGCGCATTTCGATGTACACTTGAATCGCCCTCTGTAAGTCACCTCGTTTGCAGAGCCCATGAATAATAATCGAATACATAACGTCATCGGGTTTTAATCCAACTATTTCCATCTCATAAAGCAAAAACAACGCTTCATCAACCCGCCCGATTTTACATAAACTGCTTACCAAAACACTATACGATACGTAATTTAACTGATAGCCCCGAGAAAGCATCTCGTCCCGCAATATAAGACTTTCGTCCACTTTGCCAGCCTGGCAATTCCCGCATATCAGTAACGTGTACGTGATACTGTTAGGGTTTAACGTTAACCCTTTTGTAAGCATTTGTTGAATTGACTTTAACGCCCCGTTTATCTTACCGAGTACACGAAAGCCTTTAGAAATCGTGTTGTATGTCGTTGCATCGGGCTCGACTCCATGTTTGTCCATGTCATATGTGAACTTTAACGCATCTTCAATAGAACCCGCTAAACATAAACCGTTGATAAGAATATTATAACTGTACACATCCGGATGCACTCCAAATTTCAACATCAAACCGAAAATGGATTGAGCAACATCTACAAACCCCATTTTAGAGAAACTCGACATGATGGTGTTAAACGAAGCAACATGATCGGTTTCGTGAAGAAGGGTTACTGCTTCTTGCATTAAAGATTGCTTACATAAACCGTCTACGAGAATGGATTTTGTTTGTTTGCTTTCGGGGATGCCACTTTCTTTGATGTCGTTGTAGACGTCCAACATGATATCCGAGTGCCTTAAGTTGTATAATAAGCTGTTGTATGTCATTATTGAAGGCTGGATATTCAAATCTTTCATCTTGGCTATAACGAAAAGGGCATCGTGCACCATTTCAGATCTAGAGTATGCGAATGCTAGCATGTCCCAAACGATAGCGTTGTCATTCCAACACTTGAAGTTAACGGAAAGCAGCTCACAAAGAGAAGGCCCTGAGCCAGAACCTATTCGAAAAATATATACATTTACATGTAAATTAGCACTAAAAAGGATACAAGCATATATAAGACGGGTTTTTTTTTTTATCTAGAAAAGGAAAAATTTTAACATGATTGTTCACTATATTAGACTAGTTATATCATTATTATATCTAGAAGGTTTACAAGTGTAACATTATTCTCTACATATAGACCCTATTAGACACCATCAATATACAATACAATTCCTAGTTTAGTAGCAGAAACCTTAATTTTAAAAAAGCGCGATGCGCACAAAAGCGACGAGGTTTAAAACCAAGGCACAAAGCGGCGGGCTTTTCGTACCCGAAGCGCAAGGCGATTATATAGTTTTTTTTTTTTTAAATATCCCATAGGTTTTTAACTTCCCCTACCCAAAATATAGCTATAAATAAGCTTTGTATGTGATTGAACCTACATGTACAAACCAAAAAACCCAAGGTTAAACAGTTTGCTGCATAAAAACACTCAAGGTACAAGAGGCGCACACCTCAGGCCACCCCCCCCCCCCCCAAAAGCGCTTTTTTGGCGCTTCTTGGGTTTATTTGAGGCCAAGACTGCTCCAACCAACATCCACCATTGCCACCACCAAACTGTATCTCGTTCGGAAAAATAATAAAAATAACTATCATATCTAGAAGGTATTCAGGTGTAACATTATTCTCTATACGCGAAGAACCATCTAACCCTATGAGACACACACACCCAACATACAATACAATTCCGAAAAAAGAGACTTTATCAATTTCAAAACTTTCAAATTAAGCTACCTTCTTGCTGCACCATTTGCGTAAAATTCGACCGCAGCATCTTAATCCGTCGTCGACTAGCCAAAACATGAGCAATTACAAACTGAGACCTCCTCGAATGCTTAAACCCATACTCATTCTTCAACAACTCAAAAAACTCCACAGCAGAATCCGAATCATTCATCCGCAAATAATCGATAACTTCATCTACTTCACTACATTTCAAACCCGAAACCATACTTCCAAACCCATCATCAGATTTCAAATGTGAACCACACAATTGTTTAAAGATTGAGAGAACCCCGTAAGGGGAAGAGGCGTTTGGAGATAATGAAGTGGTTTGGGGTTCTAATTGAAGGGTTTGGGAAGATATTAGTGATGAAGATATGGGTGAAATTAGGGTTGAAGGGTTTAAGGGTCGACGAATTAGTGATCGGCATTGGTGCCGGAAGCAATGGAGCATGAATTGAGTTTGAGTGGATTGAATTGATGTGATTTTGGTGATGATTGCATCACAGGTGATGAGAAAAGGGTTAGGGTTTTAGAAGGGTTTAGATGAACAGAATCTAACTGAAAACCCCAATTTGGAGAATAATAAGAGGTTTGATAAGCAAGTAGTGTTTTGGGTTTAAAATTGATACTAACAACAATTTATTTGAAAGTGGAATTAAAAAAATAAAGTTAAAAAAAGGGCGTGGCTAAGAGCGTTCGGATTTAGTTTGGAAAAAGTTCGTTTGATATGGTTCGGGTTAAAATGAAGCCAGGGCGGCTCAGCTCGATTAGAAAGCGAACCTAGCTCGGTTCGGTTTGTAACGAAGCCTTATTGGCTCTCTCGTTAGCTCAACTTAGGGGCTGTTTGGCAACATCTGAATGGTTAAGTGCTGAACCAGTAAGAGGTCTGAACCATTAAGAGCCTGTATAATGCTTAACTGTTCAGAGGCAAATGTCTGACCAATTCAAATTAGAGGTCTTAACCATTCAGACTCTGTATAAATCTTAATCATTCAGAGGCAAATGTCTGAACCATTCAGACATCTGCTCGTGAAACAAACAATCTGAACAATTAAATGTTGAACCAGTAAAATGTTTGAACCATTAATAACCTCATTAAGAAGTAAACAAACAGCCCCTTAGTTTGGCTAGGATTTTTTTACTTTAATGTATGTATTTTTGTATAAGTATAATATATTGTTAAAATTTGGTTATTATTTGCGGGCATTTAGGTGTGCAGTTGGATAATTATGTCATATTTTAGTGTTGATTAGGATGCTAATAAACTTATATTGTATTTCGTTTAAATTTTACACTTATTTTGTATTTGGTTGAACTTGATTTTGACTTGTAATGGTATTGAACTTATTTTAGATATGTTCATTTGAACTACTGAACGATATTTAAGAATAAAAACACATGAAAGCTAGGTATTAAGTTTTATTTTTAAAGTCGAGCCCGTGCTTACCCTAGCTCTGCTTGGTTCAGCTCGTAAACAACACAAAATAAAAAGACAAAAGATGTATAATTTATAAGTTCATATTACCCCTAATCCATTTACATACAATCAAATAGATCTAAGAACATTTTTTTCCTGACTTCCGATAACGTACTAAATTGATACCGACCAAACAACGTTAATCATTTTTATGGTTTCCGGTTCAATATTAGCTAGTTCCAATGTTTTTAGTATACGTGCACTACTGGTACCGTATCGTCATAATCGATATAGTATATGGTTTGTGCTTTTACTCATTTACGGTTTTGATACCGATACCGATCCCATCCCTAGTTCATATCCAACCCTTCATGTTATTAAAAGCCACGTCTGTTTAAACAACCTTGGGCTTACTGCGCGTCTTGTGACTTATGCTAAGTAACAACTACTTAACTAGATGGGCTTTAATTGGGCTATTCATTTGGGTATATAAATTCAAATAACTTTTTTCATTTTTAAGGATGACCCATAAAGTTTACGTTTTTTTGTTATTATTTTGTGTTTATATCTTTTTTCAATTTTAAGGAAACACAAAACCACTCCACCATGATGAATAATCTAACTAACTTTGAAGAAAATGGATATATATACACACTTAAAAAGGGTATAGGGGGAAAAAGTCAACAAAAGATGACTTGAAGTTATGTATATTTACTATTAATGACAACCAATAAGGAAAATTTACTATTCATTATGATGTGACAACTACTATTCATTAGGTTTGTTTTTTAATATATAGGATAATGTTTGTTTCCTTTTTTGCATTGTTTTGAAATTCTAATTGAATGGTTTGACTGCAAACTAATCATCTTGCAAATTTGACTCTTATGTTATGGGGGAAGGATCCACTAAAAAGTGGATTTTGCCTAAGTAGCCTAAGAAGGATTGTGATGATGACATGTGGCACTCCTAATAAGTAGGAATGAAGGGCATTTTGGTCCTTATAAATACGAGTGAAAATGACATGTGGCACCCCATTTGTTTTTTAAAAATACAACAAAAAAATCTAGTACAAAAACATCTAGCACAAAAAATCTAGTACAAAAAAATCTAGCACAAAAAATCTAGTACAAAAAAATATAGCACAAAAAATGTAGTACAAAAAAAATATAGCACAAAAAAATTTAGTACAAAAAATATAGCAAGAAAAAATTCAGCAAAAAAAATGTAGTACAAAAAAATCCATCACAAAAAATTGAGGAAAAAAAATTTAAGACAAAAAAATCCAGCACAAAAATATAGTATAAAAATACAGCACAAAAATGTTATACAACATAGAAATACAACACATTTTAGTGGGTTTTTTTAGTCTTCATATTTTATATAGCAATATGGTACTTAAATTAAAGATAAAAAAACGCTCGATTTTACGGTGAAATTTTTATGAAAAAATAATATCGTATAAAAAAGTTATGAACGTTTAAAAAATAAGGGTGGAATATGCATGTGCCTTGCATGTGGAGAGAGAAAGTACATAAATATGATTTTCCTAAGATACCCTTGCACTCCTTCTTTCTTCTACACTTTCATCTTAACCATTGATTTGGAAAATGAATGGTTAAGATTACTTCTCATCCTACTTAGGCAAAATAAACTTTTTATTTGCTTTTTCCCCTATGTTATGGACCCTAAAGGATTGAATCATTGTGTTTTTTTTCGGTTGAATCGACCAGTCAACCTACCTGCGACAACCGAGATTTTCAGGTTAACTCCGTTAACACAATTTCGTTATCTTTAACATTGTCATAAACATCCATTATTGCATTTCACTTGATATTAGTTGGTTAAGTGTGTCAGTTAGTACACGAACACTCACGTAACAATAATTCGGTGAATTAACCGAATTACCGAACCACACACGAGTTTGATCACGAACGTTGGTGAAACAGGGATATAGTATTTTAAGAATACAAATATTAATATAGTTGTGTGAAATTATATTTACTTAACTACGTGAATTACTGGTTAGTTGTTTCTTGTAATTGCGAGAGAATGTGCATTTTTGTGTGATCTAACGTTTATAAAAAATAATTTTTATAAACAAATTAGTGGGTTTTTATTTTTGTGGACTTGGGCTAGTGATTTTACTAGAAAGTGTTATGGTGGACTTGTTTTAATTAAAAAAGTCTATAAAAAGGTGCAAAACCCACCCTTGGTTTCTATTAGTTGGATTTAAAAAAAATAAAAAATAAAACCCAACCCTACCCCCCCCCCCCCTACGCGTACAACAACCCCACCCCTACCATAATTTCAAATTTTTGCTTTCAAAACACCATTACATATTGATTTGTTGCTTGGATCTTGCAATTGGTGGTTCTCTTGATCGATTCGAATACCCTATAACGCTTACAAGTAAATATCTTGATCGATTTTGATAGTTTTTATGATTTTCAAGATTTGGTCAAAAACCTTAGTTTATCCAAACTCAATTTTAATCAAACTTGTTGATGTCTAGTGTTTGTCTATGATCATAGGAGTGTGTTGAATGATTTTTGCATGGTTTGAAAACCCAAGATTCTTAATTGTTCATACCTTTCTATAATAGGAAAGTTTAATGATTTAGATTCTTATATATATACATGTATAGGATGATTTGATTGTGTTTGATGTTATGGTTATGCTAGTAGATGTGTAATGATGTAAGAACCAAGTTTGGTGATGAAAGCCCTAAGGTGCATACTAGTTCAGAACTTACTAAAAAGAGAGACCTTGTTGAAATAGAAGCTTTGACATTGTATCACCCCGTAAAAACGTTATTGCAGAATTTCCCGAAATTGTTTTGATCATAACCTACTCTTACTGAATCATTGTGTGTGTTTTTTTTTCCGGTTGAATAGAGCAGTCAACCTCTTTCAAAAACTTACTTCATGTTTTGAATGAATGGTTTTGAACTTTTTTATGTAAATAATGGACGACTAATATTTCATTGATTATTGTTATAGACTTATTTGTATTTCCCAATGGATAATTTTAAAACGCTACCCGATTTTTAAACATATAAATATGAAGTGATTATGTAAAGTTTGATTTGATAACACATATAATGTCCTAAATGCTCTTAGGCTGCACGGTATGGAGGACCATCCTGGTCCGTCCTCCACCGGCGACGAACCGCCCTCCACGCCGCCCCCCTCCGTCATCGTCCTCATCGTCGAGATGTCGCCGTTTGCGACGAACCAAATATGGTGGGCCCCCTTTGTTTGTGTTTGTACATTAGGCATGGTTACTTGTACATAGTGGGATGGGGTATGATCATCTAGGACCATCCTCCCATACCTTCTAGTTTTGTGGGATGGACCATTTTTAGGAGAACTATGACGTGGCGCCTACGTGGCGGATCATCCTCCATTGAAGGACCATCACCATACCCTCTAGCCTTAACAAAAGTGTGCCTCTATTTCTAGAAAACGAATAAAAAAAGAGAGATAATAGCATTAATGACAAACATAAATGTATTATTTAAAACATGAAAGGTGTATCTGTATCGGTCCCATACATAGGATGGGTATGGTGTATTCAAGTCATTCTATTACAACATATAGCAAACAAGTCACGGGCAAATGTATACCTATTTAATTACATATATAGTGCTCTTCTGTGACCAAAAGATCAAGCACAAAAAATAAAGTAGTGATATTTTTAAAAGGATATCGACGCGTATTTTACATTGATTTAAAACCATAACAACGAATAATGATATTGGTTTGATAATACCGATACTGGTACCAAAAAATAGAAACATATAAAAAATAAGATTTTGATAGTGGTACCAAAAAATAGAAACATATAAAAAAACAAGATTTATAACAAAAAAATATATAAAAAATATGTTTAAACTATAAAACTTGATCCTATTTTTTATGTTATCTTTTAGATTTTGACATAAAATGCCAACCTACCATATTGATCCAAGCACAACATGATGACCTAATAATGTATGGGGGTTTGAGCTAAATAAGACTACTCCCATTAGTGACCCAACCCAACCCAACCTTACAATAAAATATGTATTTCTCTCTCTTCCACCTACACAACCTAACCTTTTTTTTTTTTTTTTGAACGGCAAAGTATCATACAGTTTTTTGGGTGCGGGATACCTTACACCCCCCATTCCGGGGAACCCGTAGCCCCACTCCGGCCAGACGTGAGTGTCTGAACAGTGCCCCAGCTGGCATCAGAGCGTTGCCGGCGTTCACCCGGAAACCCCACAGGTACCTTGCCCTCAAGAGGGCGTGACGAGTTGATAGCACACCAGCGAACTGGGAGTCGAACTCGGGTACCATGGGTAAAACCGGGGCTGCCTCAATTTTAGTGGGAACGGGGATCGAACCGGCACCACTTGCGTGGAAACCAGCCTACCCACCGCTCCACCAAAATATCATTGGCTACACAACCTAACCTAACTCAACCTTTTACACCCATTAGTGACCCAACCCAACCCAACATTTTTTACTAACAAATATGATTTAAGTTTTAATTTATTCTATAAATTTATTATAAATAATAAAAATGCTTATTTAAAAAAAATATTATTTTAAATACAATTTTTTTATTAAAGCTAATAAAAAATATTCACGTTCATCAAACATACTTAATTAGATAGATAATTATTATTAATAACTTTAAAAAAAACTTTAAAAAATACCTTTTTTTGTTAAAAAATATTTTTTAATAAAATTTATATACGAATGTTCACAAAAAAAAACTAAACAAGACTGTGATTTTAAATTTTTAAAAACATTGAAATTTTATAAGTTATTATTAATAATCTAATTATATACAAACTAAATGATTTAAAAGAAAAAAGGAAATAATAATAATAAATACAACCAATAAAAGGGTGACAAGTGGCTCTAAGTTGGGTTGCAACCTTGGGGTCACAAGCACGACCAGGTTGTGGATTTTGTTTGCTTTTTTATTTTTTTTTTAATCAAAAAGCCATGACACTACTCAAAAAATGCACCAATGGGAGTGGTTTAAGGAGTGTTTTTTTTTATGTTTTTATTGTTCCAAGGTGGCATTGTCCCACCAATCACACACATTCTCTCTCTTACCCCATATTATCATCCAAAAACAACACTCTCACCTCCCTCCTCTTTCCTCCTTCCCTCTCACAACACATTTCTCTCTCCTCAAATACATGTTTTCCCTAGGGATGAGCAAATACCGATCCCGTCCCGATCCCGTCCCGATACCGATAATCCCGATCCCGAAATTTCATGAATACTTGATACCGATACCGAAACATGTCGGTTCGGTACGGTATCGGTATTTTGAGGGTAAAAGTCGGTATTTTACCGATACCGTACTGTACCGATACCGAAAAAACCAAAATGTGGATACCGTTTCCGATACCGAAACATGTCGGGAACGGGATTATCGGTATCGGGATCGGGATGGGATCGATATGGGATCAGTATTTTATACCATTTGCTCATGCCTATTTTTCCCTACATACACCACCACACCTTCTCTCATCCACCTCACCTTTCTCTCTCCTTAAAAACATCAACATACATCCTATTGTGGATGCTCTAAGTTCATCATCCGCGAATTTTAATCTTAAAAAATATAGTCATAATCCAAAGAGAAACCATGATCAAATCCTTGTTTATCTATTAAAAAGTAAAGAAAATAGTTATTATTATATTATAATATTTAAAATAATAAAATTATAAAAATAAATATATTAGTATAATATTAAAACTACTATTCATTATATGGTTTGGAAAAGTTTTGCTTTGTTTTATCAATTTGAGCCCGGTTAAAATTTCTAATATTAAGGGTACAGGATTAAGTTTACATGCACTTAACATAAACTCTTAACGTCCATACACTGTAGGACCAAAGGGACCAAAAATGTTATGGTTGAGCAAACACTTAGGAGTTGTTTGTTTCAGTTCTTAATGAGCTCTTAATAGTTCAGACCTCTTACCGGTTCAACGCTTAATGTCTCAGACTGTTTGTTTCGCGAGCAGATGTCTGCATGGTTCAAATATTTGTCTATTAATGGTTAAGCATTATACTGCGTCCGAATGGTTAAGACCACGTGGTCAGACATTTGTCTCTAAATGGTTAAGCATTATATTGGCTCTTAGTGGTTCAGACTTTTTACTAGTTTAGCACTTAATGGTTCAAATCTCTTAGCGATTCAACATTTACTCATTCAGAAGTTGGCAAACAGCCTCCTTAGAATAAATAAGATGGCCTTTGAAAAGTTTGAACGAACGTGAAAATTTGACCTACCATAGAGACAATCTATGTAATGTACTCGTACGAATGAGATAGTGGTCCATTCGCAAAGACAAAAGTAATAATTTTTTTACGTATTTGTAAATTGATGCCTGATTGTCGGTTCAAAAGGAAATAAAACATGGCCCCTACCCCTTTGTAGGGGTTTTTATGAATTAGAATTTATTCATATGAAAAGGATGAGTTTGCATGTGAGTACTATATATGTGTTAATATTTGTTATCGTTATTGTGGTTATTACTATCGAAAAAATAATTATAATTCCATTTAAACCACCCCTTAAATTTGTCTGGTCGTTCATGCTAAAATTGATTTGCATCCTTTTCCATTTTTGCTCATCATAGTTAGGACTCGATGAAAATACGAGTTAGTGTTTGACCGTGCTTAGGTTCAAGGCTGATGAACATGATAACGCATTAGTTGTTGTAGATTGCGGTTGTGTTTAGATAAATTTATGTTTCGGTTGTTGTATATGTTGATTTGAATCCAACAAGAAGGAAATGAATGTGAAGGGATGAGTTCAACTAAATGACTAATATGAAACATTCATCTTGCCAAAACACTACAAGAGCAGTTTGATGTTTTATATAACATAATTCCATACTAAAATCTAAACTAAACCTAATCAACTCGGTTATCTTATTTTTAAACGCGTGTAACACGCCCACCCCTACCCCATCCCAAACATGGCTTTTGCAAACATGAACGGTAGGATATGAACATGTCATGATCACAAGGGGACCATATTTACAGAAGAATGAAGAATTGAAGATAGTGTCCCACACTATTTGTTTATGTCATTTTCAGTCCCTCATGTCATTTTCACTTCATTTCTAAGCCAAACCCTACCCAACTCCTTTTTAACAACTTGCATTAAAATACAAAAGCATGTCAATTGAGGTTAAAGATTAGACTGCCACCCAATAAACCATGACCAATTTGGTCAAATTATGAACACCATACATGATCATGATGATGAAGATGATGATGATGTGATGTGATGTTTGGATTAAAATGAGTGATGAGGGGTCACTCTAATTGTTAAATAACATATGTTTATGAGTTTATCCACTTTCCATCGTTGGATTGAGGTATATAATCACTAGATCCACCAACCACTTTCTTGTTTACTTGTTTTCTCATCAAATATGAGATATGTCACAATTTTTTTTATATATATATTTTTTTGTAGCAATTAAGTGTCACAATAAAAAATGTGTAAGGTTGGCTATGAAGTTTTAATTTTATTTTAATCAGATTAACTAATGTAACCGGTCCCTCCCGAAATAAAAAGATAAGATAACAAATTACTCTTGTAAAAAACGCTATCGGAACCATTATTAACTACTATTGTTAAATTAATCCACTTAAAAGCTAATGAATATGATATAACTAATATGATTACAAGAGTTGTTAAAAATGTTGGAATAACTTGTATTGTTGTGTTTTCTGATATAGTGATGGACTAACTCGTGAAGGTACATTTTGATATAGTGATGGAATAACTCTGAAATTCGGACGTGTAGACTTGAGCGAAAAATAATGATTATGTTGGTATAAAAGAACTAAGATAAAAACACCAATAAGCACTTAAACAATGAGAAAATCTCATGGCAACAAGCGATGACAACAAATCTACAATCATAGTGGCCAACACGTACAAGAGACACGGCGACAAGAGCTATGACGGTCTATACAAAAGTAAATAACACCTAATATACATATATGCACAAATCATTCTTAGGCAGAATGAGAGGGAGAAGAGGAGAAGGAAATCCGTCATGCAAGGGGTGTAAGATTAAAAATATATTATTTTATATTTAACCTACTAGTCATTATAATCATTTACATTATATTGATCAAAATATATAACAACCTACTAAATAATTAGTTGGTAATTGTTGATGGACCTAATTACCCTTATTAACTAATTAGGGTTTCCTCTTGGGTGCATATATAAGGAGACTTATGTAGAGGTTCTAAGGTTAGACACATAACCTAACTAATTCACATAACATCACCATCGGCCTCATCTCCATAACCGAACTCCCTTATTCGGTTTTCATCATCACCATCATTAGATTGCACCCTAAGGAGGAACCAGATCAATCTGACAATCATATCAAACACTGTTGCTGCGTCTCCATCTGGATTCTCTGCTGGCCTGTACTGATGCAATCAAATGTATGTTTTCATGTTTTCCATTATGTCATAACAGAACTGATCAACATGTGGTATCAGAGCATATGTTGATTAGTCAGTTCTGTTTTCGTATCCATCAATTCTGGGATAGAAATTTGGAAAACGGAATTTTGATAACTTAATAAACCTAATAGCCGGTTTCGAGTCATAAAGATCCACTCGAAATCATTGTTTCAAGAAAAAGAATTTGTTTTAAATATCTCGAAATCAAAACGTGTAAGCTTATTACTGAAATCTGTTTAGAAAACCCTTAAAATTCAGGTTACGGGTTTCCAGAATTTATGTTTTGTTATTAGGGTTCATAATATGTTCTTAGGAAAATTTGAAAATTCCTTTATGTTTTGGAATGTAATTAGGATTGATGAGTGTTTTTCCTGTTTGATCCAATTTTATCTTTTAAGTTTATTCGAAAACTGTTAATTGATAATCAGATAAAATTTTCGAAATATTTGACAAAATTATATCATCATTAAAACAGGAAACCATATCTCAAAATCCCTTAGAATTCGAATTTTCAGTTATGCTTTTACATTAACAGTTGTAGTAGTGGACTCGAGACCACAAGGCCTCAACTCGAAATCATAAGTGTTCTCAAATGTTTACAACTCGAGACAACGATTTCGAATCGAGACCATAAGGTTTCGACTCGAGACCACTGAGGTTTTGACTAAGGGCTTCAATCTTCACAACTCGAGACAATGGTTGCGACTCGAGATCTCATAAAACACAGTAGTCGAGACCATGATTACGACTCGAGACACTGAGGTTGCGACTCGAGACCATTAATGAGTCGAGACCTCATAATGTTGCAAGATGAGTTGAGACTTGACTCGAGACCTCACTCGAGACCTCATAATTAAGTCGAGATCTCACCTGAAACCTCATTATTTTAGGCTGTTTAATGTGAACTAAGATTTAGTTCGATCCGCGCTAACAGGTGGTTTGCTATTAAATGATTGGTTTTGTAAATACTTAGTTAATTAATAAGGATCAAATAATGTTTCACAAAACCAAAATGGCTTAACTTGAATGAGCTTCTGATGTATCACTTCTGGCCAAAGCTGATTTGATGCATATACTTATCGTTCAAGTATTACGAAAGCTATGTTAAGTGTGCATCATAAACATGAATGTCTTAATATCTGGCCAAAGCTGACTTAATTCCTTCATAGATGGCATACTTAACGAGTGCATAACTAAAGTGATTGTTTCAATTCTGGCCAAAGCTGATTTGTCACAAATACTTTGCACACATGCTTAAATGATTACACTTCTGGCCAAAGCTGATTTGTCTTCGTTTAAGTAGAACTCTAAATAAGTCTATTATTTTGATGTTAGTAATAGACATATCACAACCTCTTCACATAATGATCCTTAGATTAATGATCCTTTATTTTTATTTTATGATCATTTCATCTGCCTTATTTCTTAGTACCCATAATTTTACTCACTATAATTTTCTTCTATAAATATATCTCATCCACTCTAATTCCTAAATCTAATATGTTTTGCTTTATTTAAAGTTTCTATAAGAATTAGCTCTTAGATTAAATCCTTGATTATCTCTTAAGACACGATAATCATATTGCTCTCTTCTGATAAAGCACTACAGAAGAAAAGTAGAGCATGATGATTATGATAAATCGAACATGATGTCTCTTATGATAATCAAGAACTCTCTAACATAAGTGCTGTCACTAAAAAGTTATTCCCGATTAAGTCTTTCCTAAGACTAATCTATAATTATGGAATAATCACAAGAATTCCTAAGATGCATGCCTTCATTTAAAATTCTAAACTATAAAGCTAAGTGGTATATGTGAATACATAATAATGTACAATACCATGACCCATAAAGTTGAGGGCTTATGCATGGAAATAAGTACATTTTTCCAGTACATTACATACTAAGATTTTCACTTGTACAATTTGATGCCTTATAAATCAACTATAACACTCAAAAAATACCAAAGTATAATGAGTGTGTTGATAAGCAACATACGTACAAAGAAATAAATGTTTGAAACTGGAAAATAAGTTGTTACTCACCTTACAACCACTTAAACTTTAAAAGAGGATTGTTCTAAGGTCCATAGACAAAATACAAGTACAAAATCCCAACTCTAAGGTTCTTCAAGGGAAAATCTCACTGCATAATTATGCCATTAGACTAGGCATAAGCAACGAGACTATCCATTACTCTAAAGAACAGTTGGATAAGTTAATTAGGTAGTCATTTCCTAATGATATTTAAGTCTGATAATTTTAATATTCCAATTAACACATGATTAGTTGACTCTAGTTCCATACGTTTCCTTACCAGAACTCGACAAATAACTAAACATGAGAGTTAGTGACAAAATTAAATGTTAAGGCTATAAGAACCATATTAAGCAATGTTATGAATGTTGTGGGGTTTGCATAGTCAACATAAAGTCACACTTACCTTAAACTCTCATTTTATTTGTTCTAAATATCTGGATTGAAACATTACTAAGATAAAACCAGATGATACCTTACACTTTCACAATTTTTTGTCATCATGTAAATGAGAATTTGACAAAAGGAAAATGAGACTTACAAATTTCTTCCATTATAACCAAAATTCATGAGAAATCATGACATGGTTAATGAGGATGATTTTTATCTAATCTCATTCTAAGAGATTTTAAATCATGACGTTATAGCCCTAAATATTACTTGGCTTAAGGAATAAGTATGGGTCCATCATAAGTCATTCATTGACATTCGTGAAACTTATTCCAAATGGAATATTCAGACATAATTCATTTATCATTTAAAAGACTATCAACTTGTATCTAAATTTTGTCGCATATGGCCCACGGTCTTAGAAGAAATCTATTCATATATGTACTTACTAAGATTTCTATTAAATATGTCCCTGAGTTTTCTTATGACATCTGGACATTAAAGAAATCAAATAAAGTCTAACATATATATGATAGGTTCCCACGTCACGTACCTCATTGAAACTTCTCTTGTAGCTTTTCTAGAGATATTAAAGATCAGTGGGAGCATTGAGTGTCTTAATAATAACTTGCAATAGTTGCAAGAGGTGGGGGAGTGAAAACTTTATATTACTTCAATTTACACCTCTTGTACAAGACACTACTCCATTATGACACTGTTCTATCAAAACTTGTCTCCTTAAATCTAAAGCTACTCTTACAAAAGTTTCATTGTTGCTTAATTGTGGGCACACTTAGATTTCTTACCTAAACTAACATAATCCTCAACAAGAGAAACTACAACGACTGACGTCATTAACTTGTTTCTCTATTAGAATTTGTTGGTCGTTAAATATTGACCCTAAGCATGCTGAGTTCCTAAAGTTTTCTAAGGTCAGTGGGAGCAGTCAAAGTCCTTATCATGACTTGCAAGGAATACAAGAGGCGGGGGAAGAGTGTCATTAAATTTCACTCCGAAATTAACTCCGATTACACCTCTTGTACACCATACTGCACCAACTCTTACAAACTTAGAATCCTGAAAATGATAGCAACCTAACCAAGAGCTAATCCATAAAACTGAAACTTCTAACAAACCTAATAATCAACTCAGGGGGTCATCTAGGTTTAAAAGCCTACTAACTTTGATGATTACATAACCTCCCTAACTGAAGTTGAAATGGATTTTGGAAAAGTTTACTGATCCTATCTCTTCTAACTAAGCCATTAGCGTCAATCAATCTTCTGAATGGAATAAAACTGTTTTCTAGTAAAACTGATTTTATGTGTTCGTATAACGTTTGGGATTTGATTGAATTACCTAAGAGTGTTCATAACTAAACCAAATCCTTATATATAAGCGTTAAGACACAAAGGAGCATGATTGATTGTCAAAGTTTGTACTCAGGAAGAGATAAATTATTAAAGAATCTTTATTACATATCTAACAAAAGATTTCTTTGAGGATCATCACTGTTCTAGTAGCTTATAATAGTTTAAAGATACATTAGATGAACATTAAAAGAATTTTCTCTAACAAACTGGCTGACACATTTACATGTTCATAAAACAACCTGAAAGTTCTAAACTGAAGGTTAAAGAACACTTTATTTGTAAGCCAATAAAATCCATGTATGGGTTAATGCAAACATTATAATGTGATGAAATCTTAACGTAATTATTTTCATCAACAACCAAGTGGATTAATGTACCTACCTCAAAATGAGTGGGAGCAACTAAGATAAACTTGTCTATATAGATGATATTCTTTTGACAAGTATATGTTACATAAGTCAAAGCATTGTTAACGCAAACTTTGATATAATAGATCTCAGTGATATCTCTTACGTGATAGATATCATAACATACTGAGATAGATCCAATGGGACATTAGTTTCGTTCCATAAGTTTAATCTTAAAAGGGTCCTTACATATGTAACAAAATACTGCTCTCCTTTAGAGGATAATAGGATAAATGAGATTATTTCCTTATGCTTCATTAATTGGAAGCCTTATGTAAGTTTAAGTCTATACTCGTTTAGATATTACTCACATTGCAACACATTAGATATGTCTAGATTAATGTGAAGCATCTAATGAAGTATTACAATATCTTTAAAAGAAACGAGAGGCTACAATTTAAAGAAGAAGTGAGAATTAAAACCGGTTTATTACTTTAACTTTGTGATATTCAAAGATGACAAAATGTAATTTCGGGTATATCCTTATGTCAGCAGACAAAACCTATCTCATGGAGGAGTCATAATAAACTGATAATAACAACCTAAGTTATAACGACATAATATAGTCACTAAATGTTGTTGGAAATATATCAGTGGACTCATAAGTTTATTAACTCCATATAATTAATGTTTTGAAGACTTAGTGTGATAAAGTCAGCTACCATGATTCCTTGAACAATAACAGTTCACGAGGTGCTGCATTAAATTTCGATATGCAAATAATTATTCGTTTATGAACGAATTGAGGAAACTAAGTTTTGTATCGAATACATTCATGATATGCTTAAGGATCCTATGACTGAAGGGCTATTACCCATAAGTCTTATTAAGAGAGCTCACAGACGGGTATTAATTAATGGCCGTGCGCAATTGCATATCGTACTATGAATGACTAAGTATTAGTTAATTTTCCTCATCAGTTTGATTTTGTATGTCTCTAAGAATATGTCAAGTCGACATAATGACATATAGACAAATAAAGTTACAAATCAAACAAAGGGCTTATGCGTATTTTGATCATGACGATTAGGTTTTAAATTAAGGCTATAGTATGACTAATGGGGGTCCTGAGTCGCATAATGATTCAACGGCTGTATTTCTCTGCTATAGTACTTGTTTAAGGCTAAAATGAGTGTTAACTCCTGATCAGGCTTATCTAATACTCATAGTAAATAATTACTCGGCTGAGTGGGAGAATGTAAGATTAAAAATATATTATTTTATATTTAATCTAGTAGCCATTATAATCATTTACATTATATGGATCAAAATATATAACAACCTATTAAATAATTAGTTGGTAATTGTTGATGGGCCTAATTACCCTTATTAACTAATTAGGGTTTCCTCTTGGGTGCATATATAAGGAGACTTATGTAGAGGTTCTAAGGTTAGACACATAACCTAACTAATTCACATAACATCACCATCGGCCTCCTCTCCATAACCGAACTCCCTTATTCGGTTTTCATCATCACCATCATTAGATTGCACCCTAAGGAGGAACCAGATCAATCTGACAATCATGTCAAACACTGTTGCTGCGTCTCCATCTGGATTCTCTGTTGGCCTGTACTGATGCAATCAAAGGTATGTTTTCATGTTTTCCATTATGTCATAACAGAACTGATCAACAAGGGGGTGATAGGAAAGTGAGTCAACAACCAACCAAGATATGGCAACGACAGCGACCGAAGAACAATTGCCACTTCATGCTATGCTATTAGGGTTTTTATCAGGTGTATTGTGCGCCACTTTATGCCCTTGTTGATGACACGCAATGAGACACTTTTCGCTCAGGTTGTGTAACAACTCACATCAAAAGTCATATTTATTATTTTAATTGTCCAAAAGGAAACCCTAATTGAGACACCCAAGTGATTCTGCGCAAACCCTAAAATTTTCAGAATAATCAGAATCAGGATCAGGACCCCTAAAAATCAGGGGGGTAAACCCTAGTGACGATTATCTCAAAATCTCGTTGTAAAAATTGAAATTTACGAAGTTATCAACTTAGCAGGCCTAGTCCCAAACGTGGCAAACCAATAGTGCTTAGGTGTTCCTTACGCACCGTAAGGAAATTAGTGTTATGGTGCGCAAGGGTCCTTACGGACCGTAAGGGTATTAGTGTTGCGGTGCGCAAGCCTGGCCAATTTTTGACTATAAATAGCAGACATTGGCACTTGAAATTCTGCGTATGTTCGACGAAGAAATTCATTTTAGACACGGAGTTATGCTCTGTTTACCACAATTAACACACACGGATCACTAATCGACGCCGCAATCAGGGTATTAACTCGATCGCTATTACGATTCATTGTCCGATCGATCAATGTACTCAATGGATGTTTAAGTGCTGCCCACATTAGGGTTTATGCTTTGTCATTCGTTGTTAATTCAATGGATGTTTAAGTATCGCACTTTGTCATTCGTTGTGAGGGTTGATCTCGTGAGTTATCGTAAATGCTGTATTGATTACTAACCCAGAATTGTGTGCCTGTTATTAAATTTAGGTTAAAAAGGCTAATCAGTAGGCTAAACTCTGCCCATATAAATTTGCAATGTGAGTCATTCTCTTTTTATAAACTATTTTACAATACCTCAAATTATTTTCAAAGGTTATAATTACAGGGACTAACTCGTGGATATCTTGAATCACTGGCTAGTGGGATATTGTGCACATTACTAATTTTCTCCCAGTCAGGTTCATTGACCTACTAGGGATAATCATCACTATTTAGGTTCATTGATCTAATAGTGGTATGACCATCGTCACCATTGTGACTTGTCACCATTGTGACAGAGCGCCAGATAAAAATAAGATAGAAGCCATCGTAATCGCTCTTATGCTGTAATTAATAACTATGCATCATTATGCAAAATAGAATGATTCACTCAGTATTTCCCGCTGACAAAACCTTTTTCAAACATGTTTCAGGTGATCTGTTATGATTCAGGAAAAGTGCCGTGAAGCACTACAAGCTCAAAGAAGTGGCTCAGTATAAAAATAAAGAAACATGTTTTATAAAATAAAAGTTTTCTTCGTGAAATCAAATGATTGTAAATTACCGGGGTTTTATCCCGCGTTGTGAAATAAAATAATCGGGAAATATTTCAGCTTTAAAAAGATCCTGATGTTAAACTTCCGCTGTTAAACTCAATTAAATAAATACCACGGGATTTCTGTCCCACGGCTCCTGAAACGGGTCAAACCGGGTCGGGGGCCGTGACAGAAAAAGGTGGTATCAGAGCCACTGATTTAAGCCAATTAAGTATTTAGAAAATACTTAATTTTTATTGCTATTTTGTGATTATGTGTTTTATTATCTGACTAATTGTATACAGTATGGGCAGATCTTTATATGCTAACCAATGTAGCAATTAATGCAAATCCTTAAATAATTTGACCCAAGTTTAGCACTTTATTATCTACAGTCTAGAAACCTGATTCAGTTAATAAATAAATTTACAAATAAAACCTAGTGTGTTTTAATTTTCAATTGTTTTGGTAGTTACCCAATATGAAATAATATTTAAAAGTTTTTCTATAAAAATTTTGTTATGATTTTTAACTTAGTAATTGTGTGTATTTTGCTAAACAGCATGAGTGACTTGTATAACGCCCTTCAGAATTTAAATCTCTATCCAGTAAGAATAGAGGTTTCCAGAGATTTCAATAGGTATATACCAAACATAGAAGAACCTATAGAATTCAACGCTTTACCTCTCGAGAAACCCAAGCCTAAGAAAATGGAAATTGGGGAAAGCTCTAGGCAAATTGAGGAGTTACCATCTCAGGAAGAGCTAGATTTTATATTGGCAAACTATGATACTACTAAGACTGTTAATGAAAATGTTTTTATTCACTCTCTTGAAACACAACTACCAATGAACTTAGAACCAGCTATTCCAAACCCTTCAATCCACTCGCAAATAGACGAATGGTTGACTAATGAAATACAGTTACAAAACAATCCCTATAAGCTTTTTCCTCAGTTCGATCCAGAACCTTTACCAAATCCACCAATGAGTAACGAGAATATGGCTGAACTCCGTCATTTTGATAAAGAATTAATGGATGCTGGGAATAGGATCCAAGAGATTTTGGGACAGATCTCCTGGAATTACGATAAGAGGGAACGCCGTTACTAGAAAATCAACTGACAAAGGATAGGGGATTTATAGAACTATGGTTGTGTAATAGTAATAGTAAAATCAGTACGTGTAAAATAAATGATAAAACGGTTGTATATAGAGGCATGATATAATCTATAAAACAAATAAAGTTTTAGAAGATTTACAATTTTGTTTGTATATTCGTTTACGTGATTATGTGCAATTAATTGTGACATTAGATTATTTCTTTTATACTAATTATTTATCTATAAATTAAATATCAGATGGAAAACGCGAATAATGAACCAGTTAATGAGGTTAATCAACCTGAGCAACAACCGGGGGATCAATATATGACTAGGCAGGATATAGAAAATATTGTTGCTCAAGGGATAGCCAACGCTATTCCAGCAATAGTTGCTCAAGGAATAGCCAACGCTATTCCAGCAATCGTTGCTGCTGTTAAAAATCCAATCGAACCGCAACAAATCGTTCCTAGCAAACGTATTTCTGAAGATAACTTCAGTAATAGCGTAAACGGAGGCAATGATCATGTTAATCATGATAATGAACCACGGCAAGCTCCGCTCCCTAAGAAAATAAAAGCTGCAACGCCTGGTTGCACTTTCAAAGAATTTCTTGCTTGTAAACCCACTGAGTTTGCAGGCAATGAAGGAGCGACTGCGGCACTGCGTTGGTTAGAGAAAACCGAGGCAGTAATTGCCATAAGTAAATGTACTCAGGATGATCAGGTCATGTACGCGTCAAACCTTTTCAAAGAAGGGGCGCTAGAATGGTGGAATACGGTGTTACAAGCAAAAGGAAGAAGGATGGCGTATGCTATGAAATGGGAAGAATTTAAGAGCTTTGTAGAAAGAAAATTTTGTCCCGAGTACGTAAAGGAACAAATGACAAATAAGTTTCTAACCCACCGGATGGTGGATGTAGATTGTCGCGGTTATACTTCGACATTCTTCGTGTATGCTCGAGTGGTACCAACCCTGGCTTCGCCAGAGCCGGTACTTATTTCTCGTTATATTTGGGGATTGATTGGCGAAATCCGTAATATCGTCAAGGCTGCGAAACCTCGCACGATTGATGATGCTGTGGATTTAGCCAATACTCTGACTGACGAACTAGTACGGACAAGAGAAGAAAATAGAAGAAAGGAAGTAGCCCAAAAGATTACCCAAGAATTCCGTCCGGGTAACCATAACAATTTCAAGAAAAGAGGGAATGGGCTATCTACCACTAGTCCATTTTGCAATTTTTGCAAAAGGAAGCATTTTGGAATATGCAAAGGATATTGCAATTTTTGCAAAATTCCAGGACATCACGAAGAAGACTGCAGAAGGAAGAAATTTTCAGTCTGCTACAACTGTGGAGAAGCTGGACATCTTAGGCCAGATTGTCCAAAACTGAACAAGTCATCTGACAATAAAGGCAAACCTGCAGAAGGAGCAAAAAGGAATGTAAGAGCCTTTCAGCTGACTACTCAAGAAGCCGAGATGATTCCAGATGTGATAGCCGGTACGTTCTTAGTTCACAACGTTTACACAAAAGTATTATTTGACTCTGGTGCAAACCAAAGTATTATAAATACTTCATTCTGCCAAACTCTTAACTTACCTTTAACCAGCATTAGGCAAATTTCTACAGTAGAAACGACAAATTGGAATTCAGTTAAAATAAATAAGGTTCTGCAAAACGTAGAAATCGAACTTTTAAGCCATAAATTTTCTGCAACCATATTATCTATAAAAAATTGGTTGAATTCGATATTGTGTTAGGAATGGATTGGTTAGTAAACAACCATGCTTGAATTATTGGTGATAAGAATTCCATAGAAATTTGTGCACTCACTGGAGAAGTAATAATGGTTACAGGAGATAAGCCATGTAAACCCATAAAGTTCATATCAGTAATGAAAGTTGCTAATTATGAACGAAAGCAAGGAATAGTATATATGATTTCAGTAATCATTAATACTAAAGATAAAGAACTTTAAGAAAATTTCTGTAGTTTCAGAATACCCAGATGTATTCCCAGAAAAGTTACCAGGGTTACCACTAGATAGGGAGGTAGAATTTAGGAATCATCTAATTCCAGGAACTATACCGATAGCCAAGGCACCTTATCGGTTAGCACAATATTGGTTGTTAAGAAAATGGATAGTTCAATGAGAATGTGTATCGATTATAGAGAATTAAATAAAGTTACTATTAAGAATCGATACCCATTACCTAGGATTGATGATCTTTTCGATCAACTTCAAGGAGCAAGATATTTTTCTAAGATAGATTTACGCTCCGGATATCATCAATTAAAGGTACAAGAAGAAGATATACCTAAGACTGCTTTCAGAACTAGGTATGGTCATTACGAGTTTACAGTCATGCCCTTCGGATTAAAGAATGCACCTGCAGCATTCATGGACATGATAAATAGGATACTGTAAACCATATTTGGATAAATTTGTAATTGTCTTCATCAACAATATACTTATTTATTCCAAAATTCAAGAAGAACATTGTCAGCACTTGCATGCACTCTTAACTTTGTTAAGAAAAGAGAAGCTTTACGCTAAATTCTCGAAGTGTGAATCTTGGCTGCCAGAAGTGCAATTTTTAGGTCTTATGGTAAATCATGAAGATATTCATGTAAATTCTGCTAATATCAAGGTAATTACTAATTTGAAAGGTTCCGCAATCTGCAATGGAAATTAGGAGTTTTGTAAGTTAGCCGGATACTATAGACAGTTTATCAAGGAATTTTCCGAAATAGTTATACCATTAACTAAGCTAACCTGTAAAACAGTTAAGTTGAATGGGGACTTAAACAAGAAGAAGTCTTTAGGATCTTAAAGCATAAATTAACAAAATCTTAGCCTTACCAGAAGGAACAGAAGATTTTAAAGTATACAGTAATGCTTCAAAAGCTAGGATTTGGATGTGTGTTAATGCAACGCAAAAAGGTAATTGCGTATGCATCAAGGCAATTGAAAAAGCACGAAGAAAACTATACCATTCATGACTTAGAATTAGGAGCCATAAATTTTGCCCTTAAGATTTGGAGACATTATCTGTATGGAAATAAGTTTACTGTCTATACGGATCATAAGAATTTAAGATATATATTTGGGCAAAAAGAATTAAAAATGAGGCAAAGGAGATGGATGAAAATCCTAAATGACTACGACAGTGGTATTCAGTAGCACAAAGGAAAAGCTGAAGACGACTAGAGATCGCTAGAAGAGTTATAAAGATAATACACGAAAGCCGTTGGAGTTTCAAGTTGGAAACAAAATGCTATTGAAAGTATCTCCTCGGAAAGGAGTTGTTAAATTCAGTAAGAAAGGAAAGTTAAGTCCAAGGTACGTAGGATCATTTCCAGTGATCCAACGTATAGGACCAATTACTTATCGTTTACAAATACCAGGAGAGTTAGCTGGGGTACATGATGTATTTCATATATCCAATCTCAAGAAATGTCTATCATACGAATCTTTGGTAATACCTCTCCAAGATATCAAGGTAAACGAAAAATTTAAGATTTATAGAGAAACCTATTCAGATAGAAGATAGAAAGATCAAATTTCTCAAGCACAAGTGATTAGTGTTAGTTAAAGTAAAGTGGGATTCAAAGATAGGACCCGAATACACTTGGGAACTGGAATCAGAAATGAAGAGAAAGTATCCTTACTTATTCCAGTAAATCTCGAGGACGAGATTTTTATTAAGGTTGGGAGAATGTAACAACTCTCATCAAAAGTCATATTTATTATTTTAATTGTCCAAAAGGAAACCCTAATTGAGACACACAAGTGATTCTGCGCAAACCCTAAAATTTTCAGAACAATCGGAATCAGGATCAGGACCCCTAAAAATCAGGGGGGGTAAACCCTAGTGACGATTATCTCAAAATCTCGTTGTAAAAATTGAAATTTACGAAGTTATCAACTCAGCAGGCCTAGTCCCAAACGTGGCAAACCTATAGTGCTTAGGTGTTCCTTACGCACCGTAAGGAAATTAGTGTTACGGTGCGCAAGGGTCCTTACGGACCGTAAGGGTATTAGTGTTGCGGTGCGCAAGCCTGGCCAATTTTTTACTATAAATAGCAGACATTGGCACTTGAAATTCTGCGTATGTTCGACGAAGAAATTCGTTTTAGACACGGAGTTATGCTCTGTTTACCACAATTAACACACACGGATCACTAATCGATGCCGCAATCAGGGTATTAACTCGATCGCTATTACGATTCATTGTCTGGTCTATCAATGTACTCAATGGATGTTTAAGTGCTGCCCACATTAGGGTTTATGCTTTGTCATTCGTTGTTAATTCAATGGATGTTTAAGTATCGCACTTTGTCATTCGTTGTGAGGGTTGATCTCGTGAGTTATTGTAAATGCTGTATTGATTACTAACCCAGAATTGTGTGCCTGTTATTAAATTTAGGTTAAAAAGGCTAATCAGTAGGCTAAACTCTGCCCATATAAATTTGCAATGTGAGTCATTCTCTTTTTATCAACTATTTTACAATACCTCAAATTATTTTCAAAGGTTATAATTACAGGGACTAAGTCGTGGATATCTTGAATCACTGGCTAGTGGGGTATTGTGCACATTACTAATTTTCTCCCAGTCAGGTTCATTGACCTACTAGGGATAATCATCACTATTTAGGTTCATTGATCTAATAGTGGTATGACCATCGTCACCATTGTGACTTGTCACCATTGTGACAGAGCGCCAGATAAAAATAAGATAGAAGCCATCGTAATCGCTCTTATGCTGTAATTAATAACTATGCATCATTATGCAAAATAGAATGATTCACTCAGTATTTCCCGCTGACAAAACCTTTTTCAAACATGTTTCAGGTGATCTGTTATGATTCAGGAAAAGTGCCGTGAAGCACTACAAGCTCAAAGAAGTGGCTCAGTATAAAAATAAAGAAACATGTTTTATAAAATAAAAGTTTTCTTCGTGAAATCAAATGATTGTAAATTACCGGGGTTTTATCCCGCGTTGTGAAATAAAATAATCGGGAAATATTTCAGCTTTAAAAAGATCCTGATGTTAAACTTCCGCTGTTAAACTCAATTAAATAAATGCCACGGGATTTCTGTCCCACGGCTCCTGAAACGGGTCAAACCGGGTCGGGGGCCGTGACAGGTTGCTTGCACACAAAGTGAGACTTTGCAAGTGCAATGATGAGCACAAAGTATGTCAAGCATAATGTTTAGTTAGCGTAACACATATAGCGCAATATAAACCTTGGGGGCGAAGTGTTACCCAAGCGAAAAGCCACTTTCCGTATGACATTATCCGCATGTTCAAAGTCTTACTTTGCCTTAGTATTAAGGGTGAAAAACTAATAAGTTTTATATGAATCTTTGACCAGTTCACTAAGTGTTCAGAGGCTAGACTGTATGTCGCATTCAATAAATGAAGCTAACTTCCCAGCGAGTTCCAGATGCCCCTTTTAACATTCTGGACTTATATGCATGTTATCGAATGTTTATACCCTCTAAGACGACTATTAGCTATTTTATGTTTTTTATTGATGTTATACATTTAATTTTATTGAACTTAAATGTTAAGTGATTGATATTAGGCGTTAAAAGATTGTTGGTTAGCATTTGTTGCCAATGTTATTGATGAAACATGTGAGCGCGACGACGTAAAAGGTATCATGAAGTCTTATGTCAGTGTATACATGCTTGGTTATGTAACAAGCAGTTGATGGTGAAACTCATTTCACAGCTATCTATTTAACTTTGATGATTGATATTGACATGCACAATTTACATCTAGTATGATTTAATACGACTTTATTAATTTGTTTAACAACTTAAAATGATATTGTGATGTCTTTAACCTAAACTTAAACTCACTCGGTGTACCTGACTTTTAGCATGCATGTCATGTTAAACATGTATGGATGCTTGATAGGAAGTCACCGTGATATGGATTGAAGGCCGCCTTACCATAAGTACCGACATCCTATCGACATTAGATGATTTGTTATATGATGTTTCACTGTTATGTCTTAAACTTATGTGACATGACGCATTTGAAATTTTGACATTTTCCATTGCTATCATATGAAATTATCAATTTTAAAACTACTTTTGATGTTTGGGGCCTTACAAAAACTCTTATAACATATAGAATAATGATAACATTGCATTATGTTTTTTTAACGGCAAGAAACAACGTGCCAACCACCGTGACACCGGGCGTTGTTGCCAAGGTCGACTACTCGACCGCCGCCAGCCCCTTGGCTCTCCCCAGATCCGCAGAAACCCGACCTCCACCCGCCCGAAGGCACGACAGTGAAATAATTGGTAAAACCTTGCCTCCTATCCAAGTCGAACCGACGCCACCTGTATTTGCTCTTCACCTGGATGCCGCAGAAAATAATAAGGAGATTGGGAATCGAACCTGGGTCACAGGAAACACCAATTCTTTCCCCAACCACTCCACCACTACCTCATTGGCTAACATCACATTATGTATTGTGGATTGTCTGTTTATAGGAATATGATAAGAATAATTACAAATAAAAGCCAATGAAGTGGTGGTGGAGTGGTAAGGGAGAGACTTGGTGTTCTAAGGGACCCAAGTTCAATTCCTGCCCTCCCCATTATTTTCTGCAGCACCTGGTGATGATGGGAGACTAGGCAAATGGGTGGAGATCGCTAGTTCGATTCTTGAACTGAGTGGGTTTTACCTCACCGCACTGTCGTGCCTTCGGGCGAGTGTTCACGGGCTTCGGCCCTAGGTGAGGGTTTTCCTCGATTTGGAGGCGAGTGTATCCCGATGTGATGAATTTCGCCAATGCCCCATTTGAAGGATTCGTTGGCTATTAAAAAAATAAATAAACAAACTAAACTCTTAACTACTATCATAAATATCTCCTAATTATAATAATAATTAGATAAATACAACAACTCCCATATGCTGTCTAAATATCTCCTATCATGGTTCTTATTTCGTAGTTCGAAATTTGTGTATATTATTTAAAAAGTCTAATCAACACTTAAAATGTGGTTTTAATTCATGTTTTGGGTGAGGTTTGGGAAAAAGAAACTATATGACATGAAATATTATTTAAACAAAAAAATAGTTCCATCAGAAGATGCATTATGTGAATTAGGCAACCTAATTTCTATTGGAATAGTCAGATTATAGGTAGACCATAACACTTAGTATCTATCTCTTATACTAAAGCAAAATAATGGTTGACTATATGACTTTGATGTGGCTATTCTCTTTGGCCAGAGAATTGGGATTTTGGGCGGCATTCTCATCTTCTCTCTATTTCCTTCAATTTCCTTCAATTAGGTATTCAATGCTCTTCAATCCACCAAAACATTCCACCGCCTTCTCTCTTCAATTCTCTCGAATACCAAAAGCTTTCCATATTTCAAGGGATTTTCTAAATCAACCTACATATATAGATTTCATCTTCTTCATCTACGTCGTCCTTTTCTTTAATCGATTTCTGATTTTCTTCGTTGATCCATATCGAAATCTGTAAGTGTAGATTGTTAAATTCTTAGTTTAATCATTCTTTATTTTTTCGGAATTTGATTTACTTTTTGAAAAACTATTTTTCTGATCAAGAAACCCTAGCTCCGATTGTCATTCTAGATCTGTTGTTTATGTTTATTATCTTTATGTTTTTGGTATAGATTTTGATGTTTACTCATAGCCCTAAACCGATTGTAATGTATAATAACTTTTATTTCATATGTTAATGTTATCTATCACGCCACAGACGAAATCCTAAACCTGATTGTTATGTAAAATCAGTTTTATTTTTTTTATTATGTTAATATTTGTTCTGATTTTGATTAATTTTTTGAAAAAATATTGTTCTGTTGTAGAAACCCTAAGTCCGATTGTAATTCCAGATCTGTATTTTATGTTTATTAACATTATGTTTTTGTTATTGAATTTGATGTTTACTCATAGTCCTAAATCCAATTGTAATGTTGAAAAAAGTTTTATTTTCATGTTAATATTTATTCTGAATTTGATTTATTTTTTGAAAAAATATTGTTCTGTTTTAGAAACCCTAAGTCCGATTGTAATTCCAGATCTGTATTTTATGTTTATTAACATTATGTTTTTGTTATTGAATTTGATGTTTACTCATAGTCCTAAATCCGATTGTAATGTTGAAAAAGTTTTATTTCATGTTAATATTTATTCTGAATTTGATTTATTTTTTGAAAAGTTATTGTTCTGTTGTAGAAACCCTAAGTCCGATTGTCAGATTTAGATATGTTCTTGATGTTTATTAACATTATTATGTTAATATCTTAATTTTAATGTTAATCCTTCATTTGAATTTCTGTATTAAAACTATGTTTTGTTATAAAAAATATTTTTATGCAAATCCCTAAATCTGATTTTCATTAAAAAAATGTTTAATTTTGATTGAATCTGTATTCTATGAACCCTATTTGTTTATGTAAATCCCTAAATCTGATTTGAATGTATTCTTTTTAAATGTGTTTGATTGGTCTGGTTTATTGATCATTGTTATTTTATATTATGCCTGTATCTGAGTGTCATTCAAGATCTGTTGATTTTTGAGTATTAACATTACGGATGATTTCCATTATTAATCCTGAATTCTTTTTCTTTTATTATATTTTTTAATTAAAACATATCCGTTGCATGTTTTTTTTTTGTTATGTTTGAATTTTACAATATATTATCTGATTTTTTTTTTTGTCATTCAAACCTGTTTTTGTAGGTTTCCAATATGCCTGGATCTTCTTCATTAAGGTATCGTTTGTTTTTATTATTCACTAACTTATTGTATTTTATCTTTGAAATTATGTTGATAGTATGTACATTTTGTATAAAGTTTTGATCATTATGTTATTTTTTGTTTTTTTATCAGTTTTTTATACCTTTATGTGTAATGTGTTTATTAAAACAATATTTATCTTATCGTTTATCATATGTAATTTGTGGAATTTTTTTTCATTTTTTTTGGTTATTCTGTGATTTTATATCATCTGTCATGTTATGATTAAATCAACTTCAATCGTTTATTGTTTATTGCTTTTGCTTTCCTTCTTTATGATTTGTTTCGAACAATAACATTTTAATGTTTACTAACTTATTATTTTTTAAATTAGTATCAGAGAACCATGTTTCTGTAGGCATATGAATAAAGCAGACGAAGTTATTCTGGTAATTGATATATTATTACATTACATGACATACTTTTTTTTTTTTTTTTTGTTGTTATCATTAAATACAATTTATTATAATTTATTTTTATATTTTTTATGTAATTATAATTCATGTTCCACTGTTTTGGTTTGTTAGTCTATTCCTTCTGATGCTGCTTGCAAACTGTGGGGTGTGGGTAAAGCCCCTACAAATGTTATAATACATACTGACGATGACCGGATTTTTAATGTTTGGTTAAGCGAATCTAAAGGAAATTTGTTCTTTTTCCAAGGATGGTCCAATGTAACCCAACATTTGCGACTATCCAAAGGATGTTTGGTAGTATTCAATCCCCTAGATTGTACTACGTTTAAAGTAACATATTTTCTTGATGGTGTTAGTGGTAGCTCTTTTTGGACATATCTGCTATGTACATCATCTCATTTTTATGTAAGTTATTTTTTACTTTTATCTATCTTAAAGTATTTTTGTTGTTCTTTATTGATATTAAAACTAACTTACTTATTTTTTTTGTTATCGGTTTTATAGGTCATTCATGAATTTATTATGCCGAAAACCTTTAATACATCCATTGATGTAATATCCACTATAATGATAGACAACAAAACTTTTCACGTTATGATTGAAACGGCTGACGGTAAATTCGGTTTTACCGTTGGTATTGACGTTATTGTTAGTCAGTTACAGTTAGAGCCTGGTTGTTTTTTGTTATTTACAAAATATTTTGCTAATTTTTTTAATTTAAAAGTTTTTGGAAAAAAACGATGTTGAAAAGAACTTTCTTGATGTAGATGTTGATGTGGTAAGTATACATTTGGGTACTTCTATATATTTTTTATATATCTTTTCATCTAATAAATGTTCTATTTAATTTGCAACCTTTAGTTGCACCTATCGATGCTGTAAATGAAATTTATGAAGAACCACATGGTCGTGTTCATCGGTTTTCCCGTATGGCTGGTACCGATTTTGTAAGTTCTAATATCATTTTATAAAGTACAAGAATTTAATTATTAATATATTTTTATTTTTATTTTTGCTATTAATTATATTTTTATAACAATACAGATGCTTCCCGATCGTGTTTCTGAAATGGCCAAACTTTATCTTGGTTTAAAAGATATAACCGTCAGACTTTTGAATTGGGATCCCCCAGTGCAGTTTACCAACGGTACTAGACGTGAAAGGAAACGTAAAGGTTTTCGATATGCTTTAAGTCGATGGTCGAAGTTCATGAAAACTGCTGGAATTAAGGTCCGTGACACCGTTGACTATTCTTTTGACGAAAATGAGCAAGTGCTAATTGTTGAAAAGGTTGTACCTTACGTTAGGCGTAGTAATTAGTTATTTGACATTTTGGTTTTTGTTTTTTCCTTTTTGATCAGTTAGATATTTACTTTTTCTATGGTTTTTGGTTTTTAACATTGTTATGGTTTTCAATATCAAGTAGTATCATATCTTAAGTTTTATTTTAACCACTATAATTGCAGGCTATATGATAATATCATATTATTAAAAACCCAATGTGTAAAATGTTTAATATTTATTTTAAGAATTTTTTTTTTCCGTTAAACATATACATAAAAAACGGTAAAATAAAAGCTTTTAAAATATTTACCAACAATGATAATTTATACCAGTTCGTGATATGTACATATAGCAGTCATACTTAACATGTTGATATACATTCACACAATACTTTCCCTAGCCGGGCCATCTGTCACGGCCCCAGCCCCGGTTTGACCCGGTCAGGAGCCGCGGGACAGGAACCCGTGGTATTTATTAATTGATGCGACAGCGGAAGATTTAACAGGATCTTTTAAAACTTGAAATGCCCGATTATTTTATTTCATAATTCGGGATAAACCCCGTAATTTACAATAAAGGAATTTCACTAAGGAATTCCCTGATTTATAAAACATGTTTATTTATTTTAACTGAGCCACCTCTTCAAGCTGGTTAGTGCTCCGTAGCACGTTTTCCTTGATTTACAGCAGGTCGCCTGAAACATGTTTTAAAAATATTTTATCAGCGGGAAATACTGGCGAGTCACTCAATTTGATAAAAATGACACATAGTTATAAATTATAACATAAGAGCGATTACAATGGCTTCTATCTTATTTTTATCTGGCGACGTGTCACCTGGTGACGATGGTCATACCACTATTGGGTCTTTCCCCAAGTAGTGATGATTATCACTGTTAGGATTTATTAGCCTAACTGTGAGAAATTAGTAATGTGCACAATACCCCACTAGCCAGTAATTCAAGATAACCATGACTTAATCCCTGTAATTATAACTTTTGAAAATGCTTGGAGTATTGTAAAATACTGTTTGATAAAAAGAGAATGACTCACATTGCAAATTTATACGGGCAGAGTTTAGCCTACTGATTAGCCTTGTAACCTAATTTAAATAACAATGCACACGAACTAGGTCAGTAACTAATACAGCATTTACGATAACTCACGAGATTAAACCCTCACAACGAATGACAAAGTATGGCCCTAATGTGGGCAGCACTTAAACATCCATCGGATAGTTTTCAATCGATTGGACATTGAATCGTAGCAGCGATCGAGTTAATACCCTGTATCGTAGCAGCGCCTCGCTATTGTAAAAGTAAATTTCGAATTTGTGCAGCCAAACTTCGTTTTTGAGTTTTTGTTTCGACACATGTAGGAACGTGTACGGACCCGAAACGAGTCGATCAGAGGTGTTCTACACAATATGAAAGGCGGAAACAGACATATTGTGTGTAAATCAGCAAGATATTCACTTATAACTGTCTTTTGATTGATATCTGAACAATTACAAATCTGTAGACACTTCGACAGAGCTTCGCCGTCGGAAACAACTTTCTTAATCCCGTTTCAAATGACACGAACCTAGCACATATATATAGGCAAGTAATTCCGCTCCAAACACGCTCAAACGGAATTACATTTACAAACGGAATTAAAGCTTCAAATGGAATTAACAACTCAAGCGAAATTACTTGTTAATTCCGTGTGGAATTACAAGCTGTCCTTTCAAGCGGAATTACCACTTTCAAGTGGAATTAACTTTCTGACTTGAAATCTCGAACTTCGTGCCCTAAACAATGCAAGACTCGATACAAGACGAAGTCGACAGACGCATGCACCAACAGACTCCCCCTCGAATGTTGACGAGTCTTAAGTGTCGAGTCTTCAACGTCTTCAGTCTTTATCAGTCTGATCGCTCTCTGAAGTATCTGATAGTGTAAACATCCACAATCTTCTTTCTCTTTCTTCCAGAATCGCAAGTTGGCTCTGTGCTCTTTTTACATATTCATGATCGAAACCTGGCAAAACCTGCACATTCTTAACCCAGAAATAAATTTTCACAAATTTAACATTTACAAATTTTTCTATCCAAACTTCCCTTCATATTAAACCAGAATGATTTATCAATGATAATCTCTGATGAACCACGTGTTAAAAAAAATTCAAAATCTTTTCTCATTTATCCACAAACTCCCCCACACAAAATGCTCATCATGTTTAGCACTTGGAATTTTGAAAATCAGCTTTCCAACATCAATTGTCGAAAATCTTTTTGGATTTTTCAAAATTTATGCTAAAACACACTAAAATCTTTTTGGATTTTTGAATGAAATGAAATGCAGTAAAAAATATCTACAAGCAATATATTTGTGAGTTTGTGTAAGAGGATCATATCAGTTTTTGACAAATCACAAGTACCGTTGAGCTTAGTTACACATTAAGAATTAAACAATTCACTTAGATTGCCGATATACTGATCCACTTATATTTTCACACAACTTTCAACTGATTCAGGATATGAATTAGGTGAATTAAGAACTTAAACTCATTCATGTGTCCCACCTCTTGAATATACTCCCGTATCCAGATCCCAATATTCAGTCTTACAGGTGAGTATACCACAGATGATATCTGTAAGGGGTTAAATTGCGAATACCGTGAGAGCTCAGGTCAGAACTTCCGTTCAGCAGAGAGATGACGGCTTCGACTTTTGGTGGGTCCCCTTTAGAGGATCTTTTTTACAACAGCACATGATTTGCATTTTTTCAATGTTTCATCATTTTTTATGCTGAGGGTAGGCTATTATTTCAAGCAAGCATAAAGTATTCTCCGGGGACTAGGCCATTGCTTCCGCAAAATCAAAAGTCCCGGTATAATACCCCAGATATCACTGAGCATAAAGACCTAGTATCTCAGAAAGAGGGACCTTTCAAACGAAATTTCAGGGGTTACCTATATATCCAAGTAGTGTTCCCCACGAAATAAGCAAGTTTGAATTTAAGTTTATATCCCGAAAAAGCTTACTAAATGTGTAAAAACCTATCGGCATATCATCAGTGACACCGTTTAATACTATTTAATCATTACATTTCTTTAGCATACTGTAACTGTTTACTGATGCACTATCATTTCCTCTTTTTGACAACAAAACTCATTTTTGATTTTATCATGTTTTTGACTTTTTCAAATTTTCTAATGTTTTTGGATTTTCTGAAAATTCTAACTCCCCCTAAAAAGCAAACACATTTAATAAAATTTGAAAACAAACTGTACAAGTAAAATGACAACTGATATCAAATCGCTTCAATTCTCCATCCACTTGGCATAAACAATCAGAACTCCCCCTTACAACAAACTATTTTCTCATTATGATTTCAAAACACTTAAGTTTGTTTTAACCAAAATGATTTTTCCGGAAAATAAATTTTGTTGAATTTACCATTTGTAGGATAGGGGTTCATCACATTGTTTTTCTCAATATCACTTAAAAAATATAACAATTTTAGATTTTAACAACAATATCACTTGTAGAAAATCAAGTACAACTTAATGTCCCTGATTTACCACTTGTAAGTCGAAATCACTTTCGTGAATTTCTCAAGAAAGATGCCGATACCTGCTCCTCACTTACCAACCTGGGAGCTCCGGCAATTCCACAACCTGTAAAAATTTCACAATTTTTAAGAAACTTTCACAAAATCATCTTTATTAAGAATGATGCCGATTCCTGCTCCACGATTAAAAACTTGGGAGCTCCAGCAATTCCACAACCTGTAAAAATTTCACAATTTTTAAGAAACTTTCACAAAATCATCTTTATTAAGAATGATGCCGATTCCTGCTCCACGATTACAAACTTGGGAGCTCCGGCAATTCCTACTTATCACTTATGAAAAACAGACATCCAAGCTTCACCAAACTTGGATGTTTGCTCCTCACCTGCACTTGGGTAATAAGTTGCTTTCTTTGTTGCATAAAAATCTTTTACCCCTTTGGCCTTTCCCTCGACCATTTTCCCAAAAATCTTTTTCACATTTCCATTAAACGCTTTCTCAACATCAAATTCTTTCTTCTCAGAATAGAATTGATTTGATATCTCAATCTTCCCAACTTTTGATTTAAAATTTTCAGCCCTCAAAGGTGGAAAATGAACATCATCCATTGGAGGTACTGAGTTTTCTTCTTTAACCTTAACCTGTGGCTCTTCTGACTTTATGGAATCAGATTCATCACCAAGTTTCTCATAAAACTTCTTAACAACCCACATTTGATTGTCATGTTTAGCTCTCTTTTGATAAAAAAATTTCTTTGAACACTCACCAACTTCATATGTTGAATTTTCAAAAAAATTGAATTTTTCAGTTGGTGGTTCATTTTTCTCAACAACTTTTTCTTTAAGTTTTTCAGAAACTCCCTGTTTACTCTTTGAAACCAATGGACAATTCCATGCAATGTGACCAGCTTCATTGCATTTATAACAGGTTCTTTTCTCCTTTCTTTGATTAGCTCCATTCTTCACATTCTCTTGCTTCTTGGCAAGGAATTCTCTGTTTGATTGATTCCAGAATGGACTTTTTTGATTCCTCTTCACATCTTGTTCCTGCAATAAATTTTGTATTTGTTTTAGAAGTTTTTTCATGTTTATAATTTTCAAGTGGAATAAAACCTAAACCTTTCCTTTTGAAATTACCGTTATAGTTTGGTTTCTTTTGAAAACCAGAACCGTAACCTTTTTTTCTTGTTTAAACGTTGTTGAACTCTTGAAGTGTACTTTTTAGGTTTTTCAGTAAGATTCACATCTTTTATTTCAGAAATATTAATTTCTGTTAGTTTGAAAACATTTTTGATCATTTCAAAATTAACACTTCTTATTGGAAATTCTTTATTAGAATATAATTTGTCTGAATCCTTCAAAGTATATGCCACTTTGACTGATTCGTCATTCAAATTAGATTTTGATAAAAGAAATTCTTTATTGTAAACCCGTTTATCCGACGACTTTGAACTGTTGACCGACGAACTCAAACTTTTGACGAACAAACTTGAACACCCAGACTTGGACTTTGACTCAGATTCCTCATCTTTATCCAACACCTGATCGACCATCTTTTTTATTAACTCGGACTCATGATCAGTGTCAGATGATGTAAAAACGACGTCAATGTTTTCTGGTAATTCATCGGTTATATCGGACTTTAACTTTATATTGACTGCCTTTTTGACTTGCTTCTCATTCGGTTTTCTAGGAGAATACCCTTCCCAAATTGGAGGCGGACACTTGTTATAACTAACACTCTGCTTCTTACCAGTATCCTTCTTCTTTGGCTTCTCATCTTTAAATACTTCAAGACCTGCAACAGTTGGATAAATTCGATCAATCAGATAATCAGAACTAGAATAACTTTGTAATAACCGTCTGATTCTTTCATTTTCTATCTTTTCATTTTCCAACTCCCGCTGCAACTTTGCACATTCTTCAATGTAATGATTAATCGCCTTCTGCTTTGTCATCATCACAACATTCATCATAGTCAACGCATCTTCTCTTTCTGAATTAGTCTTTTGTAGACAAGTTACTGTTCTGTTCAAAACGTCATACGACTCTTTCACATAATTGAGATTGAACAGTAATTGTTCTTTCATCTTATCTTGCTCACTCAACTTCTCATCTTTTTCTGCACATTGCTTGCAAGATTCCAAACACTTTGAGCAAGGCTTGATGACTTCCACAATCTTTTCAACTTCAATGACTTTTTCAACTTCAATCACTGTTTCAGCTTCAATCACCTTCTCAGCTTCACTATTCCTCTCAGCAACATTAACTTCCTTCATCTTTTTCAACACTTTTGCTGCTTGTTTCTTTTTCAATTTCTCCAAGCGATCTGCAAAATAAAATTGAAAACTTTCAGGAGATAAATGAGTTTTTGCAACATTAATATGTCTTTCTTCCTCATCATCACCACTGTCATCAGTTGGTGATTGATCAAAATCTATTGT
Source organism: Helianthus tuberosus (assembly GCA_030545235.1). NCBI lineage: Eukaryota > Viridiplantae > Streptophyta > Magnoliopsida > Asterales > Asteraceae > Helianthus > Helianthus tuberosus. The sequence continues at coordinate 32,176,389 of CM060395.1, forward strand.
CTTCTCAGAACTATCATCTGAAGAACCAGAATCAGATGGTGTTTGATCAAAAATAGTTGCCTCTTCTGAACTTTCATCGGATGAAACAGATTCTTCTTCTTGATTCTTCTCATGAACATCAATCGCTTTCATCCATTCAGTAAACAAATCAGGTTCTTGAACTATCTTTGCAATGAAAGCTTTAAACTCCCCATTCTCATCCACATACTTATCCCAACTAAATCCTGGAGCCATTTTCTCATCGTCTTGATCAATGATACCATAATAAGCTTTCTTGTTTGCATCTTCGATCATTTTCCCATGAGCAGTTTGTGAATCTTTTTGTTGATGCGGTTGATGAGCAACTTGTTGATATATGGCTTTCCGATAGTAATCATCTTTTCCAAATGCATTCTTTGCTCCACTCGCTTCCTGATTTTTGCATTCTCTTTTGAAATGACATTTCTCCCTGCATCGAAAACAAGTAACTTTAGATTTATCAAAACCCAAAGTAGAAACATGTGCATCCAAGAAATCATTTCTTCCTGTAATCATTTTGAGCTTTTCAGCTCTTCTCAAGACACTAGCTAAGCACCATTTGATGTCCATGAGCTCCATCTCTTCAGCGTCTATCTGATCGTAATCCTCTTTAGTCAGCATAGGATTTCCGATCCTTCCTGCAACCAAACCTTCATAGGATTGTAGCACAGTTGCAAGTAACGCCATGTGATCTTTTGCAATTTCTTCAGAAAAACTTTGACCATCTGGAAGATTCAATGCAATGTTGCACTGTATCACATAACCATTTCCACTTTTTGAACTTTGAGAATGAAAACTTAAAATTGAACTCTTTGGATTAACACTTGGATATAAAGAAACTCCACTGCTGCTGTTTGAACTTTGATCAACATTTCCAGATGAATTCCCAGCACTAAAAGCAGTTTGGATTTTTGGACTCATTTCAACCTCTTGAACATTGCCTTTGTAATACATTTTCACATCTTGTTGACCACTCGAATTATTCATCCATGCAATCTTTTGTTGTTCAAGATCTTGACCTTCAATCTCTTCGATGAACTGAGAAATCGTCAAACCATCATATTCTCCGGTGTTATTTAAGATCATTAAAAATGTACCCCATTCTTTCTGAGGTAAAGCATCAGCTAATTTGTCGACCCATTCCTCTCGTTCCTTGGTTATGCTTAACAATGACATAGAACGCACTAAGTGGCAATATCTTTCAATCAATTTCTTTGTATCTTCCCCTGGCAGACTTGTGAATAGATCAAATTCTTTCTTAAGCAATGCCTTTTTACTTTTGATCATCTTCTCACTTCCCTCAAATTTGATTTTAAGAGCATCCCAAATTGATTTTGAAGTTTTGTCATGTTGATGCAATACAAAGATGTCTTCTTTAATAGCTTGCTGAAGTAGACTAATCATCATCTTTTCAGCTTTGTACATGTCTCGTTCTTTATCAGTGAATTCATAGATTGTTTTCTCAACTTGCAGATCAGTACGTGGTAGTACATATTTTTTTTCAAAATACACTCCCAAGATCTCAAATGATTTGCTTGAACCCAGTTTTTAAACCGATCTTTCCAACTGTAATACTCCTCAATGCTCATTAGTTTCGGGGGTTTTTGCATAGTTCCAGTCTCATTTTCCAAGTTCATGCTTTGAGCAATGGTAGCCGGAGTAGTCGGGGATGTTGCAAATGCGTTGTAAAATTCTTCACTCATGATTTGGTAAACTTTTTTACAAAACAGTCACTTTCAAACGAGATTAATGTTTCAAACAGTATCACTTCAAGCGAGATTACACTTCAAGCAAAATTACCTGCACCAGACAACTTCAAACGGAATTAAGATCCAAACGAGATTAGACTCTTTAAACGAAATTATCCAACGAAAGTTAATTTCGTGTGGAATTAGGTATCAAATTCAAGCGAAATTATTACTTTCAAACGGAATTATAATTTCGTTTGAAAACTTCCAAGCAGAATACTAATTCCGTGCGGAATTAGTTGCACTTTCAAACGAGATTAGCCAAAACAGTTCATTCCATTTGAAATTAAAGAACATTTTCAAGCGGAATTAAGTTGATGTCATCATGTTCGAACAAAAATTCAAGCGAAATTACAAATTTTGTCAGTTTTAGATCGAGTTAAAGTCCAATTTTCTCAAGGCTTTGTTAAAACACAATTTCGCTTAAGATATGTGAAATTCAGATCATTTGGACCGTTAAAACTTGTTCAAATGATAAAAGAAAGTGTAGAAGTAAGAAAACGAGATGGAATCAAGCTGAAATTGGCAAAACTCCTCCTCCTGAGCTCTGATACCACATGTAGGATCGTGTACGGACCCGAAACGAGTCAATCAGAGGTGTTCTACACAATATGAAAGGCAGAAACAGACATATTGTGTGTAAATCAGCAAGATATTCACTTATAACTGTCTTTTGATTGATATCTGAACAATTACAAATCTGTAGACACTTCGACAGAGCTTCACCGTCGGAAACAACTTTCTTAATCCCGTTTCAAATGACACGAACCTAGCACATATATATAGGCAAGTAATTCCGCTCCAAACACGCTCAAACGGAATTACATTTACAAACGGAATTAAAGCTTCAAATGGAATTAACAACTCAAGCGAAATTACTTGTTAATTCCGTGTGGAATTACAAGCTATCCTTTCATGCGGAATTACCACTTTCAAGTGGAATTAACTTTCTGACTTGAAATCTCGAACTTCGTGCCCTGAACAATGCAAGACTCGATACAAGACGAAGTCGACAGACGCATGCACCAACAGGTTTCGACACAGAATGAAAGCTCATGATCCGTTCTATTTATAGCCAGAATTTGAGTCTTACGCGGCCCGCGTAAGACTTAACAGACTCTTACGCGGCCCGCGAGAGCCAGCTAAACGTAGACTAGGGCTAGCGTGTCATCGGTAGGCTTGCCACGTGTGTGAAACGTGTATCTGGACGCTTATCCGGTCAAACTGCATTTTGACGCGGCCCGCGTAAGGCTAAACTAACCTTTACGCGGCCCGCCTGAAGACCAAGAATCTTGATTTCTTGATTTTTGATATGGATTACGGTTTCAGGGGTCCGGGTTTGCCCTTACGGGTCAATTTGGAACATTTTTGAAGGTCCTTACATCCTCCTCACCTTATTTAAAATCTCGTCCTCGAGATTTACTGAAATAAGTGAGCATACTTTCGCTTCATTTCCGATTCCAGTTCCCAAGTGTACTCAGGTCCTCTCTTTGAATCCCATTTAACTTTGACCAATACTAGTTGCTTGTGCTTGAGAAACTTGATTTTTCTGTCTTCTATCTGAAGTGGTTTCTCTACAAACTTCAACTTTTCATTTACTTGGATGTCTTGAAGAGGGACTACTAATGATTCGTCCAATAGACATTTCTTGAGGTTGGATACATGGAATACGTCATGTACCCCAGCTCGCTCTTCTGGTAGTTGTAAGCGATAGGCAACTGGTCCTATACGTTGGACTACTGGAAATGGTCCTATGTATCTTGGACTTAGCTTTCCTTTCTTACCGAATCGAACTACTCCCTTCCAAGGAGAAAATTTTAAGAGAACCTTATCTCCAACTTGAAATTCCAACGGCTTACGCCTATTGTCTGCATAGCTCTTCTGGCGATCGCGAGCCGTCTTTAATCTTTCCTTGATTTGAGTGATCTTGTCGGTAGTTTCTTGCACTATTTTAGGACCTGATAATTGACTTTCTCCTATTTCTGCCCAACAAACTTGAGTTCTACACTTACGTCCGTACAGTGCTTCGAACGGGGCAGCTTCAATGCTTGAATGATAGCTATTGTTATAGGAGAATTCAATTAAAGGTAGGTGATCATCCCAGTTTCCACCAAAATCTATCACACATGCCCTAAGCATGTCTTCCAGGGTTTGGATCGTCCTTTCACTTTGTCCGTCTGTTTGAGGATGATATGCAGTACTTAGATTTAGTCGGGTTCCCATAGCTTCTTGGAAACTTGTCCAGAAGTGGGAAGTGAAACGACTATCTCTATCCGATACAATGGAGAGTGGAACTCCATGTAAGGATACTACCTCGTCTACGTACAACTTGGCTAACCTTTCCATGCTAAAGGTTTCTTTCATGGGTAGAAAATGAGCTGATTTGGTTAATCGATCCACAATTACCCAAATCGCGTCATTACCTCTTCTGGTCTTGGGTAACTTAGTAACAAAGTCCATTATTATTAGCTCCCATTTCCATACAGGCATTTCTAATTGTTGGAGTAGACCTGAAGGTTTCTGGTGTTCTGCCTTAACTTGTGAACAAGTAAGACATTTAGAAACATATCAAGCTATGTCCTTTTTCATTCCTATCCACCAGAAGTTATTTCTTAAATCTTGGTACATCTTATTGTTACCAGGGTGCATGGTATACCTAGATTTAATGGGGCTTCCTCTACGATCTTATTCCTTAATTCTCCTTGCTTAGGTACCCAAATTCATTTCTTATGGAATCTCCAAATTCCATCACTTCCTTGTTCTAATTCTTTTATTCTTCCTTTCATTCCTTCAGCATCATCCTTGATTGCTGTTTCTTGAATGTTTTTCAATTGTTCCATTAAATCTAACTGTAGATTTAATCTAAGAGCACGAACTCGTCGTTGTTTTTCATGATACTTACGACTTAAAGCATCAGCAACTACGTTTGCTTTTCCTTCGTGATATTGAATATCACAGTCGTAGTCACTTAGGATTTCCATCCATCTCCTTTGCCTCATGTTTAATTCTTTTTGCTCAAATATGTATCTTAAGCTTTTATGGTCTGTATAGACAGTAAACTTACTTCCATACAAATAGTGTCTCCAAATCTTAAGGGCAAAAATTATGGCTCCTAACTCTAAGTCATGAGTCGTATAGTTTTCTTCGTGCTTTTTCAATTGCCTTGATGCATACGCAATTACCTTTTTACGTTGCATTAGCACGCATCCTAATCCTAGCTTTGAAGCATCGCAGTATACTTCAAAATCTTCTGTTCCTTCTGGTAAGGCAAGAATTGGAGCGTTTGTTAGCTTTTGCTTCAAAAATCCTAAATGCCTCTTCTTGTCTAGGTCCCCATTCAAACTTAACTGCCTTACAGGTCAGCTTTAGTTAAGGGTACAACTATCTTAGAAAAATCCTTAATAAACCGTCTATAATATCCGGCTAATCCTAGAAAACTTCTAATTTCCATAGCTGATTACAGAACCTTCCATTTGGTGATCGCTTCTATTTTAGCAGGATCTACATGAATACCTTCGTGATTCACCATGTGACCTAAAAATTGTACTTCTTGTAGCCAAAATTCACACTTCGAGAATTTGGCATAAAGTTGTTCCTTTCTTAACAATGTTAAGAGTGCATGCAGGTGCTCACAATACTCCTCCTGGCTTTTGGAATAAATAAGTATATCGTCGATGAAGACAATTACGAATTTATCCAAATACGGTTTACAGATTCTATTAATCATGTCCATAAATGCTGCAGGAGCATTTGTTAATCCGAAGGGCATGACTGTAAACTCGTAATGACCATACCTAGTTCTGAAAGCAGTTTTAGGTATGTCTTCTTCTTGTACCTTCAATTGATGGTATCCGGAGCGTAAATCTATCTTAGAAAAGTATCTAGCTCCTTGAAGTTGATCGAAAAGATCATCAATCCTAGGTAATGGGTATCGATTCTTAATTGTAACCTTATTCAATTCCCTATAATCGATACACATTCGCATCGAACCATCTTTCTTCTTTACAAACAACACTGGAGCTCCCCACGGGGATGAACTAGGTTGTATGAATCCTTTGCTTAGCAATTCATCTAACTGCTTTTTCAATTCTAACATTTCTGTGGGTGCTAACCGATAAGGTGCCTTGGCTATCGGTGTAGTTCCAGGAATTAGATGAATTCTAAATTCTACTTCCCTATCAGGTGGTAATCCAGGTAGTTCTTCTGGGAATACCTTTGGGTATTCTGATACTACTGGAATTTCTTTAAGTTCCTTACTTTTAGCGTTAATGATTACTGATATCATATACACTACTTCTTGTTTTCTTGAATAACTGGCCAATTTCATTACTGAAATGAATTTCATTGGCTTTCGTGGCTTATCTCCTGTAATCACTACTAATTCTCCTGAGGGTGTATGAATTTCTATGGAATTCTTATCACAAAGAATTCGAGCATGATTGGCTACTAGCCAATCCATTCCTAACACAACATCGAATTCGGCTAACTTCATAGGTAACAGGTTTGCCGAAAATTTATGACCTAAAAGTTCTATCTTTCCTTTTCGCACAACCTTATTTATTTTAACAGAATTCCCATCTGACGTTTCGACTGTAAAGATCTGCCTAAGGTTGGTTAAGGGTAAGTTAAGAGCTTGGCAGAATAAAGTATTTATAAAACTTTGGTTTGCACCAGAGTCAAATAATACTTTTGCATAAACGTCGTGAACTAGGAACGTACCAGCTATTACGTCAGGAATTAGTTCTGCTTCCTGAGTAGTCAACTGGAAGGCTCTTGTGTTCTTCTTGGTAGCTCCATCTGCAGGTTTGGTTTTGTTTTCAGCTGGTTTGGCCAGTTTTGGACAGTCTGGCCTAAAGTGTCCAGCTTCTCCACAGTTGTAGCAGACTGTTGCTTTCTTCTTCCTGCAGACTTCTTCTTGGTGCCCCGGGATTTTGCAGAAATTGCAATATCCTTTGCATCTTCCAAAATGCTTCCTTTTGCATGTATTGCAAAATGGAACAATGGAAGATTGCCCGGTTCCCTTTCTCTTGAAATTACTACGATTACCCATACGGAATCCTTGGATAATCTTTTGGGCTACTTCCTTTTTCCGGGTTTCTTCTCTTGTGCGTACCAGTCCGTCTGTTAGGGTGTTAGCTAATTCCACTGCATCGTCAATAGTGCGGGGTCTCGCAGCTTTAATGTAACACCCCGAAAACGGGTTTGGTAATTAAACCCCGTTAATACTAAAGACGGGGAAAGTACCGTTAGTGGTAAAAGTAAACTGGCAAGGATTAGGAATTTATTTAAATAATCCTAATATTTACTTAAAGTGAATAAGAACTTTCAAGAAAATAGAAAGATAAAAGGCCCGATTTAACGGGACTTAAAGTAAAACGGGTTACGACTTCCCGAACCTACTAAGCTAACTAGGAATAATTCTAACCTAGTTAGATAGTGACTTATGAGTGGTTAAAACACTTAAATTATGAACTAAGGAAAATGGAGGGGCCAAAGATGTTAAAATTGAAACTTGTGTTGCTAATTCTAATTAGAAACAAAACCAAACACCCCATTTGGGATGTCTGGTCGTACAAGAACAAGCAGGGGCGATCCCCCACTCTCCAAACCCTAAAAGTTCACTAAAACTCTCAAATTGGAGGTGCAAATCTGGTCCAAAACGAAAACCAAGCATAGATTATTGATCCTCATCACAAGAGGATTACAAGGTATGTAAAATTTGATGAAAACTCTCAACTTGAAATTCTCATGAAATTGGGAAAATCTGAAATTATGGTTGCATGTGTGTCTTATGATGATTTAGGAACAACTATAGTGTCTAGGGACAAACCCTAGACAAATACAAGTTGAAATCATGTGAAATTTTAGTAAAATCCATGATCACCATTGAAGGTGATTAGTGGGTTATGTAGATTTTAATAAACACTAGGAAATTGGGTGATATTCTAGTGTAATTTGACAATTGTGAAGTGTCTTCAGAATTATAGAAGCTAACAACTTTGTAAGAAGGTTGATTTATGTGAAATTAGGGCTAAGAGATAAGCTAGAGACTTGATAAATAAACATGTAAAATTTTGCCCTTAAGGTGTTCGTTGAAATGCCTCAAAGAAGGCTCGAAACTAGAATTTTGTAGTTAAAACACCTAATTGTGATGTTTTGGCTATTATACAAAATGTGATTAAAAAGAGTTCTAAATGTGATAAACGTGGTTAGAACTTTGGTTAAAACGGTGGTCTGAAGATAACGCCTACCGGGTAATCAAGGAATGCTAAAACTAGTTGATGAACTCGAATATGCAATTAATATACTAATGGGCATTTGACTTTTAAAAAAAAAGTCAAACTAACCTATAATACGATAAATGGTAATTTTTTATATGTAATGCGTATGGTGGAATAATCGTATTAAATTATGATTAAACTAACCACCTTGAAAACGATGATGGTAGTTTGACGCGTAACAAGCTAGGTGGAAGCTTGATGGGGGAGCGGGTCAAACGAATCAAGAAGGAAAGGAAAAGCGTAGTTCGGATGCGAGGTAAGTAAAACTTACGCCCCTTTTTTATTATTTACAAATGACATGATTGCAAGTATAGTATATGAATGCTACTAAGTGGTTGGCATAGGACGTTCCGACACGATTCAATGAGAGTCGGAACGAAGGGAAAATGGTAAGAAATCATAAGTTATGGACAAGGGGTAAAATGGTAAATTAGTCATGTAGTGACGAACAAACAAAAACGGTTTTAAGTAAAACGAGTACAAGGAAAAACCGGGATAGGTTTAAAGGGGATGAAATGGTACTTAAATACCATCTCATACGGACAAAGGGTCAATTTGACTAAATAGGTCAATTGGTGCGGGTAACGCCATTGACAGTAACATTTGATAATTGCTTATTGAGTTTTGTAATCACAGGAAATAACATAAGCTTGCGTTGCTTTAACTATAAAGATTTAAAGCAAAAGTTAAGTAAACGGGTCAATACTTTGACCCGAGCCAGGTACGTATAACTAAGCTTTTTGGTTAAACATACAATTTTGGTCAAAATATTTAGTGAAAGTCCTTCGCCGTGAATTGAGGGACTAAAGTTGACCAAAACACCCTTGAAGGGTATATTGGGCAAACGACTCATAGGGGTCGTTTAGGAACTTGCATATAGATTATGGAATCATTAGACATGAATAAAGGTCATAGGAATGCACATTCGCGGGTCGAATGCTCAAAAGTGGTCATTTGCGTAAAATGATCAACCGATGGGTAAAAAACTGGAAAAAGGGGTCCTTTATGATAAATCCACCACAAAATAGTTATGGTGGAATATTTGTAGTTATTTAGATATGGAACTTTTGTAGCGACACAAGAAAGGCACAAGTTCTAGGCTAAAACGCATAACTACCCTTAACGGGTCAAAATAAGCATACGAGTGAAAACGGGTTTAAATTGTGAAATAAACTTGTGATTAGAACCTAAAATCGTAGTTAATATCAATTTGAAGAAGTGTAGGTGATGTAGGAATCAAACAAATATGTTCGTTTGATAAAATGCATAAACGGGTCAAAATTGGGTAAAAGGGCGATAAGCCGAAGACTTAAAAGTCTGAAATTTTATTATGTAGGATGTTGGATTTTAACTCCATAAGATGGAGAATTAAATTACGGACGCGTAGGAAAAAGAATCGGGTAAAACGGATTAAAAACGAGAGAGTTATGCCCGTTTCCGTGAAATCGGGGAATATACAGCAACCAGCTGCAACAATCTGATGAAATTTGGCAGTGGCGTAGCGCGACTGGCAGTGGCGCTACGCGAGCGTGTGCCAGATTTGCAAAAATTTGTTATTTAACCGTTTATGCATTGCTAACCCATTGAAATGCGTTTTTAAGCTACGTATGACTAATCCAACTCATGTTTTATGAGTTTCAGGTAAATTTTAGCACCGGAGGACGATCAAGCACAATGAAGAACCGAACACGATCAAGAAATAAGCTTCCGCATGACGTTTCGTTGTTACTTTTAATTGACGAACTTAATTACGTTATGTTCTAAACTTTAAATTGTAAAAGGTTTTAGTAAACCCGTATTTCCGATGTATATATAAATCTTAATTACATGATTGTTTTCGTAAAACATATGTTAATCTTTGATTTATAAGAACGGGTGTTACATTTAATGATATCACGGATTTCGCCAATCAATCCCCAAATATAGTGGGAAATAAGTACCGGCTCTGGCAAAGCCAAGGTTGGTACCATTCTCGCATATTCGAAGAATGTCGAAGTATACCCTCGACAGTCCACATTCACCATCCGGTGGTTCAGGAACTTATTCGCCATTTGTTCTTTTTCCTATTCAGGGCAAAATTTTCTTTCCACTAGCTGCTGGAATTCTTCCCAACTCATGGCATAGGCCATATTTCTTCCTTTGGCTTGAAGTACCGTATTTCACCATTCTAGCGCCCCTTCTTTAAAAAGATGTGACGCGTACATGACCTTATCTTCCTCGACACATTTACTTATCATAATTACTGCTTCAGTTTTCTCCAACCAACGCAGCGCCACAGTCGCCCCTTCATTGCCTGCAAATTCAGCTGGTTTACAGGCAAGAAATTCCTTATAAGTGCAACCAGGCGTTGCAGCTTTCATTTTCTTAAGGAGCGGGGCTTGCATTCCATTGTTGTCGTTATTAGTATGATTGCCGCCTCCGTTTACACTATTACTGAAATTTTCACCGTGTGTACGTTTGCTAGGAATAATTTGTTGAGGTTCAATTGGATTTCGAGCCGCAGCAAGAATTGCTGGAATAGCATTGGCTATTCCCTGAGCAACGATATTCTCGATATCTTGCCTATTCAGAAATTGATCCTCATGATTTTGCTCAGATTGGTTACCCTCGTTAATTTGTTCATTACCAGCATTTGCCATCTGGTAATTAATTTATATAAGTGATTAGCATAAAATAATTAATAACCAAACATAATTAAAATAATTGCACATAATCACGTTAACAAGTATAGCCAAAATTAATTTTTCAACTTTCGATATTTTATATATATATTAGGCATTCGTACAAACTGGTTATCTTACAAAGTTTTATTTTTAGTTATTTCACATAATTATATTTTATTATTATATTATTATTAAACATATATTCCTATAACCACACAACCACAGTCACACCATTCTCATAGCTGGCTTCTTAGAAACGACGTTCCCTTTCGTCGTATTTCCAAGATATCCTCTCTCCTACCTCTCGGATTCTGTTCCCTGCATCCACCAGCTCCTCACCAAAATGGCGGAGTTCAGCTAGATTTTCCATGCTCATAGGTGGGTGTAGTGGAGGCTCTGGGTCAAACTGAGGGAAAAAGGTATCAGGGTTATTTAGGAGATTCTGGAACTGCCAGTCGGTGGTCCACCATTCTTCTAACTCTGCAGGTAGAGGTTGGGTGTGGATAATAGGATCTGGGATTTCAGGCTCTAGGTCAACTGGAAGTTGTGCTTCCGCTGGGTAATTAAAAAGGTTTTCACCGATAGGTCCGATGAGGTCACTAAGTGCCAGTTTATGATCTAACTCCTCCCAGGGTGGCATCTCCTGATCTTGCCTATAACTTTCTCCAATCTCTATTTCCTTGCCTTTACCTTTGAGATCTTCCGTCTTTACAACTTTCCGTGTTGTTGGTTTCCTCCTGCGCACACGCCTCCAGCCCACAATTCTTCTTCTCTTCTTTGGTTTAGGTTTCTCCGGAGGTTGGGTTTGAAATTCCATAGGTTCCTCTATGTCAGCACAATACCCTGTAAAGTCTCTGGAAACTTCCACATTCACAGGATAGAGATTGAGATTCTGAAGGGCTTCAGATAACTCATTCATGTTGTTTAGCATTTAGGAAGAAACACACAAAATTCTAGGTTAAAATTTTGTAACTTGAATTTTCACATAATTACATTATGGCAATTAGAAAATTTAAATATTAATTATAATTATTTAATTTATACAAACCATTTATTGAAACAACACATATTTATTACAACTAAAATTTTAAATATACTAGTGGTTATTTAATAGATTAAAGTTTCTGGTTATTAGGGGTAAGTGGTTTTTTATACTGTGCCTTACGAACAAATATTCCCTCCTCAGTATCTGCTGAGTATCTTGAGTAATTTGATTGGGATAAAGTTCCCTTATCTTTCGGTGAACTATCTAATTTAAGATAGATATCCGAAATTCTTTGCTTATCCATACTGTAACTAACAGATAGTCAGTTAAAAACACATAATCACAAGACGATAATCAGGAAAATTAAGTATTTTAAATACCTAATAGGCTTAAATCAGTGGCTCTAATACCACCTTTTCCTGTCACGGCCCCAGCCCCGGTTTGACCCGGTCAGGAGCCGCGGGACAGGAACCCGTGGTATTTATTAATTGATGCGACAGCGGAAGATTTAACAGGATCTTTTAAAACTTGAAATGCCCGATTATTTTATTTCATAATTCGGGATAAACCCCGTAATTTACAATAGAGGAATTTCACTAAGGAATTACCTGATTTATAAAACATGTTTATTTATTTTAACTGAGCCACCTCTTCAAGCTGGTTAGTGCTCCGTAGCACGTTTTCCTTGATTTACAGCAGGTCGCCTGAAACATGTTTTAAAAATATTTTATCAGCGGGAAATACTGGCGAGTCACTCAATTTGAGCGATTACAATGGTTTCTATCTTATTTTTATCTGGCGCCGTGTCACCTGGTGACGATGGTCATACCACTATTGGGTCTTTCCCCAATTAGTGATGATTATCACTGTTAGGATTTATTAGCCTAACTGTGAGAAATTAGTAATGTGCACAATACCCCACTAGCCAGTGATTCAAGATAACCATGACTTAATCCCTGTAATTATAACTTTTGAAAATTCTTGGAGTATTGTAAAATACTGTTTGATAAAAAGAGAATGACTCACATTGCAGATTTATACGGGCAGAGTTTAGCCTACTGATTAGCCTTGTAACCTAATTTAAATAACAATGTACACGAACTAGGTCAGTAACTAATACAGCATTTACGATAACTCATGAGATTAAACCCTCACAACGAATGATAAAGTGCTATACTTAAACATCCGTCGAATTCACGACTAATGACAAAGTATGGCCCTAATGTGGGCAGCACTTAAACATCCATTGGATAGTTTTCAGTCGATCGGACATTGAATCGTAGCAGCGATCGAGTTAATACCCTGTATCGTAGCAGCGCCTCGCTATTGTAAAAGTAAATTTCGAATTTGAGCAGCCAAACTTCGTTTTTGAGTTTTGGTTTTGACACAGAATGAAAGCTCATGATCCGTTCTATTTATAGCCAGAATTTGAGTCTTACGCGGCCCGCGTAAGACTTAACAGACTCTTACGCGACCCGCGAGAGCCAGCTAAACGTAGACTAGGGCTAGCGTGCCATCGGTAGGCTTGCCACGTGTGTGACACGTGTATCTGGACGTTTATCCGGTCAAACTGCATTTTGACGCGGCTCGCGTAAGGCTAAGCTAACCTTTATGCGGCCCGCCTGAAGACCAAGAATCTTGATTTCTTGATTTTTGATATGGATTAGGGTTTCAGGGGTCCGAGTTTGCCCTTACGGGTCAATTTGGGACATTTTTGAAGGTCCTTACACCATCCCCTCATTATCGTGTCCTATTATGGTCCTGGAACACTAGCCTGGTTCTGCGAGAGCTCTAGGATTGCGCACCCCATAATGCCATTCGAAGCGACCCTACTTCTCTCTCACATAGGTGATTCCTTTGAATCATTAAAAGCATTATGGCTTACTATGATTTCCACAAATCAATTAGCCATATATTATGCTTAGCCTCACAACAATGTCACTGAATATTATAGGAATGGACTAGGACGTATTTAAACACCCTTTTATAGTTTTAGGGGGATATATGAACACATACACTAGCTTATACATAAACATATATATTAGCTATGCCCCCACAGTGACTACCCTTCGGTTCATGATTAAGTTTGTCCTATTGAACCTAGATCTTGGGAGCTCCAGTCAACTAGGTTAGGTTTCCCTCATGTCCCTTTTTCATGGGCTTTAGTCTCATTCCACAACCTGATCTCTTATCAACCCACTAGTTGTTGGATCCAAAATTATTTGTTGACTTCGCTAAGTCAACAACGATAATTTAAATTGCGATCAGTTGTTCTAACGTGTTCTTGACTCGCTAGTCACTTTTGCCTTTTAGTCGATTCATAAGACTTATAACTCGTGATCTCAACCTGGATCCAGTTATGTACCTTGTCTTTAGAATGACATGAAACTCAATTCATGGCTAGACACGTTTTCACCATGCCTTTGGTGTGTCATGACTGACATCTTACTAGATTTTGAATCTAACCAATTGGCATTCGAGTCCAATCTACTCGATTGACTCCATATAACCATTGTGTACTCCACTTGGTCATGCGTTTGCAATATATGAAAGTCACCCCCACATTTAAGTGTAATTGGATATCATCCAAATGGGGCGATGAAAGGTTCTCCCTTTCATTTCGAGTTTGAGAAAGCTTCTCAACTCCCATTTCCACATTCAAATGCAAGTCACCCCCACATTTAAGTGTAATTGGATAACATCCAAATGGGGTGATGAAAGGTTCTCCCTTTCATTTCGAGTTTGAGAAAACTTCTCAACTACCATTTGTTCATACCCTAAAGGGTTTGTTTCTTAAATGGTTTCTCCTCCAACATTGCTTGCATTTTAATTAACTGTCCTTTAGGACTAAAACGAAGTTATCTTTATAGTTTTGTTTTAGCACAAAATTCGTTCTTGTGTCATCACATAATTTGAATGTTTAAAGTTAATTTAATCTCCGTCGAGCATATAAATTAACAAGTATTAGTCTAGCATGCTTTAGACCACAATACTCTAGCATGTGAACAAAAGATGCATCATTCTGATTCTTCACAGCCTTAAGAGATAACGCACGATCTCTTCCAAACATTCGTTTCTTAGTTTAGACACAATAATGAAATTTTATTTCACCATTCCAAAACCATCGGTTTTAGGATGGCCTCAAAACCATAGTTAACTTCATCCATTGGGATCATAACTCGTTTGCCTTTTTATCTCCAAGGCTTCACCATTGACTTCCTAAGGACTTAAACATAAGTCTTAATCCAAGTCACTTTGATGAAAAATCTTTGTATAAAATCACTTGAGTCTTGAGATATAGCCAATTAGATTGACTCTCAACAACAAAGCATTCACGTATGCCTATAGTGATATATACATTCACGTTGTTGTTTCATTAATACCATGTATCGGGATACTCTCCCAAATTGAGGACCAAGCCTCCACATAGTTTAAACAACATTGATGGTGGTAGAAGCATCTACAAGTCCATCACTATTGTAAATTTCCGTTAATAAATTTGATAAATTTATTAAAATCATTTACAATAATAACATATATTTCTTTCATATGTTATATTCTTTGAAACTTACATGTGCATTTCCATGTTGATGCTCTCAACATTAGATGATATATCTTGTTTTCGTGCGTTTCATCTCAAACCATGCACCACGTTTCTCACGAACTCGTTATACGTTTGATGTTTGATTTATGACTTATTACATAAGTCATGATCACAACCCGCTCGTTGTGTTCGTGTAAATTAGTTTTTACACTTTGTATCAAAATGTGTATCCTTTTGACCACTTACTGGTAGTCCAAAATAACGGATACACCAATGATATCTAAACATCAAACCCCAAAGTGTTATTATTTTCAACACTTTAGAACAACGCAATTACATCGTTCTGTCATGTTTTGAGGTACTCCCTCAATGGAACACGTATAACTTGTTTCGTCTTGAAACTCGAAACTTGAATAATCACAAGTTATCCAAAATATAAAGTTGTTTACAATTAACTACTCGCAAGTAGTTGAGCAACTTATTATATTTATAACAATATCGAGTTGTTTTTCACAAAATAGTCTTTCCAAGACTATTATATGGTTCAAGATGTTATACTTCTTGTGAAAGTATCGAATCACTTATAATTCGCAAAGACATGTTTTTATTCGTTCAAAACATTTCTCGTTTTTGCAAGTGTTTTAATATTAAACTATATGTTTATGTTTTGATTACAAATCAAGACAATAAACCTTATAATAGTTTATTAAATAAAACAATTTCAAACTCGCTCGTTTGAAAATAAAACGAATACACATCGTTTTAATAAATTGTTTATCATATTCAAACCATTTCTAACCGCTGTTAGATAATAACGATTATCAATCGTTAAAAAGAGTGGTTTGTATGATAACCAATTCTAATATGCTAATTAGAATTTAAGTGTTGAACAACATTTAAAATATTCGGTTTTTATAAAGTAAACCCCTTCTAACGTGCTCGTTAGAAATAAAACGAATACATTTATTCACTTTTGGTTTATTTAAATGAACGTTTTCTAACACGCTCATTAGAAATGAACACAAATCTTTTCTAACACGCTCGTTAGAAAATATATAAAATGATTACAAATCATCTTAAATAGTTTATCATAGTTAACCCGGTTCTAACCCGCTCGTTAGAAATTAACGACTGCAAATCGTTAAAATAGTTGGTTATAAGATAAACTAATTCTAATACGCTCATTAGAAAATTAAACGATTATTTATTGCCATAATCAGTTTTTGGTTTATATAAAATAAACGTTTTCTAACCCACTTGTTAGAAATAAACAATTGACAAAGTCGTTAAATCGTTTCTAACACGCTCGTTAGAAAATAAACAACTATCCAACTCTTTAAATCGTTTCTAACACGCTCGTTAGAAATAATTGATTACAAAATTTGTTTCGAAGTTTATAAAAAAATATAAACTATTTCTAATACGCTCATTAGAAATAAACAAATAAAAATCGTTTAACCGTATGTGGAAAAAATCCGTTTCTAACTCGCTCGTTAGAAATTTAATAGTTTAGACGAAACCGTTACAAGATTTATTATCCAAAATAATTGTCTCCAACACGCTCGTCGGTAATTATTTGAAATAATAATCTTTTCTAACATGCTCGTTAGAAAATCTAAACGTATATTTTCTAGCACGCTCGTTAGAAAATCTAATCGTCTTTTAACAAGTTAGTTTTATACAATCATCGTATCTAACACGCTCATTAGATATAAAAGATGATGTTAAAACTTATTATTCTATAAAATTCTAACACGCTCGTTAGAAATATAAAAAGTTTTAATTTTGTTATTCTTTCAACATCAACGTTTCTAACACGCTCGTTAGAAAATATTAAAACTTGTTATTTTATAACATAATTACTTTCTAATATTCTCATTAGAAAATACAAATATTTCAAGACTTTTAAACCAACATTAATGTATCAATTATGGTTACTAAAAGCTTTTTATTGGGAAATTAAACCTTACACATTTGTAAGGGGTTACAAAATAAATTTTTCTAATACGTTCATTAGAAAATTTTAGTATTTCAAAACCTATTGAAATACATATTATTTTGTATATGGTTCGGTTTATCTAAACACGAACAAAAGCCATGAACTCCAAAACTTGAATCAAAACGTTCGTTTTTGTAACACGGTATTCGGATTAAAGATTGTACTCCAATCATCAAAATTAATCCGACTCATTGTACTAAATAAACATTTCCCAAAAAAATTATAAGATTTTAGCAAAATCTCAATTAAAATTTTAACTTTCGTGAACCTAAATCCTCATAGAGAATGGATTTAAGATTGTAGCAACTATTTTCACGAAAGTCTGTTTTAAGATTGTAGGAACTAGGTTCACGTTTTATTAAAAATATTAATAAAATAAATATAATAACGAGACTCTCGTTATATGTGGGAAATTCGACTAATACAATACCGGTTACAAAACTAAATAAACGAATATAAAATGCAACTAAATTGTACCAATCTTGATTCAAATCCAATGTCTTTGAAAACTTCAACCGCGCCTACGAGATCGAAACTCCGCTGCATGACAAGCAAAATTGTTGACGGTTTTGGTTGGGGCACGTGTTCAACACGCTTCCCTTAAAACAGATTCCGCGCCTCCTCTCAGACGGTTCTGTTTCCCAGGGTACAACAACCGGAACAGTATATGTACTGTCAGAGATGACTCTCATGCCCGAGATAGCACCGGG
Source organism: Helianthus tuberosus (assembly GCA_030545235.1). NCBI lineage: Eukaryota > Viridiplantae > Streptophyta > Magnoliopsida > Asterales > Asteraceae > Helianthus > Helianthus tuberosus. The sequence continues at coordinate 32,194,337 of CM060395.1, forward strand.
TATAATTTGGTGTTCATACAATTAGGAAAATATGAAGTTGAGAAAAGAATAATTTAGAGAGTGCTCCTCTCTAAATTTCCATGGAACAAAAGACGAATTTCTTTGTCTATTTTTCTTCTTCTTCTCATCAAATGAATAAACCATATTCATTTTATAAAGATATGCATAGACTCATTCAACCCTCTTAATGATTTTCATAAACAAGATTATTAATCTTGTAATTAACAAGATTATTAATCTTGTAATTAACAAGATAATTAACTTTGTAATTAAATAGGGTTTTAAACTCTAAATTAATGGATATTAAGTGGTAGTAAAAGAAAACTGTCATTCAACTTATGGCACTAGTGGAAACTGTCTAACATTAACTCTCTAATAAGTAGACTGGTTTGACCGGTCGAGCGCGCATGCAGGCGCGCCTTAGTACGCTTCTGCGGAGACACACCTTCTTGCGCCACGCGCTAATTGGATGCCACTACGCATACCAGGACGCCACCTGGTTATGCGTCATCCATACTCGCGCGCCACACGGATGCCACTATGCATACTTCGCCATAGCCAATGACGTGCGCCATGCGCCTAAGAAGCTTGTGCCTCATAGTCATGCGCCATGCCATGGCATCCGCCTACACCACCCAAAGGTGCGCCGTACGCGGACCCGCCATGTATCTGACCACGCGCTCATGGGCAAAAATACAAAGGCGGTGTGCGAAGTTCAAAGCGCACCACATTGGGCTTATAGCCCACGTCACGTGCGCATGTGTGCAGGTGCGATGCACCCTTTGGATCCCCACTATTGTTTGCCTTCAAGGAGTGCTCCTCCTTATATACCACTTTAAGTTTTGTCATCCCACCTATGTGGGACAAGGTGACAAATCTCAATCCATTTTTCTCACCTTTGTTTGTTCCAAACATACAACTTCAAGCTTCGATATCTCATTCATCTTAGCTCTATTTGGACATAGTTTGAACACAAACCCATAAATAATTATTTATACAACACATATATAAATATTATTAATGTCCAAATATTTGGTGAAAAACTCATTTTCACTAAATTTCCAACAAGTGTTGTGATTTTAAAAAATGTGCCATGTTAGCTGGATGAATGGACTTAATATTAAATCAGTATCATATCTCTCCATCTCCATTAAATTTAGCCAAGTGTTGCAATGTATAGAGAACGTCTTGTCATATAAGTAACATGGAAGCATTATTTTTTGTTTGGTTGTTTCTTTTTATGTGTCAAAGAATACCCAGGCCCCACAATAATCCTGTTAGGTTTCTCTTTACTCTTTACAGCTGACCATTATATCACAGACAGAATGTTAGGTCAAAAGAATATATATATAAAGTGACATGAGGATTTTTATAAACCTACTTTCATAGGGTTTTGTATACATTCATCCTCTATCACAAACATTTCTATCCATCTTATTTTCTAAAATATTTTTCAAATGTTAATTCGAATAAAGGTTGGCAATAACTCTTTTAGGAAAATTACATAAAAATGACAGGTAGACGGACAACAAGCTGCGTCGCAACCCCACTTTGATTAGCAAATCCAATTCTACTAAAAACAAAACTCTGGTTCCTCGGCGTTGAGAAAATTGTTGTGCACGACCTTCTACACTCTGTCCAATAATCGAATAGCTTCAGGAGTATGGGAACCAAAAGTATCTAAGACAGAGGAAATGAAGACATGTTGATTCTTAGTACAAGCTTTCGATTTTTATATATAATCAAAGTTTTCTCTCCTCTTCTTTTAAACTTATAAATTATTTCCAAAAAAAATCTTAATAATAATAATTGATTTATGGTTTTAGGCAAACCAACAAATCATGTGCTCACATACAACACCCTTCCTAATCATGAAGCTATGCTGTCCCCTTTTTGTGTTGTTTCTTTAGAGTTTAGAGTGTATAGACACTTGTACCTCCTACTCCCATGCTTTTCTTCAAGTAACAAAGCAACCCATTTTCTTCAAGGTACCTTGTTTACCTAACACTTAGTTTGTTATTGTAATTGTATTGTAGCCTTTGACCCTGCATTGCTTTCCATTACCACACTCACCATGTCGTCCTCAGGGGCGAAGGTTAGAAGGGGCCGGGGGGCGCTCGACCCCCCGAACTTTTCGCTCAATAGTGTTATGTATATAGCTTTCGTATATTTTTTTTGTATATACGTTTTCGACCCCCCGGTTCTATAGAAATTTGTTAGTATCTACGTCCCCCCCCCCCCCCCCCCCGGTCGGAAATCTCAAGGCCACTAGGCGTCCTCTTTTAGAGAAAATACAACACATCCAAGTCATAAGATGTTGTCAATGTTATATTATGTTATGTTTCACCAAACTATTAAGTTCATAACATTGTGAAAAGATTATCAACTTTACATAAGATGAGAATATTTTAACTTTAAAGTGTGTAACTTATGTTGCTTGAAGGATTAAAATTGGTGCCATTGATGGGTTTAGTAAGTACATTAATTTATCAAAGGAATAAAATGTTTTTGTCATTTCATGTCATCCGGACAACTATGACAAAACATAATATCCTCCATCAATAAGTATAAAATTCACCAAATAGTAGTTATAGGAAAACTAGTGATAGAGAAACATTACCGAAAGATACTTCATCTCTAACGTTTATTTCCACTAATAATAATTTTCTTGATTTTAAATTGTATTGTTAACCTTACCTATTAAATCTCATAAACATCATCGACAGCGACTGACCCAAGATTTATTTTATTGGAGAGCAATTGAGGGGCTTATCGAGCGATCAAGATTTTTGCCTAAAAGCTACGCCATTTTTTTCTGTGGGGTAGACCGTACCAACCCTTAGAGTAGATCCGCCCCTGAATTCATCGGCTAAAAGTTAAACAAGACAAGAAATTGATCTTTTCATAATTTTCTCATAGTAAAACTTTTGTTGCAAGACTAAAATCACAAATGCACATATTCCAAATATATACTTTATACACTACTATTTTAACTCTTTTATCTCTTTCTTTTTTCATATACTACAAGTTATTTATAAAACAGGTCCACAAGGACTGCAATAAATAAAAAAAAAAACAAACTAAAACCTAAACTTAGTCGAACACTACAACTGCAAGTCAACCTATGACAACCAAACTCGCACAATCCTTAAACACAAATTAACCTACGACCTTAAAACTGGCAAGAAGTACCCAGCCTCTGTCTCTGCCTCTGCCCCACAGCACCCGACTTACGCTCCACAAACGTACGGTGCAACAGCCCCTGTAACGTCTCTAAAAACAGACCCCATTCGTCATCGGTCATATCCGCGACCTTCACAAAGCTAGCACTCGCTGGAAGCTGCTCGGTCGCACTCCTGTGCCCCGCCGACGAGTCACCGAGACTTAAATTTTTCTTCAACGACATTGACACGTTCGATACAGAAGGAACCTTTCCTGATATAGCAGGAAGCACGAGTTCCTCGTGTTCTTCTTCTTCTTCAAGTTTTGAAACAGAAGGAACCTTTCCTGATATAGCAGGAAGCACGAGTTCCTCGTGTTCCTCGTGTTCGTCTTCTTCTTCAAGTTTTGAAAGCGGGTTTCTCCCGGGTCCGAAGTGGAACGAAAAGATAGGGTTTACGGGTATTTCAGAATCATCACAGTCGATTTCAAACAGAAAACTGTCTTCATGGGGCTCGGTTTTAGGGGATAACATGAACATTTCTCTTTCGGCTACCACCCGTCTAGCTTCCATGCACAAAACCTCGAGCTCACTGGGTTCCTCTTCGCCACGCCTGAACTCACGGGTCATCATCTCACCGATCTCGGCTAAACACAAACCGTAACCAGCCGCTTCTTTGAGGAAAATAGTGCAGAGGGTTAGAACCCGAAGACATGCTTCACGAATCATTGGCAGCTCGTGTCTAAGCATATCTGAATCGCGATATGGGTCGAGTGCTTTAATGTAGTCAAGTTCGTCTTCTGAAAACGGGATCGAAGCTTGTGGCCAATGGATCCACTCGAAATACGGATCCTCTAAGCTTTCGGGCAAACACAGACCGTGGTCAATGGGTATGAGTTCAACTTGTTGACCAAACGTCGCGCTACCGTTAAGCTTCCTAACGAGCAGATTCCCCGCGTGACGGTCGGTGTTAAGAATCCTTATATCTAATATACCGATACGATGAACAGAAGAGACCGGGTAACTCGAGGTCCCGTGATCACTAGCATCAAAATCATGAGGGATAAACTGTTGCAATGAAGCAATCTTGCAAACATGTTTCTTCTTTCTACCTTGTTTAATGTTGTTGTTGCTTCCACTAACACCATCATTAACATTGAAAATAGAATGAGTGATTTTGACAAGTGCAGTTGGAGGTACATTAGCAAAGTGGTCATAATCAAGAAGGTAAGCAGCCACTTCACGAAAACCCGTTTCACCAACCCGAACCGACCGTTTCAACCCAGGCTGACCAAGCGCCTTACCCACGAACCCTTTCGGGTTGTTGGGCGCAAAAGGCTCTTCATCAGTCGGTTTCACAATCGCTACGCTCTCACCTTCACTGTTCCTAAAATAATAAGCACCTCCAAGCCCACCATTGACCTGGATTGGGTCAACACCGGCCTTTAACGCCATCACGATCTCGTTAACAAGCTCTTTCGTTCGCGAAAAGCCACCGGATTGACACAATATCTCAATAGGCCCGCTTCGATCACGATGTTGTACATCCCTGCCCGAAGGAGACAAACACGGAGTTGAACTGCTTCTATGCATCAAATTCCTCGTTAACAGAAGCGGAGAATCGTTACGAATCGCACTAAGATCGTTCTTCAAAACCATATCTCCAAAAGTCAAAGAACTTTCTTCAACCGGGACATTAAGCGCGATCTGTAACCTCCGTTTAACCATATGCGCGTTATCATTTCTATCTAACTCCATTCCTAAAACACATCCGTTTTCGGTTTGAACAAAAACCCGTCTGCTCCCAGTCGGTTTCCTATCGTTCCCATGGTATTCCCGACCGATCGGGCTCTTAAAAACTGCTACAGCCATTTGAGTTTGAACCGGGCTGTCTAACTTTCTAGACATGAACCAGTTAACCAGCCAAATTCAGAAGCTGATTGCAGACTATTTGTATAGTACAGTGCAAAAACAATCATCAAACACCAAAATTGATTGATTTCACACCCCACCCATGTGATTGAACCTAATCAGTGCAATTCCCCCTAATCTGTACACCAAAAAAACAACAAACAAGATACACAAAACAATCAGATTCATATACATATACAAATATACAAGACTATCAAGATTATATTAAATTTTAGGAATTAAATACCACAAAACCATACTGATACTAGAGATGAGATCGGTACAGTACCAAATCTGAAGGTTACTATTTGGGATGAGGTCGGTACTGATACTATGCACAGTATCGTACCGATCGGTACAGTACCAAATCGGTACGATATTGTGCATAGTATCGATACCGAAATCCAGCTAAAACTAGAATAAAATATGGTATATGTTTGGTTGGTACCGGTATGGTTCGGTACAGTTAAAAGTCCCGAACAGATTTTGTACTGTACCGATATCAAAATTAAGCTAGATTTAAAAACAAATATCGTACCGTATGATATGTCATCATACGGTACGATACTAGTAGTGACAGTACGAGAAATTATGAAACTATTAGCTCGTAAATTGATGTAGACACAAAAATGACCTGAAAATCCAATAAATCATGAAGATTAACAGCTGGAACATGTCATGAAACTCACCAGATAACCAGATCTGACGGAGATTAACGGAAGAACGGAAGTCAACCGGTTCAAGATCCGGATAAGATGATTAACCGGAGAGAAAACCTGATGAAAAAAAGGGTTTTTTTTTAAAGGAAAAATCGTATAAAAACGAATTAAAAAAACCCTTTTCTCTTCATCTTGTTGTTGTTGTTGCTCCTGTAAGTTCAATCACTCTCGAGTGTTCTCTCTCTAAATCTTGCTCTGAATAATCGTATCTATATAGAGATTTGGACAGTGATATTCTTTTCACTCCGGTTTAAAAGGAGTAAAAGTTAGGGTTGGTTGAAACTCGAACATATAAACTTATTACGTATTTAATAAAATTAGAGTTAATTGACAGGATGGTCCCTGTGGTTTTACGTTTTTTCAGGTTTAGTTCTTACCTTTCAAAAATAGCAGGTATGCTCTCTATGGTTTGTCATTTTGTTACTCAGATAGTCCTCTGACATTTACTCAGGGGACTATCCGAGTAACAATATGACAAACCATAGGAAGCATACCTGATATTTCCAAACTAACTGACATCTACTCAGGGGACTATCCAATTTAGGAGTATAAACGTGTTTGGTTAGTTTTGGATCCAATTTATTAACACGTTTAATTGAGCGGATGGTGCTTCAGCTGACGTGACGGGTTAATGGGTTGTCTCGTTTACCTTTTGTTGTTTTCAAAAATTATGTTTTACGTAATAATTTAATCTTATTTTGTATTTTATGTCAAATTTTAATTTTAATATATAGAAAAGAACTTGATATCAAGTTGTATAGTATAAACGTACTAATAATTCTCTATATATTTGAAAATCTTAATTGTGAATATGTATTTCTTAAGTATTAATATACTACAGATTTAAACAAGTCATGTTCGTATCAAACTAATTTTTCAAGGGAGACAATTTAGATGGTTTAACCAAATTTTTAAAGGGCGATCAAGATTCTTACCTAAAAATGACACTATATTTAGGGAGAGTGATTGCCCCTTCCTTCGGTAGTAGGTACGTCGCGATGTCAAACTGTAAAAACTCGTATTCAATTCAAAGTTCACATGCTTACACAATTTCCAGGTTCGGCATGTCAACTTGAAAACACGACTTATTTAACACTCATAATATTTTTCAACCTAACCAGTTACAGCTTACACAATTTCGAGGTTCGGCATGTCAACTTGAAAACACGACTTATTTAACACTCATAATATTTTTCAACCTAACCAGTTACATTTTTATATAAAAAACATCAATTTTTTAATTTAGGTAGTTTAAAATGTAAAGAATAGAAGTAGTTAAAACAAAAATAGAAGGAACTTATTTATATTTTTATCACGCAAAAAAATGTTACATTCCATAAATACAAAAGACTTTACAATATTTCCTTAGTAAAGCTTTTATACCGAAATTATAAAATACTTATGTTTTTCGAAATTATAAAATACTTATGTTTTGGATATTTTAGTGACTATTTAATTAATTAATTAATTTATCTCGGTTAATGGATATTTTAGTGAATATTTAATTAATTAATTTATCTCGGTTAATCTTCTTAGATTTTTGGTTTAGAAGGATCTCGAAGAAGGGGAACTGTCCGTCGGATTATAAATGGGAGGATGTGATCTGAGCCGTCGAAGAAATAAAGAACAACAGTGACGTGGAAATAATTGAGTGGATAGGGATATGACAAGTCAACGTCCAAACAACATTTTGGTGTGTGTTGTATAGATTTGACCTTTGTGTCTTCACTCGTAGGTAGCATTTTCATTTTCAACATATACAAACCACATTGCAGGGAACAGTATCACTCTGTCATTAGTTTGCTTGGGCGGTCGCCACGCCCTCATTAAACCAACAAGTTTATTATTTTAGAGTAAACTGACATTTTGGTCCCTATGATTTGGGCATTTTTGACATTTTAGTTCAAATCTCAAACTTTTTAAATTTGGTTACCTATGGTTTCACTTTTATTGCCATTTTAGTCCAAAAGTGAAATTATGCCAGATTTTTAAATTAAATAGTGATGTTTTGTCCTTTCCTGTAGGGTTTAGTCATTATGGATTTAATATAACTCATTTTAATTAAAATAATAAAACTTAATAAAGTTTGACCACCCAATATCTTCACATTCCACCAAATACCCTAATCCATATTTGTGACTGAGAAGGAGAGACGATGATAAAGGTTCTGGATTTAGAAGAAGTTGTTGCCACACAACCCCCCCCCCCCCCCCTTTCAGTTTTGTCTCTATTTCCCTCACACACACAACCACCACCATGACTTACCACCATCAACCAGTTACATAAGGCTATGAGGTGTGGATGGAGCCCCATAGGCTTTATCAAGTCCACCTAAGCTCCACGTCAGCGCCACCTAGGATCCAACTCAACCATGGAGCCCCCTTTAAATTGCAGGGTGTGGATGGAGCCCCCTATTAACCAAAATTAAAAAAAAAATCATTGGTTTAGAACATGGTCCCCACCTGAAAACGCCCCTCTTCTCTCGTTAACATGTTGGCGGAGCTTCAATGGCGCCCCGGCTATGGCGCCGGGGGTGTGGTCGATGGCGGAGGGGTGCGCTATAGGTGTACAGGTGGCGAAGGGTGGCGCCCCACACCCTCCAGCCTAACTGAATCACAAGTGCAAAACAACAGTAAACAAATTAGTCACATAACCTGAATCCACTCAATAATAACATGAGGGTTTCGATTTGGGGGTGGTTAGGTTTGGAGGAGGCGGTGAAGGCTAGTGTTGGCGACTGAATCAGAACCATCAGAACCGTCGCCGGCCGTGGTCTTCTCAGAGACACCGCCAATGGCAGCCTCCAATACCCGCACCTGTGCAAAACAAGAAAACAATCACCGGTCGTGGTCTTCTTAGAGATTTGTTTTCAGGCACCATCTAGATCCCGCTCCGTACACAAACCTGGGTCCCGTTTTCGGTTGTTAGCTATTTGTGTTCGAGAGAGAGGAGATGAAGGTGGGGTCGGATTTGGTGGTTACTCGGCGGCGATGGTGGTCACAGATGGCGGTGGTAGCCATGGTTGTGGTGGTGTTTGTTACAGAGAGAGAAGGAGAGAGAGAGGAAGGGGGAAGAGGGAGTACTGAAGAGTGGTGTGGGTGGATGTTGATGGTGGATTTTTGCCCCCAGCTAAAATTTACGAATTTCCCATCGGTTCAAAATTACGATATCACCTTCAATTCAAAGTTACGTTTTTTGCCCCAAGTGCAAAATAAAAATATGGTTTTCCCTAGCTAAAAATTAAGATTTTACCCTCGGGAAAAAAATTTGATTTTTCCTCCAATTAAAAATAAAAATATGACTTTGCCCCTAGCTAAAAATCGTGTCAAAGAGCTGCCTAACACTCTTTTTACTTTTTCTTTCTAGCAAAACAATAGTACTGTTTTTTTAATTGGTTGAGAATTATTCGGCAATCGCCCTGCAACGCGGTCGGGGCATCACCTAGTTTTACTACAATTATTAAGTGTCAAGTACCTCTACGTGGTGGAAGATTTATATTTCTCTTTATAGATGCAAATTCAACACTCATTTTGTGTAGAGTGAGACATTGGTGGGCGATTATAGGAGACCTAGGAAAACCTATGTTCGATCCTTGAGCAAACGGGTTTTACCGGTAATTTCACTGTCGTGCCTACGGGCGGGTGGGTTACCGGGTTTTCCCCGGAATTGTTGGTGGACTCGGGTTACTCTCGGAGTACTCCGTTTGGTCCAGTGGTGTCACATCCCAACCGATGGCGGAAACATCAGGGCGCGGTACTGAGCGAAACAGATTGTCCAGGAGAATCCATAACAACTATTAATTATAAATTTATAGTAGAGTAAATTTAAAGGATTGTCCTTTATCTTTATACCAATTTTCAGGCGCTGTCCTTTATGTTCAAAATTGATGAGTTTTGTCCTTTATGTTTTCATATCATGCACGTTTTGTCCTTTACGCCTAACCCAGTTAGTTTTTCAGTTAAATTTGGTCATATGTTTTGCACATGAGGGCATTTTTGTCAATTCAAAGGTAAGTTCAACGGCAGATTTACATCTCAAAACTTCTGCAACCTTTGAATTGACAAAAATGCCCTCATGTGCAAAGCACATGACCAAATTTAACTGAAAAACTAACTGGGTTAGGCCTAAAGGACAAAACGTGTATGATATGAAAACATAAAGGACAAAACTCGTCAATTTTAAACACAAAGGACAACGCCTGAAATGGGTATAAAGATAAAGGACAATCCTTGAAATTCACTCTTTATAATATATTAAAGGTTCATATCCCATACCACAAACATATAAAGTAAAATAGTTATTACAAACATTGTTCTCAAAGACAAATAATCCATTCCGATAACTCATATTTTATTTAGTTTGTTTCTAGACTCCCCTACTTGATTCCACAAAACATATCCTAGCAAGCATCCTAAACACCTGTCACATACGTTAAAATAAACGTCAATACACATAGTGTAAAGGTGAGCATACAAGTTTAATAGTATAATAGTAGCGAAAGCGATTTACGCATAACCAGCATGTAACATGTATAATGTAAAGCAGGTAGGTTATCGACATTGAAATATGCACAGACGTGACTGCGAGTTGTAGAATGCGCAACACATATCACCACTGTAACACGTGAAGAAAAGCCCTTAACAACCCCTGTCCACGACAGGTGCTGAGTCCAAACTATAGTACTATCGTTGCTAAGGTGTCAGGTAACAATCACTGTGTAAACATAATATACTAGCATTCATCGAATAACACGTATAACATGCGAGAGCGGTTAGCGTATAAAAGTGTTTGCGTTGTGTGTTGATTGTGATTTGATATAAGTAACGTATGTAACACCCAAAAGTGCTTAAAGCAAAAAGGGATCGAGTATACTCACTGATTGTGTTTAGTAAATAAACACTCTCTTGGATTGAAGGGAGCGCTGAGAAATTAGCCTGAACATAGTATGACAGTATAAGCGTTGAATGGTGCGTAAAACGATGCGAATGAACTGAGTGACGGAGGGTCATCCGATCGGATGGCCTTCCGGACGGATGGCCATTCGCTCGGAGGGTTGTCCGTTTGGGATGGATGTGTTTGTGTATGATGGAACTTTGAAGTTTTCGTTGTAGCATTTTATAAAATAGGAAGTGTTTCTACAAATCAGGTCATCCGGACGGATGGTCGTTTGGTCGGATGGCGGTTCGTTTGAAACTAACATTCCTTTTGAAATTTTGTGGAAGAGTCTAAGTGTTGGAAAATGTCACAAGCATTGAATGTCACAAGTCATCCGATCGGATTGTCGTTCGATCAGATGGTAATCCGATCGGACGGCAGTCCGTTCAGCAACTTGTTTGCTTTGAAACTTGCAGAAATTTGTTAAGTTTGGAACGTTTTGCGATTGTATCGAGACGGCATGACAACGTGTCAAACAACGTGTCAAACAACGGCATGACAACGTGTCAAACACGACACTTCACCAGAGAATGGGTAGAAGGCCTGAATGAGCTCGGATCCTATCGGGTTTTATGTGAAAAGTTGAGATTGTTGAAGAAAAGTTTGAAACACTTTGGTTATGTTTATATTTTAGGAGAAATCAGTGTTAAAACATTGTAGAAGTCCTTTGGATCTGAGTTGTTCTTGGTGGGATGAGGTCACACCTTGGTGTTCTTGAGAACCCATGATGACATCATCCTAAAACACCCTAAATCCACCGATTTCATGGTGAAAAGTTAAGATTTGATGGTGAAAATGATGAAGAAGTGTGTGTAGATGATAGAAGTACAGGATTTGAGGTAGACACTTACGAGAATCGCGAGGAATCGAGAGGAAATAGCCCAAGTGCGTGCTGGTCGGAGGAGGAGTCGTCACATCACTGTTCATGATGTGAAAGGTGCTATTTATAGGCAAGAGAGGAGAAAAGGATGTGTGAGGTGATGGATCGGAGGGCCATCCGGTCGAATGGTCCTTCGATCGGATGGCATTCGCCGGTTGGTTTCCGACTTTGTTTCATGCGTTGAGCGTTGCGAGTAAGCGATGCGATAGTATTACCCACTATTTACACAAATATTATAACTACTAATATTCACAAAAGTAAACTTTAGATTTCGAGTGCGCGATAAGATTGCGTTGCGATAGAGTTGCGATTGCGTTTGCGATTAATCACCTCAACAAATATAAACATGCATAAATAACATATAATAGCACACACACGTAAAACAATATCCATAACCTATAATTCGGGTTGCGATGCGATAGCGATGCGATTAGTGATAAGTCGATTAACGATTAAATAACGATTATGGCATTTACTCCACATAATACAACTAAAGTAGCATAAAATTAAAGTATCGATTATCGAGTCGAGAAGTACAAGTAGTAATTAAGCAAGGAATGACAGATCGAATTAGCAATCTTTTCTTCCTTTGACTTTGACTTTGACTTGTACTTTGACTTTAAAAAGTCGGGTTGTTACAAGTGGGTGCCCCGAGAGTGCTCGAGATTGATTCTGTTGGCCGTTAAAAAAAAACTACAATTATTAAGTAAAATTATAAGTTTAGCATTTTACTACAATTATTAGGTAAAAGACTTAATTGCCAAAATCGTCCCTGAGGTTTATGCATGTTTGCTAGTTTCATCCAAAACAAATCATATGACCCTTCACTTTTGAGACTTTTTACCATTTTCATCAAAATGTCTAATTTGCTTTATTTATTGTTAGGCATTTGGATGAAAATTACAAAAAATCACAAATCTTAGGGACGATTTTGGCAAAAGAGTTAGACGTTTGGATGAAAATGACAAAAAATCTTGAAAGTGAAGGGCAATATGGTACAAAAGGGTTGTTTTGGATGAAACTGTCAAACATATCCAAATCTTAAACCTTAGGGACGATTTTGGCAATTTAGTTATAAGTTTATAACTGATATTAGGTTAACAAAGACAAATAAGTATTAGTTTTCTTAATAATTTATTTTGTGTTTGAAGAGGTAACATCCCAAACACTCCAAGCCAAGGCTCTCCGGACAACCAAATGAGCGTGCTTAACCGGTAGGGAAATGATGTCGCACGGCAAAAAGTGGACCTCTACCACTAACATCATCGAGCGGAAACGACCGCCGAACCATACTAACGGTGAAGGTACGTAAATTGGGTAATTATTATTGGGACATTATACCACTACACCCCCTTTTAACTTCAAGCCCCATGCTGACAAGGCGGCCACGTGTCGCTTCATGCCCAAGGGTGGAGCATTTTCACTCACAACTACACATGGTCTTAGAAATGATAGTTTTTTTTTCTAATACTCCGAAGTCTGAACAATATCTTATTCTACGGTATATCAATCTTCAGAAACAAATACGTATTCTCACGTCGAATGTGGTCTCAGTGAAACAACTCTCTTTGTTCACGTCGAAGGTGGTCTCAGTGAAACAACTCTCTTTGTTGCGAGTTTAATTGGTGTTTGTTTTGCAGGTTTAGGTGCCGAAAAAGGTTCTAATCAGCCTGCTTTTAAGCAATGGTTTTCAAATCTTTAGTATTCTTATATATCGGTATCATGATCTAACATAAGAAAGATACAAACTATATAAAAACATCAGGTTTGATCATTATGTTAGTATGTCTTGTGACCACTAACTATAAAACATGATAACAACTAGTATTAAGCCCCTTCGCGTTGTGGTGGGGGTGTAAAACCATGACAAATAGCACCAATGCCACAGCACCGCCAACGACCATCAACATTGAAGTTGCGACGTGTTAATGCGAAGAAATTAGACCGAAACATAAAACATTGAAAATAATAACTAAGTCGATTAGGACCAGCGCGTCGCGATGAACCTATCAAACGGGAAAAAATAGACAGCCCTAAAAACGTTGAACCACACACGCACGTTGCGTAATATTAACTCGCAAAATTTAGAATGAATCGTAAAACAAAAACGTAAAAACGTTGAACCACACACAAACGTTGCGTCGTGTTAACTTACAAAATTTATAAAAAAATGTAAAACAAACATTTTGCAAATTATGAAAAGTGTAGGGTACCAAAGTTGAAAGTAAAAAAAGTTGTGAGGTTAAATTGGTAAAGATAGAAAGCTTTTGGGTTAAAAGTAAAAAACCAAAGTAGCTTTGGGTTAAAAGTGTAATTATATATTTTTTTTTTTGAAAAACTCCTTAAACATAGAATACAACTTAACTATGCACCACAATGCTGTCAATTTATAATGGGTTAATAAGCTTACTTTTTGTTACAACCTTCATTTTTTATTTTCCCATAAACTAATATAAGCATGTATGATTTGGTTATGGTTGGGCTAATTAAATGCGGTTAGATTTTAATCCATACCGCAAAATGAAAATGAAGCATTGATTTCAAAATGAGTCTAGTGCGGTAGCTTAATACAAGAAAATCGTCATTAAAAAAACAGTTTCTAGTTATGATTTGATATTTCAGTTAAACTAGCAATAAGACCCGCGCGCGTTGCGGCACGGGTACGTCGCAAACATCGAATGGATTAGTTCCAACGTGATGTGATGTGATGCGTTAATCATATGAAAACGCGCATTTTGACGTATACGATTAAACTCAATGTAACCTGTATAAGCATTGCGATTGGATCAAAACATAAAGAATCAAATCTTCGTTATATCAATTAGAGTGATTAGGCTAAAGGGTGTGGAGGTTATGGCTAAGACATGAAAGACTATACCTTCCTCTTCCCTAATCTATCATGGTTTGTATGGATTAAACCATGACAACTATGGTCCCCATTTCCATTTTTTAAATAATCATTTCTTTTTTCTTTAGACAAAGATAATTTAAAATAAATAAAGAGATAGTGGTTTGGGTCATGACCACACCCTTCGGGTAGTGGTTTTGAATTGTGGATTAGAGGTGGGTGAAATGACACTGACGTGGAGGGTTATGGTGGTCATAAAGGTCATGACCACACCCTACAACCTTATACATATACATAGACCACAAGATACAAATAAAGATGATAAGAAACAATTTAAATTTTCTAAAAAAAAAAGGAATCAAGTACTAGGTTGTAAATACTTACAACTTTTAATAATGTTGATGTTTAAAGTACGGAGATGAGATTTGAACCATATACAATACCTTTTGTTATGTGTATATGCTTTAAATGAATGTTTGGTAATATCAGTTACTTTTGTTCTCATTAACAATTCTCTATACACCTTGTAAACGTTTATGCAATTGTTTTTTCATAGACCGAAAAGGAGGTCATAAGCTTCTTAGAAGAACCACACACATCAATAATATTTTTATTTTATTTTTAACTTTAATTATGTTGATTAACTTGAGTACTCAGTTGAATTTAATGCATGAGAGAAATTATTATTTCACTTTTCATTAAAGAGTAAGGAAATTCGTATGATAAACTTGATAAAAAGGTAAGGGCTAGAAAAGAGAGAAATCTTAAACGAATATAACTTCTTAGACCATGTCTAGTGAGTTATTATGATAATGTCTTTTTTATGGGGTTATGTGACACGTGACATTAAGGTACTTCCTTTAAGATCAAGCCTCTTAATTTTCTTTACTGGCATTTTCACAATCATACCAACACCAATTTTCTGAAGATCACGCCCAGAAGACAGTATACGGGACATTATGAGGCGTGATCTTTGCCACTTCACGCCAATCACATTACCCACTACATAGTCTTGTATGTTTTAAGATATGAAACCCATAAATATGAAAGAAAACGTCATATTCAGCCTGGTGGTTGGACAAATGGTCGGATGTGGTTAGTCCGACTCTCAACTCAAATTACTTAAAAAATTCCCCTAATTTTTCCCAAAATTTATTAAATTACATATTTTTTTTTACAACACATGAATTATTCAGTTAATCATATTCTAGGGATAAGTTATTGTACAATTGAGTCTTAATATACAAATACTCTTAACGAAAGAAGTGAATGAGGGAACTTTTTTTTTTTGAATTTTTTCCATCTTATTAAGCACGTCTTTTAGTTTCAGGATACAAAAAAAAAATTGTGATTTTACACTAGTAGGTAATTATGTAATTTTGTAGAGTAATTATAATTACCCCACAATAATTACTCTATTACTATAAAATCATAATTTTTTTTTACATTTTGCAAATAAACATCATTCTTAAATAGTAGGGAATTTACATTTTGCAAATAAACATCATTCTTAAGTAGTAGAGAAAAAATCAAAAAAAAATATATATATATCCTTTACTTCTTACGTTAAAGGTATTTTGTATATTAAGACTCATTTGTATTTGATCTTTACACTCATATTCTATATATTTATTGGTGAGGGTGATTAATCTCGGTCAAATCTTAACCCATAACCGTAATCAAATTGTTTCAACTAGTTAAACAAAAAAGGAAAATGAAACATTAGTTTCATAATGTTTCGGTTAATTTAGATCAACGTTTTCCAGTTATGCGCATCTCTAATATAAGAATATAATTTTTTGAACAACAAATTTCTTTTTCTTGTGAGACTTAAACCCAAGATCTCACAATAAGTATGTTAGGCTTTGTCTTACCACTAGACCATCAACTCTAGTGGTTAATACCAATAGAAACAAAGGTGGAAAACCAATCGCCTTTTAAACAATGGTATGAATTGAGTGTATGCATTATTTGATTGTGAGTTATACTGAGTTTGAAGAGTGATGACATTTGTCTTAGATTGCTTTGTTATTTCAAATAGAGAGATTAATACATGGGCCACAAGTTACAAATAAAGATGGCCAAGAAACAATATACACTTTCCAAAAAGTGAACTTCTACCACTAACATCATCGAGCGGAAACGACCGCCGAACCATACTAACGGTGAAGGTACGTAAATTGGGTAATTATTATTGGGACAGTATACCACTACACCCCCTTTTAACTTCAAGCCCCATGCTGACAAGGCGGCCACGTGTCGCTTCATGCCCAAGGGTGGAGCATTTTCACTCACAACTACACATGGTCTTAGAAATGATAGTTTTTTTTTTCTAATACTCCGAAGTCTGAACAATATCTTATTCTACGGTATATCAATCTTCAGAAACAAATACGTATTCTCACGTCGAATGTGGTCTCAGTGAAACAACTCTCTTTGTTCACGTCGAAGGTGGTCTCAGTGAAACAACTCTCTTTGTTGCGAGTTTAATTGGTGTTTGTTTTGCAGGTTTAGGTGCCGAAAAAGGTTCTAATCAGCCTGCTTTTAAGCAATGGTTTTCAAATCTTTAGTATTTTTATATATCGGTATCATGATCTAACATAAGAAAGATACAAACTATATAAAAACATCAGGTTTGATCATTATGTTAGTATGTCTTGTGACCACTAACTATAAAACATGATAACAACTAGTATTAAGCCCCTTCGCGTTGTGGTGGGGGTGTAAAACCATGACAAATAGCACCAATGCCACAGCACCGCCAACGACCATCAACATTGAAGTTGCGACGTGTTAATGCGAAGAAATTAGACTGAAACATAAAACATTGAAAATAATAACTAAGTCGATTAGGACCAGCGCGTCGCGATGAACCTATCAAACGGGAAAAAATAGACAGCCCTAAAAACGTTGAACCACACACGCACGTTGCGTAATATTAACTCGCAAAATTTAGAATGAATCGTAAAACAAAAACGTAAAAACGTTGAACCACACACAAACGTTGCGTCGTGTTAACTTACAAAATTTATAAAAAAACGTAAAACAAACATTTTGCAAATTATGAAAAGTGTAGGGCACCAAAGTTGAAAGTAAAAAAAGTTGTGAGGTTAAATTGGTAAAGATAGAAAGCTTTTGGGTTAAAAGTATAAAACCAAAGTAGCTTTGGGTTAAAAGTGTAATTATATAATTTTTTTTTTGAAAAACTCCTTAAACATAGAATACAACTTAACTATGCACCACAATGTTGTTAATTTATAATGGGGTAATAAGCTTACTTTTTGTTACAACCTTCATTTTTTATTTTCCCATAAACTAATATAAGCATGTATGATTTGGTTATGGTTGGGCTAATTAAATGCAGCTAGATTTTAATCCATACCGCAAAATGAAAATGAAGCATTGATTTCAAAATGAGTCTAGTGCGGTTGCTTAATACAAGAAAATCGTCATTAAAAAAAAAGTTTCTAGTTATGATTAGATATTTCAGTTAAACTAGCAATAAGACCCGCGCGCGTTGCTGCGCGGGTACGTCGCAGACATCGAATGGATTAGTTCCAACGTGATGTGATGTGATGCGTTAATCATATGAAAACGCGCATTTTGACGTATCCGATTAAACTCAATGTAACCTATATAAGCATTGTGATTGGATCAAAACATAAAGAATCAAATTAATACCGTACAATCATAACGTATTATATGTGACCTGACTCATGCATAGAAAACGTAACGCATGTAACGGAAAAGTTGACACGTATAATTAAAATAGATTAATTACAGCTTTTGAAAAAAAAAGGGAAAAAAAGAAACCACAATTTGACTCTACTTTATTCGAAACAAAATTTACGAAACATTCATATAATAAGCACGAAAACATATTATATTTGACTTGACTCGTTTTCCAAAAAAAGTTTACGTCGAAACATACACCAACTCGAATTTATACCGAAACGTATATAAATATGCGCACGTAAAAATGGTTTTATTAAACGAAACGTATTATATTTTACCTGACTCATTTCCAGAAAAGTTTATGTCGAAAAGTAGAGCAAATTGAATTCATACCGGCACATACATAAAAATATGCATGTAAAAAATAGTTTTTATTTTTTTTAAGTAAAGGAGGTATAGGGGTAAACTCGAAACAAATTATTAGTAAAAAACTTAATAGGTTAAATACGTTCGTAAAATCGTTACAAGTAACACTAATGCTGTAACACCCCGAAATCGGGATTGGTAATTAAACAATGTTAATAATAATGAACGGGTAAAATACTGTAGGTGGTAAAGTGAACCCGGTGAATATTAGAATTTAAATAAATAAATCTAATATTTATTAAAAGGATGAGAAATACTTTGAGAAAGCAAAGTATATAAAAAAAAGGCCCGAGATTAACGGGACTTAAAATAAAACGGGTTATGAACAAGATAAAGTAACTAGGAATAAATGACCTAGTTAGTCATAAGTCTTATAGTAATAAGAAAATTTGTTAAAACACACTATATGCAACTTGGTAAAGTATAGGGACCAAAGGTGACAAACTTGAAACAAGTTTGTATTAAATAAAACATTCAACACCAAAACACACACTCTAAGTGTGTGTTCTGGTCGAAAATTCCAGAGGAGCCAGGTAACTCCATGCTCAAACCCTAACTAGCAAAAATCAAGCAATTGGAAGGCTAAATCGGCTCCAAATCTAAATCCAAACTCAGAATAGTGATCACCTTCGTGAAGGGATCATAAGGTATGCCCAATTTTGCTATTTAGTTTCACCTTGAGTTCTAGGTGAAAACATGAAATCGAAATTTTAGCTTGCATGGTTAAAGTTTGGATGAAATTAGGAATGATTTTATGTCTAGGAGTAAACCCTAGTCGTTTACTTGTTGAATTGATGTTCCTAATTGTGAATTCATGATCACCCGATTATGTGCTAAATGGGTTTTGTAGAAACATGATGAACACTAGAATCATAATGGTTAAATTGTGTTAATAGAACTCCCTGAAGTTAGATTTGGGATTTAGATGTTGATTAGACACAAAAATCGTTTAATCTTGACTAAATAGTTAGTCATGAAACTTGATTTTTGATTTAGTGAAATTATGCCCACTGGGTGTTTGTTAAAATGCCTAAATTGAAGCTAAAATGTTGAAATTTCGTGTGAAAACATGCATTTGAATGAAATGGCAAATTAAGCGTAATATGAAATAATAAGGGTTCTAAACATCATATTGATTTAGACTTAACTGTGTAAATCATGTGATCAAAAGAAGTTAACTTTTGATAAGTTGAATTAACAAATGATGAAGTCGAATTGTAGTTTTGACTTAGAAAATACGTAAGGTGGAATAGTCGCGATTGTTAAAGACTAATCTAACCGCCTTGTGAATATTGAATAATAGTTTGGCGCTCAACAAGCTAGGTGGAAGCTTGGGGAGAAAGCGGGTCAAACGAAACAAGAAAGAAGGAAAATGCGTAACTTGGATACAAGGTAAATTATACTTACACCCCCTTTTTAATTACAATACACTTACTAGTGAATATTGATTGTGAATAATGTTAAGTAATTGAAATACGATGTTCCGGCATGATACAATGCAAGTCGGAATGAGTAAAGAGGTAAGAAACCATAACTTATGGTAAAAAGGGGTAAAATGGTAAATTAGTCGAGTGAGGACTAATAAATAACAAATTTTGAACATTACGTTATGGGTGAATTGTAACGAGTAAAAGTGGTTTAGTAATAATCCGGACACGAGTTGACTGATAGAATAAAAGATGTGAAAAGACATCATTTGGTATAAGTCATAGCGGGTCAAACAATTCAAGAAGTGTATTTAAGTAGTAAGGACTCATGGTGCTAACCAGAGTGGGTTCAAGGGGTGAAATGGTATCAAAAAAAAAATACCATCATATGAGGATAAATGATCATTTTGACTAAACGGGTCAAATGGTGTGCTAACACCATTTGACGATAATTACTGACGATCGATTGTTTAGTTTTGGTGATTACAGGAAAGTAATATAAGGTTCGCGACGCTATTAATTAGTAAGTTAATAGCGAAAGGTATTTTAGACGGGTCAAAACTTTGACCCGAGCCAGGTATGTGCAAATATGATTATAGTTTAAAGTGTGAATTTGGCCAAACGTGTTATTAAAAGTCCTTCGTCGTAAAAGAATGGAAAAAAATTGACCAAAATGCCTTTGAACGACCAATCGGGCAAATGATCCTAAAGGGTTGTTTAAAGGTAAGTTTAAGATCGAGTAGGTCTTTTATAGTATAAAAGTTTAAGGTACAAATCTTTTGGTTAAA
Organism: Helianthus tuberosus; assembly: GCA_030545235.1. Taxonomy (NCBI): domain Eukaryota; kingdom Viridiplantae; phylum Streptophyta; class Magnoliopsida; order Asterales; family Asteraceae; genus Helianthus; species Helianthus tuberosus. The sequence goes on from CM060395.1 coordinate 32,215,106, forward strand.
AGCCTCAGAACAAGTCTTTGTGAAATTTTTAAACCAAGGATTAGAATACGGAACAAGTAGTTTATCATATTAAATCCACCACAAATATGGTTGTGGTGGAAAACAAGTAGAAACCATAGTATGGAAATAATGTGCAAGCAAAGGATGAGAAAAGTTAAATGTAAGGCGTTTACGGGTCAATTAAATTGAAAATGTAGATTGCCGAATGCTTAAAAATTTAGAATTTTATTAGTATGAACGTTAAATTTTGATCCCATGTGATGGAGAATCAAATTACGGTCTCGTAGGAAAAAGAATCGCGTAAAACGGATGTGTAGATTGAAAGTTATGCATGTTTTCGTGAAAAGAATCGGAGCTGGAAAATGCAGCATCTGCTGCAAAACTTTCGGCCCAGTGAGCTACCGTAAGTTACGGTGGCTACCGTAACTTACGGTAGAGGCTGAAGTGTTACGGTAGCTTTCTACTGCCTTACGGCAGACCAGTGTTGCCCAGTGACTACCGTAACTTACGGTGGCTACCGTAAGTTACGGTATAGCCCTGTCACTTTTGTTGAACTTAGCATATCTTAGTTAATCGAATCCGTTTTTGAGCGTAGTTCGATTAGGCTAATTTTCTAAGAACTCTAATACTAATATTTGTCAAAATTTCCAGTTTTTAGGTATTGCAAGTACATGGATGATGATCAAGTCGATGCTTCAAGAACCGAACACAAATTTTGGATGCTTCCGCACTAATCTAATCTAGCTAAACTATGTTGTTTTGTAAACACTGCTGAATGACGAATGTTTCAATCCAGTTATTTGACTATGTTAAATACTATGATGAAGTATAACTTAGTTTACTAACTAAGTTTTTGTTAATTAGAAATTTTGTTTTACAAATACCGCATTTTTATGATTAAACAATGAAATTAAAAGACGAGTGTTACAAGTTGGTAATCAGAGCTCACGGTTAAAGAGTAAAGTGTGTTCGGTTCGAGGCTTGATCGCAGATCCGGTAAGTACAAGTATGTTAATGGTCTAGTATGATTAAAGTGTTGTGAACAACACATAGGGTATCGTGTAATACACGTTACACCAATGAAGACGATTAGTATAGTTAACGAAATCACGTGCAGTAAAAAGCCTTGTATTACAATACGTGCATTTATTAATGTTGAAATTACTAACTTTTGTAAATGCTTAGTTGAAGGATACTCGCATCTGAAGATGACGAGAGTTGAACGAATTGTGGATATGACGGTGGAACGGTCCGAGGTATGACAAGCAGAGCATACTCATCAAGGACCTAAATCGCGTGACGATCGCGAACAAAGTCAAAGGCATGGAAAGCCCATTAAGGCAAGCATTATCATGTGCACACTTTTAAATTTAATGGCACAAGTAGTAATATGCAACAAACATGTAGGGGATAACGGTTGCATATATCTGATAAAACCTAAATAGGATATCTATTCAAGATGATGTTTCTAAGAGAAGTTTAATAGAAACATGCGTTATTCACGATAATGAATACCAAAACTATAATAGGAATAGTTCATATGAAAACTTGGACGGGGGGTAATTATGCAAGTGGAAAACTCTCAATATAATGCTATTGAGAAAAGTAGCGGTCACATTAACAAATGTGATTATATAATAGTTCGATAGAAAAGAAAAACATTTTATATGTTCAAATGTAAAACTAGTAAAAACTAATGATTGTAGTTTTGGCAATTAAATAAAGTTTTACTAAATGAAATCAGAGATATGAAATAAATAGAGGTATTACTCACATAGGGTGTGATGTGAAAGCTATAAAAAGGTCATGTGTATCATGTGCTGATCGCTTACTCTGGCCAAGTAAGTAGTGGCATATGATACCATGAACTTCTTGTAGCGGACACATTTATGTCCAATGTAGTAAGGATAAGGTGAATGGGACGAATTAAAACAGTACCCAAATGAATCAAACAAGTAAGATGTTTGATAGTAAACGTAAACGCAAGTCGGATGACTGGAGCGTATTACGCTAGAATAACGAGCCCGAGAGAAGGGACAAAGGTCAAAGTAAATGAAAATACAGACCGACTAATATGAGCGTTAAGGTATAGGGATAAAAGTTTGACTGTCACAAGTAATGAAATTCATACGGACAAGTCAGACAAATTAAATAAAGAATAAGGGACTTGATTGAATAAAAGCGATGAGTTTCGTTAAGACGACCAAATAAACTAAAAATGAGTCTTAATACATACCGGGACGGTTGCTTTGATAGTGACTTCGGTAAAATACCCGATAGATGGGTATGATTTTGAAAGTATGCGTAAACCAAGAGACGGGAACGCGAAATAGAAAGTCAAAAGACTCGGGTTATGAGTCATGACTAAACGACGATAAGAATTTGTAAACAGAAATTTTGATAACTACGTTCAACTATTTTAAGATTGGACGGGTCGAATAAAGAAAGAAGTTTGACGTTCACAAGTGATGAAATTTCACATGAACAAGTCGAACAAGTTAAATTAAGAATAACGCTTGGTAACGTAGATAGGAAAAACGCAAATTAGCGAAACAAGAATGTTAAAAACATTAAGATAAGGAACCTAGGTAACGGTTCGTAAAGAAGTATAAGTAAGAACCGGGTAACGGTAAGCGCAGGATAAACCGACGTGTAAATAACATTAGAAGTCAAAAAGTCGGAAAAGAATAAATTCGAAAGAAAACAAATGTAGCCTTAGACTACGGTCAAGGTCAGATGAAATACAAAAGCGAAAATAAATGATTCTGAATATAAAAGGACACCTTGACACCATGAATATAAATATACAATTGAATAAAGACTCGGGTAAAAGATGATCTACGGGATCATCATAACCTACGGGATTGAAAGTAATGCTAAGGTCTACGGGACCAAGAAGACCTTTGGGGTCACAAATAGAAAGGAAAGAATTGTTGAGTCACACCTTAAAGAGGTAGAAATCCAAAGAGATAGTCTACGAGACTAAGTGAAGGAACCTACGGGTTATTTGGGTTAAGCGTGGGAACTAGTTGAAATTCCCCGCATTAAATGATAATGGAAATGAACAAATCCTCGGAAGTAACATTCCTAGATATGAGAGAAAGACGTAAGGCAGAGAAAACGTAAACTAAAAATTTAGTTTTTAGTCAAAAGCAGCGTTCTAACAAACATAAATAGTATGAAGAGATTTGGAAAATCTTAAACACACATAAGGCCGGAGATGGCAAAATAGTATACCCGGATGAAGGGGTATGAAGTGACGGCGACTAATTAGTCTAGCCGGTAAAACTAATCAAAGTTAAGAAAACGTCCTGACAAATACAAAGCGCTTGTTAATATAAGACAAGCGCGGGATAAGTATGTTAACAAACTTATGAGACTAAGTGATCGAGTGACGATTCGGTTAAAAAGGTGCGAAGGATAAAAATAAGGGGTGAAAGCCTCGGTCAGTGAGGGCTTCCACATAAAAGACACTGAAAGAATGAATATCATAAAAAAAACGAAACTTGGTTCGTTTGATTAAACTAATGAACTACGTAAATAAGGTTTCGGGGACGAAACCTCTTTAAGGGGGGTAGACTTGTAACACCCCGAAATCGGGATTGGTAATTAAACCATGTTAATAATAATGAACGGGTAAAATACTGTAGGTGGTAAAGTGAACCCGGTGAATATTAGAATTTAAATAAATAAATCTAATATTTATTAAAAGGATGAGAAATACTTTGAGAAAGCAAAGTATATAAAAAAGGCCCGAGATTAACGGGACTTAAAATAAAACGGGTTATGAACAAGATAAAGTAACTAGGAATAAATGACCTAGTTAGTCATAAGTCTTATAGTAATAAGAAAATTTGTTAAAACACACTATATGCAACTTGGTAAAGTATAGGGACCAAAGGTGACAAACTTGAAACAAGTTTGTATTAAATAAAACATTCAACACCAAAACACACACTCTAAGTGTGTGTTCTGGTCGAAAATTCCAGAGGAGTCAGGGAACTCCATGCTCAAACCCTAACTAGCAAAAATCAAGCAATTGGAAGGCTAAATCGGCTCCAAATCGAAATCCAAACTCAGAATAGTGATCACCTTCGTGAAGGGATCATAAGGTATGCCCAATTTTGCTATTTAGTTTCACCTTGAGTTCTAGGTGAAAACATGAAAACAAAATTTTAGCTTGCATGGTTAAAGTTTGGATGAAATTAGGAATGATTTTATGTCTAGGAGTAAACCCTAGTCGTTTACTTGTTGAATTGATGTTCCTAATTGTGAATTCATGATCACCCGATTATGTGCTAAATGGGTTTTTGTAGAAACATGATGAACACTAGAATCATAATGGTTAGATTTGTAGAAACATGATGAACACTAGAAAAAATAGACGCGTTGCGACAGACATGTTAAACGGGAAAAATGACAAAAAAATGTTGAACCCCACACGAACATTGCGGCGTGTTGACCCGCAAATTTAGAACGAAACGTAAAACGAAAAACTTACGAAAGATAAAAGTATGAGGGACTAAAGTTGAACATAAAAAAGTGTTTGTGTTCAATTGGAAAAGATGAAAAGTTTTGGGTTAAAAGTAAAAAATTCAAAATGGTTAAAATGTAGAAGATAAAAAATTTTGGATCAAAAATGAAAATCAATTTTTTTTTTGAAAAACACCCAATACAATAGGTACAACAATATATGCAACAATATGTTGCTTATTTATAGTGTGGTAATGTTCATCTCTAGTATAAGAAATTATTGTATCTACTATACATAGAAACAAAAGTTGGTAGAACAATTGTCTTTTAAACAACGGTATCAATTAAGTGTATTTATTATTTGATTGTGAGTTATACTAGCATTAAATAGTGATTACATTTGTTTGTGGCTTTGATTTCTTCGTTATATCAATTAGAGTGATTAGGCTAAAGGGTGTGGGGGTTATGGTTGAGACATGAAAGACTATACCTTCATCTTCCCTAATATATCATGGTTTGCATGGATTAAACCATGGCAACTATGGTCTCCCATTCCATTTTTCAAATAATCATTTCCTTTTTCTTTAGACAAAGATAAATTAAAATAAATAAAAAGATAGTGGTTTGGGTCATGACCACACCCTTCGGGTAGTGGTTTTGAATTGTGGATTAGAGGTGGGTGAAATGACACTGACGTGGATGGTTATTTCATGACCACACCCTACAGCCTTATACATATACATATACCACAAGATACAAATAAAGATGATAAGAAACAATTTAAAATTTCAAAAAAAAAAAAAAGTAATCAAGTACTAGGTTGTAAATACTTACAACTTTTAATAATGTTGATGTTTAAAGTACGGAGATGAGATTTGAACCATAAACAATACCTTTTGTTATGTGTATATGCTTTAAATGAATGTTTGGTAATATCAGTTACTTTTGTTCTCATTAACAATTCTCTATACACCTTGTAAACGTTTATGCAATTGTTTTTTCATAGACCGAAAAGGAGGTCATAAGCTTTTTAGAAGAACCACACACATTAATAATATTTTTATTTTATTTTTAACTTTAATTTTTTTTTTGAACGGCAAAACCACTTTATATATGCATATAAAGAGCCAGCAAGAAGCTGAGAAACAACAAACAAACTAAAAGAAAACGAAACAAAACAAAACAGGAAAACTCATCAGACAATGCCAACTAAATCAAAGCACCACCATTTTTAACTTTAATTATGTTGATTAACTTGAGTACTCAGTTGAATTTAATGCATGAGAGAAATTATTATTTCACTTTTCATTAAAGAGTAAGGAAATTCGTATGATAAACTTGATAAAAAGGTAAGGGCTAGAAAAGAGAGAAATCTTAAACGAATAAAACTTCTTAGACCATGTCTAGTGAGTTATTATGATAATGTCTTTTCTATGGGGTTATGTGACACGTGACATTAAGGTACTTCCTTTAAGATCAAGCCTCTCAATTTTCTTTACTCGCATTTTCACAATCATACCAACACCAGTTTTCTGAAGATCACGCCCAGAAGACAGTGTACGGGACATTATGAGGCGTGATCTTTGCCACTTCACGCCAATCACATTACCCACTACATAGTCTTGTATGTTTTAAGATATGAAACCCATAAATATGAAAGAAAACGTCATATTCGGCCTGGTGGTTGGACAAATGGTCAGATGTGGTTAGGCCGACTCTCAACTCAAATTACTTAAAAAATTCCCCTAATTTTTCCCAAAATTTATTAAATTACATATTTTTTTTACAACACATGAATTATTCAGTTAATCATATTCTAGGGATAAGTTATTGTACAATTGAGTCTTAATATACAAATACTCTTAACGAAAGAAGTGAATGAGGGAACTTTTTTTCTTTGAATTTTTTCCATCTTATTAAGCACGTCTTTTAGTTTCAGGATACAAAAAAAAAATTGTGATTTTACACTAGTAGGTAATTATGTAATTTTGTAGAGTAATTATAATTACCCTACAATAATTACTCTATTACTATAAAATCATAATTTTTTTTTACATTTTGCAAATAAACATCATTCTTAAATAGTAGGGAATTTACATTTTGCAAATAAACATCATTCTTAAGTAGTAGAGAATATATATATATATATATATATATATATATATATATATATATATATATATATATATATATATATCCTTTACTTCTTACGTTAAAGGTATTTTGTATATTAAGACTCATTTGTATTTGATCTTTACACTCATATTCTATATATTTATTGGTGAGGGTGATTAATCTCGGTCAAATCTTAACCCATAACCGTAATCAAATTGTTTCAACTAGTTAAACAAAAAAGGAAAATGAAACATTAGTTTCATAATGTTTCGGTTAATTTAGATCAACGTTTTCCGGTTATGCGCATCTCTAATATAAGAATATAATTTTTTGAACAACAAATTTCTTTTACTTGTGAGACTTAAACCCAAGATCTCACAATAAGTATGTTAGGCTTTGTCTTACCACTAGACCATCAACTCTAGTGGTTAATACCAATAGAAACAAAGGTGGAAAACCAATCGCCTTTTAAACAATGGTATGAATTGAGTGTATGCATTATTTGATTGTGAGTTATACTGAGTTTGAAGAGTGATGACATTTGTCTTAGATTGCTTTGTTATTTCAAATAGAGAGATTAATACATGGGCCACAAGTTACAAATAAAGATGGCCAAGAAACAATATACACTTTCCAAAAAGTGAACTTCTACCACTAACATCATCGAGCGGAAACGACCGCCGAACCATACTAACGGTGAAGGTACGTAATTTGGGTAATTATTATTGCGACATTATACCACTACACCCCCTTTTAACTTCAAGCCCCATGCTGACAAGGCGGCCACGTGTCGCTTCATGCCCAAGGGTGGAGCATTTTCACTCACCACTACACATGGTCATAGAAATGATAGTTTTTTTCTAATACTCTGAAGTCTGAACAATACCTTATTCTACGGTATATCAATCTTCGGAAACAAATACTTATTCTCACGTCGAATGTGGTCTCAGTGAAACAACTCTCTTTGTTCACGTCGAAGGTGGTCTCAGTGAAACAGCTCTCTTTGTTGCGAGTTTAAATGGTGTTTGTTTTGCAGGTGTAGGTGCCGAAAAAGGTTAGCCTGCTTTTAAGCAATGGTTTTCAAATCTTTAGTATTCTTATATATCGGTATCATGATCTAACATAAGAAAGATACAAACTATATAAAAACATCAGGTTTGATCATTATGTTAGTATGTCTTGTGACCACTAACTATAAAACATGATAACAACTAGTATTAAGCCCCTTCGCGTTGTGGTGGGGGTGTAAAACCATGACAAATAGCACCAATGCCATAGCACCGCCAACGACCATCAACATTGAAGTTGCGACGTGTTAATGCGAAGAAATTAGACCGAAATATAAAACATAGAAAATAATAACTAAGTCGATTAGGACCAGCGCGTCACGATGAACCTATCAAACGGGAAAAAATAGACAGCCCTAAAAACGTTGAACCACACACGCACGTTGCGTAATATTAACTCGCAAAATTTAGAATGAATCGTAAAACAAACCATAAAAACGTTGAACCACACACAAACGTTGCGTCGTGTTAACTTACAAAATTTATAAAAAGACGTAAAACAAACATTTTGCAAATTATGAAAAGTGTAGGGCACCAAAGTTGAAAGTAAAAAAAGTTGTGAGGTTAAATTTGTAAAGATAGAAAGCTTTGGGTTAAAAGTAAAAAACCAAAGTAGCTTTGGGTTAAAAGTGTAATTATATAATTTTTTTTTTGAAAAACTCCTTAAACATAGAATACAACTTAACTATGCACCACAATGTTGTTAATTTATAATGGGGTAATAAGCTTACTTTTTGTTACAACCTTCATTTTTTATTTTCCCATAAACTAATATAAGCATGTATGATTTGGTTATGGTTGGGCTAATTAAATGCAGCTAGATTTTAATCCATACCGCAAAATGAAAATGAAGCATTGATTTCAAAATGAGTCTAGTGCGGTAGCTTAATACAAGAAAATCGTCATTAAAAAAAAACAGTTTCTAGTTATGATTAGATATTTCAGTTAAACTAGCAATAAGACCCGCGCGCGTTGCGGCGCGGTTACCTCGCAAACATCGAATGGATTAGTTCCAACGTGATGTGATGTGATGCGTTAATCATATGAAAACGCGCATTTTGACGTATCCGATTAAACTCAATGTAACCTATATAAGCATTGCGATTGGATCAAAACATAAAGAATCAAATTAATACCGTACAATCATAACGTATTATATGTGACCTGACTCATGCATAGAAAACGTAACGCATGTAACGGAAAAGTTGACACGTATAATTAAAATAGATTAATTACAGCTTTTGAAAAAAAGGGAAAAAAAGAAACCACAATTTGACTCTACTTTATTCGAAACAAAATTTACGAAACATTCATATAATAAGCACGAAAACATATTATATTTGACTTGACTCGTTTTCCAAAAAAAATTTACGTCGAAACATACACCAACTCGAATTTATACCGAAACGTATATAAATATGCGCACGTAAAAATGGTTTTATTAAACAAAACGTATTATATTTTACCTGACTCATTTCCAGACAAGTTTATGTCGAAAAGTAGAGCAAATTGAATTCATACCGGCAAATACATAAAAATATGCATGTAAAAAATAGTTTTTATTTTTTTTTAAGTAAAGGAGGTATAGGGGTAAACTCGAAACAAATTATTAGTAAAAAACTTAATAGGTTAAATACGTTCGTAAAATCGTGACAAGTAACACTAATGCTGTAACACCCCGAAATCGGGATTGGTAATTAAACCATGTTAATAATAATGAACAGGTAAAATACTGTAGGTGGTAAAGTGAACCCGGTGAATATTAGAATTTAAATAAATAAATCTAATATTTATTAAAAGGATGAGAAATACTTTGAGAAAGAAAAGTATATAAAAAAGGCCCGAGATTAACGGGACTTAAAATAAAACGGGTTATGAACAAGATAAAGTAGCTAGGAATAAATGACCTAGTTAGTCATAAGTCTTATAGTAATAAGAAAATTTGTTAAAACACACTATATGCAACTTGGTAAAGTATAGGGACCAAAGGTGACAAACTTGAAACAAGTTTGTATTAAATAAAACATTCAACACCAAAACACACACTTTAAGTGTGTGTTCTAGTCGAAAATTCCAGAGGAGCCAGGTAACTCCATGCTCAAACCCTAACTAGCAAAAATCAAGCAATTGGAAGGCTAAATCGGCTCCAAATCGAAATCCAAACTCAGAATAGTGATCACCTTCGTGAAGGGATCATAAGGTATGCCCAATTTTGCTATTTAGTTTTACCTTGAGTTCTAGGTGAAAACATGAAATCGAAATTTTAGCTTGCATGGTTAAAGTTTGGATGAAATTAGGAATGATTTTATGTCTAGGAGTAAACCCTAGTCGTTTATTTGTTGAATTGATGTTCCTAATTGTGAATTCATGATCACCCGATTATGTGCTAAATGGGTTTTGTAGAAACATGATGAACACTAGAATCATAATGGTTAAATTGTGTTAATAGAACTCCCTGAAGTTAGATTTGGGATTTAGATGTTGATTAGACACAAAAATCGTTTAATCTTGACTAAATAGTTAGTCATGAAACTTGATTTTTGATTTAGTGAAATTATGCCCACTAGGTGTTTGTTAAAATGCCTAAATTGAAGCTAAAATGTTGAAATTTCGTGTGAAAACATGCATTTGAATGAAATGGCAAATTAAGCGTAATATGAAATAATAAGGGTTCTAAACATCATATTGATTTAGACTTAACTGTGTAAATCATGTGATCAAAAGAAGTTAACTTTTGATAAGTTGAATTAACAAATGATGAAGTCGAATAGTAGTTTTGACTTAGAAAATACGTAAGGTGGAATAGTCGCGATTGTTAAAGACTAATCTAACCGCCTTGTGAATATTGAATAATAGTTTGGCGCTCAACAAGCTATGTGGAAGCTTGGGGAGAAAGCGGGTCAAACGAAACAAGAAAGAAGGAAAATGCGTTACTTGGATACAAGGTAAGTTATACTTACACCCCCTTTTTAATTACAATACACTTACTAGTGAATATTGATTGTGAATAATGTTAAGTAATTGAAATACGATGTTCCGGCATGATACAATGCAAGTCGGAATGAGTAAAGAGGTAAGAAACCATAACTTATGGTAAAAAGGGGTAAAATGGTAAATTAGTCGAGTGAGGACTAATAAATAACAAATTTTGAACATTACGTTATGGGTGAATTGTAACGAGTAAAAGTGGTTTAGTAATAATCCGGACACGAGTTGACTGATAGAATAAAAGATGTGAAAAGACATCATTTGGTATAAGTCATAGCGGGTCAAACAATTCAAGAAGTGTATTTAAGTAGTAAGGACTCATGGTGCTAACCAGAGTGGGTTCAAGGGGTGAAATGGTATCAAAAAAAAAATACCATCATATGAGGATAAATGATCATTTTGACTAAACGGGTCAAATGGTGTGCTAACACCATTTGACGATAATTACTGACGATCGCTTGTTTAGTTTTGGTGATTACAGGAAAGTAATATAAGGTTCGCGACGCTATTAATTAGTAAGTTAATAGCGAAAGGTATTTTAGACGGGTCAAAACTTTGACCCGAGCCAGGTATGTGCAAATATGATTATAGTTTAAAGTGTGAATTTGGTCAAACGTGTTATTAAAAGTCCTTCGTCGTAAAAGAATGGACTAAAATTGACCAAAATGCCTTTGAACGACCAATCGGGAAAATGATCCTAAAGGGTTGTTTAAAGGTAAGTTTAAGATCGAGTAGGTCTTTTATAGTATAAAAGTTTAAGGTACAAATCTTTTGGTTAAAAGCCTCAGAACAAGTCTTTGTGAAATTTCTAAACCAAGGATTAGAATACGGAACAAGTAGTTTATCATATTAAATCCACCACAAATATGGTTGTGGTGGAAAACAAGTAGAAACCATAGTATGGAAATAATGTGCAAGCAAAGGATGAGCAAAGTTAAATGTAAGGCGCTTAAATCCCTTAACGGGTCAATTAAATTGAAAATGTAGATTGCCGAATGCTTAAAAATTTAGAATTTTATTAGTATGAACGTTAAATTTTGATCCCATGTGATGGAGAATCAAATTACGGTCTCGTGGGAAAAAGAATCGCGTAAAACGGATGTGTAGATTGAAAGTTATGCATGTTTTCGTGAAAAGAATCGGAGCTGGAAAATGCAGCATCTGCTGCAAAACATTCTGCCCAGTGAGCTACCGTAAGTTACGGTGGCTACCGTAACTTACGGTAGAGGCTGAAGTGTTACGGTAGCTTTCTACTGCCTTACGGCAGACCAGTGTTGCCCAGTGACTACCGTAACTTACGGTGGCTACCGTAAGTTACGGTATAGCCCTGTCACTTTTGTTGAACTTAGCATATCTTAGTTAATCGAATCCGTTTTTGAGCGTAGTTCGATTAGGCTAATTTTCTAAGAACTCTAATACTAATATTTGTCAAAATTTCCAGTTTTTAGGTTTTGCAAGTACATGGATGATGATCAAGTCGATGCTTCAAGAACCGAACACAAATTTTGGATGCTTCCGCACTAATCTAATCTAGCTAAACTATCTTGTTTTGTAAACACTGCTGAATGACGAATGTTTCAATCCAGTTATTTGACTATGTTAAATACTATGATGAAGTATAACTTAGTTTACTAACTAAGTTTTTGTTAATTAGAAATTTTGTTTTACAAATACCGCATTTTTATGATTAAACAATGAAATTAAAAGACGAGTGTTACAAGTTGGTAATCAGAGCTCACGGTTAAAGAGTAAAGTGTGTTCGGTTCGAGGCTTGATCGTAGATCCGGTAAGTACAAGTATGTTAATGGTCTTGTATGATTAAAGTGTTGTGAACAACACATAGGGTATCGTGTAATACACGTTACACCAACGAAAACGATTAGTATAGTTAACAAAATCACGTGCAGTAAAAAGCCTTGTATTACAATACGTGCATTTATTAATGTTGAAATTACTAACTTTTGTAAATGCTTAGTTGAAGGATACTCGCATCTGAAGATGACGAGAGTTGAACGAATTGTGGATATGACGGTGGAACGTTCCGAGGTATGACAAGCAGAGCATACTCATCAAGGACCTAAATCGCGTGACGATCGCGAACAAAGTCAAAGGCATGGAAAGCCCATTAAGGGCAAGCATTATCAGGTGCACACTTTTAAATTTAATGGCACAAGTAGTAATATGCAACAAACATGTAGGGGATAACGGTTGCATCTATCTGATAAAACCTGAATAGGATATCTATTCAAGATGATGTTTCTAAGAGAAGTTTAATAGAAACATGCGTTATTCACGATAATGAATACCAAAACTATAATAGGAATAGTTCATATGAAAACTTGGACGGGGGGTAATTATCCAAGTGGAAAACTCTCAATATAATGCTATTGAGAAAAGTAGCGGTCACATTAACAAATGTGAATATATAATAGTTCGATAGAAAAGAAAAACATTTTATATGTTCAAATGTAAAACTAGTAAAAACTAATGATTGTAGTTTTGGCAATTAAATAAAGTTTTACTAAATGAAATCAGAGATATGAAATAAATAGAGGTATTACTCACATAGGGTGTGATGTGAAAGCTATAAAAAGGTCATGTGTATCATGTGCTGTTCGCTTACTCTGGCCAAGTAAGTAGTGGCATATGATACCATGAACTTCTTGTAGCGGACACATTTATGTCCAATGTAGTAAGGATAAGGTGAATGGGACGAATTAAAACAGTACCCATATGAATCAAACAAGTAAGATGTTTCATAGTAAACGTAAACGCAAGTCGGATGACTGGAGCGTATTACGCTAGAATAACGAGCCCGAGAGAAGGGACAAAGGTCAAAGTAAATGAAAATCCAGACCGACTAATATGAGCGTTAAGGTATAGGGATAAAAGTTTGACTGTCACAAGTAATGAAATTCATACGGACAAGTCAGACAAATTAAATAAAGAATAAGGGACTTGATTGAATAAAAGCGATGAGTTTCGCTAAGACGACCAAATAAACTAAAAATGAGTCTTAATACATACCGGGACGGTTGCTTTGATAATGACTTCGGTAAAATACCCGATAGATGGGTATGATTTTGAAAGTATGCGTAAACCAAGAGACGGGAACGCGAAATAGAAAGTCGAAAGACTCGGGTTATGAGTCATGACTAAACGACGATAAGAATTTATAAACAGAAATTTTGATAACTACGTTCAACTATTTTAAGATTGGACGGGTCGAATAAAGAATGAAGTTTGACATTCACAAGTGATGAAATTTCACGGAACAAGTCGAACAAGTTAAATTAAGAATAACGCTTGGTAACGTAGATAGGAAAAACGCAAATTAGCGAAACAAGAATGTTAAAAACATTAAGATAAGGAACCTAGGTAACGGTTCGTAAAGAAGTATAAGTAAGAACCGGGTAACGGTAAGCGCAGGATAAACCGACGTGTAAATAACATTAGAAGTCATAAAGTCGGAAAAGAATAAATTCGAAAGAAAACAAATGTAGCCTTAGACTACGGTCAATGTCAGATGAAATACAAAAGCGAAAATAAATGATTCTGAATATAAAAGGACACCTTGACACCATGAATATAAATATACAATTGAATAAAGACTCGGGTAAAAGATGATCTACGGGATCATCATAACCTACGGGATTGAAAGTAATGCTAAGGTCTACGGGACCAAGAAGACCTTTGGGGTCACAAATAGAAAGGAAAGAATTGTTGAGTCACACCTTAAAGAGGTAGAAATCCAAAGAGATAGTCTACGAGACTAAGTGAAGGAACCTACGGGTTATTTGGGTTAAGCGTGGGAACTAGTTGAAATTCCCCACATTAAATGATAATGGAAATGAACAAATCCTCGGAAGTAACATTCCTAGATATGAGAGAAAGACGTAAGGCAGAGAAAACGTAAACTAAAAATTTAGTTTTTAGTCAAAAGCAGCGTTCTAACAAACATAAATAGTATGAAGAGATTTGGAAAATCTTAAACACACATAAGGCCGGAGATGGCAAAATAGTATACCCGGATGAAGGGGTATGAAGTGACAGCGACTAATTAGTCTAGCCGGTAAAACTAATCAAAGTTAAGAAAACGTCATGACAAATACAAAGCGCTTGTTAATATAAGACAAGCGCGGGATAAGTATGTTAACAAACTTATGAGACTAAGTGATCGAGTGACGATTCGGTTAAAAAGGTGCGAAGGATAAAAATAAGGGGTGAAAGCCTCGGTCAGTGAGGGCTTCCACATAAAAGACACTGAAAGAATGAATATCATAAAAAAAACGAAACTTGGTTCGTTTGATTAAACTAATGAACTACGTAAATAAGGTTTCGGGGACGAAACCTCTTTAAGGGGGGTAGACTTGTAACACCCCGAAATCGGGATTGGTAATTAAACCATGTTAATAATAATGAACGGGTAAAATACTGTAGGTGGTAAAGTGAACCCGGTGAATATTAGAATTTAAATAAATAAATCTAATATTTATTAAAAGGATGAGAAATACTTTGAGAAAGCAAAGTATATAAAAAAAAGGCCCGAGATTAACGGGACTTATAATAAAACGGGTTATGAACAAGATAAAGTAACTAGGAATAAATGACCTAGTTAGTCATAAGTCTTATAGTAATAAGAAAATTTGTTAAAACACACTATATGCAACTTGGTAAAGTATAGGGACCAAAGGTGACAAACTTGAAACAAGTTTGTATTAAATAAAACATTCAACACCAAAACACACACTCTAAGTGTGTGTTCTGGTCGAAAATTCCAGAGGAGCCAGGGAACTCCATGCTCAAACCCTAACTAGCAAAAATCAAGCAATTGGAAGGCTAAATCGGCTCCAAATCGAAATCCAAACTCAGAATAGTGATCACCTTCGTGAAGGGATCATAAGGTATGCCCGATTTTGCTATTTAGTTTCACCTTGAGTTCTAGGTGAAAACATGAAAACGAAATTTTAGCTTGCATGGTTAAAGTTTGGATGAAATTAGGAATGATTTTATGTCTAGGAGTAAACCCTAGTCGTTTACTTGTTGAATTGATGTTCCTAATTGTGAATTCATGATCACCCGATTATGTGTTAAATGGGTTTTTGTAGAAACATGATGAACACTAGAATCATAATGGTTAGATTTGTAGAAACATGATGAACACTAGAAAAATAGACGCGTTGCGACAGACATGTTAAACGGGAAAAATGACGAAAAAATGTTGAACCCCACACGAACATTGCGGCGTGTTGACCCGCAAATTTAGAACGAAACGTAAAACGAAAAACTTACGAAAGATAAAAGTATGAGGGACTAAAGTTGAACATAAAAAAGTGTTTGTGTTAAATTGGAAAAGATGAAAAGTTTTGGGATAAAAGTAAAACATTCAAAATGGTTAAAATGTAGAAGATAAAAAATTTTGGATCAAAAATGAAAATCAATTTTTTTTTTTTGAAAAACACCCAATACAATATGTTGCTTATTTATAGTGTTGTAATATGTTGCTTATTTATAGTGTTGTAATGTTCATCTCTAGTATAAGAAATTATTGTATCTACTATACATAGAAACAAAAGTTGGTAGAACAATTGTCTTTTTAACAACGGTATCAATTAAGTGTATTTATTATTTGATTGTGAGTTATACTAGCATTAAATAGTGATTACATTTGTTTGTGGCTTTGATTTCTTCGTTATATCAATTAGAGTGATTAGGCTAAAGGGTGTGGGGGTTATGGTTGAGACATGAAAGACTATACCTTCATCTTCCCTAATATATCATGGTTTGCATGGATTAAACCATGACAACTATGGTCTCCCTTTCCATTTTTCAAATAATCATTTCCTTTTTCTTTAGACAAAGATAAATTAAAATAAATAAAGAGATAGTGGTTTGGGTCATGACCACACCCTTCGGGTAGTGGTTTTGAATTGTGGATTAGAGGTGGGTGAAATGACACTGACGTAGATGGTTATTTCATGACCACACCCTATAGCCTTATACATATACATAGACCACAAGATACAAATAAAGATGATAAGAAACAATTTAAAATTTCAAAAAAAAAAAAAAAGTAATCAAGTACTAGGTTGTAAATACTTGCAACTTTTAATAATGTTGATGTTTAAAGTACGGAGATGAGATTTGAACCATAAACAATACCTTTTGTTATGTGTATATGCTTTAAATGAATGTTTGGTTATATCAGTTACTTTTGTTCTCATTAACAATTCTCTATACACCTTGTAAACGTTTATGCAATTGTTTTTTCATAGACCGAAAAGGAGGTCATAAGCTTTTTAGAAGAACCACACACATCAATAATATTTTTATTGTTGTGTAATAACTAGAACCTATTAGCAATGTATAGAAGAGAATGAGAGAATGGGAGATGAATTTCTTATTGATATCACATACAAAATACATGAGCCACTATATATAGGCTATAACATTAATACAAACATAAATATGACATAGGAGTTAGAAATGTGGATAGTCACTAATAATGGATGCATTCATAACACTCCCCCTTGACTATCCACATGATAATATACTATTCTTTAATACGCTTGGTGATACTGCCTCGTTAAAAACCTTGCTAGGAAAACCCAGTGGGACAAAACCTCAGCTAAGGGAAAAAGAGTGCAGCGCGTATTGTCTACCCCTAATACTTCTGGATCAGGTATGTTGCCTCATTAAAGAAAAAGAGTACATACACTGTGTATATTATGGGTACGTTACTCCCCCTCAATTTTACTTGTATATCTTGATGATGTTGAATCCAATCTTCTGTGACAATTGCTTGACTTGACATTTAGCGTAGTCTTCTTTGATTTGGATGTTGTTGTCTACATTGTCTTCATACAGTATAGCTTGAGCTTCGCTTGATCAACTCTAATCTACATACTTCTTAAATATGCTGAAATCTTCGACCTTCATAACTTGTATCTGGATTGAGATCGAACTCTATGCGACTCTAATATATATCAATCATAACCCAGGACGCCATATTGTTCTTGTGGAACTATCCCGTGTCTCGAGTTTGTAAATATGTCAAATAATTATTTAATGCGCTTTATAATTTTGGCTCATTAAAAACCATGCCAGGAAAACCCAATGGGACAAAACCGTAGCTAAGGGAAAAGAGTGCACTACGCATTATACATAATTAACAACATGATTTATGATGATGTTAAATTAGTACTTCGGGACCTATAAGATAAACTGATACTACTGGATCAGTTATGTTGTCTCGTTAAAAACCTTACCAAGAAAAACCCAATGGGAAAAACTTAGTGAAGGGAAAAAGAGTGCAACATTTGAGATTAGAACTGTAATCTTACCAATACAACATAATATCAGATGTCGTCTTGTTTGCAAGATACGTCAATGTTGTGATCGCAATTAAGTATGGTACTTCTTGACTAAGTAGTTCAACATCCTTTTCTTGGGGTTGATAAGAATATTTTTTTCTATGTCAAGCGATCAGAAAATCGTTCATGTACTCAACGGATGATCTTTTTTTTTTTTTTTTTTTTGAACGGCTAATTTGGATCACTGACGGACCACTGGAGTATCATCGTGCCACCAGCAGAACCACCCGATCATATCCATTCCCATTAGGCATAATGCCTATACACCATTAGGCATAATGCCTATACACCAATTCAGGGGTGAAATGGTATAAAAAAAAAAAATACCATCATATGAGGATAAATGATCATTTGACTAAACGGGTCAAATGGTGTGCTAACACCATTTGACGATAATTACTGACGATCGCTTGTTTAGTTTTGGTGATTACAGGAAAGTAATATAAGGTTCGCGACGCTATTAATTAGTAAGTTAATAGCGAAAGGTATTTTAGACGGGTCAAAACTTTGACCCGAGCCAGGTATGTGCAAATATGATTATAGTTTAAAGTGTGAATTTGGTCAAACGTGTTATTAAAAGTCCTTCGTCGTAAAAGAATGGACTAAAATTGACCAAAATGCCTTTGAACGGCCAATCGGGAAAATGATCCTAAAGGGTTGTTTAAAGGTAAGTTTAAGATCGAGTAGGTCTTTTATAGTATAAAAGTTTAAGGTACAAATCTTTTGGTTAAAAGCCTCAGAACAAGTCTTTGTGAAATTTCTAAACCAAGGATTAGAATACGGAACAAGTAGTTTATCATATTAAATCCACCACAAATATGGTTGTGGTGGAAAACAAGTAGAAACCATAGTATGGAAATAATGTGCAAGCAAAGGATGAGCAAAGTTAAATGTAAGGCGCTTAAATCCCTTAACGGGTCAATTAAATTGAAAATGTAGATTTCCGAATGCTTAAAAATTTAGAATTTTATTAGTATGAACGTTAAATTTTGATCCCATGTGATGGAGAATCAAATTACGGTCTCGTAGGAAAAAGAATCGCGTAAAACGGATGTGTAGATTGAAAGTTATGCATGTTTTCGTGAAAAGAATCGGAGCTGGAAAATGCAGCATCTGCTGCAAATCATTCTGCCCAGTGAGCTACCGTAAGTTATGGTGGCTACCATAACTTACGGTAGAGGCTGAAGTGTTACGGTAGCTTTCTACTGCCTTACGGCAGACCAATGTTGCCCAGTGACTACCGTAACTTACGGTGGCTACCGTAAGTTACGGTAGAGCCCTGTCACTTTTGTTGAACTTAGGATATCTTAGTTAATCGAATCCGTTTTTGAGCGTAGTTCGATTAGGCTAATTTTCTAAGAACTCTAATACTAATATTTGTCAAAATTTCCAGTTTTTAGGTATTGCAAGTACATGGATGATGATCAAGTCGATGCTTCAAGAACCGAACACAAATTTTGGATGCTTCCGCACTAATCTAATCTAGCTAAACTATGTTGTTTTGTAAACACTGCTGAATGACGAATGTTTCAATCCAGTTATTTGACTATGTTAAATACTATGATGAAGTATAACTTAGTTTACTAACTAAGTTTTTGTTAATTAGAAATTTTGTTTTACAAATACCGCATTTTTATGATTAAACAATGAAATTAAAAGACGAGTGTTACAAGTTGGTAATCAGAGCTCACGGTTAAAGAGTAAAGTGTGTTCGGTTCGAGGCTTGATCGCAGATCCGGTAAGTACAAGTATGTTAATGGTCTAGTATGATTAAAGTGTTGTGAACAACACATAGGGTATCGTGTAATACACGTTACACCAACGAAAACGATTAGTATAGTTAACGAAATCACGTGCAGTAAAATACCTTGTATTACAATACGTGCATTTATTAATGTTGAAATTACTAACTTTTGTAAATGCTTAGTTGAAGGATACTCGCATCTGAAGATGACGAGAGTTGAACGAATTGTGGATATGACGGTGGAACGGTCCGAGGTATGACAAGCAGAGCATACTCATCAAGGACCTAAATCACGGGACGATCACGAACAAAGTCAAAGGCATGGAAAGCTCATTAAGGGCAAGCATTATCAGGTGCACACTTTTAAATTTAATGGCACAAGTAGTAATATGCAACAAACATGTAGGGGATAACGGTTGCATATATCTGATAAAACCTGAACAGGATATCTATTCAAGATGATGTTTCTAAGAGAAGTTTAATAGAAACATGCGTTATTCACGATAATGAATACCAAAACTATAATAGGAATAGTTCATATGAAAACATGGACGGGGGGTAATTATCCAAGTGGAAAACTCTCAATATAATGCTATTGAGAAAAGTAGCGGTCACATTAACAAATGTGATTATATAATAGTTCGATAGTGTAACAACCCTCATTAAAAGTCCTAATTATTTTATTATTTTATCCAATAGGAAACCCTAATTGAGACACCCAAGTGATTCTGCACAAACCCTACAAATTTCAGACCAATCAGAATCAGAATCAGGGCCCCTAAAACTCAGGGGGGGGGGGTATTCCCTACTCAACGATTATCCTTATAAGTTATTATAAAAATTGAATTTAATCAAACCGTCAACTCAGCAGGCCTAGTCCCAAACTTGGCAACCCTATGACCATTAGGTGTCCCTTGCGCACCGTAAGGGTTATAGTGTTACGGTGCGCAAGGGGTGACAAATTTTGGGTATAAATAGAGGGTCGTGGGACTTGATTTCTGGAATTTGAGTGACGAACCAATTCGTAATACGCTCCGAGATATCTTCTGTTTACCACAATTAACACACACGAATCGCTAATTAGTATAGCGGGGTGCTGCCGCAAACAGGGTATTAACTCGATCGCTGCTACGATTCAATGTCCGATCGATTGAAACTATCCGATGGATGTTTTAGTACTATCCTTTGTCATTCGTTGTGAATCCAATGGATGTTTAAGTAATTATACTTTGTCATTCGTTGTGAATCCGATGGATGTTTAAGTGATTGCACTTTGTCATTCGTTGTGAGGGTTTTTATCTCGTGAGTTATCGTAAATGCTGTATTAGTTATTTACCTAGTTCGTGTGCACTAGGTTACAAGGCTAATCAGTAGACTAAACTTTGGCCATAGAAATCTGCAATGTGAGTCCATTCTCTTTTCTCACAGTTTTTATCACCTTTTTGTGATACAATTATATTTACAAATGCTTTCTAAAATCCTAAATGGTTACCAGTTATACTTACAGTGGTTAAATTTTATATTCTATAATAACTGCCGGTATGGGAGGTTTTATACATCATTTGATCCTCGTTACTATTAGCCAGAAAGTAGCCAATAGTAGCATGACCACAATCACAGTAGGAATTATGCCACAGTAGCCATAGCTTATAACTAATATTATTTTTACATTAAATCGTTAATAAATTTAATGTATGTTTGAAATAAATCTAAAAAGTGTATACCATAATAAAATAGTCAAGTATAATGTATTCTACTATACGAAGATTATATTGTTAGTCACGTTAATATATCAAATAATGATATTACAATTATTTAATTAACATATTATATTTGATAAGTAATAGTAGTTTGACATAAAATGATATATGTCATTTTCTGGATTAAATGGTTTTGTGCCATAAGTAATATATTTGACAAAGTAATGTCACGGGACACAAATAAGTCCAGAGTCACTAGTTGAGAGAATGATCAACAGTGACATGACCAAAAGACACTAGTTGAGAGAATGATCAACAGTGTTATGACTAGAATTACTAGTTGAGAGAATGATCAACAGTAATATGACCTGAGTCACTAGTTGAAAGAATGATCAACAGTGATATGATCACCGTCACAGGAATCGCCTTGTGACAGATAAATTGAATAATAGTAAAATATAATTACTTGATAAATTCACTATTGGACGAAAGTGAGCCAATGAGTGATATGACTATTGTCACATCGGAACTACCACCATGTGACAAATACTGATTGAGTTGGGTAAATATAAACAAATATAACAACCTTAATGCTGTAAGGTATAACAATATATTTTATAAAAATGGAATGAACTCACTCAGTATTTCCGCTGACAAAACCTTTTTCAAACATATTTCAGGTAATTACAGTAGATTGGAGTAAGAGTTGGATACGGCACTGAAAGGCTTCAAGAAGTGGCTTATTTTATTAATTAAATCAAATTAAGAAATATTGTTTTATGTAATCAAATTTATCCTTATTAAAGCTACCTTTGTAAAACATGGGTTTATCCCATTTATTTAATAAATAAAATCCGGTGTTTTCTAAACTCTGATATTTTTCCTAACTCACGGTCCTGATGAAATTTCCGCTGTAATATTTTATTTTATAAAAATAATCACCGGTACCACGGGCTGTTCGCGGCTTCCGATTCCGTCCAGGGTGGGTCGGGGGCCGTGACAGAAGGTGGTATCAGAGCCACTTGTTTAAGCTATTTAGGTGTTCTTTTAATACCTAAACAATAAAGTTAGGAAACTGATACAAATTTATATATGTGTTATATATGAATATATATATGTCGATATGCACATATAATATCCTGGAAGTATTGTTTTGTTTTAATTATTCTGTGATATTAATAAGTGAAAATGTTTGCAATTCAGATGTCGAATGAAGTACCACATAATCCAGAAGTTCATGCTAATAATGAAAATCCTTTGGATAAAAATGCTATAGAAAATCTAATAGCTCAAGGAATAGCTAATGCTTTACCTTTAATAATTAAAGCTGTTAAAAACCCCGTAGAACCCACCAAAGTTGTGAGTAGCAAGCATACTCATGACGACTGTTTCAGCCATAGTGTCAATGGAGGTAATGATGATATTATCAAAACCCCATTTCCCAAGAAAAAGAAGGCGATGACTCTCGGGTGTACCTACAAAGAATTTCTAGCTTGTAAACCAACTGAGTTCGCAGGCAGTGAAGGCGCCACGGCTGCTCTGCGATGGTTGGAAAAGACGGAAGCTGTTCTTACAATCAGCAAATGTGTCGAAGAAGATAAGGTGATGTATGCATCTAACCTCTTTAAGGAAGAAGCCTTAGAATGGTGGAATACAATTCTTCAGGCAAAAGGAAGTGACATGGCTTATGCCATGAATTGGGAAAAATTCAAGGAAATGGTAGAAAGGAAATTTTGTCCCCCTTATGAAAAGGAACGAATGGCTAACAAGTTCCTAAATCATAAAATGATAGATGTAAATTGTCGTGAATATACGACAACGTTCTTCGAATATGCAAGAATGGTACCAACTCTGGCTTCGCCAGAACCCGTACTAATTTCTCGTTATATTTGGGGATTAATTAGCGAAATCCGAGACATAGTTAAGGCCACTAGACCACAGACTATTGAAGAAGCAGTCGAACTAGCTAACATGTTGACAGATGGACTAATTCGCACAAGAGAAGAAAACAAGAAGAAAGAGTTAGCCCAGAAAATTTCCCAAGAATTCTACAAGAAGACAGGAACTGAACCATCATTGGAGCAACCTATCTGCGGAAACTGTAACAAAAAGCATTCAGGAAGATGCCGTTTTAGGAGAACACCCTACTGTAACTTCTGCAAGATGACCGGGCATATAGAGGAAGAGTGTAGAAGGAAAACTAATGTTTGTTTCAATTGCGGAGAAACAGGACACATCAAACCATATTGCCCGAAACTGACCAAAGCACCCGACAACAAGGCCAGAACTGCAGACGGAGCTAAGAAAAACGCGCGAGCATTCGTACTTACTACGCAAGAAGCAGAAATGATTCCAGACGTAATCGCTGATATGTAATATCTAAGTTAAGTTATTATTTAAACCTAATATAAATAGAAGTTTTTAAATAAATACATTCTCTCAAGTACTTCATCTATTCAAAAACCATAACAGACTTGTTTGGTCTTCACTTTCATTGAATCATTTAAATTGGCTACGACACCTTGTGGTGGCGTTTTCCTTAATTTGAAGCTTGCGCTAATCTCATTTTCATACCTGATATACGGATTTATTTATTCAATTTTTGATTGATTCATTATCTTAAACAATCTTAATACAATTATGTGTTAAGATAAGAGTACACAAATTCATATTATATTCCGGTGCACCTCTTAACGTTTCTTTCATCATTTATCGAAAATTCTATAATAGTCATTTTGGTCTTTTCATTATCATCCTATTCGAAATGATTATCTAAATTTACTTCATTAAAAATTTCAGTTGATTACAAACACGGTGAATTTGTTCGGTCACCGTAATTATTGAGCTATTTCAATCATTTCGACACCTTGCGGCGTCGTTATAAACTTGTAGCTTGGGCTAATCATAAGCATACGAATCATTTACAACCACGTATGTCTTTCATTTGACTCGTTATTAAAAATAGTCTTAATGCAATTATGTATTAAGACAATGATACACTAAACTCTGTTGTATTTCGGTGTATCCTTGCAAATTCAATAATGTCAACACACTGATTTTTCTCTTGTTATGATTCGATAGTTGACAATCATTTTCGTGCTTTTATTTCATTTTTGAGCTTGTTGATTCTGAGTCTTCCTCAGTTGCCAATCAAAGTAAGTTTTCTTTTGACAATGAATTTTATTCTAAAAAGTCATTCACAAAATTTTAACATTCGATTTAGACATCTATTTGATCATATATCTTTTGGCTTGAACCTAGTCACATTGGAAATTATATCATTTCATCTCATTCGTTTGACATCGATTTCTTGAAATAATTCAGTTGAACCATTGAGTCCTATTTACTATATAACTCGTATTCACAAAATTCGATATTTAAATTCTGTGTCATCTACCTTAAATATTGTTTTTGGTAACTAAAATATGACATAAGTCTAAAAGAAATATCATAACCTAAATACACTTGGGAGCTGGAAGCTGAGATGAAGAAAAAGTATTCCTACTTATTCCAGTAAATCTCGAGGACGAGATTTTTATTAAGGTGGGGAGAATGTAACAACCCTCATTAAAAGTCCTAATTATTTTATTATTTTATCCAATAGGAAACCCTAATTGAGACACCCAAGTGATTCTGCACAAACCCTACAAATTTCAGAACAATCAGAATCAGAATCAGGGCCCCTAAAACTCAGGGGGGGTATTCCCTACTCAACGATTATCCTTATAAGTTATTATAAAAATCGAATTTAATCAAACCGTCAACTCAGTAGGCCTAGTCCCAAACTTGGCAACCCTATGACCATTAGGTGTCCCTTGCGCACCGTAAGGGTTATAGTGTTACGGTGCGCAAGGGGTGACAAATTTTGGGTATAAATAGAGGGTCGTGGGACTTGATTTCTGGAATTTGAGCGACGAACCAATTCGTAATACGCTCCGAGATATCTTCTGTTTACCACAATTAACACACACGAATCACTAATTAGTATAGCGGGGTGCTGCCGCAAACAGGGTATTAACTCGATCGCTGCTACGATTCAATGTCCGATCGATTGAAACTATCCGATGGATGTTTTAGTACTATCCTTTGTCATTCGTTGTGAATCCAATGGATGTTTAAGTAATTATACTTTGTCATTCGTTGTGAATCCGATGGATGTTTAAGTGATTGCACTTTATCATTCGTTGTGAGGGTTTTTATCTCGTGAGTTATCGTAAATGCTGTATTAGTTATTTACCTAGTTCGTGTGCACTAGGTTACAAGGCTAATCAGTAGACTAAACTTTGGCCGTAGAAATCTGCAATGTGAGTCCATTCTCTTTTCTCACAGTTTTTATCACCTTTTTGTGATACAATTATATTTACAAATGCTTTCTAAAATCCTAAATGGTTACCAGTTATACTTACAGTGATTAAATTTTATATTCTATAATAACTGCCGGTATGGGAGGTTTTATACATCATTTGATCCTCGTTACTATTAGCCAGAAAGTAGCCAATAGTAGCATGACCACAATCACAGTAGGAATTATGCCACAGTAGCCATAGCTTATAACTAATATTATTTTAACATTAAATCGTTAATAAATTTAATGTATGTTTGAAATAAATCTAAAAAGTGTATACCATAATAAAATAGTCAAGTATAATGTATTCTACTATACGAAGATTATATTGTTAGTCACGTTAATATATCAAATAATGATATTACAATTATTTAATTAACATATTATATTTGATAAGTAATAGTAGTTTGACATAAAATGATATATGTCATTTTCTGGATTAAATGGTTTTGTGCCATAAGTAATATATTTGACAAAGTAATGTCACGGGACACAAATAAGTCCAGAGTCACTAGTTGAGAGAATGATCAACAGTGATATGACCAAAAGACACTAGTTGAGAGAATGATCAACAGTGTTATGACTAGAATTACTAGTTGAGAGAATGATCAACAGTAATATGACCTGAGTCACTAGTTGAAAGAATGATCAACAGTGATATGATCACCGTCACAGGAATCGCCTAGTGACAGATAAATTGAATAATAGTAAAATATAATTACTTGATAAATTCACTATTGGACGAAAGTGAGCCAATGAGTGATATGACTATTGTCACATCGGAACTACCACCATGTGACAAATACTGATTGAGTTGGGTAAATATAAACAAATATAACAACCTTAATGTTGTAAAAAATGGAATGAACTCACTCAGTATTTCCGCTGACAAAACCATTTTCAAACATATTTCAGGTAATTACTGTAACAACCCTCATTAAAAGTCCTATTTATTTTATTATTTTATCCAATAGGAAACCCTAATTGAGACACCCAAGTGATTCTACGCAAACCCTAAAATTTTCAGAACAAACAGAATCAGGATCAGGGCCCCTAAAACTCAGGGGGGGGGGGGTATTTTCTATTAACGATTATCCATTTAATTCGTTGTCGAAATAGAATTTTAAGAAACTGTTGAATCAGCAGGCCTAGTACCAGACGTGGCCACCCTAGGGTGAAAACGTGTCCCTTGCGCACCGTAAGGGATTTGGGCTTACGGTGCGCAAGCCAAGTCAAATTTCGGGTATAAATAGAGGACATTGGCACTTGATTTCTGGTTTCATTACGACGTTCAAATTCGAACTGTACATCGAGTTATAGACGAAACAGTCACAAAATCACTAATTAGTATAGCGGGGTGCTGCTACGATGCCGGGTATTAACTCGATCGCTGCTACGATTCAATGTCCGATCGATAGAAACTATCCAATGGATGTTTAAGCGCTATCCTTTGTCATTAATTGTGATTCCGACAGGATGTTTGAGTACCACCCGAATTGGGGGAAAACTCTGTCCTTCGTTGTGAATCCGATGGATGTTTAAGTGATTGCACTTTGTCATTCGTTGTGAGGGTTTTAATCTCGTGAGTTATCGTAAATGCTGTATTAAGTTATCTACCTAGTTCGTGTGCACTAGGTTACAAGACTAATCAATAGGCTAAAGCTCTGCCTGTATAAATCTGCAATATATCAAGGCTTATCTGTAGACTAAACTTTGGCCGTATGAATCTGCATGATTATAATGTGAGTCATTCTCTTTTTATCAACTATTTTACAATACCTCAAATTATTTTCAAAAGTTATAATTACAGGGACTAAGTCGTGGATATCTTGAATCACTGGCTAGTGGGGTATTGTGCACATTACTAATTTTCTCCCAGTTAGGTTCATTGACCTACTAGGGATAATCATCACTATTTAGGTTCATTGACCTAATAGTGGTATGACCATCGTCACCATTATGACATGTCACCATTGTGACATGGCGCCAGATAAAAATAAGATAGAAGCCATTGTAATCGCTCTTATGCTGTAATTAATAACTATGCATCATTTTATGTAAATAGAATGATTCACTCAGTATTTCCCGCTGACAAAACCTTTTTTTAAAACACGTTTCAGGTAATTACAGTAGATTGGAGTAAGAGATGGATACGACACTGAAAGGCATCAAGAAGTGGCTTATTTATTAAATTAAATCAAATTAAGAAATATTGTTTTATGTAATTAAATTTATCTTTATTAAAGCTACCATTGTAAAACATGGGTTTATCCCATTTATTTAATAAATAAATTCGGTGTTTTCTAAACTCTGATATTTTTCCTAACTCACGGTCCTGATGAAATTTCCGCTGCAACGTTTTCAAAAATAATCACCGGTACCACTGGGCTGTTCGCGACTCCCGATTCCGTCCAGGGTGGGTCGGGGGCCGTGACAGAAGGTGGTATCAGAGCCACTGCTTCAAGCCTTTAGGTGTTGTAATAATAATACCTAAGTTTATATAAAAGAGTTAGGAGATTCCTATTAACTGGTAGCACACATGATAGCATTTAGACTTGAACTTAAGAAAAGATGCCTTAGTATCAGCTTCAAGATAAGCTAAGTACTTATGTGAATAAATTATGATGGGTTTTTGTATACCATAAGAATGGTAATTAGAATATTGCAAGATAGGATAAATAAGCAAGAATTAATAGTAATTATTGCTTATTGATATTACTTGGTCTAGAATAAGATATGTTATGGGAATATAAATTTCCCTAATTCTGGATAAAAGCCTAATAAAAGAGGTACTTTTGAAAAGATACTATTTATGGGAAATAGAACATTTTCTCCGGCAAGACTGGGTATGGTGTAGCAGACTCTCCAGTTTGTCCGGATATACTGAGGTTACCGCTCCGGCGCGAACTGGATAAGACGGGATATATAATATGTCAAACGAGTGACAAGATTTCCCTAAATAGTATTATGACCAGATATCTGACTGGCTTTTGGAAATATGAATCTGTTAAATACATTGACCTGATAGATGGTATGTTTATTTCAGCATGTGAAATATGTGATTATATAAATATGTATATCTATAAGAAATTCCAAAAAGTCAATTAGGAATAAAGCACAAGCATCTGTGTCTAAATTTCTTTATCAGGAATCTCTTTTCCGATATCAAACATTATTTCGTTTGATCATCTGTCTCGTAGCCCGTGTGATAAAATAAACAATGGAAACCCTTTAAGTTAAAACGCCATCAAAAGAATTTCTAAAGCATTACCATAAACTATTAACGCAAGTAAGAAGCAGATAAAGTTGTGATAATGTACAAGAAAACACATGAAAATTTAATTTTAAGTTCACAGAAGTTGAAGTATATCACACACAACTTTCAAGGCAAAATCTTTGGAAAAATATAAATTAGGCACGATGACACCAATGTTAATTCCGTCAGTAGAAGAACTACTAATAAAAAAGAAGCACTTTGCCACGTAATTCTACAAATAACATGAATCTTGCTAAGGTACACTAGAACAGGATTTCACAAGCATCTGTGCACAGTCTAATCGGAGTAAATATTATCACTGCAAAAGAAGTCACATACCTTTGCAAATTCCCTATTTCATTTTATTCAACATTCCCTGGTAATGTCACTTAATAACGGTTATCACCCGAAATTACAGATAAAGCTCTTAAATTTCTTTCGTTAAAATTCTGACTTCTGCATATAAAGAATTGACTTTTGTGTTCTATTTTCCCTAATGGTCATCAGAACCTGATGATTTCTTTCATAAATAGCAAATATTGATCTATTTCATTTCTTGGTAAATCCACACGTTACACATGCACTGTTTGTTGCGCATGTAGTTCGTTTGATTATGAAGACCACAGGAGGGCTTCATTCCGATTTGTTATTTATCCAAACTCAAATATCATTCCGCTTTTTGTACTATGAACCGCATTATTGCAAAACAATAACTCCTTGATATCGAGTCAAGGAATTTCTTGAAAAATTTAATTTTCTTTGACATACATAGTTTCTATTGTAACCATGTCCGAACTTTCTTATTAAAACTTGTTTTGTTTAAACCGAGTTCAATTATTTGAATTGCTCACATTACATATTCATTTCAAAATCCCATATGATGGATGGAAGCTATCATATTCAAAATAATCCCAACAAGTACTTCATTTGTTTTGAACCATAATCGGCTTGTTTAGTCTTCGACTTCATTGAATCATTTCTTTGATCACGATCACCTTGTACTGATGTTTTCACAAAATTTAAAGCTTGCACTAATCTCGTCTATATATATCATATACGGATTTAATTATTTATATATTTATAAAAACCATCTTAATACAAATCGTGTGCTAAGATAATAATACACAAATTCTTGTCATATTTCAGTCTTTCGTGATAATTATTTAACATCTTCAATTGAAAAACATTATATAAAATTTATTTTATATGGAAACTTACATAAGTGATTACCTAATTTACAAAATAGTATTACTATATTCTTGTTAAACCATTGAGGTAAAGAATTTATATTTTTATATAAATATGTAAAATTTATGTTGAAGTATACTCTCATTTAAGTTTACATTCAGTTATTTATTATTGATAATTAATATTAGTTTTATTATTAATAATAAATTAATAACAGAAGTGTTAATATTATTTTTAAGTACTAAAGGTTATTGTCAGGGGCAGATATTGAATAGCCTAGCCTTAGTTAGGCATGGACTGGCCACCTATGCTTAAACAATGCAGCACTAACCAATATCCAACCATGATAATGACTAGTTAATATATATAAATTAAGTTATCATAATTAATTAGTAAATTTTAATTATATATTTTATATATACTTTGTACTGTAAGAAGAAGACATATTTTCATAAAACAATACAAGAATTTAAGTTTATCACATGTTTTGTGGTAACTATGTACCGTAACACTCTAGCAAGAAAATTTCCATATAAGAATAATATGGTAGTCATCAATTACGTTGGGTTAGGAAAACATTGTACTATATAAGAATAGACCCGTTTTCACTTATTTATCACATTTGTAAATACATTTACAACGTTATATGGTTTCAAAATGAAAATAAGTAATCACATAGAATCGACCCATTAAGTGTTATATATTTACAAAATATTTCACAAATACTTTTGGACAATAAATATTTTTACACTTTATTTACAACTTTCATTTAACATTATAAATAATCATGAATTCTTTTACAAAATAATAATACTTTGTAATGTAATAACTTCATTGCGATATTTTGCAATATATATTACATAGTAAATATAAGTTATTACACATAGTATAGTAAAATACTAAAATAACATTTATTTAAAAGTGGTAACCATTTACATACAATAAGAATGCGTAATAAATAATATATATTACATAGTATTTATATTTAATATATAAGATACGGTTCAGACAAGTACACAAATAATATATATTACATTTGCTTTACAAATATAATATAAATTGGTTATGCCAAAACAAATTGTTCTTATTATATTTTGATCTCTATAACATAGTATGAAAAATATAGTCACTAATAGTGTACTATCACATTATTTCACAATTAAAACAATTTGGAACTCTAAATAATGATACACTAACTCTATTATCTTTTGGTGTATCTTTGCAATTCATTCATCTCAACACTTTGATTTTCTCATATCATAAATATTTGGAAAATCATTTTTCATGCTTTTATTTCATTTAGAACCTGTCAATTCTAAGTCTTCCTCAGTTGCCAATCAAAGTAAGCTTTCTTTTGACAAAGAATTTTTATTGATTCTAAAAGTCCTTCACATTCATTTTAAATATCTAATTGATCATATATCTTTTGGCTTGAACCTAGTCACCTTGGAAATTATATCATTTCATCTCATTCGTTTATCATCGATTTCTCGAACTAATTCAGTTGAATCATTGAATCCTACTTATGGTACAACTCGTATTCACAAAATTTGATATTTTAATTTCGTGTCATCTACCTTAATATTGTTTTTATTGACTAAAATATGACATAAATCTAAAAGAAATATCGTAACCCAAATCTCGAGGACGAGATTTTTATTAATCACCGGTACCACTAGGCTGTTCGCGACTCCCGATTCCGTCCAGGGTGGGTCGGGGGCCGTGACAATTACAGTAGATTGGAGTAAGAGTTGGATACGGCACTGAAAGGCTTCAAGAAGTGGCTTATTTTATTAATTAAATCAAATTAAGAAATATTGTTTTATGTAATCAAATTTATCCTTATTAAAGCTACCTTTGTAAAACATGGGTTTATCCCATTTATTTAATAAATAAAATCCGGTGTTTTCTAAACTCTGATATTTTTCCTAACTCACGGTCCTGATGAAATTTCCGCTGTAATATTTTATTTTATAAAAATAATCACCGGTACCACGGGCTGTTCGCGACTCCCGATTCCGTCCAGGGTGGGTCGGGGGCCGTGACAGATAGAAAAGAAAAACATTTTATATGTTCAAATGTAAAACTAGTAAAAACTAATGATTGTAGTTTTGGCAATTAAATAAAGTTTTACTAAATGAAATCAGAGATATGAAATAAATAGAGGTATTACTCACATAGGGTGTGATGTGAAAGCTATAAAAAGGTCATGTGTATCATGTGCTGATCGCTTACTCTGGCCAAGTAAGTAGTGGCATATGATACCATGAACTTCTTGTAGCGGACACATTTATGTCCAATGTAGTAAGGATAAGGTGAATGGGACGAATTAAAACAGTACCCAAATGAATCAAACAAGTAAGATGTTTGATAGTAAACGTAAACGCAAGTCGGATGACTGGAGCGTATTACGCTAGAATAACGAGCCCGAGAGAAGGGACAAAGGTCAAGGTAAATGAAAATACAGACCGACTAATATGAGCGTTAAGGTATAGGGATAAAAGTTTGACTGTCACAAGTAATGAAATTCATACGGACAAGTCAGACAAATTAAATAAAGAATAAGGGACTTGATTGAATAAAAGCGATGAGTTTCGCTAAGACGACCAAATAAACTAAAAATGAGTCTTAATACATACCGGGACGGTTGTTTTGATAATGACTTCGGTAAAATACCCGATAGATGGGTATGATTTTGAAAGTATGCGTAAACCAAGAGACGGGAACGCGAAATAGAAAGTCGAAAGACTCGGGTTATGAGTCATGACTAAACGACGATAAGAATTTGTAAACAGAAATTTTGATAACTACGTTCAACTATTTTAAGATTGGACGGGTCGAATAAAGAATGAAGTTTGACGTTCACAAGTGATGAAATTTCACATGAACAAGTCGAACAAGTTAAATTAAGAATAACGCTTGGTAAAGTAGATAGGAAAAACGCAAATTAGCGAAACAAGAATGTTAAAAACATTAAGATAAGGAACCTAGGTAACGGTTCGTAAAGAAGTATAAGTAAGAACCGGGTAACGGTAAGCCCAGGATAAACCGACGTGTAAATAACATTAGAAGTCATAAAGTCGGAAAAGAATAAATTCGAAAGAAAACAAATGTAGCCTTAGACTACGGTCAAGGTCAGATGAAATACAAAAGCGAAAATAAATGATTCTGAATATAAAAGGACACCTTGACACCATGAATATAAATATATAATTGAATAAAGACTCGGGTAAAAGATGATATACGGGATCATCATAACCTACGGGATTGAAAGTAATGCTAAGGTCTACGGGACCAAGAAGACCTTTGGGGTCACAAATAGAAAGGAAAGAATTGTTGAGTCACACCTTAAAGAGGTAGAAATCCAAAGAGATAGTCTACGAGACTAAGTGAAGGAACCTACGGGTTATTTGGGTTAAGCGTCGGAACTAGTTGAAATTCCCCGCATTAAATGATAATGGAAAGGAACAAATACTCGGAAGTAACATTCCTAGATATGAGAGAAAGACGTAAGGCAGAGAAAACGTAAACTAAAAATTTAGTTTTTAGTCAAAAGCAGCGTTCTAACAAACATAAATAGTATTAAGAGATTTGGAAAATCTTAAACACACATAAGGCCGGAGATGGCAAAATAGTATACCCGGATGAAGGGGTATGAAGTGACGGCGACTAATTAGTCTAGCCGGTAAAACTAATCAAAGTTAAGAAAACGTCCTGACAAATACAAATCGCTTGTTAATATAAGACAAGCGCGGGATAAGTATGTTAACAAACTGATGAGACTAAGTGATCGAGTGACGATTCGGTTAAAAAGGTGCGAAGGATAAAAATAAGGGGTGAAAGCCTCCGTCAGTGAGGGCTTCCACATAAAAGACACTGAAAGAATGAATATCATAAAAAAAACGAAACTTGGTTCGTTTGATTAAACTAATGAACTACGTAAATAAGGTTTCGGGGACGAAACCTCTTTAAGGGGGTAGACTTGTAACACCCCGAAATCGGGATTGGTAATTAAACCATGTTAATATTAATGAACGGGTAAAATACTGTAGGTGGTAAAGTGAACCCGGTGAATATTAGAATTTAAATAAATAAATCTAATATTTATTAAAAGGATGAGAAATACTTTGAGAAAGCAAAGTATATAAAAAAAAGGCCCGAGATTAACGGGACTTAAAATAAAACGGGTTATGAACAAGATAAAGTAACTAGGAATAAATGACCTAGTTAGTCATAAGTCTTATAGTAATAAGAAAATTTGTTAAAACACACTATATGCAACTTGGTAAAGTATAGGGACCAAAGGTGACAAACTTGAAACAAGTTTGTATTAAATAAAACATTCAACACCAAAACACACACTCTAAGTGTGTGTTCTGGTCGAAAATTCCAGAGGAGCCAGGGAACTCCATGCTCAAACCCTAACTAGCAAAAATCAAGCAATTGGAAGGCTAAATCGGCTCCAAATCGAAATCCAAACTCAGAATAGTGATCACCTTCGTGAAGGGATCATAAGGTATGCCCAATTTTGCTATTTAGTTTCACCTTGAGTTCTAGGTGAAAACATGAAAACGAAATTTTAGCTTGCATGGTTAAAGTTTGGATGAAATTAGGAATGATTTTATGTCTAGGAGTAAACCCTAGTCGTTTACTTGTTGAATTGATGTTCCTAATTGTGAATTCATGATCACCCGATTATGTGCTAAATGGGTTTTTGTAGAAACATGATGAACACTAGAATCATAATGGTTAGATTTGTAGAAACATGATGAACACTAGAAAAATAGACGCGTTGCGACAGACATGTTAAACGGGAAAAATGACAAAAAAATGTTGAACCCCACACGAACATTGCGGCGTGTTGACCCGCAAATTTAGAACGAAACGTAAAACGAAAAACTTACGAAAGATAAAAGTATGAGGGACTAAAGTTGAACATAAAAAAAGTGTTTGTGTTAAATTGGAAAAGATGAAAAGTTTTGGGTTAAAAGTAAAACATTCAAAATGGTTAAAATGTAGAAGATAAAAAATTTTGGATCAAAAATGAAAATCAATTTTTTTTTTGAAAAACACCCAATACAATAGGTACAACAATATATGCAACAATATGTTGCTTATTTATAGTGTGGTAATGTTCATCTCTAGTATAAGAAATTATTGTATCTACTATACATAGAAACAAAAGTTGGTAGAACAATTGTCTTTTAAACAACGGTATCAATTAAGTGTATTTATTATTTGATTGTGAGTTATACTAGCATTAAATAGTGATTACATTTGTTTGTGGCTTTGATTTCTTCGTTATATCAATTAGAGTGATTAGGCTAAAGGGTGTGGGGGTTATGGTTGAGACATGAAAGACTATACCTTCATCTTCCCTAATATATCATGGTTTGCATGTGTCACAACCCCCGATCCCTGTTCCCCGGGAACGGGCGGACGTGATCACAGAGTTTGGTGGTATCAGTTTTATTTAGTCTCGCAGCGGAATTTACATCAGGACCGTAGTTAGGAAATGATTATCAGAGTAAAACCACCATGCTTAATATTAATAAATACATGGGCAAAACCCAAGTTTCTTATTACAATACATTTATAGGGACAAACCCTATTTTATTTAATTTAAAACATTGTTTCTTAGATAACTTTTATAGCCACTTGTTTTCCAAGCCGTCAGTGCTCTCGAGCTGGCTTTATCCCAGTTGGCTTTCACATTGTGTTACCTGAAACATGTTTTAAAAATATTTTGTCAGCGGGAAATACTGGTGAGTGAATCCCAGTTTAATCAAGAGACATTTTATCAATTAACACAATATTGAGGGCGATCACATTGTTTATTTCTACCCAATTACTCAATCAGTACTTTCAATCCTTGACTTGTGGGTCATATTACGCATTGGCTAACTCGTTGTCCAATGGTAACGTACTGTCATCCGACTTATTACTCGCAAGTAATAATTTTGTATACAAAACCCCAAATACCGGCAGTAATGGAAGAACTACAAAGACTCACATACTGCTTAATCGCATTGTAAAGCATTTAAGGTTTTGTAAAAACTGTTAACAAAAAGAAGATTACTCACAAAAAGGTTTACATAAAAAGAGGATTACTCACATTGCTGTCTTAGGCTTTTCGTAAGGGTTTCCTGGATATAATCTATAATTTATACAAATGTACATTGGTTAGTACCATAACCCTCTGAAATTATTAATAATACCCTCCCCGAGACGGCATTCCAACAACTACGTCGGGCAGAACCACGACAGTTATTACGGAACCCTAAATCAATCGGACAGCGTAACTATTATGAAACCGGGGTTATAATATTTACAACAGAGCAGAACTTCGCTAATTAGGGGTATAGTACCGAACTATAATGCTTCTACTACAGATTTTGAGATTGAGAAATGAAATGTGAGCGACGGAAATCGAAAACTGATGTCTGCTATTTATAGTTGTGTAATCTGGTCTCCACGCGGCCCGCTTACGATAAGGCTAACCCTCAGGCGGCCCGCGTCCACCTATAGCTTTGACCAGTCAGCTAGTAGACTTGACACGATGTCGACACGTGTCGACCTCTGGTGCAATCGCGTGTCATGAGTCCGCGTGGCCCGCATTAGCATAAGCTGTAGTTCAAGCGGCCCGCATTGACTAAAGAAGTCAGCGAAGTCAAACTCTGGTCCTAATTCGGCCCACTTGATATGTTGGGGTGGGTCTAGGCGGCCCGCCTCAACTTATATTTCACATTTTTATTTTATTTTTATAAATTATAACATAATACGGGCTTGGTTTTTGCATACGGGGTGTAATATAAAACATATTGGAATAATTTAAGATATAATAGAGTGTCAGATATATTATGAGGGTGTCGGTTTTACCGAGGGTTGTTACAGCATGGATTAAACCATGGCAACTATGGTCTCCCATTCCATTTTTCAAATAATCATTTCCTTTTTCTTTAGACAAAGATAAATTAAAATAAATAAAGGGATAGTGGTTTGGGTCATGACCACACCCTTCGGGTAGTGGTTTTGAATTGTGGATTAGAGGTGGGTGAAATGACACTGACGTGGATGGTTATTTCATGACCACACCCTACAGCCTTATACATATACATAGACCACAAGACACAAATAAAGATGATAAGAAACAATTTAAAATTTCAAAAAAAAAAAAAAGTAATCAAGTACTAGGTTGTAAATACTTACAACTTTTAATAATGTTGATGTTTAAGTACGGAGATGAGATTTGAACCATAAACAATACCTTTTGTTATGTGTATATGCTTTAAATGAATGTGTGGTAATATCAGTTACTTTTGTTCTCGTTAACAATTCTCTATACACCTTGTAAACGTTTATGCAATTGTTTTTTCATAGACCGAAAAGGAGGTCATAAGCTTTTTAGAAGAACCACACACATCAATAATATTTTTATTTTATTTTTAACTTTAATTATGTTGATTAACTTGAGTACTCAGTTGAATTTAATGCATGAGAGAAATTATTATTTCACTTTTCATTAAAGAGTAAGGAAATTCGTATGATAAACTTGATAAAAAGGTAAGGGCTAGAAAAGAGAGAAATCTTAAACGAATATAACTTCTTAGACCATGTCTAGTGAGTTATTATGATAATGTCTTTTCTATGGGGTTATGTGACACGTGACATTAAGGTACTTCCTTTAAGATCAAGCCTCTCAATTTTCTTTACTCGCATTTTCACAATCATACCAACACCAGTTTTCTGAAGATCACGCCCAGAAGACAGTGTACGGGACATTATGAGGCGTGATCTTTGCCACTTCACGCCAATCACATTACCCACTACATAGTCTTGTATGTTTTAAGATATGAAACCCATAAATATGAAAGAAAACGTCATATTCGGCCTGGTGATTGGACAAATGGTCAGATGTGGTTAGTCCGACTCTCAACTCAAATTACTTAAAAAATTCCCCTAATTTTTCCCAAAATTTATTAACACTAGAATTACTTTTTATATGATGAACACTAGAATCATAATGGTTAGATTTGTAGAAACATGATGAACACTAGAAAAATAGACGCGTTGCGACAGACATGTTAAACGGGAAAAATGACAAAAAAATGTTGAACCCCACACGAACATTGCGGCGTGTTGACCCGCAAATTTAGAACGAAACGTAAAACGAAAAACTTACGAAAGATAAAAGTATGAGGGACTAAAGTTGAACATAAAAAAAGTGTTTGTGTTAAATTGGAAAAGATGAAAAGTTTTGGGTTAAAAGTAAAACATTCAAAATGGTTAAAATGTAGAAGATAAAAAATTTTGGATCAAAAATGAAAATCAATTTTTTTTTTGAAAAACACCCAATACAATAGGTACAACAATATATGCAACAATATGTTGCTTATTTATAGTGTGGTAATGTTCATCTCTAGTATAAGAAATTATTGTATCTACTATACATAGAAACAAAAGTTGGTAGAACAATTGTCTTTTAAACAACGGTATCAATTAAGTGTATTTATTATTTGATTGTGAGTTATACTAGCATTAAATAGTGATTACATTTGTTTGTGGCTTTGATTTCTTCGTTATATCAATTAGAGTGATTAGGCTAAAGGGTGTGGGGGTTATGGTTGAGACATGAAAGACTATACCTTCATCTTCCCTAATATATCATGGTTTGCATGTGTCACAACCCCCGATCCCTGTTCCCCGGGAACGGGCGGACGTGATCACAGAGTTTGGTGGTATCAGTTTTATTTAGTCTCGCAGCGGAATTTACATCAGGACCGTAGTTAGGAAATGATTATCAGAGTAAAACCACCATGCTTAATATTAATAAATACATGGGCAAAACCCAAGTTTCTTATTACAATACATTTATAGGGACAAACCCTATTTTATTTAATTTAAAACATTGTTTCTTAGATAACTTTTATAGCCACTTGTTTTCCAAGCCGTCAGTGCTCTCGAGCTGGCTTTATCCCAGTTGGCTTTCACATTGTGTTACCTGAAACATGTTTTAAAAATATTTTGTCAGCGGGAAATACTGGTGAGTGAATCCCAGTTTAATCAAGAGACATTTTATCAATTAACACAATATTGAGGGCGATCACATTGTTTATTTCTACCCAATTACTCAATCAGTACTTTCAATCCTTGACTTGTGGGTCATATTACGCATTGGCTAACTCGTTGTCCAATGGTAACGTACTGTCATCCGACTTATTACTCGCAAGTAATAATTTTGTATACAAAACCCCAAATACCGGCAGTAATGGAAGAACTACAAAGACTCACATACTGCTTAATCGCATTGTAAAGCATTTAAGGTTTTGTAAAAACTGTTAACAAAAAGAAGATTACTCACAAAAAGGTTTACATAAAAAGAGGATTACTCACATTGCTGTCTTAGGCTTTTCGTAAGGGTTTCCTGGATATAATCTATAATTTATACAAATGTACATTGGTTAGTACCATAACCCTCTGAAATTATTAATAATACCCTCCCCGAGACGGCATTCCAACAACTACGTCGGGCAGAACCACGACAGTTATTACGGAACCCTAAATCAATCGGACAGCGTAACTATTATGAAACCGGGGTTATAATATTTACAACAGAGCAGAACTTCGCTAATTAGGGGTATAGTACCGAACTATAATGCTTCTACTACAGATTTTGAGATTGAGAAATGAAATGTGAGCGACGGAAATCGAAAACTGATGTCTGCTATTTATAGTTGTGTAATCTGGTCTCCACGCGGCCCGCTTACGATAAGGCTAACCCTCAGGCGGCCCGCGTCCACCTATAGCTTTGACCAGTCAGCTAGTAGACTTGACACGATGTCGACACGTGTCGACCTCTGGTGCAATCGCGTGTCATGAGTCCGCGTGGCCCGCATTAGCATAAGCTGTAGTTCAAGCGGCCCGCATTGACTAAAGAAGTCAGCGAAGTCAAACTCTGGTCCTAATTCGGCCCACTTGATATGTTGGGGTGGGTCTAGGCGGCCCGCCTCAACTTATATTTCACATTTTTATTTTATTTTTATAAATTATAACATAATACGGGCTTGGTTTTTGCATACGGGGTGTAATATAAAACATATTGGAATAATTTAAGATATAATAGAGTGTCAGATATATTATGAGGGTGTCGGTTTTACCGAGGGTTGTTACAGCATGGATTAAACCATGGCAACTATGGTCTCCCATTCCATTTTTCAAATAATCATTTCCTTTTTCTTTAGACAAAGATAAATTAAAATAAATAAAGGGATAGTGGTTTGGGTCATGACCACACCCTTCGGGTAGTGGTTTTGAATTGTGGATTAGAGGTGGGTGAAATGACACTGACGTGGATGGTTATTTCATGACCACACCCTACAGCCTTATACATATACATAGACCACAAGACACAAATAAAGATGATAAGAAACAATTTAAAATTTCAAAAAAAAAAAAAAGTAATCAAGTACTAGGTTGTAAATACTTACAACTTTTAATAATGTTGATGTTTAAGTACGGAGATGAGATTTGAACCATAAACAATACCTTTTGTTATGTGTATATGCTTTAAATGAATGTGTGGTAATATCAGTTACTTTTGTTCTCGTTAACAATTCTCTATACACCTTGTAAACGTTTATGCAATTGTTTTTTCATAGACCGAAAAGGAGGTCATAAGCTTTTTAGAAGAACCACACACATCAATAATATTTTTATTTTATTTTTAACTTTAATTATGTTGATTAACTTGAGTACTCAGTTGAATTTAATGCATGAGAGAAATTATTATTTCACTTTTCATTAAAGAGTAAGGAAATTCGTATGATAAACTTGATAAAAAGGTAAGGGCTAGAAAAGAGAGAAATCTTAAACGAATATAACTTCTTAGACCATGTCTAGTGAGTTATTATGATAATGTCTTTTCTATGGGGTTATGTGACACGTGACATTAAGGTACTTCCTTTAAGATCAAGCCTCTCAATTTTCTTTACTCGCATTTTCACAATCATACCAACACCAGTTTTCTGAAGATCACGCCCAGAAGACAGTGTACGGGACATTATGAGGCGTGATCTTTGCCACTTCACGCCAATCACATTACCCACTACATAGTCTTGTATGTTTTAAGATATGAAACCCATAAATATGAAAGAAAACGTCATATTCGGCCTGGTGATTGGACAAATGGTCAGATGTGGTTAGTCCGACTCTCAACTCAAATTACTTAAAAAATTCCCCTAATTTTTCCCAAAATTTATTAACACTAGAATTACTTTTTATATGATGAACACTAGAATCATAATGGTTAGATTTGTAGAAACATGATGAACACTAGAAAAATAGACGCGTTGCGACAGACATGTTAAACGGGAAAAATGACAAAAAAATGTTGAACCCCACACGAACATTGCGGCGTGTTGACCCGCAAATTTAGAACGAAACGTAAAACGAAAAACTTACGAAAGATAAAAGTATGAGGGACTAAAGTTGAACATAAAAAAAGTGTTTGTGTTAAATTGGAAAAGATGAAAAGTTTTGGGTTAAAAGTAAAACATTCAAAATGGTTAAAATGTAGAAGATAAAAAATTTTGGATCAAAAATGAAAATCAATTTTTTTTTTGAAAAACACCCAATACAATAGGTACAACAATATATGCAACAATATGTTGCTTATTTATAGTGTGGTAATGTTCATCTCTAGTATAAGAAATTATTGTATCTACTATACATAGAAACAAAAGTTGGTAGAACAATTGTCTTTTAAACAACGGTATCAATTAAGTGTATTTATTATTTGATTGTGAGTTATACTAGCATTAAATAGTGATTACATTTGTTTGTGGCTTTGATTTCTTCGTTATATCAATTAGAGTGATTAGGCTAAAGGGTGTGGGGGTTATGGTTGAGACATGAAAGACTATACCTTCATCTTCCCTAATATATCATGGTTTGCATGTGTCACAACCCCCGATCCCTGTTCCCCGGGAACGGGCGGACGTGATCACAGAGTTTGGTGGTATCAGTTTTATTTAGTCTCGCAGCGGAATTTACATCAGGACCGTAGTTAGGAAATGATTATCAGAGTAAAACCACCATGCTTAATATTAATAAATACATGGGCAAAACCCAAGTTTCTTATTACAATACATTTATAGGGACAAACCCTATTTTATTTAATTTAAAACATTGTTTCTTAGATAACTTTTATAGCCACTTGTTTTCCAAGCCGTCAGTGCTCTCGAGCTGGCTTTATCCCAGTTGGCTTTCACATTGTGTTACCTGAAACATGTTTTAAAAATATTTTGTCAGCGGGAAATACTGGTGAGTGAATCCCAGTTTAATCAAGAGACATTTTATCAATTAACACAATATTGAGGGCGATCACATTGTTTATTTCTACCCAATTACTCAATCAGTACTTTCAATCCTTGACTTGTGGGTCATATTACGCATTGGCTAACTCGTTGTCCAATGGTAACGTACTGTCATCCGACTTATTACTCGCAAGTAATAATTTTGTATACAAAACCCCAAATACCGGCAGTAATGGAAGAACTACAAAGACTCACATACTGCTTAATCGCATTGTAAAGCATTTAAGGTTTTGTAAAAACTGTTAACAAAAAGAAGATTACTCACAAAAAGGTTTACATAAAAAGAGGATTACTCACATTGCTGTCTTAGGCTTTTCGTAAGGGTTTCCTGGATATAATCTATAATTTATACAAATGTACATTGGTTAGTACCATAACCCTCTGAAATTATTAATAATACCCTCCCCGAGACGGCATTCCAACAACTACGTCGGGCAGAACCACGACAGTTATTACGGAACCCTAAATCAATCGGACAGCGTAACTATTATGAAACCGGGGTTATAATATTTACAACAGAGCAGAACTTCGCTAATTAGGGGTATAGTACCGAACTATAATGCTTCTACTACAGATTTTGAGATTGAGAAATGAAATGTGAGCGACGGAAATCGAAAACTGATGTCTGCTATTTATAGTTGTGTAATCTGGTCTCCACGCGGCCCGCTTACGATAAGGCTAACCCTCAGGCGGCCCGCGTCCACCTATAGCTTTGACCAGTCAGCTAGTAGACTTGACACGATGTCGACACGTGTCGACCTCTGGTGCAATCGCGTGTCATGAGTCCGCGTGGCCCGCATTA
Organism: Helianthus tuberosus; assembly: GCA_030545235.1. Lineage (NCBI taxonomy): Eukaryota > Viridiplantae > Streptophyta > Magnoliopsida > Asterales > Asteraceae > Helianthus > Helianthus tuberosus. The sequence goes on from CM060395.1 coordinate 32,258,531, forward strand.
GCATAAGCTGTAGTTCAAGCGGCCCGCATTGACTAAAGAAGTCAGCGAAGTCAAACTCTGGTCCTAATTCGGCCCACTTGATATGTTGGGGTGGGTCTAGGCGGCCCGCCTCAACTTATATTTCACATTTTTATTTTATTTTTATAAATTATAACATAATACGGGCTTGGTTTTTGCATACGGGGTGTAATATAAAACATATTGGAATAATTTAAGATATAATAGAGTGTCAGATATATTATGAGGGTGTCGGTTTTACCGAGGGTTGTTACAGCATGGATTAAACCATGGCAACTATGGTCTCCCATTCCATTTTTCAAATAATCATTTCCTTTTTCTTTAGACAAAGATAAATTAAAATAAATAAAGGGATAGTGGTTTGGGTCATGACCACACCCTTCGGGTAGTGGTTTTGAATTGTGGATTAGAGGTGGGTGAAATGACACTGACGTGGATGGTTATTTCATGACCACACCCTACAGCCTTATACATATACATAGACCACAAGACACAAATAAAGATGATAAGAAACAATTTAAAATTTCAAAAAAAAAAAAAAGTAATCAAGTACTAGGTTGTAAATACTTACAACTTTTAATAATGTTGATGTTTAAGTACGGAGATGAGATTTGAACCATAAACAATACCTTTTGTTATGTGTATATGCTTTAAATGAATGTGTGGTAATATCAGTTACTTTTGTTCTCGTTAACAATTCTCTATACACCTTGTAAACGTTTATGCAATTGTTTTTTCATAGACCGAAAAGGAGGTCATAAGCTTTTTAGAAGAACCACACACATCAATAATATTTTTATTTTATTTTTAACTTTAATTATGTTGATTAACTTGAGTACTCAGTTGAATTTAATGCATGAGAGAAATTATTATTTCACTTTTCATTAAAGAGTAAGGAAATTCGTATGATAAACTTGATAAAAAGGTAAGGGCTAGAAAAGAGAGAAATCTTAAACGAATATAACTTCTTAGACCATGTCTAGTGAGTTATTATGATAATGTCTTTTCTATGGGGTTATGTGACACGTGACATTAAGGTACTTCCTTTAAGATCAAGCCTCTCAATTTTCTTTACTCGCATTTTCACAATCATACCAACACCAGTTTTCTGAAGATCACGCCCAGAAGACAGTGTACGGGACATTATGAGGCGTGATCTTTGCCACTTCACGCCAATCACATTACCCACTACATAGTCTTGTATGTTTTAAGATATGAAACCCATAAATATGAAAGAAAACGTCATATTCGGCCTGGTGATTGGACAAATGGTCAGATGTGGTTAGTCCGACTCTCAACTCAAATTACTTAAAAAATTCCCCTAATTTTTCCCAAAATTTATTAACACTAGAATTACTTTTTATATGATGAACACTAGAATCATAATGGTTAGATTTGTAGAAACATGATGAACACTAGAAAAATAGACGCGTTGCGACAGACATGTTAAACGGGAAAAATGACAAAAAAATGTTGAACCCCACACGAACATTGCGGCGTGTTGACCCGCAAATTTAGAACGAAACGTAAAACGAAAAACTTACGAAAGATAAAAGTATGAGGGACTAAAGTTGAACATAAAAAAAGTGTTTGTGTTAAATTGGAAAAGATGAAAAGTTTTGGGTTAAAAGTAAAACATTCAAAATGGTTAAAATGTAGAAGATAAAAAATTTTGGATCAAAAATGAAAATCAATTTTTTTTTTGAAAAACACCCAATACAATAGGTACAACAATATATGCAACAATATGTTGCTTATTTATAGTGTGGTAATGTTCATCTCTAGTATAAGAAATTATTGTATCTACTATACATAGAAACAAAAGTTGGTAGAACAATTGTCTTTTAAACAACGGTATCAATTAAGTGTATTTATTATTTGATTGTGAGTTATACTAGCATTAAATAGTGATTACATTTGTTTGTGGCTTTGATTTCTTCGTTATATCAATTAGAGTGATTAGGCTAAAGGGTGTGGGGGTTATGGTTGAGACATGAAAGACTATACCTTCATCTTCCCTAATATATCATGGTTTGCATGTGTCACAACCCCCGATCCCTGTTCCCCGGGAACGGGCGGACGTGATCACAGAGTTTGGTGGTATCAGTTTTATTTAGTCTCGCAGCGGAATTTACATCAGGACCGTAGTTAGGAAATGATTATCAGAGTAAAACCACCATGCTTAATATTAATAAATACATGGGCAAAACCCAAGTTTCTTATTACAATACATTTATAGGGACAAACCCTATTTTATTTAATTTAAAACATTGTTTCTTAGATAACTTTTATAGCCACTTGTTTTCCAAGCCGTCAGTGCTCTCGAGCTGGCTTTATCCCAGTTGGCTTTCACATTGTGTTACCTGAAACATGTTTTAAAAATATTTTGTCAGCGGGAAATACTGGTGAGTGAATCCCAGTTTAATCAAGAGACATTTTATCAATTAACACAATATTGAGGGCGATCACATTGTTTATTTCTACCCAATTACTCAATCAGTACTTTCAATCCTTGACTTGTGGGTCATATTACGCATTGGCTAACTCGTTGTCCAATGGTAACGTACTGTCATCCGACTTATTACTCGCAAGTAATAATTTTGTATACAAAACCCCAAATACCGGCAGTAATGGAAGAACTACAAAGACTCACATACTGCTTAATCGCATTGTAAAGCATTTAAGGTTTTGTAAAAACTGTTAACAAAAAGAAGATTACTCACAAAAAGGTTTACATAAAAAGAGGATTACTCACATTGCTGTCTTAGGCTTTTCGTAAGGGTTTCCTGGATATAATCTATAATTTATACAAATGTACATTGGTTAGTACCATAACCCTCTGAAATTATTAATAATACCCTCCCCGAGACGGCATTCCAACAACTACGTCGGGCAGAACCACGACAGTTATTACGGAACCCTAAATCAATCGGACAGCGTAACTATTATGAAACCGGGGTTATAATATTTACAACAGAGCAGAACTTCGCTAATTAGGGGTATAGTACCGAACTATAATGCTTCTACTACAGATTTTGAGATTGAGAAATGAAATGTGAGCGACGGAAATCGAAAACTGATGTCTGCTATTTATAGTTGTGTAATCTGGTCTCCACGCGGCCCGCTTACGATAAGGCTAACCCTCAGGCGGCCCGCGTCCACCTATAGCTTTGACCAGTCAGCTAGTAGACTTGACACGATGTCGACACGTGTCGACCTCTGGTGCAATCGCGTGTCATGAGTCCGCGTGGCCCGCATTAGCATAAGCTGTAGTTCAAGCGGCCCGCATTGACTAAAGAAGTCAGCGAAGTCAAACTCTGGTCCTAATTCGGCCCACTTGATATGTTGGGGTGGGTCTAGGCGGCCCGCCTCAACTTATATTTCACATTTTTATTTTATTTTTATAAATTATAACATAATACGGGCTTGGTTTTTGCATACGGGGTGTAATATAAAACATATTGGAATAATTTAAGATATAATAGAGTGTCAGATATATTATGAGGGTGTCGGTTTTACCGAGGGTTGTTACAGCATGGATTAAACCATGGCAACTATGGTCTCCCATTCCATTTTTCAAATAATCATTTCCTTTTTCTTTAGACAAAGATAAATTAAAATAAATAAAGGGATAGTGGTTTGGGTCATGACCACACCCTTCGGGTAGTGGTTTTGAATTGTGGATTAGAGGTGGGTGAAATGACACTGACGTGGATGGTTATTTCATGACCACACCCTACAGCCTTATACATATACATAGACCACAAGACACAAATAAAGATGATAAGAAACAATTTAAAATTTCAAAAAAAAAAAAAAGTAATCAAGTACTAGGTTGTAAATACTTACAACTTTTAATAATGTTGATGTTTAAGTACGGAGATGAGATTTGAACCATAAACAATACCTTTTGTTATGTGTATATGCTTTAAATGAATGTGTGGTAATATCAGTTACTTTTGTTCTCGTTAACAATTCTCTATACACCTTGTAAACGTTTATGCAATTGTTTTTTCATAGACCGAAAAGGAGGTCATAAGCTTTTTAGAAGAACCACACACATCAATAATATTTTTATTTTATTTTTAACTTTAATTATGTTGATTAACTTGAGTACTCAGTTGAATTTAATGCATGAGAGAAATTATTATTTCACTTTTCATTAAAGAGTAAGGAAATTCGTATGATAAACTTGATAAAAAGGTAAGGGCTAGAAAAGAGAGAAATCTTAAACGAATATAACTTCTTAGACCATGTCTAGTGAGTTATTATGATAATGTCTTTTCTATGGGGTTATGTGACACGTGACATTAAGGTACTTCCTTTAAGATCAAGCCTCTCAATTTTCTTTACTCGCATTTTCACAATCATACCAACACCAGTTTTCTGAAGATCACGCCCAGAAGACAGTGTACGGGACATTATGAGGCGTGATCTTTGCCACTTCACGCCAATCACATTACCCACTACATAGTCTTGTATGTTTTAAGATATGAAACCCATAAATATGAAAGAAAACGTCATATTCGGCCTGGTGATTGGACAAATGGTCAGATGTGGTTAGTCCGACTCTCAACTCAAATTACTTAAAAAATTCCCCTAATTTTTCCCAAAATTTATTAACACTAGAATTACTTTTTATATGATGAACACTAGAATCATAATGGTTAGATTTGTAGAAACATGATGAACACTAGAAAAATAGACGCGTTGCGACAGACATGTTAAACGGGAAAAATGACAAAAAAATGTTGAACCCCACACGAACATTGCGGCGTGTTGACCCGCAAATTTAGAACGAAACGTAAAACGAAAAACTTACGAAAGATAAAAGTATGAGGGACTAAAGTTGAACATAAAAAAAGTGTTTGTGTTAAATTGGAAAAGATGAAAAGTTTTGGGTTAAAAGTAAAACATTCAAAATGGTTAAAATGTAGAAGATAAAAAATTTTGGATCAAAAATGAAAATCAATTTTTTTTTTGAAAAACACCCAATACAATAGGTACAACAATATATGCAACAATATGTTGCTTATTTATAGTGTGGTAATGTTCATCTCTAGTATAAGAAATTATTGTATCTACTATACATAGAAACAAAAGTTGGTAGAACAATTGTCTTTTAAACAACGGTATCAATTAAGTGTATTTATTATTTGATTGTGAGTTATACTAGCATTAAATAGTGATTACATTTGTTTGTGGCTTTGATTTCTTCGTTATATCAATTAGAGTGATTAGGCTAAAGGGTGTGGGGGTTATGGTTGAGACATGAAAGACTATACCTTCATCTTCCCTAATATATCATGGTTTGCATGTGTCACAACCCCCGATCCCTGTTCCCCGGGAACGGGCGGACGTGATCACAGAGTTTGGTGGTATCAGTTTTATTTAGTCTCGCAGCGGAATTTACATCAGGACCGTAGTTAGGAAATGATTATCAGAGTAAAACCACCATGCTTAATATTAATAAATACATGGGCAAAACCCAAGTTTCTTATTACAATACATTTATAGGGACAAACCCTATTTTATTTAATTTAAAACATTGTTTCTTAGATAACTTTTATAGCCACTTGTTTTCCAAGCCGTCAGTGCTCTCGAGCTGGCTTTATCCCAGTTGGCTTTCACATTGTGTTACCTGAAACATGTTTTAAAAATATTTTGTCAGCGGGAAATACTGGTGAGTGAATCCCAGTTTAATCAAGAGACATTTTATCAATTAACACAATATTGAGGGCGATCACATTGTTTATTTCTACCCAATTACTCAATCAGTACTTTCAATCCTTGACTTGTGGGTCATATTACGCATTGGCTAACTCGTTGTCCAATGGTAACGTACTGTCATCCGACTTATTACTCGCAAGTAATAATTTTGTATACAAAACCCCAAATACCGGCAGTAATGGAAGAACTACAAAGACTCACATACTGCTTAATCGCATTGTAAAGCATTTAAGGTTTTGTAAAAACTGTTAACAAAAAGAAGATTACTCACAAAAAGGTTTACATAAAAAGAGGATTACTCACATTGCTGTCTTAGGCTTTTCGTAAGGGTTTCCTGGATATAATCTATAATTTATACAAATGTACATTGGTTAGTACCATAACCCTCTGAAATTATTAATAATACCCTCCCCGAGACGGCATTCCAACAACTACGTCGGGCAGAACCACGACAGTTATTACGGAACCCTAAATCAATCGGACAGCGTAACTATTATGAAACCGGGGTTATAATATTTACAACAGAGCAGAACTTCGCTAATTAGGGGTATAGTACCGAACTATAATGCTTCTACTACAGATTTTGAGATTGAGAAATGAAATGTGAGCGACGGAAATCGAAAACTGATGTCTGCTATTTATAGTTGTGTAATCTGGTCTCCACGCGGCCCGCTTACGATAAGGCTAACCCTCAGGCGGCCCGCGTCCACCTATAGCTTTGACCAGTCAGCTAGTAGACTTGACACGATGTCGACACGTGTCGACCTCTGGTGCAATCGCGTGTCATGAGTCCGCGTGGCCCGCATTAGCATAAGCTGTAGTTCAAGCGGCCCGCATTGACTAAAGAAGTCAGCGAAGTCAAACTCTGGTCCTAATTCGGCCCACTTGATATGTTGGGGTGGGTCTAGGCGGCCCGCCTCAACTTATATTTCACATTTTTATTTTATTTTTATAAATTATAACATAATACGGGCTTGGTTTTTGCATACGGGGTGTAATATAAAACATATTGGAATAATTTAAGATATAATAGAGTGTCAGATATATTATGAGGGTGTCGGTTTTACCGAGGGTTGTTACAGCATGGATTAAACCATGGCAACTATGGTCTCCCATTCCATTTTTCAAATAATCATTTCCTTTTTCTTTAGACAAAGATAAATTAAAATAAATAAAGGGATAGTGGTTTGGGTCATGACCACACCCTTCGGGTAGTGGTTTTGAATTGTGGATTAGAGGTGGGTGAAATGACACTGACGTGGATGGTTATTTCATGACCACACCCTACAGCCTTATACATATACATAGACCACAAGACACAAATAAAGATGATAAGAAACAATTTAAAATTTCAAAAAAAAAAAAAAGTAATCAAGTACTAGGTTGTAAATACTTACAACTTTTAATAATGTTGATGTTTAAGTACGGAGATGAGATTTGAACCATAAACAATACCTTTTGTTATGTGTATATGCTTTAAATGAATGTGTGGTAATATCAGTTACTTTTGTTCTCGTTAACAATTCTCTATACACCTTGTAAACGTTTATGCAATTGTTTTTTCATAGACCGAAAAGGAGGTCATAAGCTTTTTAGAAGAACCACACACATCAATAATATTTTTATTTTATTTTTAACTTTAATTATGTTGATTAACTTGAGTACTCAGTTGAATTTAATGCATGAGAGAAATTATTATTTCACTTTTCATTAAAGAGTAAGGAAATTCGTATGATAAACTTGATAAAAAGGTAAGGGCTAGAAAAGAGAGAAATCTTAAACGAATATAACTTCTTAGACCATGTCTAGTGAGTTATTATGATAATGTCTTTTCTATGGGGTTATGTGACACGTGACATTAAGGTACTTCCTTTAAGATCAAGCCTCTCAATTTTCTTTACTCGCATTTTCACAATCATACCAACACCAGTTTTCTGAAGATCACGCCCAGAAGACAGTGTACGGGACATTATGAGGCGTGATCTTTGCCACTTCACGCCAATCACATTACCCACTACATAGTCTTGTATGTTTTAAGATATGAAACCCATAAATATGAAAGAAAACGTCATATTCGGCCTGGTGATTGGACAAATGGTCAGATGTGGTTAGTCCGACTCTCAACTCAAATTACTTAAAAAATTCCCCTAATTTTTCCCAAAATTTATTAACACTAGAATTACTTTTTATATGATGAACACTAGAATCATAATGGTTAGATTTGTAGAAACATGATGAACACTAGAAAAATAGACGCGTTGCGACAGACATGTTAAACGGGAAAAATGACAAAAAAATGTTGAACCCCACACGAACATTGCGGCGTGTTGACCCGCAAATTTAGAACGAAACGTAAAACGAAAAACTTACGAAAGATAAAAGTATGAGGGACTAAAGTTGAACATAAAAAAAGTGTTTGTGTTAAATTGGAAAAGATGAAAAGTTTTGGGTTAAAAGTAAAACATTCAAAATGGTTAAAATGTAGAAGATAAAAAATTTTGGATCAAAAATGAAAATCAATTTTTTTTTTGAAAAACACCCAATACAATAGGTACAACAATATATGCAACAATATGTTGCTTATTTATAGTGTGGTAATGTTCATCTCTAGTATAAGAAATTATTGTATCTACTATACATAGAAACAAAAGTTGGTAGAACAATTGTCTTTTAAACAACGGTATCAATTAAGTGTATTTATTATTTGATTGTGAGTTATACTAGCATTAAATAGTGATTACATTTGTTTGTGGCTTTGATTTCTTCGTTATATCAATTAGAGTGATTAGGCTAAAGGGTGTGGGGGTTATGGTTGAGACATGAAAGACTATACCTTCATCTTCCCTAATATATCATGGTTTGCATGTGTCACAACCCCCGATCCCTGTTCCCCGGGAACGGGCGGACGTGATCACAGAGTTTGGTGGTATCAGTTTTATTTAGTCTCGCAGCGGAATTTACATCAGGACCGTAGTTAGGAAATGATTATCAGAGTAAAACCACCATGCTTAATATTAATAAATACATGGGCAAAACCCAAGTTTCTTATTACAATACATTTATAGGGACAAACCCTATTTTATTTAATTTAAAACATTGTTTCTTAGATAACTTTTATAGCCACTTGTTTTCCAAGCCGTCAGTGCTCTCGAGCTGGCTTTATCCCAGTTGGCTTTCACATTGTGTTACCTGAAACATGTTTTAAAAATATTTTGTCAGCGGGAAATACTGGTGAGTGAATCCCAGTTTAATCAAGAGACATTTTATCAATTAACACAATATTGAGGGCGATCACATTGTTTATTTCTACCCAATTACTCAATCAGTACTTTCAATCCTTGACTTGTGGGTCATATTACGCATTGGCTAACTCGTTGTCCAATGGTAACGTACTGTCATCCGACTTATTACTCGCAAGTAATAATTTTGTATACAAAACCCCAAATACCGGCAGTAATGGAAGAACTACAAAGACTCACATACTGCTTAATCGCATTGTAAAGCATTTAAGGTTTTGTAAAAACTGTTAACAAAAAGAAGATTACTCACAAAAAGGTTTACATAAAAAGAGGATTACTCACATTGCTGTCTTAGGCTTTTCGTAAGGGTTTCCTGGATATAATCTATAATTTATACAAATGTACATTGGTTAGTACCATAACCCTCTGAAATTATTAATAATACCCTCCCCGAGACGGCATTCCAACAACTACGTCGGGCAGAACCACGACAGTTATTACGGAACCCTAAATCAATCGGACAGCGTAACTATTATGAAACCGGGGTTATAATATTTACAACAGAGCAGAACTTCGCTAATTAGGGGTATAGTACCGAACTATAATGCTTCTACTACAGATTTTGAGATTGAGAAATGAAATGTGAGCGACGGAAATCGAAAACTGATGTCTGCTATTTATAGTTGTGTAATCTGGTCTCCACGCGGCCCGCTTACGATAAGGCTAACCCTCAGGCGGCCCGCGTCCACCTATAGCTTTGACCAGTCAGCTAGTAGACTTGACACGATGTCGACACGTGTCGACCTCTGGTGCAATCGCGTGTCATGAGTCCGCGTGGCCCGCATTAGCATAAGCTGTAGTTCAAGCGGCCCGCATTGACTAAAGAAGTCAGCGAAGTCAAACTCTGGTCCTAATTCGGCCCACTTGATATGTTGGGGTGGGTCTAGGCGGCCCGCCTCAACTTATATTTCACATTTTTATTTTATTTTTATAAATTATAACATAATACGGGCTTGGTTTTTGCATACGGGGTGTAATATAAAACATATTGGAATAATTTAAGATATAATAGAGTGTCAGATATATTATGAGGGTGTCGGTTTTACCGAGGGTTGTTACAGCATGGATTAAACCATGGCAACTATGGTCTCCCATTCCATTTTTCAAATAATCATTTCCTTTTTCTTTAGACAAAGATAAATTAAAATAAATAAAGGGATAGTGGTTTGGGTCATGACCACACCCTTCGGGTAGTGGTTTTGAATTGTGGATTAGAGGTGGGTGAAATGACACTGACGTGGATGGTTATTTCATGACCACACCCTACAGCCTTATACATATACATAGACCACAAGACACAAATAAAGATGATAAGAAACAATTTAAAATTTCAAAAAAAAAAAAAAGTAATCAAGTACTAGGTTGTAAATACTTACAACTTTTAATAATGTTGATGTTTAAGTACGGAGATGAGATTTGAACCATAAACAATACCTTTTGTTATGTGTATATGCTTTAAATGAATGTGTGGTAATATCAGTTACTTTTGTTCTCGTTAACAATTCTCTATACACCTTGTAAACGTTTATGCAATTGTTTTTTCATAGACCGAAAAGGAGGTCATAAGCTTTTTAGAAGAACCACACACATCAATAATATTTTTATTTTATTTTTAACTTTAATTATGTTGATTAACTTGAGTACTCAGTTGAATTTAATGCATGAGAGAAATTATTATTTCACTTTTCATTAAAGAGTAAGGAAATTCGTATGATAAACTTGATAAAAAGGTAAGGGCTAGAAAAGAGAGAAATCTTAAACGAATATAACTTCTTAGACCATGTCTAGTGAGTTATTATGATAATGTCTTTTCTATGGGGTTATGTGACACGTGACATTAAGGTACTTCCTTTAAGATCAAGCCTCTCAATTTTCTTTACTCGCATTTTCACAATCATACCAACACCAGTTTTCTGAAGATCACGCCCAGAAGACAGTGTACGGGACATTATGAGGCGTGATCTTTGCCACTTCACGCCAATCACATTACCCACTACATAGTCTTGTATGTTTTAAGATATGAAACCCATAAATATGAAAGAAAACGTCATATTCGGCCTGGTGATTGGACAAATGGTCAGATGTGGTTAGTCCGACTCTCAACTCAAATTACTTAAAAAATTCCCCTAATTTTTCCCAAAATTTATTAACACTAGAATTACTTTTTATATGATGAACACTAGAATCATAATGGTTAGATTTGTAGAAACATGATGAACACTAGAAAAATAGACGCGTTGCGACAGACATGTTAAACGGGAAAAATGACAAAAAAATGTTGAACCCCACACGAACATTGCGGCGTGTTGACCCGCAAATTTAGAACGAAACGTAAAACGAAAAACTTACGAAAGATAAAAGTATGAGGGACTAAAGTTGAACATAAAAAAAGTGTTTGTGTTAAATTGGAAAAGATGAAAAGTTTTGGGTTAAAAGTAAAACATTCAAAATGGTTAAAATGTAGAAGATAAAAAATTTTGGATCAAAAATGAAAATCAATTTTTTTTTTGAAAAACACCCAATACAATAGGTACAACAATATATGCAACAATATGTTGCTTATTTATAGTGTGGTAATGTTCATCTCTAGTATAAGAAATTATTGTATCTACTATACATAGAAACAAAAGTTGGTAGAACAATTGTCTTTTAAACAACGGTATCAATTAAGTGTATTTATTATTTGATTGTGAGTTATACTAGCATTAAATAGTGATTACATTTGTTTGTGGCTTTGATTTCTTCGTTATATCAATTAGAGTGATTAGGCTAAAGGGTGTGGGGGTTATGGTTGAGACATGAAAGACTATACCTTCATCTTCCCTAATATATCATGGTTTGCATGTGTCACAACCCCCGATCCCTGTTCCCCGGGAACGGGCGGACGTGATCACAGAGTTTGGTGGTATCAGTTTTATTTAGTCTCGCAGCGGAATTTACATCAGGACCGTAGTTAGGAAATGATTATCAGAGTAAAACCACCATGCTTA